>BLBF01000044.1:13613416-13678728 GCA_015471245.1 Laticauda colubrina | reverse complement strand
ATGGGTTAAGATAGCTGTGGGATGGGAAGGGATACCTGTGGGATGGGCAGGGATACCCGTGGGATGGGTAATAGCTGTGGGATAGATAAACCTCCAGTGCAAGCATAGTGGGACTGTATGGTCCACCCTCCCAGGTGCCACCCCTATAGCCCTTCATTATCAATTACAATGTTATCAATCATCCACACATGTCAACATAAACACAACTCTTTATTAAACGCCCTGTTTATTGTAGGCCCACCCAACATACATGGCCCAATCTCATCTGTGTGATGAGACAGGCTGAAGGAAGCATCCATTAAGCATCTACCATCCTGTCTTGCCACTCCACCGCTCCAGCTGGGGAGTTGCACCAGTGTTTCAGGAGGTTGCGCTGCTTCTTCGCCTCATGTCAGGCTCTGTTGGGCCCTTGCACATCCTCAGTGTCGATCAGGTTTCGCCCTTGCCTCCATTCACCAGGCTCCATGTCCCCATTGCCTTGCTGGAGGTCCACGAGCCTGTTTTGCAAGACTGGGTAGCGGGTGCGCATGAGATTGTGCAGGATGCAGCAAGCTTCCACGATCCTCCTCATGGTCTCTGGGCGATGCTGCATGTTGGTGAGAAGTACCTGGAACCTATTGGCCAGGATGCCAAAGGCATTCTCCACCACCCGCCTTGCCCCGGACAGCCTGTAGTTAAAGATCCTCTCTTCACGGGTGAGGCATCTGGAGGTGTAGGGCTTCATGAGGTAGGTTGTGAGGGAGAAGGCGTCATCCCCCACGATGAAGTAGGGCACATCTTGCGGGTCGTTGGGCAGAGGGTCTGGATCTGGGAAGTCCACCATGAGGTTGCTTTCCAGCCCCTCCTTGAGGTGACTGTCGTTGTATACCTGGGCATCTGAAGATGAGCCGTTGCCTGAAACATCGATGTACATGAACTTGTAGTCAGCATCGACCATAGCGAAGAGGATGATGCTGAAGAAACCCTTGTAGTTCTGATAAGTGGACCCCGACTTGGCTGGAGCTTTGCAGGCCACATGCTTGCCATCGATGGCTCCAACGGTGTGGGGGAAGTTCCACTTCTGATACCACTGCTCTGCAACTTTCTTCCATCCTTCTTCAGTGGAGGGGCACTGGAGGAGCTCCTCCTTGTATTCTTCGATGATGGCCTGCACCACTTCTCTGACCACAAAGCTGATGGTGCTGGGTGGCACCCTCCAGCCATACTGCATGCTCCTGTAGGTGGTCCCTGAGGCCAGGTTGCGCAGAGTGAGTGCCACCTTGAGCCCAGGTTCCAGGCTGGGCGGGAAGTTGGTGTTTGTCTTGGTCAACCTGGGTGTCAGGCGCTGCACAACTTCGTCAAACATGGCTGGAGGCATCCTCATGAAGTTCTGGAACGCCCAAGGGTCTTCGCTCCTGAGCTCCACCATCAGCTTGTCGTAAAGTACGTAATGTGCTCTTCTGGCGAACCATCTTCGGAGCCAGACTTTTTTTGGGTGCCTCCTTTTCTTCCCATATTACTGTTCACAGAGACTGTAGATGGTTTCGCAATGTTGCAGAAGGATGTTGGCTGCCGAAAGGATTTTGTCGTAATCCACGGTGGACATGACTGGATGCTGTGGAAGAGCAAGAGTCAGATGAAGGCTGCAGAGGTCTGCACCGCTGGCCTGCTGGTCTGAAAGTGCGATGCTGACGAGTTGCTCCCCCTTTTTATAGGCAGTATAGGTTTTCCGCTAGGCATCCGCTAGGCATCCTCTAGGCATCCTCTTGGCATCCTGTAGACATCCTTAATATCCAAGATAGGTCCCCTTTGCAAACGTTTTTTCTATTTTAAACGCATCCGTTCTGCATCCGTTCCGCGTCCTCCCTGCATCCGGGCAGATGCGAGTTGCGCGGATGCGCAGCGGACGCCAAGCGGATATAGCGGATGCGTAGCGGATGCGTTGCGGATGTGTAGCGGATGCAGAATGGACAAACTGGATACATTTTCCGCGCAAAAGTTTTAAGCAGCCTAAAACTTTTGGAGCGGATGAAATGTCCATAAACGGATGCTGGACGGATAGAGAGGAAGCAAAACAGAGGAAGTGAGTACATCGCGTTTTCGAACGGATGGCAAGCTTTTTTGTCCGTTTTACTTCCTCTTTGCATCCATTGGTGCAGTGTGACAGGGGCTTTAATAAAATAAAATACAATGCTAGTCTATTTTTGAATTAAGATTGGATGAAATAAATTGACAAAATACAAATGTGTTTATGCAAAGAGCCAGTAATTGGGTAAATGAACCTCTCTTACTGCGTACCTTAACTTGTTACATATATTAGCTTCATAGAATTACTCTCTCAGTTATAAACTTAGCAATTCTATGTAAATATATGCATTGTAACCCAGGAGGAAATACAACAATTTCCAACTGAGATCCCAGTGGGTTGTTTCTTCCAAAAGGGCTTATAAGTATTCAAGCCTAATAGGGGCATTTAATTGATTAAAAGATATGGAATGAATTGAACTGAACTGCATATGCAACTTTCTCAAAATATGACTGTCAGTCCTGGAGCCATTTTCTTTTGCATCTAAAGCCTAAGTGGGCCCTGGGATGCCAAACCAGTGTGAAGCAGGCTGGTGAGCTGAGACCAACCTCCACAACCACCATGAAGATGTGGTCAGCAGGGCCAACATCAGAATGCCTGTTGCCACCAACCATTCCCCAGGTATGAACCCTGGCTGGTCCCAAGGAAAAGAGGACTCCCTGCAAAACACTGGACAAAGGAAAACTCGCTTGGTAAGCCATTGAGGTTCCCCCCCCCCCCCCCCCCCGGCAAAATGGGGAGAAACTCTGGCTCTTGAGTCCCCACCAGGCACCTCTAGTGAAAGCAATGAAGCCAGCAAGGATGACCCAATGATAAGTGAGGCCATCCACTCCTTTGCCATAAAGTCCTGAATAAAGGACAGGAGCCCCTTTGCCATAAAGTCCAGGACAGGAGCCCAAGAGAACATAGAGGACATCATAGACACCGGATGTAGCAGGTGCCTAATCAGCCTTTCCACTGTCCAGAAACTAGAGATAGGTACAAAACACTTGATGTGCTCATATGCTTTGAGCAAGTCGATCAGACATTAATAGGCAGAGTCCTTGCCACCCTAGTCACCGAACCCATGAGGTTGGAAATGGGTCACCATTGGGAGCTCATATGCTATGACAGAATCACTCATTCTAGGCCCATAGAGTCCTGCCCATCATGTGGAAGGACGGTTACCAAAAGATAAGAATAGGGGTGATCCCACTTCCATTCCCCCTCCAGGCCAAGGTTTGACCATCAAAGCCCTTTAATGATCCCAACCCAGGTGAGATGGTAGCAGCCACCATGGACATGCGACCCAACTGCCCCCAGGTGCTGAATGAGCTTGGCAGACTCATTCAGCGAGCATGAATGCAACACCTTACCCTTCACCCACTGCCCCACTGACTGCTCAATAGAATTTGTGCCAGGGGCTAAGCTGCCCATGCCAAAGATATATTCCATGACTCTTAGAGAAATGGATGAACTGAGAAAATACATCGATACCAACCTGGCAAGGGATTTTATCCAGCCTACCAAATCTAGGGTAGCAGCCCCAGTACTTTTTAAAGAGAAAAAAGATGGGGCGAATGAGGCTCTGCTTGGATTTCTGTGGAATTAATGCTGTATGCGTGGAAAACATCGACCCCCTACCCCTAATGAAAGACATGCTAAGTCACTTGGTGAAAGGCAAATTGTTCACTAAGCTAGACATGAGGGAGGTATACTATCGGGTGCAGATTAAGGAGGGGGACAAATGGAAGACTGCTTTCAACTGCCCATTTGGCAGCTTCCCGTTTAAAGTCATGCCATTTGGATTATAGGGAGCCCCCACCGTCTTCATGCAGCTGATCAATGAGGTGCTGCATGAGCACCTATACAACTATACATTCTCATATTCAGCAAAACAGTGGAGGATCATCAATGGAGGATCATGCCAAGCACTTAAAAAACTAACAGTGAAGCTGTGAAAATGCAAGTTTCACAAGATTTCTTTTGAATACCTGGGCTACTGAGTGTCAAATGAGGGAGTTGCGATGGATCTAGGAAAAGTAAAAGCGATGCTGGATTGGCAACCTCATGCACCCACAAGCAACTCCAGAGTTTCTTTGGGTTCACCAACTTTTACAGACAGTTCATTCCAGCCTTTGCTGAGGTTGCCTTGCCCCTGACAGTTGCCTTGCCCCTGAGGTTGCCTTGCCCCTGCTGAAAATGGGGTGGGGGCTCTCCAAAGCCACAGCTGAGTCAACCACTGGCTTGGTTGGATTGCCAGCAAGCATTCAAAAAACTGAAGAGACTCTTAGAAGAACCATCCTTCAGCACCCCAACCCCAAATGGCCATTTGACATCCAAGCAAATGCTAGCAACATGGCCCTAGCAGTGGCACTCTTGCAACAAAATCCCCAGGGTCAACTCTGACCTTGCACATAAGTGTCCCAAAAAACTCACAGACACTGAGAGACAGTGGGCAGTGTGGGAGAAGGAAGTCTACACAGTTAGATGAGCTCTCCTCTCATGGCAGCACTTCCTGGAGGGGAGCAAATTGCCATTTGAGATTTGGACTTATCACAAAAACCTCTGATCACCACCAGAGACTAAGCTAAATGCCAGGATGGGAATTAAATTATATCAGCACTGAAGTCTGCCTTCCCAGCTGACCAGTGGTTTGGTGACAGGGACACCCTGACCCTAAGGGATATACTAGCCTGGAAAGGGTCCAAATTATATATCCCTGCCAGCCTGGTGCTCCAAGTCCTACAATGCAGCCATGACTCCAGGCTGGTTGGCCACTTTATATTCCTAAAAACTTTTAATTTAACCAGGAAACAGTTCTGGTCACTGAAGATGGTCGCTGAAGATGAAAGCTGATGTAGAGGATAAGTGGTGAAATGAAGAAAATGGGGAATTTCCAGGGATGCATGGGGGGAGTTATGAAAAATACCCAGAACTTTCCTATGAGATTCTCTGTAATTGCTATGTGTGAAAAACAGGAGGTGTTGTGTCATCATTTAACTGTGATAATCCTATATAAGGTTGTATTTACTGGATAGGGGATTTCCCTAATACTGCAGCCTGAATGCTAAAGGGGGCTGATATTGCCATATCAATAAATCCTGGATTCTGATTATCACAGTCTGTTTTTTATTTTTGATATAATCTCACACCTACAGACATAATCACTGCTTATGTTTGTGGTATTTTGTAATTTTTTATTTCTTTAAATTCAAGTATTCACTATTTTTTTCACTGTTAGGTCAACGCTTTGGAGCCATCTTTATGTGTAAGTGCACAGACAGTGGTGCCGCTCGCCTTGGTCCTTTAGGTACTCTGCTGTTCCAGAAATGGGGGGGAAAAAAGAAAATGTTTAGTCACCCTCATGTCTTAGAATGAAAAAAACACTGCATAGTAAATCTAAAATTAGATTACAGTGAATCTATTTTCTATATTCTGTGTTCATTTCTCATTTTCAGTCAAACAAGTTTTGTCTGTTTTGAAACACCACCCCACTCAACAAACCTGTTTCTGAACAAAACTTTCCTACATATAATGTAAGCATCTGATTTATCATACTGCTTGGAACTTTTAAGAATAAATTATTAGTCTGAGTATAGATTACATTATTGTTCTTGGATCCCTCTGAAATGAGTATCAAATAGTAACATAAGTAACTCTGTTGTAATGTTACTATAGGAGATGAGCATAACTGCTGAGGTCCTGCACCCACACAAGAGATCTAAGTCTGGCCCACCTTCTTATGCTCATTTCCTTTGACCATATCAGAGACTTAGAGACAGCTTAAGCTTGCAAAAAATCTTTATTCTTGTTTGAACTGCCTGAATCTCCTGATTTCCACAACTTGTGTTACTTGTATTATTTGTGCTATAATTAATTTGTGTTATTAATGTTGTAAACTGTTCATTTAAATGAGAAGGGTGGTGTATAAATTTAATAAATAAAAATAAGCATAGAATATATTAACTTTAATGGCTTAAAGAGCCACAGAAGTGTATCCAGATTATTATGTTGTTTAACTTGCATCGATGGATTCCATATTGCATGTTTAGTTATCTATAAATATTATTCTATTGCTTTATGATTCTATTGCTTCAAAAATCATATCAATAATTAAAACTAGAATATGCTTTTTTAACATTTTTAGTATCCTTCATTATTGAGATAATTGGATTTCTTCAAAAATAATTCAGCAGACTTATTAAATAGCCCATAGAATTAATGAATACTAAACTGTGGCCAGAAATACCTGAATGAAATTCCAAATTATCCATTATTCTGATCTAGTGACTATAACTATGAAATGTTGGATCAGCTCTAACATATGAATGGAGAAAACAACCTCACAGGAATTTTTCACAGTATTTTTTTGTTACATCAACATGTAGCATTGATCAACATTTGAATATGATTCTTGGTTGTATAAATTAAGACTGCAGAAAAGGGAATCAGGGATCATACAATCTACTTAACAGCTGACAGTGGTCAGCAACATTCTCATGAGACTTCTGAAGACAAATGGTATCCCAACCGCACAGTAATACAGAGTTACTGAGAAGATTATTATTTTTCTCCAGAAGATAAAGGGATATGTGTTTTTCCTCACTGTGCTTTGACTTCAGAGAAATTAAGGAGTTTGAAACTGAGTAGGAAAGTTTTATTAGACCTTTATTTGGAAACCTCCTCACTCAATTAAGGGCTACATTCAGTAATCCAGAATTCTTTCTTATCCACCAAGACCATAGTGAGTTAGGTGTACTGAAGGCATTAGACTAGAAACTGGGAAACTGTACTCTCTAGTTCCACCTTAGGCACAGGAGTTTGTCCAGGCAGTCTCCAAGAATAGGATTTGACTGAATGGGCAGGGCGGGGGGGGGGGGGGGGGAATCAAATGCCATATAAAATATAAGGACCCCTACTTTCCTATATATTCTTCCAGAGTTTATATAAAATTGTCTTCAGTCAAGTCCTATTCTTGGAGACTGCCTGGAGGAGCTCCTGCAGTATTTTTGGCAAGGTTTTTCAGAAGTGGCTTGCTATTATTTCCTTCCTAAGACTGAGAGAGAGAGACTGACTGACCAAAGGTCACTCAGCTGGCCCCATGTGCTTAAGGTGGAACTAGAGAGTACAGTTTCCCAGTTTCTAGTCTGATGCCTTCAGTGCACCTGACTCTCTATGGTTTTGGTGAATAGGAAAGAATTCTGGATCATTGAATGTGGTCCTTTCCTCCCCAGTTCCAAACTCCTTAATTTCTCTAAAGTCAAAGCACAATGAAGGAAAATCCAATGCCATATATAGTCCGATATATGGTCTATATAGCCTTCTACATCTTATATAAAATTGTCTGCACATTCAAAAATGTCAGAAGAAAGTATATCTAAAATATTTATCTTTAGCTTGATGTGCACTAAGAGTAATTTTTACAAGGGAGTCCTTAACATTAAATCCTTTATCTACAGTCTCAAATAATTTAATCAAGCTACACTACGGCTTCTGATCATCTATTTATCTGTTGGTCCTAGAAAAAGGTAAAAAAATATAATGTATGGCATAAAGCTGTAGTAGAACAGTCTCCCTTTCCTTACCTTTTAGCTACTATATGATCACATGCAGCTGGAATCCTGTTTTTCACATGGATTTCATGTGAAGAGGTTTGCACCTGTGCCTCTGTACATATGCGAGATGAACGCCATTTCTTTCCTCGTGGTATCTCAACATATGAGGTCTGAACTTGAGCTTCAGTAAATAGAGGAGTTTTTGGTTTCCTTTCCACTCTGGAAATTTGATCTAATTTTTCCCTATCTTGTATTTTAACATCTTCACATTTCGTTGAACTCTCTACTAACTTTGGAAATAATCTCAAATCTTCCTCAAAGGACAGGCCAAAATTGGTACTTTGCATTTGGAGCACTGCTTCCTCTCTCATGGTCCATAACTCAAGCAATGATTTTTGCACTAGAGCCCTACTGTGTTCTAGACGGAAAGTCTCAGTTTTTGTGAATCCTGATGCAGGAGTTGATGGTCTCCTTGGACTGGAAGTTCGTGACAGAACCCGAGACTCTGCTATGCATGGAAGAAAGGGAGACTCAGTTATGTGTGACACAGTAGGAAACTCTTCAATGCTCAAAGGTGCAGGAGATACATTTGTGTGTAAAAGAGCCGGAGATACCTCCATGTATGATGTAGCAAAAGGCACTTCCATATACAATAGAGGAGAAGACACCTCTGTGTGTGAAAGAGCTTGAGATACATCCATATGTAATTGGGTGGATGACTCACCTATGAATGATGGGGAGCTTAGTAGAGGGTTCTCAGGAGATTGTTTCTGGGCATTTGGAAGGTCCTCTGGAGCATGCATATCAGGCAGGAATACTTGAGCACTGATATCTGTGGATTCAGTCATATAGGTTTTTATTTGGTCTTCCATTGGCTCTGTCACTCTCAATATTTCAGGAGTAGATGATTGCTTTGAGCTTTCAAACTGTTGTGAGACAGGAAATACCTCAGTAGTTGGTGTCAAATAGGATAGGGAAGTTTGAATTTCAGTATCTATTAGATTTTTTGTCTTCCATACATCAAAGGAGGTGGTTTGCACCTGGGTAGTGACTTGACCTGAAGGAAGAGGTTCTGCCTTTACAACCAGGGATGGGTGAACTTCAATCTCAGATTCAGAGGGGAAAGAATTTTTTTCTGTGGATCCTGGTAAATCAATCCAAGATGTTTGCTGTTGTGCATGATTCAGTTCCTTTGTTTTCCATATGTCAAGGAGAGAAGTTTGTATTTGGGTGTCCATTTGTGGTGCTTCCATTTTTGCCTCTTCTAGTTCAAGTGAAGTTTGTTGCTGAAAATCAGCATACTTATGAGATGGATGCCACAAATCCTCCTGAGGCACCTCAGTATCTGAGGTCTGCATCTGAGCATCCATCTGTGATGCTAGATGAGACTCTTCTTTTGCTTTCCATAGGTTAAATAGAGAGGCTTGTGGCAGGATATCTATTTGTGATGATAGGGCTGGCTCTTCTAGTTCAAGTGAAGTCTCCTGCTGAAAGTCAACGTAAAAATCTGAAGGAATATCAATATCTGATGTTTGCACTTGAGCATCACCAGTCTGAGAGACAAGAGATGGTTCTTCCTTTCCCTCTAGTATATCAATAAAGGAAGTTTGTGCTTGGGTGTCCAGTTGTTCTTTTTTCCTCCATATATCTGTCAAAGATGTCTTCATTTCAAAATCAGCTTTCAACTGGTGAGAATGCTCCATTTTTGCCTCCTCTTCTAACTTAGTGTCAGATGTCTGCTGCTGCATGTTAACCAATTCTTTGGCTTTCCATATGTCAATAAAAGAAGTCTGAGCTGAATTGTCTACCTGTTCTGCAGAAGATGTAATTGCTTGCTTTGACAATTCACTTGCAGAAGTTTGCACTTGAGCATCCATTTGTTCTTTTACTTTCCAGATGTCAAACAGTGATGTTTGTGCCTCACTATCAACTACTAATGGAGGAGGAAATTCCACTGTCTTGGGTAAGTCTGATACTGAAGTATGCATCTTAGCATCAGCCAAGTCTCTTGCTTGCCATATTTCAAGCAAGGAGGCTTGTCTCAGAGATTCCAATTGTTTTGGAAAAAGAGATTCTATTTCTTCTGTAGTTAATTCAAGTCCTGCAGTCTGAGCTTCAGTTTCAGCCTGCAGGCGTGACTCCCGCCACCTATTTCCAAATGGTATTTCAACATACGATGTTTGTACTTCACTGTCAACTGCTGGAGACCAAAGATGGTCGTTTTGGAGAGGAGTCTGAGAAGCTGATGTTTGGACTTCTGGAAGCTCCTGATACCACTTGCGGATCTGAGCTTCTATTACTTGTGGAGTAATAAGGTACTCCTTTCCTTCTGTTATCTCTTGGTTTTCATTCTCAGCCTCAATCAAGGACAAAGAGGAGTGCTGCTCCTGGAGTCTGGTCTGTGACAAAGAAGAGAGCTTTTTTATTAGTTCTAAATCAGATGTTTGCACTTGAACTTCTTTTTTGAATGATGAAGAAGAAATTGGTGTTGTAGATTCATATTCTGAGGTTGGTAACTCTTGTGCTGAAAAGGGACGCTTCTCATCACTGAAAATTCTGTCTTGGGTTTCAATATCTGACCAAGAGGAAGCCTTCCGCATTAATTCATGACTTGACTTTTGCAACAGGGGTTCCGCCACTGATAGTGAAGAAATTTCCTTTAGAAATTCAGCATCAGAAAGTGATTCCATAGTCTCAATCTGTGATAGTAAAGAAAGCTTCTTTAACAATTCAGCAGCTGAGGTTTGGACCTGTACACTAGCTTGTGGATGTAATAAACGCCACTCGTCCCACTGCCGAATCAAAGTGTCAGATGTTTGTGCAGAAGTTTCAGTCAATTGAAATGGGAGAGATTTCTTTTCATTGAGCAAAGGAGCTCCCCACTCTTCTTTTTCTAATTCAAGCTCTGATGGTGACTCTATTACTGAAGTAAATGAGGTCTGAACCTGGGCCTCAGCATTCAACCGAGCAGCACGCCAATCATTCCCAGGAGGTGCCTCCACAGGTAAAGTCTGCACTTCAGCATTAATATATGCCGGGTATAAGTTGCTTGGTTTCACCAGTAATGACTGGGGAAATGACAACTTACTCTGGAGCTCCTTCTCAGTAGAGGATACATCCTTCTTTTCTAACATACAGTCTGAAAATGAAGTCTGTACTTGCATGTCTGTCTGTGAAGGAATGCAGAAATCAGTAGGTGAAGTCTGCACTTTAGCCTCACCTAATATTGGCAAAGATGCAATCTTCTCTAACAATTCTCGATACAAAGGTTGGGTATGAATATACTCTGTCAAAAATTCTGCAGGCTGCTTATCTGATAAAGAAGTAAATGAAGTTTGCATCTCAACTTCCTTTTCTTCAGGTAATGACAATACTGATGTTTGCACCTGAGCCTCCATTATTTCAGGTAATGACAGCAGTGATGTTTGCACTTGGGCCTCCTTTTCTTCAGGTAAAGACAGCAGTGATGTTTGCACCTCGGCCTCTTTTTCTTCAGGTAAAGACAGCAGTGATGTTTGCACCTGGGTCTCCTTTTCATCAGGTAAAGACAGTAGTGATGTTTGCACCTGGGCCTCCTTTTCTTCAGGTAATGCTATCAGCGAAGTTTGCACCTGAGCTTCCGTTTTTCCATGTAATGACAACAAAGATGTTTGCACCTGGGCTTTCTTTTCTTCTGGTAAAGAATGCAGCAATCTTCGCACATGAGCTTCAGCCTCACAGAGTCTTCTTAATTCTGCAAATGAACTTTGAATTTGGGCATCAGTATCAACTGGGGTTGGGCTCCGCAGGGAGACAAATGAAGTTTGTGCATGAGCATTAGCTTCTGTAGGTATGCTTGAAAATGAAGTCTGGATCTGAACATCAGCCTCAGATGATGACTCTGTTTCTACAATGGGTACTGAAATAATGGAAGTTTGCAACTCAACTTCTTTATGTAGTCGTGACCACCGCCATCTGTTTCCTTCTGGAATTTCCACATTAGATGTCTGTACCTCAGCTTCAATATACAAATCATCTTCCTCCTGTTTGGAGAAAGCATGGTTATCTTGCATTGAAAGTTAAAGTTATCTTTTGGAGTTGAAAAAGATTCTTTTTTGTTTGTAAGAGTCAAAAATCTGGATTACTACATAATGTACTGCTTGAGTTTTTACAGGGCTACCCAAGGGGAGGGAACATTAAATTAAATAAATAGGATTGTTTTGTTCTAACTGCACTGAACTGCTAATTCACATTAATAAGTAGAAAACTAGTATTTGTGTATGCTAGTTCTTAATTCGGTTTGATTCAGTCTAATTTTTCTCAGGAAACTCTTTGCGATAACACCAAACTACAATTTCTTACCTTCTTTGGATGATGCCAAGGTATGTATGCATGTATTGTTTTTTAAACAATTTTTTTATTTTTTACAACAAACATATAAACAAAACATAAAAACATAAAACCCTCTTTCAATTATATACATACAGTGTGTCAGTTGGTTACAATCTTTTGTGCGATCCATTTTTTTGCCATTACTCACAAGTTATATAAATTCTCACCTTATCAATCTAGCTTGTGCTTATGTAATATCAATTATTAAACATTCATTTGACTAAAATAGTTTTTTCATCATTTTATATGAGATATTCTAATTTTCATTATGGTTTAATCTTATACATTCATCCAATGGTTATATATTTTATATTATATTCTATATCAATCTATTAAATTTTATTGTAAGGCTTACTAATCTATTTCTTTACCATGTTTTTTTATCTAACAATTGATAAAATAAATCCCATATCATATAAAATTGTTTATCCTCTTGTTCTCTAATTTCAAAAGTCAATTTACTCATTTCGGCACAGTCCATGATTTTCTTAATAATTTCCTCCTTCATAGGTATTTTTTCATTTTTCCAATTCTTAGCAAATACAATTCTAGTTGCTGTTAAAACATTTACAATCAAATATTTCAATTCTTTACAATATATTTCTGGTACCAATAAAAATATCTCAGGTTTAAAATCTATATGTTGTTTTGTCATTTTTTCCAACAATGCGTGGATTATAGTCCAATATCTTTTTGCATCCAAGCATGTCCAACACATATGGTAATATGAACTAGGTATCTGACGACATTTCCAACATTTATCTGATTTATTCTTCAACATCCTCGCAATTCTTGTCGGGGGTAAGTGCCACCTATAAAATATCTTATACAAATTTTCTTTATGTGCAGTTGACATTGTCATTTTATAATTTTGAGACCACAATTTTTGCCATTTATCTAAGTCAGTCCCATCTCCAAGATTTTTCCCCCATGCAATCATTGTTTCTTTTACTTGTTCTTCCTCTAATTTAAACTCTAATAAATGTCCATAAAGTTTTTTGATTACTTTTTCATCAGTACCTATCAAAATTTTATCTAAATCAGTCAACTTATCATAAATACCTTCTGTTTTAACATGCTTACTGTTCCGTCCGGAAAAACGCGAGGTAGACCGGGTTCCAACAACAAAGTCTTTATTTGTTAACAGTAGTTGAAGAACGGAACATTGGCTCAAGCCGCAGCAGCCCTTTTATAGCGGTTTGCCTGCCGGCTTGTAGCCAATGACAGATATTCATTTTTGCTGCCTTTAAGCAGCTATGTGGATTGGTTCCTAGTGAACCAATCCCTATACTGGCTTTCTTAGCCAATCAGAATCATGCATTTAGGAGTCTACTATTTTAATACAGAACACCCCTCCCCTCTTAGTTCAGTCCTACGTGGTGACGTAGTCATGCAGGTAGGTGGGGCTTCTCCTGGCTCTACTGGACTTGTGCGGTTCATTTCTGCTGAAGACTTCGACCGGTTCGGATGGGGTTGCTGTCTCTCCGGCTCTTCCCCAGGGAACCGCCTGGAAGGGTGAGTCAGCCATTTTACTGCTGCCTGAGTTTCTCAGGCCGGTGGTTTTGCCGCTCCCTCCTGGTTTCTCCGGGCAGGTCGAACTGGCCTGGCTGGCCCCTTCGAGTGGACTCTTCTTGCAAGTTTCTTCTAACTGTAAGTCTCTTTTTTGCTCTTTTTGTTATCGTATTCTGGGTTTAATTTAAATGGTTCTTTATTATTTTCTTGTATTCCCCCCCCCCCTTTGGTTTGATTTTTGTCATTTTTTATTATTTGTGGTTGTATGATTGTAGTTCTTTCAATGTTCCGGGATCGAAGCTGCTCTATGTGCTGTTTCCATTCCCTGCCATCGTCCACAGTTAGTCGGTAGGACCAGGGGCCTGTAATTTGTGTGATTGTGCCTGGAAGCCAGTGAAATTTTTTGCATAGACTAGGTCGCCAATTTCAAATGTCCTGAAACGGGTGGAGGAATCGGGGGGTTTCTCTGGTGTACAATTCGGGTGTAATCTGTCTAATTGTGACCTAAGTTTTCTTCCCATCAGTAGTTCCGCTGGGCTTTTATTTGTTATAGTACTGGGTGTGATATGCTGGAGGGTGAGTAGGCGGTTAATTTTGTCTTGGACATCCCCGATGTCCATATTTCCTAAACCTTCTTTGGTAAACCTGACCATTCTCTCCACCCTACCATTTGCAGCCAGGTGGGCCGGCGCGGTTAGAGCATGGCGTATACCTAGGGAGGCTAGGTATTGTTCGAATTGGATACTTGTTAATTGTGGCCCGTTGTCAGACACTAGGACGTCCGGCAGGCCATGGGTTGCGAAGAGTTTGTCAAGTTGTTTAATGACGGTTTCAGTTGTCGTAGATGGCATAATTTTAATCTCCAGTCAAGTTAAGTATGCATCTACAACAATTAGGAAAGTATGCCCCTTACAACCTCTAGCCAATTCGAGTATGCATCTACGACAATTAGGAAGGTATGTCCCTTAGTAGGACCCGCAAAGTCAATGTGGATTCGCGACCAGGGGCCTCGTGAGGTTTCCCAGTCCTTTATAGATGCTTGTGGTGGGGAAGGTCTGGTTTTTTGGCATTTGTTGCAAGAATTTACCCAGTATTCCATGTCCCTATCTATACCCGGCCACCAGACATAGCTTCTAGCCAGACTTTTTATTTTAACAATTCCAGGGTGGCCTTCGTGAAGCATACCCAGTACCCTAGTTTGTAATTTAGGAGGGATAACTACCTGATCACCCCACAATAAACAACCTTTTTGAATCGAGAGTTCGGTTTGTCTGGTCTGGAAAGGTTTAAAGTTCTCAGTTTTTTGGTTTTCCGGCCAGCCTTTACCTACCCAGTTCAGTATGCGGGCAGTCAATAGGTCCTTTGCGGTGGCTCTGGCGACATTGTTTGCAGATATTGGTAGATCGGGGCATGTCTCTATCTGCAAAGTGGTCATCGTTGGTGCCGGGTCTTCCTCTGTAGTCGGTAATGGCACTCTGCTCAATGCATCTGCATGGGAGATTTGCTTCCCGGGGCGATGTGTCAATGTATAAGAGTAGGCCGCTAGGAATTCTGACCATCTAGTCATTCGCGAGGACAAAATGTTCGGTGTGGGCTTGTTTCCCGCCAAAATTCCTAGTAGCAGTTTATGGTCCGTTACTATCAAAAATGTTCTTCCATATAGATATTCGTGGAAACGTTTCACTCCAGCGACGATTGCCAGGGCTTCTCTGTCTAGTTGACTATAGTTACGTTCAGTTTTAGACAGAGTTTTTGAATAATAGGCGATGGGTGCCTCTCTCCCATCTGGCAATTGGTGGCTCAGGCTGGCACCGACTCCAAACGGTGAGGCGTCGCAGGTCACCGTCAATAGAAGTGTGTTGCTAAACTGGATAAGAACGGTGTTTGATGTTAATAATTTTTTTTATTTTTTGGAAGGCTTTTTTTTCTCTATAACCCCAAGTCCAAATTGTTTTTTTATCCAGTAATTGGTGTAATGGTTCCGCTATTGTCGCTTTGTGGGGTAGGAATACACAAAGTTATAAAAATTTATTAGTCCCAAAAATGCCTGCAATTCAGTTTTGTTTCTTGGCTCTGGTGCGTCTTTAATGGTTTTCACCTTTTTGTCAGCAGAGTGTATACCCTCTCCGTCTATTAAATAGCCCAGGAATTCAACGCGATCAGTCATTAAACAGCATTTTTCTTTTTTTATTTTTAGGCCAGATTCTCTGAATTTTGTTAGTACATCTCTTAGTCTTTTTTCTAGTTTGGACGAAATTAAGACGTCATCAAAATATGGTACGACCCCTCTTATTCCATTCAATAGGCGTTCCATGAGGCTTTGGAAAACACCTGGGGCTACACTCACTCCAAGTTGGAGTCTGTTGCATTTGAATGCTCCTTTGTGGGTCACTATTGTCTGTGCCTCAGCCATTAAGGGGTCTACTGGAAGCTGTTGGTAAGCTTGCGCTAGATCTAGTTTAGCGAAAACTTTTCCTCCCCCAAGTGAATATAGTAGATGTTGTACGACTGGCACCGGGTATGCACTTTGTTGCAATGCGTGGTTCAGGGTAGCCTTGTAGTCTCCGCAGATGCGAACTGACCCGTCAGGTTTAATTGGTGTTACGATTGGTGTTTCCCATTTAGCATGGTCAACAGGTTCTAAACCCCTTGATCTATTAGTTTATTTAGTTGTTCCTCTATTTTTGCTTTCAGACCAAAAGGAACTCATCTGGCTTTTAGTTTTCTAGGGGCTACCTGGGGGTCTAAACTAAAGGAAATTGGGGTCCCCCGATACCTGCCTAGGGAGCCATCAAAAACATCCTGGAACTCGTGGATCAGGCTTTCTTCCCAGTCGCTTGCGGCCACCCGGTCTACTCCGGTCATTCCGATGCCCAATGGTGCGAACCATTCGATGCCCAGGAGACTTGGTCGGTCTCGGTTGACTATGGTCAACAGTAGTACTTCGACATGTTGTTTGTAGGCGACTCGGAAATGTCCTCGGCCTACCACAGGAATTCGGTTTCCTTGGTAGTCTTTTAGGGTTAATTTCTGTCTCTGGAGCTCCTTAAGTTTGATATTTGGGACCAGTTGTTTGATGGTGTCCCATGACACCATTGATAGGAAAGACCCAGAGTCTACCTCCATTTCGCAGGGGCTGCCTTCTATTTTTACTATTATTTTTACTTTCTTCCCGCTTTCCATCTGAGCGCTTCCGATAGTGAAAGTCTGATGCGTTTTTTCTCAGTTACTGGCTCGTTTGTTCTGCTGCCACTTTCTCTCAGTTTGTTTTGGCTCAGCTTGTGGGGAAGAGTTGCTGCGTCTGTTTGGACTGTAATTTTTTTTCATTTCTGCAGACCTTCTCGATGTGCCCCCTTTTCTTACAAGCTCTGCAGATGGCATCAAGGAATCTGCAATCGGCTCGAGGATGGTTTCCTCCGCAGCCGGCGCATTCCCGCCAATTTCTTTTTTTGGGCCCTTTTTTGTTGGTGTATAGGCGGTGGACTTTGTCGTCTTCCTCTCTGGATTCTGACGTCTCATCAAAATCTTCGTGGTGTGTGGTGGTGGGAAATTGTTTCTTCCCTCTGGCTAGGCTCGTTTCGTCATTGTTCGCATTCATCTGTTTCATTTTGACCGCCAATTTTTTCACGGCTTCAGCGGCTGTGGCTTCTGCGATGGCTTCGGCTACGGTTATGTTGGGTTTATTTAACAGCTTGCTTTGTAAATTAGAGTCTCTTAAACTCAATATTACTCGATCTCGCATCGCTTCATCTAAGTTCAGGAACTCACAGGCTCCCCCCAGTTGTTGGAGAGCTGCCACAATATCAGCGATGGTCTCACCTTCTTTCTGGTCTCTTAGGTAAAATTCATGCCGCTTGATAAGGTTTGACACCACCGGAGCGTAGTGAGCCTTCAGTATTCTTTGAAGCTCAGGCCAAGTCATTTGCTTCACATCTCAGGGCTTAGCTAATGCCTTGACCATTTTGAAGATCGTGGGCCCGCAATGTGTCAGGAAAACAGCCCTCTTATGCTGGTCTGAGATCTCTTCCATCTCATTACTTTCCAAATACATTTGGAAACGGTCTACGTAGGATTCCCAATCCTCTTCATTGGGATTGAATGGTGCAGGCAGCGCATTATTTCCAGCCATTGTCTTCAGTCTGGTTTTGGTTGCCGCGTGCTCAGTCTCGCATTTTAGGACGATCCCACCTTCGTCGCCAGTGTTCCGTCCAGAAAAATGCAAGGTAGACCGGGTTCCAACAACAAAGTCTTTATTTGTTAACAGTAGTTGAAGAACAGAACATTGGCTCAAGCCGCAGCAACCCTTTTATAGCGGTTTGTCTGCCGGCTTGTAGCCAATGACAGATATTCATTTTTGCCACCTTTAAGAAGCTTTGTGGATTGGTTCCTAGTGAACCAATCTCTATACTGGCTTTCTTAGCCAATCAGAATCATGCATTTAGGAGTCTACTATTTTAATACAGAACACTTACCAAATCTACATGGTATTTGCAAATATAAAAACCAATTCATTTTTACACCTTGTTCTTCTAATATTTGCATAGATTTCAGTTCACCCTTTTCATTCAATATCTCACCATATCTAACTGTTTGTTCCTTTTTATATATTATTGGATAGGAAAAATCTTCAATAGTAGATAACCATAGTGGAATTTTTAAATAATATTGCTTTTTTTATTTTCTCCCAGTTTAGAAACAATGCTTCTCGAATATAATATCTTCTAAAATAGACATTGCGTTTTAGTTCCCTTATACCAGAGGAAGGCATGCCACCCTAACAGCAAGTCATGTCCTTCTAAATTCAAAAGTCTAGTAATAGTGTTATCCACTCCTTTATCCACATCAGACTCGTTGCTTGGAAGTATAATTCCCAGTTGGGCAAAGCAAATCCTCCTCTTATTCTTGCATCTTGTAGCAATTTAAGTTTTTGTCAGCCTTCAAGATCTTCTACTATCGCTTTGCATCTTTTGGGTGTCATAAGAAAGGGGGGGGGAGAGGAGGAAGGGATAAGTCTGGGAAGTGAGCTGGAGGTGTTACATTTTTCTGTTGGGGGGGGAGCATACAATAGGATTAGGTTTCTATTTCTCGCTTAGCTTTCTTTTCTCTGCGCAACTGCAACCCGTTATCAAAGTATGCCAAGGTCAATGGACAGAGGCCTCATCATCAACTGAAGATGCCCACATGATCATATTCACAATTTCTAATTGGAAGTTTCACCTGAACTATTGGAGGTGGGAACACTTCCATCACTTTGTATATGTTAAATACGCGCCTAATTTCTCAGATTCAGAATTCTCTGGTTGCTACCACTTCACTTTCAGTAAACGATAACTTTTCTCTAACTTAAAGAGTCTAAGTATTTCTTTCTTGGATTTTGAATGGAGCTCTGCCTGACATTATTCTGAATCACACTCTACCAGCCCACCCAGAGAAAACACCCAATTTTCTTCCGAGGGGGCCTGAACATCATGTCATCTTCAACTAGTGATCAGGAAGATCTGGGAGCCATTTGGAGGGCAAGATTCTTTGCTGGTACAGGAAGCTGAATTGTTCGCAGAGCTCAATCTGGAAGAGGATCCAGTTGTGAAGCCCAGATAGTTGGTGGGGGTTGGCTGGAAAGATCCGGAGAAGGACCCTCACCCCGGGATCACAACTACCCGCTGGGGTGGAAAAGAGGAGCCATGGCAAGAGAGGGAAAAAAGAGAACTCTTACTGGATCAAGCCAGGAGACTCCTGAATGAAGCCTTTGAACAACCCCAAGCTGCACAAAGGTATGAAGGGGAAGGGGGAGTAGCGCCAGCTAGTAGAAGAAGAGCAGCCTCTTCTCCCATAAATCAACCTGAGCCAGCAGCAGCCCTGGCACCCTCAGTGGGGGGTGTAATTCCTAGAAGGTGTAGAGTTCCTAGACTGCCTCCGTTAGAAGTAAAATATGGGGGAAATCCCAAAACCTTGGAATTTTTCCTAGCCCAAGTTTGGAGCTATATGGAAGAATACGGGGAGGATTTTCCCTCAGAAGCAGCCAAAATGAGATGTGTTACCAGGACTCTGGAGGTAACAGCTGCAGAGTGGATGGTGACCTTGCATAATGATAATGCTCCCCAGTTGATGAACTATAACCTGTTCATGACTGCGTTGCAGGCTAGGTTTGAGGACCCACTGGCAGAGCGCAAGGCCTGGATTAAGATAAAGACCATAAATCAGGGGCGGATGTCAGTGGCTGACTACACCCAAGAATTTAGACAGTTAACTGGTCATATCCGAGGCTGGTCCCAGGAAGCCCTGATAGAAGTGTTTAAAGGTGGATTAAACGAAGATGTGTACCAGAGATGCATTTCTAGAAGAGACCCGAATAACTTGTAGATGTGGTACTTGCTGGCAGAAGAAGTGGAAATTGATTTAACCTGAACCAGATGGCGGGGAGGTTCTGGGTGGAACAAGCCTTCCCCCCCATGTCCTCAAGAGGTCCCCAAACCTCAGAGGGGAGGAGTGGCGGAAAGATCCAACCCCTCGGCTTGCTTTCGATGTGGGAAGGACGGTCATCGGCCTGTGAACTGCAAAGTCAAGCTGGAACCAAAGGGGACGCCAAAAGAAGGAAAGAAACCTGAAAAATTCCCAGTGAAGCCTCGCGAAGCAGCACTAAAGTCGAAAGAGACGGCAGAGGTCACCCCTCCTGCAGGAGAGGAATCAGAAACCCCAGTTACCCCTGAGAAGGACGATTGCAACTAGGAAGATGACTTCCTGGTAAGTCCAAGTGTGGGCCCTATGACCATTCTGGTGAAGTTGAGGGTACCCAATTCAGGGGTCGAAGAGGAAATGCTAGCCTTGTTAGATTCTGGATGCACAAGGTGTATAATCAACACGGAAGTAGTGGAGAAAATGGGCTTAAAACTAAAACCTTTGAAGATGCCCATTTCCTTTTGCCAATTAGATGGATCAGTGGCTGGAGATTGCCCTGCATGTTTTATCACGAAACCTGTAGAAATGATCATGGGAGAGCATGATGAGACTCTGCGCTTTATTGTGGTCCCTGGGATGGAGCAACCATTAATACTGGGTTTGCCCTGGCTCTGGAAATGGAACCCCCAGGTTAACTGGAGAAAGGGATTGTTGCGCATATGTACCAAGCAGCGACCGGAAAAAGAGGGGCGATCTCAGCCTAAGCTTCAGAATCTGATTGAAATAGCTTCCAAAGGTACCAAACGCTTGAAAGGGGAGGAGAAAATTCCAAAAGAATATTGGGATTTAAAGGAAGTATTCAGTGAAAAGGCCTTGGATGAGCTCCCGCCTCAACGGTCAACAGATTGTGCTATTGAAATTTTTCCTGGGGTGAAGCTCCCGAAACCGAAGTTGTACTCAATGACACCACGGGAATTGGAGGAGCTAAGATTGTTCATAGATAAAAATCTGGAACGTGGTTTCATTCAACCTGCTAGGCCCCGGGTAGTGGCCCCAGTGTTGTTCCGTGAAAAGAAAGATGGTTCCAAACGCTTGATGGTGGACTACAGAAATTTGAATGCCATTTCCATGGAAAACGTGTACCCCCTTCCTTTGATGAAGGACATGTTGGCCCACCTAGTCAAGGGGAAGATTTTCATGAAGTTGGATTTGAGAGAAGCATATTACCGAATTCGAATTAAGGAAGGGGATGAGTGGAAGACCGCTTTTAACTGCCCGATGGGTTGCTTCCAATTCAATGTTCTTCCTTTTGGTTTACAAGGGGCCCCAGCTGTATTCATGCAAATGATCAATCAGGTGTTAAATGAACATTTATATAGGGGGGTTCTGGTTTAACTTGACATCATTATCTACACGGAAACTCTGGATGAACATGTGAAACTGGTGCGGTCAGTTCTACAGAAACTATGTGCCGCTAAGTTGTATGCTAAACTATCCAAGTGTGAATTCCATCAAGAGAAAATTGACTATTTGGGATATCGCATTTCATCTGAGGGCATAGAAATGGATCCAGAGAAAGTGCATGCCATATTGGAATGGGTTCCACCACATACCAGAAAACAAATTCAAAGCTTCTTGAGATTTGCAAATTTTTACCGGCAATTTATCCCGGCTTTTGCTAAGATAGCAATGCCCATCACAAATCTCTTAAAAACAAAAGGGGAGGTGAAGCCAAGGCCGAGCAAGCTGTTGGAGTGGTCCATGGAGTGCCAAGCAGCTTTTCAAAAGCTAAAACGACTGTTTGCTGCAGAACCACCGCTAAAGCACCCAGACATGGAGGCTCCTTTCGTGATTCAAGCCAATGCGAGTGATGTGGCCGTTGGAGTGGTGTTACTTCAAATCAACGAGAAAGGGACCTTACAGCCTTGTGCGTATACCTCCCGTAAACTATCTGAAACCGAGAGAAGGTGGGCCATCTGGAAAAAAGAAGCTTTTGCAGTTCGTTGGGCCTTATTGACCTGGAGACATTTCCTGCAAGGAGCAAAACACCCATTTGAGGTATGGACTGATCATAAAAATTTGGAAGCCATAAAAATGCCTCGGAAGCTGTCCCCTAAACAAGTTCGCTGGGCCCAGTATTTCAAGCGTTTCAATTTCTCACTGAAGTACATTCCAGGGGGGAAGAACTTCATGGCGGATGCTCTCTCTAGACTACCCCAATATAATAGTATGTGCCAGGAGGTGATAAGTCCAATTGTTTCGACCAAACATCTAGCCGCCCCAATGATCACCAGAGCCCAAAAGAAGAAACAAGAAGTGGATTTATCGAATGATCTAACTGAACAACTAAAAGAAGCTTTAAAACTGGATGATTGGTTCCTGGCTCATTCAAATCACTATACAGTTAGAGATGGTTTGGCTCAGGTGGGGACCAAGTTGTATGTGCCACAGGTGCTGAGGGGCCAAATACTACAACAAGCTGGTGATTCCAAAGCAGCTGGTCACTTTGGATTTGTGAAAACCTTACACCTAGTTAAGCGGCAATTCTGGCAGCCTACTTTGAAGAAGGACATTGAAGCTTATGCAGCTAGCTGTCCAATTTGTGCTTCGGCAAAGAGACCTCCTGGTAAGCCAGTAGGATTGTTACAAAATGTAGCTAGACCAACAGCCCCTTGGAAGGAAATCTCTATGGACTTTATTGTAGAATTACCTGAAAGCAGTGGAAACACGGCTATCTGGGTAATAACCGATTTGTTTTCCAAACAAGTAGATTGCATACCTTGTTCCAAGATTCCATCTGCTAAGACACTGGCTGAACTGTTTATTTCACATATCTATAGGTTACATGGTGTTCCGGAACGCATAATCTCTGATAAAGGGGTCCAATTTACCTCAAATTTTTGGAAACAGTTCCTGAAGTTGATAGGCTCCGCCCAGGGCTTAAGCTCCGCCCACAACCCTCAAACCAATGGGGCCTGTGAGAGGACAAACGCAGTGTCAGAACAGTATCTTAGATGTTATATAAATTATCAACAAGATAACTGGTCCGACTGACTACCATTTGCCGAAGTGGCATATAACATCTCCGTACATAGCAGTACTGGATTTACTCCATTTAAAGTAGCTTCGGGACAAGATTTTGTACCCATATCTGAACTTCCTCATGAAAGGCCTAACATCCATTCGTTGGATGAATGGATAACTCAACTCCAACTTAACTGGCCAGTGACACGCAAAGCATTAGATGAGGCCCATCAAGTTCATAAGAAGTTTGCAGACAAGAAAAGATCTCCACAGAAATTATATAAAGTAGGCGACAAAGTTTTCCTGTCCACCAGATACCTGCAAACCACTCAAAAGTCAAAGAAGCTTGGTCCTAAATATGTTAATCCTTTCACGATTGAACGGATTATAAATCCTGTAACAGTCCAGCTGAACTTACCGAAAACTCTTCAATGAATTCATCCAGTGTTCCATGTTAGTTTGTTAAAACCTGAACATACTTCTGATTTAAGACCCATCCAGGCTGACCCTCCCATACCAATACTGATTGAAGGTGAACAAGATTTTGAAGTTAAAGAAATTCTGGACTCTAGCAAATGGAGGGGTCGACTCCAGTATCTTGTAGCCTGGAAATATTTTCCTTCTTCACAAGCTGAATGGGTTAACAAAACCGATGTTAAAGCCCCTAAGTTGATCAAAGCATTTCATTCCAAGTATCCTGATAAGCCCTAGGATGTGTAAGTATTTCTTTCTTGGATTTTGAATGGAGCACCACCTGACAGTTTTATTCTCGCTTTCTTCCCCTGCCAAATGTATTTTAGCACTATTTTGTTTAGATATTCAAAAAATTCTTTCCCTAATCTGATTGGAATTGTCTGGAATAAGTATAAGATTCTAGGCAATACATTCATCTTAACTGTAAATTTTCCCATTTTATCAAGTCTGTCGCAATGTGTTGTGTAAGTTTAAGATAATTATCCTCCTTAAATGTGCTACATCTTAGTGTTTTGTGTATCCCTAAATACTTAACCTTATTTGTGACCTGATCCTCAAAACTTTCTCCAATTGTTTCTTTCGTCTTACTAACATGTTCTTTGCTAAAATCTTTGTTTTATCTTTATTAATTTTCAAACCTGCTACTTTCCCATACTCTTCTATCTTTTTTATCAGTTTAGGTGCTGACTCCAATGGAGCTTCTAATATCAATACCAGGTCATCTGCAAAAGCTTGTAATTTATACTCTTCTTTTTAAATTTTCGTTCCTTTTATTTCTTTTTCTTCTCTGATGTTCCTATTCAGCATTTCCAATGTTAACACAAACAACAGAGGTGACAGTGGACAGCCTTGTCTAGTCCCTCTTCTTATGTCTATAAAGTCTGTTAACTCTCTATTTATCATAACCTTTGCAGTTTGTTTATGATATATCATTTCTATGGCTTGAATAATTTTTTTTACCAAAAAATTATTTGGTAATTTGTTTCAATTATAACAGCATAAAATGCCAATTCACATTATCAAAGGCTTTTTGTGCATCTAAAAACATCAGAGCCATTTGTTTTTCGGGATGTATCTCATAGTATTCCAGTGTATCTAAAATTATTCTCATATTATCTTTAATCTGTCTCTTCGGCAGAAATCCATTTTGATCAGGGTGAATAAAATTGTTTAAGTATCTTTTCAGTCTTTCTGCTAGAACTGAAGCAAAAATTTTATAATCTGAATTTAATAGTGATATTGGTCTGTAATTTTTAACTTGCTGTGGGTCTGTGTCCTCCTTCTGTACAAGTGTGATATATGCTTCTGACCATGTTTTGGGTATTCTCTTCTTTGTCATAACTTCATTCATAACTTCTAATAAGTGAAGATTCAATATTTCCTGGAATGTCTTGTAAAATTCCACTGGCAAACCATCCGGACCTGGTGCTTTCCCAATGTTTTGCTTTTTTAAAGCTTCTGTTAATTCCATCATTGTTATGTTACTTTCTAGCATTATTTCAATATCATTGGGTATCTGAAGAAGATTTGCTTCCTGTAAGTATTGTTGAATTCTTTCTTCTTGAACATTCTCTTGATGGTACAGTTTTCCATAATAATCTTGAATAATTTTTTTCTTCACCGCATTTCCATTGTATACATGTCCTTCATTTATCAATTAATTTATCCTTCTCGAGTGTCTTTCCTTTCTCAGTTTATATGCTAACCATCTGCCTAGTTTGTCTGCATCTTCAAAATAGTTCTGCTTAATGTTTTTAATTTTTTGTGTGATTTCTTCTTTTTCCATTAGCCCCATTTTATGTTTAGTTATGTTCATTTTAATTTTAATGTCCTTTTTTGTGGAAGTTTCTGTAGTTCTTTTTCCAACTTCTTGTAGTCATCTTCCAATATTTTAAAAGTTTTTTTTTTCTATTTTATATTTCTTTTCCTTGTATAGTCCATTATCAAGCCTCTTGTATAAGCCTTAATCGTGTCCCAAAGATTCTGTAATGATGTATCCTCTTTTGTGTTTTCTTTAAAGAAAAAAGTCAATTATCTCTCAATTTTCTGTTTAAAGTCTTTTTCCTTTTATATCGTATTATTTAAAGTTCATCTAGACCTCCTTTTTTATCCTTTCCATACAAGTGTCATTGAATTGTGATCTGCCAGGTACTTGCTTCTATTTCAATTTCTTGTATGTTAGAGAGCAATTCTGTTGACATCCATATCATATTTATTCTAGACCATGATGCACGCCTATTTGAATAATAGGTATATTGTTTATTTTCCGCATTTCTCTCTCTCCATGCATCTTTTAAGTTTATCTCGTCTACCATTAGAAAGAAGGATTTTGGCAATGTCTTTCTAGCTTTCTTTGCTGTTTTTTGTGTTTTATAGTCCAATTTGTCATTTATTATTCCATTACAACTTCCCATCAGACAGATATTAGCATAGTTAAGTTCAATTATTTTCTTATGTAATTTTCTGTATAAATCTTCTTGGTTATCATTTGGAGCAGAAATTGCTATTAAAAGTATCTTTAGATTATTGTCCATTATCTCCACTATCAAAATCCTTCCATCATCATCTGTATATATTTGTACATACAGGGATTGTATGTCTAATGTATAACACCATTCCTCTCTTTTTACACTGTGTCAACGCTGTAAATAATTTCCCTAATTTTTGTTTTTTCCATATATAATCATGTTGTTTTTTAACATACACTTCTTGTAGACAGATTATATCAAATTTTAATTTCTCTAATTTATGAAATATTTTTCTTCTTTTAGTAGCAGAATTAAGTCCATTTATATTAATTGTAATCAGTTTTCTCTCATCCATTTTAGACTTTATAAGATGGATTTGTTGCTCTAGTAGATCTTGGTTCTCATTGGTCTCTGGGTACACCACCTATGGCTCCTTCTTTTTCAATTACTGCTATACATTCCTCTTGAAATTCAATTAATGACACTTCTTTTCTTGTATCTTCCTCCCTTCCTCTGAAATATTCCAGATAGAATAACTCAGCTTTTTCAACTGTATCAATTCTGTGCCTTAGTTCCTGCCAGGTAAACATGAGACCTTCTGGTATCAGCCATCTGTAATTTATTCCTCTCTTAAGTAACTCTTTGATCAAGAATCAATATTCTCTTCTTATCTCTCTCACTCTTCTTGGTACCTGTTTCAGTACCACTATTTCTTTATCTTTGTACTTTAGTGTTTTTTCTCTTGCCACCTGCAGCATTTGTGATTTATTTTCTTCGTAAATCTGACATGAACTTCTCTTGGCAGCTTATTTCTCATCGCATATCTTGTACAGACACAAAAAACCTCGTCCATTCCATCCATCATCTTCTCTTTAGTTACCTCTAATGCTTCTGCCAGGATTTCTGTCATCATTTCAGCAAGGTTTTCACCCTTTTCTTCTTCTATATTTTGAAATCTAAGATAGAATTCTGATCTATCAATTTCCCATCCCAGTGATTGCAGAGATCTGCCTTTGTCCCTATCCACTTCACTCAATTGAGTATCCATATCTCCAATCTTCTTCTCTTTGTATATCTTGTTCTTCAATTTTCTTGATTCTGTCCTAGAATTGCATCATCATCTGTTGAATATTTTCAATTTTCTCATCTGTCTTTTTGGTTCTTTGCTCAATATTTTCCATTCTCTTTTCAATATCATCTGTTTTTATTTGTATCTTTTGAATTCCTTGTATAATCATCTGCAGTGTCACTTCTTTCTCCTTCTCTTGTTGGAACATCACCTGTATTGATCATTGTCCTCCAGATGGTGAGGAGAAAGAAGGTGTGATTGAAGAAGCTGAGCCTGATATCTTTCTGCTCATCTTAGAATACTTAATAGGAAAATTGAGAAGAAAAAGCAAGAGCAGCCAACTCGCACTCCAATTTAAAAAAAAAGCAAAAAATAAAAATAAAAAAGGGAAGGGAAAAATCTTCAGGCACTTAAATACCTTAATCCAATTGGTTTCAATTATGTAAAAAAAAAAAGGAAAAAAAAGAAAAAAATGGAAAATGGATGAAAAAAAAATTAGGAAAAAAATTAAAAAGACAGAGATCTGTATATTCCCCTTGCTAAAAAGGTAGAACAAAGGGAGGAAGGAGGGGAAAAAAAGTAGTCTTATTCCTGCATCGAAGGACTCAAGTCAAATATAAAAATCCAACTGGGGAGGGGAGTAGAAAAAAAGGGAAAGAGAAAATACAATTATGTCAGTAAGCAAAGCACTATCACTAAATGTCTGAGGCCCTTTACTAAATTAAAAAACAAAATTTCCAGTTCTCTTTTCAAGATCACTTCAATCTTCGTTCTTCAATTTCAAATCCAGACTCCAGCTATCAGTAGCTCCATAGAAGAGCAGCTGCAAACAATCTACATGCTCTTCCCACTTCAATGAAAAGCACAGAGTCATTGAATGTAACACCAAATATATCAACAAGGAAAAAAGAAAGAAAAACAATGTATCCAAGCCTCCAGGTGGCAGCGCTGCTTATTTCCCTTTCCTTTCCCTTCCCCTCTAATATTAAAACCAGGAATAAAAAAATAAAAAGAGTCTAAAATTATTAAAGAGAAGAAACAAGAGAAAAAAAACTTTTCCAAAAAGTTATTTTGAAAGGAAAAAATTAAAATTAAAAAAGGAAGACCAGTTCAGTTTAAAAATTGAAAAGTTTTTACAAAAATCCAAAATTCCAATAAAAAGAAAAAAAAACCTTCAGGTTTAATTTGTGCTTAATCTTGCCACTTGAGCACTTTATCTTCACTTTTAAATTTAATTTTTAGTCTTTTGGGGTGTTCTCTCCAGAAAAAAATAAGTAGAAAATTATCTCACCAAACTGACACCCTTTCTTTCCAGCTTTCTTCCATTCCAGAGCTGTCCCAGCTTCAGCAGGTTTAATGGCTGCCTCTCCACTGTGGGAAAAAAGAGCTTCTCCTGGATCTACCAGGGACTTTGTGGTGTCCCTTGGATCAGCAGGATGTGCTCTCCTCAGTAACCATCTCTATGAGATGGTTTAGGTCCATTGGGACCGTCCTGCAACGGAGATATCAGCAGCGATTTTAGAGCTTAAAGATTGCATGCTGTACCGCCGTGACACCCAGCTCCGCCCTCTGTATGTATGTATTTTTTGTGTGTATGCATGTATGTGTGCTTATATTTTATATAAGAGCCTATCTCAAATAAATGATTCTGGACAACCTGCAATATTAAAATAAGAAACACATTTTAAAAATCTAAAACTCATATGAGAAAAGAATCATTAACAACAAACAGCAATTGACATGGCTTCATTAGATCCCAATTAGGAGGAGGAGGTGGCATTGGAACTGGGACCATACAGTGTGGAAGACACGATCCTCTCTAAATGAGTGCAGAATCCAAGGGCTGAAGATGAGGCAGTCCCAGGGCTGTCTGGCTGTTCGGCAAGGAGCGGGGACAGTTGACTGCATAGAGAACTGCTTGCAGGAGAAGAGCAGCTGCAGAGAACCAGCAGAGAATGACAGGCTCCAGATCACTTCCAACAAGGAACAGATCCCTTCCCCACCCAATCCATGGGTGAGGAGAGCAGAGTGGAGAGAGGCACAGAGAAGGTCAACAAGGCTGTTGTGAGGAAACAGTCTTGTCCCTCCTTTCAAGCTGGAAAAGGGTGATATAACCAGTCGTTGGGGGAAGGTATACTTGTTGGGGACACTTGTTTGTTTTGATGTACACTTTGAAATGGCACTTCGCACAAACAATCATTGAATGCCTCAGCACCATATCTCCCCTAAGAGTTTAGCAATGAACGTTGCAAAACTGGAGGTGCTGCAACTGTGGCAGCCCCTATGCTGGGTGAAGGGTATACAATGGCTTCTGTGTTTTATGAAGTACTATCCAGGTTCATGCAATATGTTTTGGAAGGGGGGTGAAAGTCCACTGGGGCAAGGTGTGCATAATTATGGCATAATTAATAATTAATATATTTAATAATTATTACAATTAGTAATTAATAAATTGATAATTATGGCATAATTAATAATTAATACAGTTATTAATTACTTTAATAACTAATTAATTACTTTAAGTAATTAAATACTTATAGTTAATATAATCAACAATTAATTAATAATTATGGTGTAATTAATAATTAATATATTTTAATAATTATAATTAATATGATTAACAATTAATTAATTATGGTATAATTAATAAGGTGTGCATAATTATGGCGTGCATAAGTGCACCAACGTGCCTACTGTCTCTGTCCTATTGTTTCTTTTATTTTTCTTATATGTATCCATGTATTCATAACTATGTTTTTACTTATACCTATTGTCTTGTAAGCAATTGACAAACCAAATAAAATAAAAATAAAAAATAAAAGGTGAAGCAGGATATCTTTTATGCTATAAAAGCCACCTTCACCTTGGACCCTATCCTGAAGGATCCAGATCCAGTGAAGCCTTTTGTGGTGCAGACAGATCATCAGATGTTGCCATAGGGGCTGTTCTATTGCAGGCCTATGTACCCTCAGATAACCTGTTCCTTTGTGCCTACGATTGTCAGAAGTTGTCTCTGGTGGAAAAGAACTATACAATCTGGGATAAGGAACTGTTGGCAGTGAAGGCAGCCTTTGAGACTTGGTGGCATTATTTGGAGGGTATCTGGCATTAGAACAAGGTCTGGACCGACTACTGCAATCTGGGCCATCTGCAGACACTCCATCTAGTTTTCTAGAGTTTTTGGTGGCTGTGGCTGCGATATGACCTCCACAGATATGTGGCCTCATGCATGCAGTAAAGGCAAGCCAAAAACATCACAGGTGCTCCCCCTGGATTGCTGCAGCCTTTCCCCATGTCACAGAGACTGTGGGCATCTGTCTCTATTAATTTCATCAATGAATTGTCATTGTCTAAAGAAGACACCATTATTTTGGTCATGGTAGATATGTTAACCAAATTTGGGAATCATGTTTTTGTCCCCATAATAGGAAATAAAATATTGAAGTGGGTAAAAGGTAATAAAGAAATAATTATTCCAAAGGAAGGCTAACATTTATTTTTCTCTTTCCTTTTCTCATATCATAGAAACCACTATTTAGCTAGGCAGAAGAGGGAAAAAAATGATTTTCTAGTGAAAGTAACTTGTTGCCAGAACCATTTGGGGATCTGTTTATCATTAGTATCAACTTTAAAACTTTAAAAAGAAACATTATTGAAATTGACGTTGCTGTGCTTTTTAAATATATATCATCTATAAGCTATTGCTATAGGTTTTAAGTATAAAAGGTATATATTAAGTATAAAAGGCAGCAACAGACATTATCACCATTTTTTCCCAATTGTAGTGACTTCATGATCTGCTCATTTCCAATCTGGAGGAAAATACTGTAAAAGTATTTACTGTAAAAGCTAGTTTCTTTAGTGAATTACCTCATGGTGGTCTAGCTCCAGGTCCGGCTCAGACAACTCTGAAGAAGATTTGAAGTGATCAGGCCCAATAATATTAATGCTGAAATATATAAGACACAGGCATATTCAGAGCTTGCTAGGCAATCTCATCTTTATCAGATACCAAAAGACTTCAGAGCAGGGGTGGGATTCAAATTTTTTAACAACTGGTTTTGTGGGTGTGGCTTGGTTGGTGGGCATGGTTTGGTGATCATGTGACTGGGTGGAAGTGGCTTGGTAGTCATGTTATTGGCTCGGCATGGCCAACTCAATATCACTCACATTGAGACATGCATCTCCTCACCTGGCCTCTCATGACTGTGGGGATGCTGCAACAGTTGTAAGTGTGAAAAATGTTAATAAGTCACTTTTTTCAGTGCCAATGTAGCTTTGAATGGTCATTCAACACAAGTAAAGTACCAGCAAAGGAGGGAAAAAAACTCCAGAGAAATTTTTGAGACAGGAAGAATTCTCCTGCCAAGAATGTAAAAAGGGTTAACAGAGAGGCAGTTTCTGTAAGCAACACCAGAATGTTTTCTTCCTGCCTTCCTTACAGGATTAGGCCAGTTCTCCGAACTGCTTAGAATGTTAACAACTAGCGAATAAGAGAGAACTGATAGAATCCCACCCCTGCTTCAGAGGTATAAATCGGCATAATGGAAAGTTTTAAAAAGTCATTGGAAAAACATTCTAGAACTAACAAGAAAAATACCAGCTTATGAATTATATTATTATAAATTTAGTTATAAAATAATAGAATTTGTAATTACTGCAATACCAGACAAGAAAAGAAAAGAAGAGGAAAGGAAAAGGAAAAGCTCACTACTAACTTTTTAAAGTTAAAAAGAGGTATAGCTATATAAATAAAACTTGGAAAGACTCTAGAGCAAAATCTCTTAATATTAACAATCTATGACAATTTAACTTAATTGTCCACTTTAAGGCATTGTATTAGTTTATTAAAATAAAATAAATGTTTAAATTAATTTGAATTAGGGATCAATATATATGAAGAAGAACAGTATATAGAAGAACAATATATAGAAGAACAGTCCTGGATGAATAGAACCTTTAATAGACTGACTTATTAATTGTCTCTTGACAATTAAATCATTTAAAACTATGTTGCAGAGAAATCTCATACATTACTTCTTCTGTATTGATATGAAAACTTGTTTTGATTCTATTCAAGGGATAAAAACTATTCTAAACTTGTTCTGGTTTACAGTACAATCAGTCTGATAATAATTGTTCCAGACCAGCATTGATTTTTAGAACTCTTGTTTAGACCAGGCTTCCACAAAATGGAAGACTCAAAATATATTGGGATTGCAATCCCAACATTCTATACTAATATGGTCAAACCCTTTGTTGAATGTTGCTGTTCCTGTTCAAAAATCCATCTAGATTTGGGAAAGGTTAGTACAGAGATCTGCTCTCTGCTAGTTTTAATATTGTAGTGCTTAATTTGCATCTGTAGGTTGTATGAATAAGAGTCACAAGACAAAAGTAGACTCTGAATACGATGCAATATGGGAGAAATGGTACCATTGGATAGACAATAGAAATAAGAAAAGAAAGTGTATATAATAAATGTAGAAGGTATAGAAATAGAATGTATAGATTGTATTGGACATGATATGTAAATCTATTAAAATGTCATAGTTCTGTATATTAAGTGATTAAGATGTGTAAAAAGAAAAAAAATTGAATAAAGTATTTCTAAAAAAAAAAGGTCACAAGACAGCAGCAATCGCCACCAACAATGAAGAATAATTTCTTTTAAACATATTCCCCAGTCCAACAGTTTTTGCTTTGGCTTAGCAATATGTTTATTTATTTATTTGATTTGTCATATAAGTATAAACATAGTTATGAATATATGAAATGGATACATATGAGAAAAATAAAAAGAAACAATAGGACAGGGACAGTAGGCACATTGGTGCACTTATGAACGCCCCCTACTATACAGGTGATCCTTGAGTTATCAATGTAATAGAGCTTGCCAATTACATTCATAACCTGAGGATTCATTAATTGGATCGTGTTAAATGAACATGATCCCACCCTGCTTTACCCAATGAATTCACTAATCAAATACACAGTTTATTAAGTGCACATGAGATATATTAGGGTAGGGAAGACCATGGGGGCTTAGTGCTTCCAACCAGCCAAGGTCTCCTCTGACCTACTGCAACACCTCATGCTTTCCCTCCTATCCTGCCCCACATAATCTCCACAGGCCTGTGGAAAGTCACTTATCTTTCAAAGATCTTGATGATCAAGAGAGCTGTCTCTTCTCTAGCCTCTCTGCCCTGGTTTCTTTGCCTGTTCCTGGAACTCCAAAGATGCAAGATTGTGTTCCTTCAGGCTTCTGTTTTTTTGCAAAAGCTTTTGGGGAAGTGATCTGGTGCTCTTTCAGGCCTCCATTCTCACTGCTTGCTTTTGGAGTGCTGGGAACAGACAAAGACACTCTGCAGCCATACAAACCCTTCAGCAGAGAGGCTGAAGAGGAAACAGGTCACTTAAAGAGAGAGGAGCAGTCAGCGTGTTCTGGAACTCTAGATGTTCGAACGATAAGTGAGTCTATTAGGTTCCTATGGGGGGAGGGGGAAATAGGGGGAATGTTGTAGTGTCTCTGCAGTCAGTCATAAGGGTGAACGATTGCTGTGATTCTTATATCAGATGAATATGGGAGATTAATAGTAGTAGTGGAAATTGAACTTAATGGAATAAAATAAATAGTGATGGGAGTGTATAGGCCAAATGATGATAAAAAGCATTTTTTTCAATATTTAGTGGATCGTTAATGCCTTTTTTGTACGAAAACTGGCTTATGTTAGTGGATTGGAATGGAGTGACTAGACTAGCTCTGGGTAGAACATTTACCAAGGGGATAAAATTCCCATGGTAAATTATCAAAGACTTTCTTTGCAATGACGGACAATCTAACATTAATAGATTGATTGAGATATAAAAATGGTGATGCAAGAGAATATATCTTTTTTTCAGAAAGATATAAATCCCTTTCAAGGATTGACATGATATGGATATCTAAAAATCTTGCAAATAAAATTTTGAAAGTGGATATTCTACCTAAATAAAATCCTTCTGTGATCATAATCCTGTGCTTTTGGTTTTAAGAGGAAAACGTTTGAGTTTCAAATGGAGACTAAATGAATCTCTTTTGCAAAAGGAAAGGATTATAAAAGACTGTAAAAAGAAACTGCAAGAGAATTTTTGAGAATAATTTAGGTAAAGGGGCAAGCTTAACAACAGTATGGGATATTAGTAAAGCTGTCACGAGAGGCTATTTCATACAGTACAATTGTTTAGAAAAGAAACAAATTATCTAGGAAAAAACGCAAAGGATATTGGCTGAAATTAGACAGAAAGAAATTGAATTGCAAAAGACACCTATAGATCCTAAAATTTTACATCATATCAAAATTGTTACAACAGCAAGTGTCTTTGTTGACAGTACAGGAAATAGAAACAACATTGAACTATGCAAAACAAAGACATTTTGAGTTTGCAAATTAACCAGGAAGGTGATTGCCATCTAAATTAAGAAAGGAAAGGTAAAAGACAATGATTGAGAAAATTTGTAAAGATAGGAATGTAATAACAGATAATGAACTTATCAAGAAGTCCTTTCATAACTTCTATTCAAATTTGTATATAGGACAGGAGATAGATATGTCAAAAATAGATGAATATCTTTTAAGACAATTTAAGCTGCCTAAATTATCACAAACCCAGAGACAATTTCTGAATGATTCAATAACTGCCTTTGAGATATTAGAAACCATTAAAAAAAGAAATCAGGCAAAGCCCCAGGCCCAGTTGGCTTTAAAAGCCAATATTATAAGTGTTTTGAGGATGAATTTCTCCAACAACTAAAGGCTGTTTAGTTGAATAATATACTACAGGGGGAAAAGATACCCCAGATGTGGAAAGAAACCAACATTGTGTTGCTATCAAAGGAGGGCCAAGATGTCACAAAAACAAAGAACTGTAGACCAATCTCATTATTAAATAAGGATTACAAACTATTTGCTGCCATTTTGGCAGAAAAACTAAAGAAGATTCTACTGGCATATATACATGAAGACCAGTGATGGAATTCAAAAAATTTTTACTACCGGTTCTGTGGGTGTAGCTTATTTGGTGGGCACAACTTTGTGGTCATGTAACTGGGTGGGCATAGCTTGGTGGTCATGTAACTGAGTGAGCATGGCCAACCAATGTCACTTATGTCAAGGGGTGCCTCACTTGGCTCCTCCCCTCCCAGCCATTCCTTGTCACACCCAGCCTCAACATATCTATAGTTCTGTAAAAATGTTGTTAACCTTTTTTTGACTTTATTATCTACATACTATAGATGTACTTTCATGGACCACTGAAAAGAGGAAATGGCTTACATGCTTTGCTCAATAAAGGTTTTTAAGAGGATACCAGAAAGAAGGGGGGCAATGTATTTTCCAAGAACCAGAAGGCAAACAAGAAGCAATGGATAGAAACTGAACAAAGAGAGAAGCAACCTAAAACTAAGGAGAAACTTCTTGACAGTGAGAACAGTTAACCAGTGGACCTGCTTGTCTCCAGAAGTTTTCAGTGCTCAATCACTGGAAGTTTTTAAGAAAAGACTGGACAGCCATTTCTCTGAAATGGTATAGAGTTCCTCTCAAGGTTCCTTCTAATGTTCTTCTGACACCTTTCCCAGAACCTCTACTCAGAGTTTGGCATCCTCAGTTTTCCTGCCTGAGCAGGGGGCTGGACTAGAAAATCTCCAAAATCCCTTTCAACTCTGTTAAACACACATGTATTTATGCTCTGGACTATAGACATTGAATGCATACATTGTAAATCCTGAAAAATACCTGGGCAAAAGAAAGGCAGTAAAATCACTCTAGATATAGGGACAGTGTAAAATATTTATATATGATACTTGGTGGTCATGTGACTGGGTGGGGCAAGCATCAAACAGGTGGGGTGAGCAAGCATCAGGTAGGTGGGGCATGTGAGCGAGTGGCGACTAGGTCGGGGCATGGTCTGAAATTCGTACTGGTTCAGTAACCCATGCCAAATCCTTGCTACCAGTTCACCCAAACTGGTTAGAACTGGCTGAATATCACCACTGATGAAGACCAATCAGGATTTCTGCCGAAAAGATAGCTAAGAGACAATTTGAGGACTGTTTTGAATATTATTGCTTACAATAGCATAATGAGAAACAGGAAGCTTTAATATTTCTAAATGCAGAGAAGGCCTTTGTCAACTTAATTTGGGTCTTTATGTTTAAAGTGTTGTAAGAAATTGACTTTGGAGAGAATTTTATTCAAGGAATTAAAGTGGTTTGTACATCACCAAAAGCAAAAATTGTCATTCATGGTGATCTATGAAATTCAAAACAAGACAAGAATGTTCCTTGTCCCTTCTGCTGTTTATCTTGGAAATGGAAGTTTTGAATAGAGGTATTAGGTAAAATGATAAAATAAGGGGTATAAATATTAAGAAAGAAGTTTATAAATTGAGGGCATTTGTTGACGATCTTATATTCTTGGTTATATTCTTGCAAAGCCCCAAAAAATAACATAAAATATTTGATGAGAAAATTAGATGGATTTGGAACCTTAGCATGTTTTAAAATAAATAAACAGAAAACAGCAATGTTGATTAAAGGCTAGGTCCCACTGGCCGACGGACGCAAAATGTATGCATAAATGATACAGCAGATGAGCAAAATTTCGGGGGTGGCTCCATCCGTTGTCATCTGTTCCAAACAGTGGCGAAAATTTGCATAAACAGAACGGAAAAGAATGGAAAAGAACGGATGTGGGTAGTATGTAACGGGGATGTTAAACGGATGTTCATAGGAAGCCTAGCGGATGAAAGCGGATAGAAGCAGATGACACCTCCAAAGGGGTTCCGGGGGAGAATTTCAAAGCAGACGCATAGCGGAAGGGGCGGATGCATAGCGGATGAAGCGGATGCATCATGGACGCCTATAGGAAACAAAAGGGATGCCGCGCGGATGTATATCGGATGCAAAGCGTTCACTGCACATGCGGAGAGTATGAATTGCGTCAGCTCCGCAGATATAAAAGGATGCAGCACGCACGCAGTCAGCATACAGGAGAAAGATGTGCTGCCACATACATCTTGCAGGAACACCATGGTTCGCCAGTCAGGCAAGAAGAGGAAGCCCGTGCCTACTTGTTCAAGCCCTGGCAAGGTGAAGAAGGCCAGAACTCGCATCCCACCCCTTGGCACTGACTCTGAAGCTGCTGCTGCTACTGTAGTGGACCAGCCCCAAGGCCCTCAAAGCCCTGCTGCTGAAGGCCCTGCTGCTTAAGCCCCTGAAGGCCCTGCTGCTCAAGCCCCTGAAGGCCCTGCTGCTCAAGCCCCTGAAGGCCCTGCTGCTCAAGCCCCTGCCAGAGGGAAGAAGAGGCAAGGGAAGGAGAAGGGAGAGAGGAAACAGTACACTGTTTCCAAGGAGCATGAGGATGAGGTGCTGGAATGGCTGAGGGAGAACAAGTACCTCTGGAGAAAGGGCCACAGACTGTATCGGGACATCAAGAAGAAGCAGGCAGCTTGGAGAGACAAGGCAGAGAGCCTGGGGTACACTGCAGAAGTACTCCTTGGATGGTGGAAGCACATGCACACCTGGTATGGCAAGCTACACCTCAAGAAATCCGGGCAGGCCGCTGTCAAGCTCACTGACCGGGAGATGTACATCATGGCCAAGTGCAGTTTCCTGGAGGATGAGATCCACCACAGAGGAGCAGCCCCTCTGAGACCCCTCTCCCTCAGACAGCCCACAGACAGCCAGTCCTCTTCCAGCTAGGAGCCAGCTACCCTGTCCAGGCAGGTGTCTTCAGAAGGCCTCATGGCAGAGACCCCCCCAACAGCTGCACTCCCCATGCCGGCAGACTTGGAGCATCCCGTGGAGAATGACGCCCTGCTGTGACAAATGGAGGAAGAAGCAGCAGCCACCAGAGGCCAACCTACCCCCACCTCCACCCCCAGCTCCAGAGGATGCAGGCAGAGAGGCAGACTGGAGGGCCAGGACCACAGTGTGCTGTTGGAGATCAGGGACACAATGAAGACCAGCACAGAACTTCTCTCTCAGCTGGTCCACTTGGACAGAGCATCCTTGGGCCGGAACACCTTCATCACCTACGTGAGCCAGACCCTGAGGGACCTGCCCTAGGCCCAGTACCAGGTGATGAAGCAGAAGATAACAGCACTTCTGCACAACCCTCAAGGCCCAGCTGAAGCTGCTCCTACCCAGTCCAGGTTTGTCCCTCCACCCCAGGCGATGTCACAGCCCTTCCACGGCTTTCAACAGCCCCTCACCTATCAAGGCTATGACTACCAGGACTTCCCACAGCAGAAGCAGAACTTCCCAGTCCAGGCCCAGGTTCATCGCACACCACAGACGCCAATCCTCACCCAGCTGCAGACCAGACAGCCCCACTACACTCCTCCTTCCTCCACCCCACAGCCAAGCCCATCAATGGACAATCTGTTATCAGTCTTGGGCCTGACATCTCAAGTCCTTGATGAAGGGCCTCTCAACCTCATGGGACTGAGTCAGCTCTCGGATAGCTTCCTGAACACACTACTACCTGTTGTACCCCCGGGGCCAAGCACCCCAATGATGCCTCAGACCAGCACTCAAGCCACAGCCACCTCCACAGTCCCTGCCCGCTTAACAGCTGAGACCAGGGACATGACTCAGAGTGACTGAGAATAGTGTCAGAGACTGAAATGTTTACTTGTTAAGTTTATCTTTGCTTAATACAGTTTACTTGGTTCATTTAGCTTATTTAATAAAGTCATAAAGTTTACCTAAGAAAGTTAATAAAGGTTATCTTTGCTTAAGACATTTAGTTTACTTGGTTTATTTTTTTTACTTAATAAAGTGTTGGTGAAAACTTTGAAAAAATGGTGAAGCCTTTGCATGATTGTGGGATAGATAAGGATAGCTGTGTGATAGATAAACCTCCAGTGCAACCATAGTGGGACTGTATGGTTCACCTTCCCAGCTATGCAGATGATTTTCTCCCCCTTTTTATAGAAAATATCGGTTGTCTGCTAGGTGTCCTTCTACATACTCTAGACATACCGCAGACATCCTAAATATACGAGATACATCCCAGATACAAATGTTTTGTCCATTTTGAATACTTTATATACGAGATGCATATGCTTACATCCTTTCTATTTCCATGCTACTAACGCTGTGTAGACGTTCCATGCACCTTTTGTTTCCTCCCTCTTTCTGCTTTCAGCAGAAAGTTGAGGGGATGTGAGTTGAGGGGATGGCCAGAGGATGCAGAGAGGATACAGCGGACGTTTAACAGATGATAACGGACATAGAACGTTTGTTGCCCGTATATGTCATGGATGTACATCGTACGTGGCGAAAAGTTCATCCGCTCACAAAGTTTTGTGCAGCTCAAAACTTCTTGCGTGGATGAAATCGCAGTGGACGGATGCTCAACGGATAGAGCGTATGAAACACATTTGCAGTGAGTACACAATGGATGCATAGCGTTTTCCAATGGATGGCAAGCTTTTTTAATGTTTTGCATCCTCTTTGCATCCGTAAGTGCAGTGGGACAAGGCCTTAAGAATATGTCTTCTCAGGACAACCAGATTGTTGGGGGCAATATGCTGACTCTGTAAACCACTTAGAGAAAGTTGTAAAGCACTGTGAAGGATGTATAAGTCTAAATGCTATTGCTATATACCATATTGCTCAGTTTATGTCTGAGTGTTTTCTTGGTGTTTACTGTATTCTTGGGCTTAAAGTGTGCATATGTCTTGTGTTGGCTAAAGATCCTCCTGAGTTTTTCAGATATTCCTGAATGGAGTGACAACATTGCTTCATTTATTCTTCTTCTTTTTGTCTGTTAAGGAAGAGTTCCTGCTGGATCTTTCTGGGAATTTGATGAAGGTCCACTTAGGATAGCCACATGTTCTGAGGGCTTCCTTGGTGTGTTTTGGATCTTTTTTCCCCCCATCTTTGATGCAGCTCACTGGTGTAGGGTTCTGTTAACTCCCATTTTGTGCTCCAGTGGGTGGTGAGAATTAAAATGTAAATATTGATGTGTGTGTTTTCTGTAAACTTTGATATTAATGTCTTCCTTAATGTGTACTGAACAGTCCAGGAAGTCTAGACTATTTTCCTTAACATCTTCTCACATGAATTTTATGTATCTGTCTACAGAGTTGATACGTTTGGTGAATGCTTCAAATTCCTGTGTTCTGATCTTAACTCAAATGATTTTATTATCTTTCACATTAGATTTATCCCACAAACAATTTTTTGAGGGCCAGACTAACAAGAGAAAAAGTATACCTATATATCCAGTGTATTCATATACTGGATTATTATGTAGTCCAGTATTATACCAAAACAATATGAAATTCTGAGGCAAACATCTAAAAGGTACATTGACTATTAAAGAGGGATGGATCTTACCAAGTTGAGGACTGAGTTTCTGGTGGAACAGCACAACAGAAAAATTTTCTCCAACTGCCTATAAAACAGATGGAAAACAATTTTAGGAAAACATTTTTGATCTACATTTTATTAAGAAAGCATCCCAGATCATAAAAAGAAAAAATCAAAGTAGCCATTTGGTGATACTGCTGGTAGCATAAAGATTCCAAGAGCATTCATCTGATGAATGCTTTTTAAAAGGCAAACTTTTAAAAATAGTAATAAAATGTCAAATTTTCTGCTACACATTATACTCACACATCATAAGAAGTATCCCAAATGGTGGCAGGTCTAATACATAAAAATTGATAAATAGTTTCACAGTTGTCTATTTATGAATGATTTTTTTTAATGACACAGTCATTGAAGGGAAACTACAGCCACCTATCTCAACAACCCCCATTTCAAATACACCAACAACAGCCAAACCTCCTACAACTGACCCCAACCCATTGGGTTCACTACCTCTGTGATCACAGAAAAAGAAGTGCAAGATCTATTTCACAGATAAAAGCCAGGAAAAGCACCAGGGCCAGACAAGATAACTCCTTGCTTAAAACTATATACTGACCAATTGGCCCCCATCTTCACCCGAATCTTCAATAAATCACTAGAGATGTGCTATGTTCCTTGTTGCTTCAAACACTCTACTATCATCCCAGTGCCAAAGAAGTCCTCCATCAGATAACTGAATGACAACAGGCCAGTTGCTCTAACATCTGCAATTATGAAAACCTTTGAAAGGCTAATGCTGTCCCACCTGAAAACCATCACGGAATCCACTGTTAGTGTCAGGTGGTGCTCCATTCAAAATTCAAGAAAGAAATACTTAGACTCTTTAAGTTAGAGAAAAGATATCTTTTACTGAAAATGAAGTGGTAGCAACCAAATAATTCTGAATCTGAGAAATTAGGCACGTAAATCACATATACAAAGTGATTGAAATGTTCCCACCCCCAATAATTCAGATGAATCTTCCAATTAGAAGTTGTGAATATGATCATGTGGGCATCTTCAGGTGGTGATGAGGCCTCTGTCCATTGACCTTGGCATATTTTGATAACGGGTTGCAGTTGTTCAAAGAAAGCTAAGCGAGAAATAGAAACCTAACTCTGATGTATGCTCCCCCCTCTTCATTTTACACAACAGAAAAAATGTAACACCTCCAGCTCACTTCCCAGATTCATCCCCACCTCCCCCCCCATTACTTATGACAGCCGAAAGATGCAAAGTGACAGTAGAAGATCTTGAAGGCTGACATTCGGCCCTCCTAGAAAAAGAAAACCGTCAGTCCTAAAAGAGAGAGGAAAAGATATAAAGACAATAATTAATCATTAGACAATTAAAATGAATACACTCCTAGGGTTTATCAGGATACTTGATACGAAATGCTTTGATCAGCTTAGGGGCTTTAATGTCATTTTCGTTAACCCACTCGGCTTGGGAAGAAGGGAAATGTTTCCAGGCTACAAGACACTGGAGCCGACCCCTCCATTTGCGAGAATCCAAAATTTCTTTAACTTCAAAATGTTGTTCACCCTCAATCAGTATTGGTATGGGAGGATCAGCCTGGATGGGTCTTAAACCAGAAGTATGTTCAGGTTTTAAGAAATTAACATGGAAGACCGGGTGAATTTGTCGAAGAGGATTGTTACAGGGTTTATAATCCATTCAATCATGAAAGGACCAACAAATTTAGGACCAAGCTTCTTCAATTTTTGAGTGGTTTGTAGGTATCTGGTGGACAGGAAAACTTTCTCACCTACTTTATATAATTTCTGTGGAGATCTTTTCTTGTCTGCAAATTTCTTATGAGCTTGATGGGCCTCATCTAATGCTTTACGTGTTACTGGCTAGTTAAGTTGGAGTTGAGTTATCCATTCATCCAATGACTGGATGTTAGGCCTTTCACGAGGAAGTTCAGGTATGGGTACAAAATCTTGTCCTGAAGCTACTTTAAATGGAGTAAATCCAGTATTACTATGTATGGAGTTGTTATATACCACTTCAGCAAATGACAGTAGGTCAGACCAATTATCTTGTTGATAATTTATATAACATCTAAGATACTGTTCTAACACCATGTTAGCCCTCTCACAGGCCCCATTGGTTTGGGAATGGTGGGTGGAGCTTAAGCCCTGGGCGGAGCCTATCAACTTTAGGAACTGTTTCCAAAAATTTGAGGTAAATTGGACCCCTCTGTCAGAGATTATGTGTTCCGGAATGCCATGTAACCTATAGATACGTGAAATAAACAGTTTAGCCAATGTCTTTGCAGATGGAATCTTGGAACAAGGTATGCAATGTACTTGTTTGGAAAACAAATCGGTTACCTCCCAAATAACCGTGTTTCCACTGCTTTCGGGTAGTTCTAGTATAAAGTCCATAGAGATTTCCTTTCAGGGGGTCGTTGGTCTAGCCACATTTTGTTACAACCCCTGCTTCCAGGAAATGTCTCCAGGTCAGTAAGGCCCAACGAACTGCAAAAGCTTCTTTTTTCCAGACGGCCCACCTTCTCTCAGTTTCAGATAGTTTGCGGGAGGTATACACATAAGGTTGTAAGGTCCCTTTCTCATTGATTTGAAGTAACACCACTCCAACGGCCACATCACTCGCATTGGCTTGGATCACGAAAGGAGCCTCCATGTCTGGGTGCTTTAGCACTGGTTCTGCAGCAGTCATTTTAGCTTTTCAAAAGCTGCATGGTACTCCATGGACCACTCCAACGGCTTGCTAGGCCTGGGCTTCACCTCTCGTTTAGTTTTTAAGAGATTTGTGATGGGCATTGCTATCTTCGTAAAAGTCGGGATAAATTGCTGGTAAAAATTTGCAAATCCCAAGAAGCTCTGAAGTTGTTTTCTGGTACGTGGGGGAGCCCATTCCAATACGGCACACACTTTTTCTGGATCTATTTCTATGCCCTCAGATGAAATGCGATACTCCAAATAGTCAATTTTCTCTTGATGGAATTCACATTTGGACAGTTTAGCATACAACTTAGCGGCACACAGTTTATGTAGAACTAACCGCATCAGTTTCACATGTTCATCCAGAGTTTCCATGTAGATAAGGATGTCATCAAGGTAAACCAGAACCCCCCTGGATAAATGTTCATTTAACACCTGATTGATCATCTGCATGAACACAGCTGGAGTCCTTTGTAGGCCAAAAGGAAGAACGTTCAATTGGAAGCAACCCATCGGGCAGTTAAAAGCGGTCTTCCACTCATCCCCTTCCTTAATTCGAACTCGGTAGTATGCTTCTCTCAAATCCAACTTCATGAAAATCTTTCCCTTAGCTAGGTGGGCCAGCATGTCCTTCATCAAAGGGAGGGGGTACACGTTTTCCATGGAAATGGCGTTCAAATTTCGGTAGTCCACCACCAAGTGCTTGGAGCCATCTTTCTTTTCACGGAACAGCACTGGGGCCGCTACCCGGGGCCAAGCGGGTTGGATAAAACCACGTTCCAAATTTTTATCTATAAACAATCTTAACTCTTCTAATTCTTGTGGTGTCATTGAGTATTACTTCAGTTTTGGGAGCTTCACCCCAGATAAAATTTCAATAGCACAACCTGTTGACCGTTGAGGCGGGAGCTCATCCAAGGCCTTTTCACTGAATACTTCCTTTAAATCCCAATATTCTTTTGGAATTTTCTCCTCCCCTTTCAAGGGTTTGGTACCTTTGGAAGCTATTTCAATCGGATTCTGAAGCTTAGGCTGAGATCGCCCCTCCCTTTCCGATCGCTGATTGGTGCATATGCGCAACAACCCCTTCTTCCAGTTAATCTGGGGGTTCCATTTTCGGAGCCAGGGCAATCCCAGTATTAAAGGTTGCTCCATCCCAGGGGCCACAATAAAGTGCAGAGTGTCATTATGCTCTCCCATGGTCATTTCTACAGGTTTCGTGATAAAACGTGCAGGGCAACCCCCAGCCACTGATCCATCTAATTGGCAAAAGGCGATGTGCGTTTTTAAAGGTTTTAGTTTTAAGCCCATTTTCTTTACTACTCCCATGTTGATTACACACCTTGTGCACCCAGAGTCTAGCAGGGCTACCATTTCCCCTTCGGCCCCTGAAGTGGGTACCCTCAACTTCACCGGAATGGTCATCAGGCTCTCGTTTGGACTTACCAGGAAGTCATCTTCCGAGTCGTAGTCACTCTCTTCAGGGGAAGTTGGGGTTGCCGGCTCCTCTCCTGCGGGAGGGGAGACCTCTGCCACCTCTCTTGTCTTTAGTGCCACTTCACGAGGCTTCGCTGGGGATTTTTCAGTCTTTTCTTCTTCCCTCCTTTTGGTGCCCCCTTTGGTTCTAGCTTGACCTTGCAATTCACAGCCCGGTGACCTTCCTTCCCACATCGGAAACAGGTAGAGGGTTTGGGTCTTGCCGCCACTCCTCCCCTCTGGGGTTTGGGGATCTCTTGAGGGCGTGGGGGGGGAATGCTTGCTCCACCCAGAACCTCCCCGCTGTCTGCTTCGGGTTAAATCAATTTCCACTTCTTCTGCCAGCAAGTACCACATCTGCAAGTCATTCGGGTCTCTTCTAGCAATGCATCTCTGGTACACATCTTCGTTTAATCCATCTTTAAATGCTTCTATCAGGGCTTCCTGGGACCAGCCTCGGATATGACCTGCTAACTGTCTGAATTCTTGGGTGTAGTCAGTCACTGACCTCCACCCCTGATTTATGGTCTTCATCCTGATCCGGGCCTTGCGTCTGCCAATGGATCCTCAAACCTAGCCCGCAGTGCAGTCATGAACAGGTTATAATTCATCAACTGGGGAGCATTATCATTATGCAAGGTCACCATCCACTCTGCAGCTGTTCCCTCCAGAGCCCTGGTAACACATCTCACTTTGGCTGCTTCTGAGGAAAAATCATCCACATATTCTTCCATTTAGCTACAAACCTGGGCTAGGAAAAACCCCAAGTCTTTGGGATTTCCCCCGTACTTTACTTCTAATGGAGGCAACTTAGCAGCTCTACGCCTTCTAGGAATTACACCTCCTGCTGGGGGGCCCAGGGCTGCTGCTGGCTGCTGTGCTGGCTCAGGTTGATTTATGGGAGAGGGGGCTACTCCCCCTTCCCCTTCATACCTTTGTGCAGCTTGAGGTTGTTCAAAGGCTTCATTAAGGAGTCTCCTGGCTTGATCCAGTAAGACTTCTCTCTTTTCCCTCTCTTGCCATGGCTCCTCTTTTCCATGCCAGCGGGTGGTTGTGATTCCTGGGGGGGGGTGTTCTTCTCTGGATCCTTCCAGCCAACCCCCCACCTACCACCTGGGCTTCACAGCTGGATCCTCTTCCAGATTGAGCTCTGCTAACGATTCAGCTTCCTGTACCAGCAAAGAATCTTGCCCTCCAGTGGCTCCCAGATTTTCCTGGTTGCTAGTTGAAGATGACATGATGTTCAGGCCCCCTCAGAAGAAAGTTGAGTATGTTCTCCGTGTGGGCTGGTAAACTGAGATTCAGAATAATGTCAGGTGGTGCTCCATTCAAAATTCAAGAAAGAAATACTTAGACTCTTTAAGTTAGAGAAAAGATATCTTTTACTGAAAATGAAATGGTAGAACCATAGAATTCTGAATCTGAGAAATTAGGCGCGTGAATCACACATACAAAGTGATGGAAATGTTCCCACCCCCAATAGTTCAGATGAATCTTCCAATTAGAAGTTGTGAATATGATCATGTGGGCATCTTCAGGTGGTGATGAGGCCTCTGTCGGTTGACCTTGGCATATTTTGATAACGGGTTGCAGTTGCGCAGAGAAAAGAAAGCTAAGCGAGAAATAGAAACCTAACTCTGATGTATGCTCCCCCCTCCACATTTTACACAATAGAAAAAAATGTAACACCTCCAACTCACCTCCCAGATTCATCTCCTCCTCCCCCCCATTACTTATGACAGCCGAAAGATGCAAAGTGATAGTAGAAGATCTTGAAGGCTGACAGTTAGATCCCATGCAGTTTGCATACCGAACAAATAGATCAATAGATGATGCTGTTAATATGGCTCTGCACTACATCCTACAACACCTTGAATCTCCAAATATCTATGCAAGGGTCCTCTTTGTAGACTTCAGTTCAACATTCAATACCATCATTCCAGACATTCTTCTAACTAAACTAAATCAGCTAGCGGTCCCTGAACACACTTGTAAGTGGATTATAAACTTCCTCACAGACAGGAATCAGCAAGTAAAGTTTGGCAGAATCACATCTGTTACCTGTACAATTAGCACATCCTCCCCCCAAGGCTGTGTGCTTTCTCCACTTCTCTTCTCACTATATATCAATTACTGTATCTCAAAGGATCCATTTGTTAAAATACTGAAGTTTGCTGATGATATAGCAGTGATTGGTCTCATTCAAGACAATGATGAATCTACATACAGATAGGAGGTTGTAGAACTTGCCTCATGGTGTAACCGGAACAATCTGGAACTGAACACACTCAAAACTGTAAAAATGGTGGTAGACTTTAGGAGAAACTCTCCCATACTACCACCTCTTACAATACTAGACAACACAGTATCAACAGTAGACACCTCCAAATTTCTAGGTTCAATCATATTACAAGACCTAAAATGGACACCTAACATCAAAAATGTCATCAAAAAGGCACAACAAAGAATGTTCTTTCTGCACCAACTCAGAAAGCTCAAACTGCCCAAGGAGTTGCTGATATAGTTCTACAAAGGAATTACTGAGTCTGTCATCTGCATCTCTGTAACTGTCTGCTTTGGTTCTGCAAGCCAACAAGATAGACACAGATTTCAGAGCGTAATTAGGACTGCAGAAAATCAACCTGCCTGCAATTGAGAACCTGTATACTGCATGAGTCAAAAAGAGGGCTGTGAAAATGTTTACAGACCCTTCACATCCCAGACATAAATTGTTTCAACTCCTCCCCTCAAAACGATGATATAGAACACTGCACACCAGAACAAGGAGTTTTTTCCTGAACGCTATCACTCTGCTAAACAAATAATTCCCTCAACACTGTCCAACTATTTACAAAGACTATACTAATAATCTTCTCATCACTCCTTACCACCCATCCCCTCCCACTTGTGACTGTATGACTGTAACTTTGTTCCTTTTATCCTTACTATTTATATTGACTGTTGCCCAGTATGATTTGATTGTTTATTGTACCCCATGACTATTATTAAGTGTTGTACCTTATGATTCTTGACTCTTGATGAATTTATCTTTTCTTTTATGTACACTGAGGGCATTTGCACCAAGACAAATTCCTTGTGTGTACAATCACACTTGGCCAATAAAGAATTCTATTCTATTCTATTCTATTCTATTCTATTCTATTATCATGAGAAGAAACAATATGCTGCCTATAGTATCAAAAAATGCAGGATAACGATAGTGTAGTCATGTGATTTTAAAAAAATCATTCATCTGTATCCTACAAACTACTTACTATGTGCCATTAAATCACATTCTTTTAGAAATGATTTTCACTGAAGTTTAAAAATACAATTTTTTAAATAACTAATAATAATATAAGAAACTAATATAAACTAAGATAAATACAAAAAAAGTATAAAGAAGAAAAGAGGGAATGTGAAAGGAGGAAAATATGTAAAAGAACGAAAGGTTGTATGTTTGTGTGTGTTTGTATTTTACTTCCCCCTTCATCAAGTACAATTTTAATCATATCACCTTCTATAAAATGTTGATCACATAATTCATCTTTTATCTATTAGTAAATAATAAAGCCTCATCATTCAATCTTAATGAGCAAAAGACCATTGCAAACTACAAAAACAATATACATGCACACACACTTTTAATAGTAACACAGTTTCTTATTCTTTTCATTTATTTATCCAATAGCTTAGAACTTTCTATAAAAATCTAAAAAAACCCTCTTCTTTCCATATCCTATCTTATATTTATAAACAAATCTTTAAAGCTTCATTTTTAAAGTTTCAAAAATAATTGTTTAAAATCTACCAAAAATAACAAAATGTTGAAATTGTATCCCATCAATGTCTCACAAATTAATTTCTTCTCATTTTCTATTCATCTGTCAGAATAGCTTACCACTTTTTCCGAAGATACAATAAAAAACTTTCTTCCCCATATCTATAAAGAAATTTTAAAGCCTCATCATTCAGTCCATCATTCACTCTAATAAAACCATTAAGCTATAAGAAGAAAAATGTGATACATATTTCAACTATGGTTAAATAAGTCAACTTTATAATTTTTTCTTTGTACATTTAAAAGATATGATGTTTATTCTTTTTAAGTAATGTCCCCAAAATGTATTTCTTTTAATGTTCTATCTTTTGTCAGGAACTTCCTTGAGAATCCATCCCTTTTTAAGTTCAAAATAAATAAAAAAATTCAAGTCATTCTTCTGATCTAAAATTCAAACATCCAAGTCAATCTTATGAATTATTTGTGCATCCTTTTTAGCTATTAAGATTCATTTGTGAATCTTTGTCACTATTATTATTGTACCCTGCCATTTAAAAATCTATATTTAAAGCAGTCTGATTCTCAGCTGAATCCTATTTCCAATTTTGAACCCATTTGATAGTAATAAAAATGTTCTCAGTACATTGTTGCTAAATATCCTTGAATTCTGCCAAATCTTTCTCCACTCATATTAGAATGTATTTTCTTTTAATTATAATCTTTAGTTCTTTCTTTCTTAGTTCTTTCTCATTGTCTTTAGTAACTAGCATTCTTATCATGTTTTTTTCTAATACATCATATTTTTCCCAGGAAAAGATTTCTTACACTTAAATTCAAAATCTTTGTATATTTTAACAGGATTTTAATTTTGTTGTATTAGAAATAAGTATTCTCAGGAGTTTTCTCTAATACCAAATTTCAAAAGGTATCAATAGTCTTCCTATCCTGTTTTTTGAAACTTTTGTGCCGTAGCAGGTCATAGGGAATACTACAGCTTGCATACTTCTGATCTTTAGGTATAGATACACGAGGAGCTAAAACCAGCTTCCAAGGCTTTATGGCTTCTCTACAAGAGCTAGCCTACAACTTATTTACTGACTGCTGATTCCTTTACTGTTGAGGTTAATCCTAAAAAGCAAAAGCTATCCACAACTTTAATAGCTTCGTTGTCAGCTCTACTTGCTGTTATTAGTTTCATCTACTTTATGTTCAATTTTTGCCCCATTTTTTCACTATGCTCTTTGATGTTTAGTACTAGGGCTTGAAGATACTTTGCATTTTGGCTATCAGGGTAGTGTCATCAGCACAATTCAGATTATGCATCTTTCTTCCTTCAGTTTTAAAACCATACTCATTTCTTCCAATCTAACTTCCCTTAATGTATATTCAGCATATAAACTGAATAAAAAGGAGAGAGTAGGCAGGCTTATCAAAGTCTTTTGTAACCTGGAGCCAGTCTGTTTCTCCATGTTCTGTATCTATAGTAAGTTTCTCATGAACACTCTGAGATGCTTTGAAATTCCCATTTTGCTGAGCACTTTCTACACTTTGATATGATCAACACAATTAAAAGCTTTTTTAATGATCAATGAAGCACAGTGGTTTCTTTTTAGTACACTTTGACTGTCTCAATTATCTAGCATACATCAGCAATAATGTCTTTTCTTCTTCAGCCTTTGCTAAAGTTAGCTTGAATATCTGGCATCTATTTTTCCATGAAAGGCTCTAATCTGGCTATTTTGCTAGCATGTAAAATTAAGCATATAGTGTTCCCAGTGTTAATTTTTTGGTATTGGAATGTAGACTGACTTCTTTAGGTTGCCATTGTATTGTTAGCTTATTGTAGTTTCTGAAACCAAGACTTACGTAACCAAGGAAAAAATAAGTTAGAACACTATCGCCATAAAGTTCCCCCAAGAGTTGCCTTCCTCTCCTTATAGAGTAAGTTCCTTTTTGCTGCTCCTAATGTGTTGGTATTTTAACTCTTCCCCACCATAAAATAACCACCACTAATGTGCAGGAATCAGATTTGATTTCCTTACAAGTGAATCATTAGAGAAACATTTTATATTCTTCTAATATACTAGGGTTGAGTCTGTGCAGGGAGCAGGATTAGAAGGCCAGGACTAATCTGAGCGAGAAGAGATTACAAAAGATAAACAAGAGTGGTTACAACTTATTCAAACTGCACACAATTCATGAAGAAATTTGTTGTTTCAGGAACCTGAATCTCAGAACACAGGAACATTGCCTTGTGAATCAGAACAAAAATATTATCAACATCGCAATAACTGGTTTAGAATGCAAAGAAACTATGCATTATGGTTTCAGAGCCATGACTTTACCCAATTCCTAAAATGTATTTTGTGAACATAGTATTTCATTTAGCTGTTAATGGCTTAGCAATAATTTATTAGTAAAGAATATAGAACTGAAGAAATAGAAATCAGTGAACACAGAATTATAGGGCTAGAAGAGATATTGGCTGCCTTCTAGTTCAACCCTGTGCCCAAGACAGAAATCCTTATTTTGTCCCTGACAAATGGATGTACGATCTTCTTAAAAGTGTCCAGCAATGGAGCATCTACAACTTTGGGAGGCAAGTTGTTCTCCTTAGTTCCAAGTATGACTTTCTTTTACCTAACTACCACAAGTTCTTCTTGTCCTACCCTCAGATGCTTTGAAGAATACATCAATTCCTTCATCTCTTGACAGCCACTCAAGTACATGGACAGTTATCATGTCTTTGATAGCCTAGACTAGTGGTTCCCAAAGTGGGTGGTACCGCCCCCTGGGGGGCAGTGGGATGCCTTAGGGGGATACTAAGAGGCAAGGGGGCCAGCAGGGGGGCACTAAGAGGTGGCAGGTTCACTCATTGACTAGCACCATTCTGGAGCCAGTGCCTCCAATGCAGAAGCGGTGGCACGTTACATGCCACCGTGGCCGCATTCGATGCACCCCACCACCACCTCTTAGCGCCCCTCTGCTGGCCCACTTGGGGATTCTAAGTGGTGGCAGGGGGGCGTTCGAGGCATCGGCCCTGCAGGTTCACTCACTGACTGTTGTAATGCTCCGGAGCTGGCGCCTCCAATGCGGAAGCGGTGGCATGTTATGTGCTGCCACGGCCATGTTTGATATGCCACCCCCCTGCCACCTCTTAGCATCCCCAAGGGGGCTGGCAGAGGGGCGCTAAGAGGTGGTAGGGGGCATTTGAGGCACTGGCCGACCCTGCAGGTCCACCCATTGAGGTGCTGGCTCTGGAGTCAATGTTTCCTGATGTGCCTGTGGGGGCGGCGCCTCGAATACAGTGGCAATGGCACAGCTTTGCTCTACTTTTCCAATGCTACACCGCTGCCTGGCCTAGGCTTCCTCAACCCTGCCCTGTACTGGCTCCAGGAATCAGAGAACAGCACCGCCCTCTACAATGTAAGTGCCCCGGGAGGGGGGCACTTGGGAGGCTGATCCCTGGTGGGAGGGGCAGCCTGTGAACTTACTGTCAGGCACGCCAACTACAAAGAGGGGCAGGCTTGGTTGAGCGGGATCCTGGATAATGGGCATGTGGTCAAAGCCTTCCTACCTATCCACCAATCTATCTATCCATCCATCCATCCAAAAAGTCTATCTGTCTAACTTTCTGTCTGTCTACCTACCTACTTACCTATCCATCCATCCATTCATCAATCCATCCATCAATCCATCAATCATCTATCAATCTACCTAGCTATCTACCTAGCTATCTATCCATCCATCCAAACATCAATCCATCTATCTTCCTACCTACCTACCAATATATCTACCTACCTACCCATCTTTCTACCTACCTACCAATATATCTACCAATGTATGTATATATGTATCTATCCATCCATCCATCCATCCATCCATCCATCCATCCATCCATCCATCCATCCATCCATCCAAAAGGTCTGACTGTCTTTCTGCCTGCTTGCCTGCCTGCCTGCCTATCTACCTACCTACCAGTATATTTTTCCTACCTACATATTTGTCTTTCTATCTCTATCTATTCATCCATCCATTCATCCATCCATTCATCCACAGGCACATCAGGAAAGTAGAGCAAAGCCAGTCTGGGAAGGAGAGAGGGAGGGAGGAAGAGAGAGAGAGAGAAGGAGAGAGAGAGAGAGAGAGAGAGAGAGAGAGAGAGAGAGAGAGAGAGACCTGCCACACCAGATTGAAATGAAGCCTAGTTTAGACTGAGGTCCTTTTCTACATTGAAACATCTTTGGCTTCTATTAAAGTTTTTGCAGATGAAACATGGTCAAGACTATCAGGAAGCTCTCAAATTTTGTTGAGACTTTAGGACCAGACCTCCACCCTAAAAAATTACTTTTCCCCAATGAATTATAGTGCCAATTCTGAAGAAGGCAAAACCAAAATGTACTGATAAATTACAAGGAGAACACACACACACACACACTCCCCTCTAACCCTACTGGAGCAGGTGATTGGACTAGAATAGACATCTCATTATCTTTCTCCTCCCTCCCTCCTTTATTTCTTTTTCTTTCTGTTCCTTCCTTCCATTCCCCCCCCTCTTTCTTTCTCCATTTTTTTTCTTTCTGTTCTGTATAAATAATAGTAGACTCCAAATACTTCATTCCGATTGGTTAACAAAACCTAAAAGGGGATTGGTTCAATAGGGACCAATCCACGAAGCCGCCCAAGGGCGGCAAAACCAAATGCTTGTCATTGGCTACAAGCCGGCAGACAGAAACATATAAAAGGGCTGTCGCGGCTTGAGCCAATGTTCCATTTTGCAACTATAATTGAATAAAGACTTGTTGTTGGAACCCGGTCTACCTCGCGTTTTTCCGGACGGAACACTGGTGATGAAGGTGGGATCGTCCAAAACGCGAGACGGAGCATGTGGTGACAGACAAGCCAGACAAAGAGAAATGGCCGGAAACAATGCGCCGCCTACACCCTTCAACCCCAATGAAGAAGATTGGGAATCTTACGTAGACCGTTTCCAGATGTACCTAGGGAGCAATGAGATGGAGGAAATCTCAGACCAATGAAAAAGAGCCTTCTTCTTGACACACTGTGGGTCTGCGATTTTTAAAATGGCCAAGGCTTTAGCAAAGCCCTGAGATGTCAAACAACTGACGTGGACCGAGCTCCAAAGAACATTAAAGGCCCATTATGCACCGGTGGTGTCAAACTTGATAAAGCGGCACGAGTTTTATCAGAGAGACCAGAAAGAAGGCGAAACTATTGCTGATTTTGTAGCCGCACTATGCCAAATAGGGGGAGCGTGCGAGTTTCTTAACTTAGATGAAGTGATGCGGGATCGAGTAATATTGGGGTTCAGAGACTCAACCATACAGAGCAAGCTACTGAACAAACCCAACATATCAGTAGCCGAAGCTATTGCAGAAGCCTCGGCTGCTGAAGCTGCCAAAAAATGGGCAGATAAGATGAAACAAATGAATTCAAGTAACGATGAAAAAAGCCCCGCCAGAGGGAAAAAACAACCTCCCACAACCACTCATTATGAAGAACTCGAAGAGATGTCAGAATCCGGGGAGGAAGACAACAAAATCCACCGCCTATACGCTAACAAGAAAGGGCACGAAAACAGAAATCGGCGGGAATGTGCTGGCTGTGGGGGAAACCATCCCCAAGCCGATTGCAGATTCCTCGATGCCATTTGCAGGGCATGCAAGAAAAGGGGGCATATCGAGAAAGTCTGCAGAAACAAAAAGAATTACAGCCCAAAGAGACGAAACGACTCCCCAGAAAAACCTGAGCCAAGACTCTCCGAGAGAAAGTGGCAGCAAAACAGGCAAGCCACTAACCAGGAGAAAGCGTACCAAACTTTCACTATCGGAAGCGCTCAGACGGAAAGCGGGAAGAAAGTAAAAATAGTTGTAAAAATTGAAGACAGCCCCTGCGAGATGGAAGTTGATTCTGGATCGTTCCTATCCATGGTGTCGTGGGACACCCTCAAAAAACTAATTCCTGACATCAAAATTAAGGAACTCCAGAGACAAAAATTAACCCTCAAAGATTATCAGGGAAACCGAATTCCTGTAATCGGCCTGGGACATTTTCGAATCGCTTACAGGCAACATGTCACAGTACTACCATTAACAATAGTCGACCGAGATCGACCAAGCCTCCTGGGTATCGAATGGTTCGCACCATTGGGCATCGGGATGACTGGAGTAGACCGGGTGGCCGCAACTGACTGGGAAGAAGACCTGATCCGAGAATTCCAGGACGTCTTTGACGGCTCCTTAAGCAGGTATCAGGGAACCCCCATTTCGTTTAGTCTAGACTCACAGATAACCCCTAAAAGACTAAAGGCCAGACGGGTTCCTTTTGCTTTAAAAGAAAAAATAGAGGAACAACTAAATAAATTGATAGATCAAGGGGTTTTAGAACAGGTCGACCACGCTAAATGGGAAACACCATTTGTGACACCAATTAAGCCAGACGGGTTGGTTCGAATCTGTGGTGACTACAAGGCTACCCTGAACCACGCGTTGCAACAGAGCACGTACCTGGTGCCAGTTGTGCAACACCTACTGCACTCTCTTGGGGGTGGAAAGGTTTTCGCCAAGCAAGACTTGGCACAGGCGTACCAACAGCTCCCAGTAGACCCCTTAACGGTGGAAGCACAAACAATAGTGACTCACAAAGGGGCATTCAAATGTAACAGACTCCAATTTGGAGTAAGCGTAGCCCCAGGCGTTTTCCAGAGCCTCATGGAACACCTGTTAAATGGCATAAGAGGGGTTGTGCCATACTTTGACGACGTCCTAATTTCAGCCAAAGATGCAAGACAACTAAAGAAAAGACTCAAAGAGGTCCTAAATAAATTCAGAGAATCTGGCCTTAAAGTAAAGAAAGAAAAGTGCTGCCTAATGACTGATCACATCGAGTTCTTAGGATATTTAATTGATGGAGAGGGCATACACCCCACCGAAAAAAAAGTAAGAGCTATAAAAGACGCACCAGAACCAAATAATAAAACTGAGCTGCAGGCATTTTTGGGACTGATAAACTTTTATAATGTGTTTCTACCCCAAAAAGCCACAATAGCGGAACCATTGCATCGATTACTGGACAAGAAAACAATTTGGACATGGGGCCTTAGAGAAAAAAAAGCTTTCCAAGGAATAAAAGACTTATTAACATCAAACACCGTTCTTATCCAGTTTAGCAATACACTGCCATTGACGGTGAGCTGCGACGCCTCGCCATTTGGAGTCGGTGCCATCCTGAGCCACCAATTGCCTGATGGGAGAGAGGCACCCGTTGCATACTATTCTAAGAACCTGTCCAAAGCCGAGCGTAATTACAGCCAGTTGGACAGAGAAGCTCTAGCAATTGTCGCCGGAGTGAAACGCTTCCACGAGTACCTATATGGAAGAACTTTTCAAATCATAACAGATCACAAACCGCTACTAGGAATTTTGGCGGGAGACAAACCTACACCGAATATTCTGTCCCCACGAATGACTAGATGGTCAGAGTTCCTGGCAGCCTATTCCTATACTCTGACACATCGCCCAGGGAAACAAATTTCCCATGCAGACGCTTTGAGCAGAGCACCATTGCCATCAACAGAGGAAGACCTGGAACCAACGATGACAGCATTACAAATAGAGACTTGCCCCGATCTACCCATATCTGCGAATGATGTCACCAGAGCCACCGCAAAAGACCATTGACTGCCCGCGTACTTAACTGGGTAGGTAAAGGCTGGCCAGAAAACCAAAAAACTGAGAACTTTAAACCTTTCCGGACCAGACAAACTGAACTCTCAATCCAAAAAGGTTGTTTATTGTGGGGTGATCGGGTAATTATTCCTAACAAATTACAAACCAAGGTACTGGGTATGCTTCACGAACGCCACCCAGGAATAGTTAAAATGAAAAGCCTCGCTAGAAGCTACGTTTGGTGGCCGGGTATAGATAGGGACATTGAATACTGGGTAAACTCATGCAATAAATGCCAAAGAATGAGGCCGTCCCCGCCAAAAGCACCCATAAGAGACTGGGAAACCCCAAGAGGCCCCTGGTCATGAATCCACATCGATTTTGCGGGTCCTACCAAGGGGCATACGTTTCTGATTGTCGTGGATGCATATTCTAATTGGCTGGAGGTAAAAATTATGCCATCTACAACAACAGAAACCGTTATAAAACAACTTGACAAACTCTTTGCAACCCATGGCCTACCGGACGTCCTAGTGTCCGATAATGGGCCACAATTAACCAGTCTCCAATTTGAGCAATACCTAGCCTCCCTAGGTATAAGACATGCCCTAATCGCGCTGGCCCACCCGGCTGTAAACGGTAGGGCAGAGAAAATGGTCAGGTTTACCAAGGAGGGTTTAGAAAAAATGGACACTGGGGATGTCCAAAATAAAATAAATCGATTACTCACCCTCCAACATATCACACCCAGTACTACAACCAACAATACCCCAGCAGAATTACAGATGGGAAGGAAACTAAGGTCGCATCTAGATAGATTGCACCCAAATTTCACACCAGAAACCCCCCCCCCCCGACTCCTCCACCCGATACAGGACCTTTGCAATAGGTGACTTAGTTTATGCTAAAAATTTTACTGGGGACCCATTATGGCTACCCGGACAAATTACATAAATAACAGGCCCCAAATCCTACCGACTAACGGTAGACGACGGCAGGGAATAGAAGCGGCACATAGACCAGCTTCGCTCCCAAAACATAGAACGAAATGCAAACACACAACCACACATAGAAAAACACAACGAAATTCAAACCAAAGAGGGGGGGGAAATGCGAGAAATCAATAAAGAACCGTTTAAATTAAACTCCGAAAACAATAACAATCAAAAAGAGCAAATAAAAGACTCACTGTTTGAAGAAAGTTGCGAGAAGAGTCCATTCGAAGGGGCCAGCCAGGTCAGCTCGACCTGCCCGGAGGAAATGGGAGGGAGCAGCAAAACCGCCGGCCTAAGAAACTCAGGCGGCAGTAAAATGGCTGACTCACCCTTCCAGATGGTTCCATGGAGAAAGACTGGAGAAACAGCAACCCCATCCGAACCGGTCGAAGTCTCCGACAGAAATGAACCGCGCAAGTCCAGTCGAATCAAAAGAAGCCCCACCTACCTGCGCGACTACATCACTACGTAGGACTGAACTAAGAGGGGAGGGGTGTTCTGTATAAATAATAGTAGACTCCAAATACTTCATTCCGATTGGTTAACAAAACCTAAAAGGAGATTGGTTCAATAGGGACCAATCCACGAAGCTGCCCAAGGGCGGCAAAACCAAATGCTTGTCATTGGCTACAAGCTGGCAGACAGAAACATATAAAAGGGCTGTCGCGGCTTGAGCCAATGTTCCGTTTTGCAACTATAATTGAATAAAGACTTGTTGTTGGAACCCGGTCTACCTCGCGTTTTTCCGGATGGAACACATTCCCTTTTCTCTTTCTCTGTTTCTTTTCTTTCTCTCTCTTTCCCTCTCTCAGGCTCACCCCATTGACTTGGTGCACTGCTCTGCTCAGACTTGTTTAGGCAAGTCCCTCTGGTGCAGTGGGCTCAATGGAGTGGACCTGCGGAGCCAGCACCGAGAACGCGGCAGTGCCAACACATTTGAAAAGTAGAGCAAAGACAGAGGTCAATAATTTTTGCTGCAAAGAATCACAAAAGCTTCTGGGCTGTGCATAGGAAGGGACACACATGACAGTGCAATTCAGCAACATAAAATAAAGAAATACAAATAAAACAAATCAACAAGAATCAGCAAAGCATCTCCGATTAGATTCTATTCACTACTAGAATCTAATCAGAGATGCTTTGTCGATTCTAGTACAATGGCCTGCTCCAGCAGGGTTAGAAGGGAGTGTGTGTGTGTATGTGTGTGCATGGCTGTCAAAACTCCAAAAACAGGTCAAGTATCTCTGTCATAAATTAGAATACTGGAGGAGCAGTCATAAATTAGAATACTTGCTAAACAACCGACCATTAAGTGAAGACCACTTGTATTTGGTTTACCAGTCACCTGGCCACGCCCACCCAGTCACATGCCCACCAAACCACACCTACCCGATCATGTGACCTCCAAGCAAGTCACACCCTCAAATTAGGCCACACCCATAGATATTTGAATCCCACCCCTGGGTGGGAGGCACCGAAGATGAATTTGTAGCACCAAGGGGGCAGTGGACTGAAAAGGTTTGGGAACCACTGGCCTAGACATCCCTAGCTCCCTTAAGCATTCATCATAAGGTTTAGACCATTATCATCTTTGTTAACTCTTCTCTGCATTCTTTCTAGGACCGCAACATGTAGCATGTTGTATCATGAGGGTCAGAACTGAATGCAGTATTCTAAATATGGCTTTACTAACACAGGATAGAGTGATATTATCACTTCTCACAGATGCATGTTGATTTCCTTACAAATGAATCATTTAGAACATTTCTAAAACCCATCTTAAGGAAAGCTTTTAGACAAAAAAAAAATCACAAGAAGCAGATTTGGCTATGTTGGAAGAAAAACTATGGTCTCATTTAAAGCCCATGTCACACTGCACCAATGGATGGAAAGAGGATGTAAAATGGAGAGAAACACTTGCCATCCGTTGGTTAACGCGATGCTTCCATTTTGTACTCACTGCGTCCGTTTTTCTTACTCTCTATCCGTCCAGCATCCGTCTACTGACATTTCATACGCTCAAAAAGTTTTGAGCTGCTCAAAACTTTTTCAGCGGAAAATGTATCCAACGTGTCCATTCTGCATCCGCAACGCATACAGGGAACATCCATTCTACATCTGTCGTCATCTGTTATGCGTCCGCTATATCCGCTAGGCATCCGCTGCGCATCCGCGCAACTCAAATCCGCTCCAGTGGAAAACGGACATAGGGAGGAAGCGAAACGGATGCAGAACGGACGTGCAGCGTTAGTAGCATGGACGGAGAAAGGATGAAAGCGGATGCAGCTCGCATACAAAGCATTTAAAACGGAAAAAATGTTCGCAGAGGGGACCTATCTCAGATATTTAGGATGTCTGCAGGATGCCTAGAGGATGCAAAAGGACACCTAGTAGAAAACCTATATTTCCTATAAAAAGGGGGAGGAACTCACCTGGATCTGACTTTCAGTCCAGCAGCCCTGCTGTGCAGACCTCTGCAGCCTTCATCTGGCTCTTGCTCTTAAACAGCATCCAGTCATCTCCACCATGGATCGTCACAAACTCCTTTTGGTAGCCACCATTGTTCTACAACAGTGCAAAGCCATCTACAGGCTCTTTCACCTGTTCTACACGAAGAAAAGGAGGCGGCCAAGAAGTGTCTGGGTCCGAAGATGGATCACAAGAAGAGCAGAGTACGGACTGTACAACAAGCTGATGGTGGAGCTGAGGAACAAAGACACTCGTGAATTCCAGAACTTCATGAGGATGCCTCCAGCCATGTTTGACGAAGTTGTGGAGCGGCTGAGACTCAGGTTGACCAAGGCAAACACCAACTTCCAGCCCAGCCTGGACCCTGGGCTCAAGGTGGCACTGACTGTGCGCCACCTGGCCTCAGGGACCACCTATAGGAGCATGCAGTATGGCTGGAGGGTGCCACACAACACCATCAGCATTGTGGTCAGAGAAGTGGTGCAGGCCATCATTGAAGAATACCTGGAGGAGCTCCTCCAGTGCCCCTCCCCTGAAGAAGGCTGGAAGAAAGTTGCAGAGCAGTGGTATCAGAAGTGGAACTTCCCTCAAAACGTTGGAGCCATAGATGGGAAGCACGTGGCCTGCAAAGCTCCAGCCAAGTCAGGGTCCACTTATTTCAACTACAAGGGCTTCTTCAGCATCATCCTCTTCGCCATGGTCAATGCTGACTACAAGTTCATGTACATCGATGCTTCAGGCAAAGGGTCAGCTTCAGATGCCCAGGTATACAACGCCAGTGACCTCAAGGAGGAGCTGGAACGCAACCTCATCATGGGCTTCCCAGATCCAGACCCCCTGCTCAATGACACGCAAGATGTGCCCTACTTCATTGTGGGTGATGACGCCTTCTCCCTCAGAACCTACCTCATGAAGCCCTACACTTCCAGACTCCTCACCCGTGAAGAGAGGATCTTCAACTACAGGCTGTCCAGGGCAAGGCGGGTGGTGGAGAACGCCTTTGGCATCCTGGCCAACAGGTTCCAGGTACTTCTCACCACCATGCATCATCGCCCAGAGACCATGAGGAGAATCGTGGAAGCTTGCTGCATCCTGGACAATCTCATACGCACCTGCTACCCAGTCTTGCAGAACAGGCTCGTGGACCTCCAACAAGGCAATGGGGATATGGAGCCTGGGGAATGGAGGCAAGGGCGAAACCTGATAGACACTAAGGATGTCTATCAAGGCCCCAACAGAGCTTCACGTGAAGGGAAGAAGCAGCTCAACCTCCTGAGACACTGGTGCAACTCCCCAGCTGGAGCAGTGGAGTGGCAAGACAGGATGATAGATGATTAATGGATGCTTCCTTCAGCCTGTCTCATCATACTGATGAGATTGGGCCATGTATGTTGGGTGGGCCTACAATGAACAGGGCATTTAATAAAGAGTTGTGTTTATGTTGACATGTGTGAATGAATGAAAGCAAGTGTGTGAAGCAAAGATAATCTTTATTAACAACAAGTTGTAAAAAAAAATGACCCAAGAAAAGTGTCCAAAGCAAAAATAAAGTCAACAGGTAGCCACCAGTATCTGGCACTCTTCTTGGTCACTCTGAGGCATGCCCAGTCTCAGGGGTGAAGGGTCGAGATGTTGTGGAGGTGGCTGCTGCTGGAGTGCTGGTCTGAGGCACCATTGGGGTGCCTGGCCCCGAGAGGACAACAGGGGACGGTGTTTTGAGGAAGCTCTCAGACAGCTGGCTCAGCCCCGTGATGTTGAGAGCCCCTTCCTCCATGACATGGGGTGTCAGCCCCAATACCGATGACAGATGTACTGAGGCCGGGCCTGGCTCTGGGGTGGAGGAAGGAGCAGTGTTGTGGGGCTGTCTGGTCTGCAGCTGGGTGAGGACTGGCGTCAGTGGCATCGGTGGCATGGGTGGCATCTGTGGCGTGGCTAGCATCGGTGGTGTGGCTGGCATCGGTGGCATCAGTGGCACCGGTGGCGTCCGATGTACCTGTGCCTGGACTGGGAAGGGCTGCCTGTGCTGCTGGACCTCCTGGTAGCCGTAGCCTTGGTAGGTGAGGGCCTGTGGAAAGCCTTGGAAGGGGAGTGATATCACCTGGGGTGGAGGAGCAGACCTGGACTGGGTGGGAGCAGGTTCATCTTGGTCTGGAGGGTTGTGAAGAAGATCGGTGATCCTGTCCTTCACCACCTGGTACTGGGGTTCCGACATGTTCATGAGGGTCTGGTTGACATAGGTGAGGAAAGTCTTGCGGTTGGAGGATGGGGCGTCGGTGTGTACCAGCTGAGAGAGGAGATCTATGCTGCTCCTGATGGTGTCTCTTATCTCCAGCAGGACAGTGTGGCTCTGCCCCTCCAGTCTGCCTCTGCCTTTCTGTGGAGGTGGAGCTGAGGGTAGATGCGGGTTGGGCTGTGGTGGAAGTGCCGTCTCCTTTCTCCCACTGCATCAGGGGATCCTCCACGCGCTCCGCCAGGGTAGTACAGCTGTTGGGGTGGTCTCCGTCATGGGACGCTCCACAGACACCTGCCTGGACACAGGAGCTGACTCTTTGCCAGAAGAGGACTGGGTCTCAGCAGGCTGCCTGAGAGAGGGTTGTGAGAGGGGCTGCTCCTCGGTGGCGGATCTCACCCTCCAAGAAGCTGCACTTGGCCATCACGTAGGTCTCTCTGTCCGTCAGCTTGACCGCGGCCTGGCCAGATTTCTTGAGGTGCAGCTTCCCGTACCAGGTGTGCATGTGCTTCCCTCAGCCGAGGAGCACCTCCGAAGTGTAGCCCAGGCTTTCCGCCTTCTCTCTCCAAGCAGCCTGCTTCCTCTTGGTGTCTCGATAGAGCCTGTGTCCCTTCCGCCAAAGATATTCATTCTCCCTCAGCCACTCCAGCACCTCCTCTTCATGTTCCTCTTCTATGGTGTATTGCCTCCTCTCCCGTTCATGCGTCTGCCTCTTCCTCCCTTTGGCAGGGCCATATGGGCCCTCATCAGAAGGGCTTCGAGGTTGTAGGGGCTGCTCCTCCACACCACCACTACCACCAGCAGCAGCAACAACAGTAGCAGCAAAAGCAGGACCAGCAGCACCAGCAGCACCAGCAGGACCAGGAGCACCAGCAAGACCAGCAGGACCAGGAGCACCAGCAGGACCAGGAGCACCAGCAGGACAAGGAGCACCAGCAGGATCAGCAGGACTAGGAGCAGCGCCAGCAGAGTAAGCACCAGCAGAAGCACCACCACCAGAAGCAGCATCAGCAGAAGCACCACCTCCAGAAGCAGCATCAGCAGAAGCCCCAGCACCAGAAGAGCAAGCCCGGGCAGCAGAAGCCCCAGCAGAAGCAGAGTCAGGGCCAGGAGGTAGGAGGGTGGCCCTGTCCCTCTTGCCAGGGCTGGCAGCAGATGGCAGAAGCTTCCGTTTCTTCCCTATGGTTGTTGGGTTGCTGGCTGGTTGGCTGGCTGGCAAGCTGTGTCTGGAAGCAGGTCTTTCCTCTGAATGGTGACCTGCTTGCGAGCTGCTTCCCTTTATATCCGCGGGGCTGATGCAATGCATCATCCCCGCATGCGCAGTGAACGCTAGGCATCCGCTAGGCATCCGCTAGGCATCCGCTAGGCATCCGCTAGGCATCCGCTTGGCATCCACTAGGCTTCCGCTCTGCATCCGCTTCATCCGCTCGGCATCCGCTTCATCCGCTCAGCATCCACTCAGCATCCGCTCTGCATCCTCTCTTTCCGTTCCGCATCCGCTTTGCTGTGCTCCCCCAGAAGCCTTGCGGATGTGCCATCCGCTCCCATCCGCTTCCATCTGCTAGGCTTCTGTGGAGCATCCGCTTTCCATCCACCCTACGTACTCCCCCTGTCCGTTCCTTTCCGTGTTGTCCGCTCTGGTTATGCAAATTCGGGGCACTTTTGAGAGCGGATAACAATGGATGGAACATTTTGCTCGTCCGCTGTGTCCTTTTTACAAACGTTTTGCATCCGTCGGCCAGTGTGACAGGGCCTTAAAATTGTACCTATTATACTTGAAATTGATGATTAAATCAGAAGGTATGTTATTCAGTGACATTGTCATGCAAATGACATAAAATTGATGCAAACACAATCAGAGCCCAGCTGCTATATCTAAACTCTGTTATATCAAAGTCCAATGAATCAAATTTTATTATATTTTAAACCATAACAACTATGAACTATTTAAGGCTACCTCAAGAATGTTGCAGAGATGAGATGAAGAAAATTTATGAGCAAAAAGTAGTTGCTTATATCATGAAAGGATTCTTTTAAATATTTACATTTTGCTCCCCTTGGTTCATCTGTCAATTTCATAGTTCCAGCATTCCAACCTTTATCCCTCATCCCAAAATACTTGATGTCAACCAATCAAATTTTTCTGACATCCTCTAAATAAAAAGATCTGGAGATCTCAAAACTTATTTATATTTGTGATGTCTCCATCAGTCTCATAATTGTTTTATCTTTAGAATGATTGTGTTTGTATGTATATATGTTCAAATGTACATCCCAACTTTCCTTCAGGATCTCAGAGAAGCACTTTTTGCACATTACTTATTTCTGGCAAAAGCCTTCTAATGTAAGTGGATTCATGACTGACACTTTTTCTGTAGCTGCTTAATTTTTGCTAATCATGCAAGGTTATCTTGAGAGGATGAGGGATCAGAATATGTCACCTTTTCCTCACACACCCCTTTATCTTCACAACAACTATCCTGTCCTGGAAGCTGGAAACAAATCTGAGTTAGTTCATCTTGGTTCGGACATAATAAAATTTGAATATGTGAACTTGGCAAATGAATGACCCAGAGAACTTCTGGGTTGACTGAAAGTGGCTTTCTAAGTTGTCTTCGGATTCGTATTTGAATACTTTGCCAGTACACCACGTTGCCTCTGAGTTTCGGGGGTATCCTATAACTCAGAGGTCTCTATAACTCTATAGTTATGCAGAGGACTCTATAATTTAGAGGTCGCTTTCAGTGGTAATAAATCGGTCTTTGGATCTCTCTTGCTCGCATATTAGCAGCCCAATTCTTCCCGCGGACTCCCCACGTGTTTCGCTCACCTTTATTCTTCCCCATGCTTTGAATACTCGCTGTATACCCGCATGTAGTTGGTAACACGGCAGCAGCAGAAAGGTGCTGTTTGCTGGCTTTCTCCGGGCCCGGCACTGAGCGTCCTCAGCATCGCGCCTGGCAAGGCACGGTGCTGCCCGACAGCAAGTCTGACGTCACGGGAAGCTTTTTGACATCACGACTCCGGGATTGTCTCCCAGGCCTTGCCACAGCCGCCGCCCTCCTCACGGTGGACCCGCCACCCCTGTGGCGAGCCCTTCCAAAGACTGCATCTGCTTGTTTGCCTCCTGTGAGAATGTGCGCATACTTCCCTTCATTAGCCTCCTTCCCAGTGCCTCTAGGACTGGTTGTTGGACAAGGAGGGTGGAAAAGCCCGAAGACGCGTTGACTAACTGGGTGCAAAGCAGGGCTGGGAATCTATTTTCAGAAGCTGCCATTGAGCTTGCATTCAGCCAGATTCCCCCCAAACCTTGCTCGAAGGCAGAGAATAGTGCCTTTGAATGCCTTCAGTAACTTAGATTTGTACTTTTTGAGGGGTGGGAGGCTGGGGAGTAAAGCGGTTCAATAGATTAGTATTTTTCTATCAAGGTAACAAAACTTGTTATAAAAAAGAATGCTAAGGGATTAGTGGGGAAAAAGTTATACTGTGGGTAGGATACTTTTGAGAGAGGATCATATGAACCTTTAGCCCTCATCCCGGGGAGTCTTTAAAGGATGGTCCTCTCATCTTGAGGAAAGGATTGTTTTTCTTTCTTTCTTTCTTTCTTTCTTTCTTTCTTTCTTTCTTTCTTTCTTTCTTTCTTTCTTTCTTTCTTTCTTTCT
>BLBF01000044.1:13577994-13613406 GCA_015471245.1 Laticauda colubrina | reverse complement strand
TCTTTCTTTCTTTCTTTCTTTCTTTCTTTCTTTCTTTCTTTCTTTCTCTCCCTTCCTCCCTCTCTCTCTCTCCCCCCTCTTTCTTTTTAAACTTTTATTAATTACACAATAAAATATTGGATACAGTGCAACTGTCCTGGCATCATCCTTGCCTTACATACTAAAGTATAGCTTATCTGGTATATACATTTATAAAGACAGCATAACATCTGTTCTGCTAGTTTCATGTCTTTGTCTTATCCATTATATTCAGTTGTGATTACATACATAATGTCAACTGTCAATCTACAAATCCTAGTTATTTTTTATTCTGGGTGCCTCCTTTCCATTCCCACTGTTGGTAAAATTTATTCCACATCTCATTATATTCTGTCCTTTATTTTTAATTCCAACGTCAATCTATCCATTTCTGCGCAAATCAGTATTTTCTTTATTGCATCATCTTTCTCTATTTTTCCATTGTTGAGTAAAAACCATCCTTGCTGCCATTATAATATGTAGTATTAGATAGGTCACCTCTTTAATATATCTCTCTTTTGTGATTCTTAATAAAAATAGTTCTGGTTTGAATTCTACTTTTTGTCCAATCATCCCTTCCAACCATGTCTGAATCTTTCAACAAAACTTCGTTGTTTTTTTACATGACCACCACATATGATAATACGTGCCTGGTTCTTGATTGCATTTCCAACAAATTGGTGATATATTTCTAAACAGGTTTGCCAGCCTTGCTGGAGAAAGGTGCCACCTATAAAACATCTTGTATATGTTTTCTTTGTACGATATGGCCAGCGCAGGGGTGAAATTCAAAATTTTCCCCTACTAGCTCTGTGGGTGTGGCTTGGTGGGACTCAGTCTCTAAAAGGAAGAAAGTGGATGGGCGGTGGCAGGACCAACCAATTCAAATCATTCCTACCATCTCTCTGAAACGATTCATCCCTACCATCTCTTCCAAGATGGTGCAAGGTGGCTGAATTTCACCCCTCGGCCAATGTTATTTTCCTATTTCTTTCCCACAATTCTGGCCATTTTTCCAATTCAATATTATACCCAAAGTTTTTGGCCCATACCACCATTGGCCTGTTCTTCCTCCATCTTATAATCCAATAAAAATACACATTTTCTTTATCAAATTGTCATCTGTCCCCAGTAAAATTTTATCTGATGTCATTGGTTCGCTATTAATTCCTCACTCTTTCATATCTTTCAAGTAACGTAATTGAATTTGTAAATATGACCACCACTCCAATTCTGCCCCTTGTTCTTTTAGTTCTTATCTAGATTTCAATTCCCCTTTTTCATTTATTATATCTTTGTACATGACAAATTTTCTCTGATTAATGAGATTTGGGTGTACCGACACTTCTAAGGTGGATAACCACACTGGAATTTCCATGTAGTTCTGCTGTTTAACTTTGTTCGATACCACAAATAGAGCCTATCTTATATGGTATCTTTGAAAGTATTGATGTGCTCTATGTCTTCTGTACCTCAGGAGTACATGCCACCCTAGGTGTAAATTATGGCCCTCTAACATCAGTAGTCTCTTATTCTTTAAATTTATCCACTCTTTCACCTAGGTAAGCATTGCTGCCGGATAATATAATTCCCAATCAGGCAAACTGAACCCTCCTAGTTTCTTTTGTTTCTTGCAGTAGTTTAAGTTTGATCCTTGATTTCTTTCTTTACCATGTAAAGTTCAATGTTATTTTATTCAAATTTCTGAAATATTTTTATCTAATTTTATATTTATCTTAAAAATATTAAGTCAGATGGGATTTAACTGGTGTTATAACTGGTTCAGCAAGAGTGTGTTTTGCATGCATGCATGCAGTGCGCATCATTTGAAAAAATCATCAGCTGTGCTGCCTGGACAGCTGACAAGCACTGCGTGCAAGTGTGCAGCATTTGAAAATCCTCTTCTTTCCTACTTTTTCAACCTCAGCTGTGCAGTGCAAAGCAGCTAAGGTTGAAAAAGCAGAAAATAAAGGACAGCCAAGAGCCTGGATGGGTAGGTGGGCCAAACAGATGATCAGAAGGTCATCACAACAAACCAGTTTGGTGTCAGCTGCTCTTCAGAGCTACCAATTCTATAGAACTGGACCAAATCCGTAGCATCCCACCTCTGGATTAAGTCCCTTTTCAAAAGCAGACTGGGAGCCCTGCTTGGTTGAATGTCTGTTTTCTGGGAATCACTTCAGGCTTCTCTCCCTCAGCAAAATGAGCAGACTACATTATACCTTACCCTTGGTCTTATTTTTGTAAAAACAAATATAATTTCATGTGAAAAGGGAAAGAATATTGAAGACTAATTCAATTTTTAAAAGATATAAGAAATATTATAAGGAAGAAAAAGGGAAAAGATACTACGAGCAATAAAAGTTCAAAGGATAAATAATTTCTGAATAATTAATAGACCTTAAGTATGATATTACTGCTAATTAGCATATTACTAATATACAGAATGAGATTGACTCAATTAGAATTGATAAAAAGAATAAGAAAAACTATAAATAATAAAGAGTACACTTAAAATAACTGTAAATCACATGTAAATTATATATCAGATTAAAATATAGACTCTAAAGTTCACATCTTTGTCACTGTATTCCACCCAGACTGTGGTTTTCTGAGGTACATTCAAATTCCACATGAGAATAACAATCTGAGATTTTCATTATACCAGAGGTGGTATTCAGCAGTTTCTGACCAGTTCTGGAGAACTGGTAGTGGAAATTTTGAGTAGCTTGGAGAACCAGAAAAGACCACTCTGACTGGAGATTTCACAGTATCCTTCCCCTGCCACTCCCACCAAGCCATGCCCACAGAACCAGTAGTAAAAAAATTAGAATCCCACCACTGCTTTATACTATGGACATTTTAAAGTTTAATATGATCAACCTAGTTAAAACCTTTTCTACAATCAATGAGGAGGGCTTTTTAAAGTATCCAGCATGCATCAGCAATAATCTCTTGTATCTCATCCATTTAAAAGTAATCTTGAACATCTAACCTCTCCCCTTTCAGTGTAATATCCTTTTCCACATCTGATTTTCATTGGATGATCCCAATCTTTATTTTTGCTGGCTCATGAAAGTAAGGCTATTGCATATTTTCTATGGTTTCTTTTCTTTTCCACTCGAGTATAGGCACATGTGTTGTTCTAGCATAGTTTGCTAAGAACCTCCTTCTATGGTTGCTTGCTATATTTCTATAAGCATTTCATTAGTTTCTGCAGCCTTCCCACTTGTTAATGCCAGACAACCATGACCACAGAGAAGGCACAACTTCCTAAAGCCCATGTCCCACTGCACCAACGGATACAAAGAGGATGTAAAATGGACAAAAAAGCTTGCCATCCATTGGAAAACACGATGCATCCGTTGTGTACACACTGCATACGTGTTTCATACGCTCTATCCGTCGAGTATCCGTCCACTGAGATTTCATCCGTGCAAGAAGTTTTGAGCTGCACAAAACTTTTTGAGCAGATGAACTTTCCGCCACGTACGATGTACATCCGCAACACATACGGGCAACAAACGTTCTATGTCCGTTATCATCCATTAAATGTCCACTGTATCCTCTCAGCATCCTCTGGGCATCCTCGCAACTCACATCCGCTGCAGCTGAAAATGGAAAGACGGAGGAAGCAAAAGGTACACGGAATGTCCACACAGCGTTAGTAGCAAGGAAATAGAAAGGATGTAAGTGGATGCATCTCGTATATAAAGCATTAAAACGGACAAAACGTTTGTATATGGGATGTATCTTGGATATTTAGGATGTCTGCAGTATGCCTAGAGTATATGGAAGGACACCTAGCGGACAACCGATATTTCCTATAAAAAGGGGGAGGAAATTACCTGGATCTCAGTATGAGTCCAGCAGCCATGGTGTACAGACCTCTTCAGCCTTGATCTTGCTCTTCCACATCATCCATTGATCTCCACCATGGATCATCACACACTCCTTATGGTAGCTGCGATCATTCAACACCAGAACCAAGCCCTGTTCAGACTGTTTCACCATTTCTATGCAAGAGGAAGGAGACGTTGAAGAGCTGTGTGGGTCTGACGATGGATCGGGAGAAGAGTGGAGTTTGGACTGATGGTGGAGCTGAGGAATGAAGACCCTTGTGCATTCCAGCATTTCATGAGGATGCCACCAGCCATGTTTGACAAAATTGTAGAGCGTCTGAGACCCAGGTTGACCAAGCCAAGCACCAACTTCCATCCCAACCTAGACCCTGGACTGAAGGTGGCACTGACTCTGCGGCACCGGGCCTCTGGAACCACATACAGAAACATGCAGTATGCCTGGGGGGTGCCACACAACACCATCAGCATTGTGGTCAGACAAGTGGTGCAGGCCATCATCGAATACATGGAGGAGCTCCTCCAGTGTCCCACCACTGAAGAAGGCTGGAGGAAAGTTGCAGAACAGTGGTATCAGAGGTGGAACTTTCCCCACACCGTTGGAGCCATAGATGGCAAGCACGTGGTCTGCAAAGCTCCAGCCAACTCAGGGTCCTCTTATTACAACTACAAGGGCTTCTTCAGTATCATCCTCTTTGCCATGGTTGATGCTGACTACAAGTTCATGTACATCGATGCTTCAGGCAAGGGGTCAGCTTCAGATAGCCAGGAATACAACGCCAGTGACCTCAAGGAGGGGCTGGAATGCAACCTCATCATGGGTTTTCCAGATCCAGACCCCCTACCCAATGACACACAAGATGTGCCCTACTTCATTGTGGGTGATGACGCCTTCTCCCTCAGAACCTACCTCATGAAGCCCTACACTTCAAGATTCCTCACCCGTGAAGAGAGGATCTTCAAGTACAGGCTGTCCAGGGCAAGATGGGTGGTGGAGAATGCCTTTGGCATCCTGGCCAACAGGTTCCAGGTACTTCTCACCACCATGCAGCATCGCCCACAGACTGTGAGGAGCATCGTGGAAGCTTGCTGCATCCTGCACAGTCTCATGCACACCCGCTACCCAGTGTTGCAGAACAGGCTTGTGGACCGTCAACAAGGGAATGGGGACATGGGGCCTGGTGAATAGAGGCAAGGACTAAACCTGATACACTGTGGATGTACAAGGCCCCAACAGAGCTTCACATGAAGGGAAGAAGCAGCACAACCTCCTGAAACACTGGTACAACTCCCAAGCTGGAGCAGTGGAGTGGCAAGACAGGATGATAGATGATTAATGGATGCTTCCTTCAGCCTGTCTCATAACACTGATGAGATTGTGCCATGTATGTTGAGTGGTCCTACAATGAATAGGGCATTAATAAAGAGCTTTGTTTATTTTGAAATGTGTTGATCAATGAATAAATTGTTATTGATAATAAAGGGCCATAGGTGTGGCACCTGGGAGGGTGGACCATACAGTTCCACTATGCTTGCACTGGAGGTTTATCTATCCCACAGCTATCCTTACCCATCCCACAACTATCCTTACCTATCCCACAGCTATCCTTACCCATCCCACAACTATCCTTACCCATCCCACAACTATCCTTACCTATCCCACAGCTATCCTTACCTATCCCACAACTATCCTTAACCATCCCACAACTATCCTTACCCATCCCACATGCATGCAAAGGCTTAACCATTTTTTCAAAGTTTTCACCAACACTTTATTAAGTAAATAAAATGAACCAAGTGTGTGAAGCAAAGATAACCTTTATTAATAACTGTCTTTAGTAAAATGTATGACTTTATTAAAAAAGCAAAATGAACCAAGTAAAGTGTCCTTAGCAAAGATAAAGTGAACAAGTAACAACTCAGTCTCTGGCACTATTCTCAGTCACTCTGAGGCATGTCCATGGTCTCAGCTGTCAAGCGGACAGGGACTGTGGAGGTGGCTGTGGCTGGAGTACTGGTCTGAGGCGCCATTGGGGTGCCTGGCCCCGAGAGTACAACAGGGGATGGTGTGCTCAGGAAGCTGTCCGAGAGTTGACTCAGTCCCGTGAGGTTGAGAGGCCCTTCATCAAGGACCTGGGATGTCAGGCCCAAGACTGATGACAGATTGTCCATTGATGGGCTTGGCTGTGGGGTGGAGGAAGGAGGAGTGTAGTGGGGCTGTCTGGTCTGCAGCTGGGCGAGGTGAGGCATCTGTGGCGTGCGATGAACCTGGGCCTAGACTGGGAAGGGCTGCCTCTGCTGTGGGAAGTCCTGGTGCTCGTAACCTTGGTAGGGGAGGGGCTGTTGAAAGCCGTGGAAGGGCTGTGACATCACCTGGGGTGGAGGAGCAGACCTGGACTGGGTCGGAGCAGGTTCAACTGGGCCTGGAGGGTTGTGCAGAAGTGCTGTTATCTTCTGCTTCATCACCTGGTACTGGGCCTCGGGCAGGTCCATGAGGGTCTGGCTCATGTAGGTGATGATCCTTCCGTTTCAAGGATGGTATGTCGCTGTGGACCAGCTGAGAGAGAAGATCTGTATTGGTTTTGATTGTGTCCCTGATCTCCAACAGGACAGTGTGGCTCTGGCCCTCCAGTCTGCTTCTCTGCCTGCTTTCTATGGAGGTGGAGCTTGGGGTGGGTGTGGGTTGGTCTCTGGTGGCTGCTGCTCCTTCCTCCATTTGTGACAGAGGATCCTCCATGTCCTCCGGCATGGGGATTGCAGCTGTCGGGGGGGGCGGGTCTCTGCCATGGGGCCCTCCGAAGACACCTGCCTGGACACGGTAGCTGTCTCCTGACTGGAAGAGGACTGGCTGTCTATGGGCTGTCTGAGGGAGAGGGCTGTCAGAGGGGATGCTCCTCAGTGGTGGATCTCACCCTCCAGGAAGCTGCACTTGGCCATGACGTACATCTCCCGGTCAATGAGCTTGACAGCGGCCTGGCCAGATTTCTTGAGGTGTAGCTTGTCATACCAGGTGTGTATGTGCTTCCACCATCCCAGGAGTAGTTCTGAAGTGTAGCCCAGGTTCTCTACCTTGTCTCTCCAAGCTGCCTGCTTCCTCTTGGTGTCGCAATAGAGTCTGTGGCCCTTTCTCCACAGGTACTCGTTCTCTCTCAGCCATTCCAGCACCTCCTCCTCATGGTCCTTGGAAAGGGTGTATTGTTTCCTCTCTCCCTTCTCCTTCCCTTGCCTCTTCCTCCCTCTGGCAGGGGCTTGAGCAGCAGGGCCTTCAGGGTCTTGAGCAGCAGGGCTTTGAGGGCCTTGGGGCTGGTCTACCACAACAGCAGCAGCAGTAGCAGTAACAGCAGCAGGAGAAGCACCAGCAGAAGCAGCAGGAGAAGCACTAGCAGCAGCAGCAGCAGGAGAAGCACCAGCAGCACTAGCAGCACCAGCAGCACCAGCAGCAGGAAAAGCACCAGCAGCATCAGCAGCACCAGCAGGAGAAGCACCAGCAACACCAGCAGCACTACCACCAGCAGCAGCAGCAGCAGCAGCAGCAGGAGAAGCACCAGCAGCTTCAGAGTCAGTGCCAGGGGGTGGAATGGTGGTTCTGTCCTTCTTGCCAGGGTTGGCAGGAGTAGGCACAGGCTTTCTCTTCTTCCCTGACTGACGAACCATGGTGTTATTCGAAGATGTCTGTGGCAGCACGTCTTTCCTCTGAATGCTGACTGCGAGCTGCATCCTTTTATATCCGCTGAGCTGACGCAATTCATACTCCCCGCATGCGCAGTGAACGCTATGCATCCGCTATGCATCCGCTATGCATCCGCTATGCATCCGCTATGCATCCTATAGGCATCTGTGATGCATCTGCGTCATCCGCTACGCATCCGCCCCTTTCGCAATGCGTCCGCTTCGCAATTCTCCCCCAGAAGCCCTTCGGATGTGTCATCCGCTTCCATCCGCTTCCATCCGTTAGGCTTCCTATGAACATCCGCTTAACATCCTCGCTACGTACTACTGCCGTCCGTTCCTTTCTGTTCTTTTCCGTTCTGTTTATGCAAATTTGGGGCACTTTTTGGAGCGAATAACAATGGATGGAGCCACCCCCAAAATTTTGCTCGTCCACTGTGTCCTTTTTGCATACGTTTTGCATCCGTCAGCCAGTGGGACCTAGCCTTTAGTCCCAAAAGATGACATTTAATCAATGGGCTCTGGAGCGTACTCATTCTTTTCTACTTTCACCGTTAATCTCTTTACTAGATATTGCTGCAACACATTTTCTTGCTCCTTCTAATAGCCATCTTAAATTCCTTGTTATTTCTTTCCTAAGACCCTTGGCTTCTCTTCATGGAAATTTTCATTGTTTTGTTCTGACTGTTGTTTTACTCTACTTCTTGATCTTGGCAATTTCTTTTCCCATTCATCCTTAACATCTTCTATGATTTAATTCCACAATTCCTCTGATTCCCTAACAACAGAATTCAAGATTTCAAAGCAGTTTTTAATGTTTTCTCTGAAAATAGTGGGCTTACACTATGTTCAATATGATATCATATAAAGTTTTGGTTTTGTGTTTACTTTGGCTTGGAACTTTCATAGGAATTGTTGTAATCTAATTCAATGACAGTCCTTGTATTCTCTTTGCTGTTTTATTAATGATTGGAGCATAAATTGATTATTTGTGATATTAATGAATTGTTTTATTTGGTTATTAATTGTATTGTAGCCAAATACTACTCTTTCTATACTTCTCAACAGCAATGCCATTCCCTGTTTTCAAGTTTTGGTCTGTGGCAGTATGATCTCTTCTCCAATTCTAGTCCATTTCAATTTGTTAATACCAAACTTGCCAATGTTACATAGCCTATTTATTTCATTTTGTGTTGTGTTAACTTTTCCCTGGTTTGTGCTTATGGTCCCTGTTTCCATTGCAATTGTCTTTCAAGCTTCAGATTTTATTTTTCCTGCATAGCACCAGCAACGAAATGTTCCAAGTTTTTTTAATTTAGCCATGCCATAAACACTATTAATAAGCTGAAAGATCCTCAGCAGTATATGGAATGCCATCTAGCCTGAGAGATCCATTATCCATCACTACATCATAACTATCATGCTGTTTTTCTAGTAAATAAAGGAATTGTCCTCTCCCACACAATATGAAATAATTCCTTTGCTACTGTCACTCAAGCGAACATCCAACTCCAACATCTTTTTGTATCATTGCTTTAGCTTCTTGGGAGATCATAGCTGATCTTGTTAGAACTAAATCCTATGAGTGTACACTTCTGGGATATTCTGTCCTAGGAATACTCATACCCAGTCATGATGAGCCAGAGTAGTAATAGTTGAGGGGCAATCAGAGAGTTTATTACATATTTCATATGATTTTGACCTCTTTGCCAGTGCATTCAAGACAGTTCAAAATCCTAAATTACTGAAAGTTTTCAAAAAGAAATAAGACTTTTTTTTTTCCTATGGGCTGAAGATGTCTTCTGCAGCCATCTGTTACCACTTTCTAGCTTCAGGATAAATGGAAACCTATGCATGTATATTTGTCTGTGAACTGGCCCTCTCAATTCACACATTAGTATTGGTATTGGTTAAGTGTTTCATTGTGACATCATTCACATTATAATATAAGGTTATTATAAATGTTAATTTGACATTTAGTTTGAACTGTCATAAATAAACAGAAACTAATACACTTTAAGTATCCGACATCACAACAATCAAAATCACTTAGATAAAACCTTGAAAAAAATGGATTATAAAATTATTTTTTCTGTTATTATTGCTGCTGTGTAATTATTACTAATTTTTATACTTTTAAATATATATTTAATCAACTATATTTTGGTAGGGAAAATTTTTCTATCTCAAGGAAAAAAGCAACTCTGGAAGAAATGGATTATTTAACTAAACTCTTCACCCTGCAAGGAGGAAATGGGGTGGGGGTGGGGAGATGGACCAGGTATAGAACACTGTATGACAGAACTTTATCTGAATGACAAGGCAGTAACCAGTGATCATCACTCTCTGTCTCTTTCTCTCTTCCCCCCCTGCCAAGTTCACTTAGCAATCATTTCACTGGAATCAATTTCAGTCATTAAACAAGGACTACCTCTATTTAGTAGTCTTGCCTCCAATTTTCTCTATAACAAGCCTGTGAAGTGCATGAAAAAGAATCTTCCTCTTTGAAAAATCAGATCAGTTTGTTTACACCAAATAATAACTTTTTAGTATTTATGTTTAAATACTAAAAGATGAGGCAACACAAGCTGAAGAAATTCATCTATTATTATTTATGCTCTTGGGGAATGGTAAGACTAGGGAATGGAATATTGTAAATTTGAGATGGCTCTGCAAAAGTGGAGCTGGCAACCGTGGCAAAGATCAAAGAACTGATAGACTAACTCCCTGGGATATCTTTGGAGAGCTCAGGAAAGCATCCACATGTGCTCAAATGTCTACTCATAAGGAGACTGCAACACAATGGTTTTCTATTTGTTTGAGTACCAGGAGATGACAGAATCATCCATCTGGTTGCAACTACAGTGGAGATTTTTAAAGGACACAAAATTTTCAAAGCTTACTTTCTAATTTTCAGAAATTCTCCATTAATTATTTTTAAACTATTACAGAATTTCAGGATGGCAGGTTTGAAAAGTCTTTTGCAGATGATTTTAAAGAAAATGTAATTACAAGCTTAGGAATTTGAAATAAATAACAAAAAGCTAAATGTTTTTTGATCTGAGAAAGTTATAAATAGATTGCAAATGGGAATAATGACTTTTACTCTTAAATTTGAAATTAACTATAAAAATAAAGAAGTTGTCATGGAAGTAGAATTATTTGCTTTTCCGAGCAATTGCAAGTCATAACAAAAGGTAAATGATGATTTCAGAAACTGAACACTAGAGGGAACTAAAGATTTTAAGTTGAAGAAAAGAATATAAGCCTGGTGTTAGTTAACACTGGAATTTACAGAATGATAGTACATATAACATTAGAAATATTAAAAGGAGATCTCTGAAGAAGTTAGCAATTATAAGATCAACACCAGTAGTAATGATTTATACATTTATTGATGCACTACGTCAAAAAATGTTAATGAAGGATTAGCAGATCTGGAACAAATTTTATCTAATAAGATTACAAATGACAGGACAAGAGATTGGTTTGGAAAAGGATGTTGTACTAGATAAACAAAAGAAAGTGGGCAAAGTTTTAAAAATTAAAACAGGGAAATACAAATGATAAACCAACAAAATGACCTGGAAAAAATGTTTTCTTATTGGATTTACAAAATAAGCTTGTTAAAGCCTTGAAGAAAGCTGTATTGATGTTGTCACTACCACCAGAAAAGTATGAGTGTTTTCTAACAAGCCCTGGATAAATAGAGTAGTGTGTCTTTTATTAAGAGCTAGAAATGTTGCTTTCCATTCTGGTGATGTGCTACAGTACAGTGAGGCAAGAGCTAAAGTAAAAAAGGGCATCAGGGACACTAAAGCTACATACAGACGGAGGACTGAACATCATTTTGAGAGCTCGGACTTTTGTCAAGTATGGCAAAGTCTGTGACAAATTATGGGGCAAAGCAACAAAAATAGTTTGTCTAGCAGTAGTGATTCTTTGGCTGAGCAGCTAAATCAATTCTTCAGCCGTTTTGAGGTGGAAACAGGAATGACCATCATTCCAACATCTACCACTGATAGTATACCACTAACATCTACAACCAGCAAGCTCAGAGAACAAACCACCACTAACAGTGTTAGAAGTAGGAAGAAATGTAAAGTTAGTTTTAGGTTAAAGGTTAAAGGAAGATACTTTCTTGCAATACCTTTCATGGATTTTTATGGATTTTTTTGCTGAAACGAACACTAAAAAGTGGGTGTTATCTGGACTGATCCATCCATCCATCCATCCATCCATCTCTCATCTATCTATCTATCTATCTATCTATCTATCTATCTATCTATCTATCTATCTATCCATCCATCCATCCATCCATCCATCCATCCATCCATCTATCTATCTATCTATCTATCTATCTATCTATCCATCCCTTATGGATAAGGAATGGAATAGTGAATGAAGAGATATCTTTTAAAAAGTTAAGAGTTATTAAATTTATTTATATCTATTGAGTTGAAAATTGGAAATATACTTATTTATATATTTTTCTTTATTATATTCTCTATTTTCTTTTTCTTTGCCTTAATTTTCCTCTCATTTTATTCTTTCTTTTGATTCTCCTTTACTCTAAGTTTAGTTTGTATTAATTTTTTTTATTATTTTAATCAAAATTCTTATTAAAATGTAATTTGAGGGGGAGTAAGACCAAATACCACAACTGAAGGTTAAAATGGAAAGAAAATTATTATCTAAGCTTGATTGTTTTTTCCTTAAAATTCTTTTATATATTAAAGTTGTGCCTAATTTTATATGGAATGTCTTGTCTATATTTCAAAAATATTAATGTTAAATTCACAACATGTTTAGTTTTAGGGCTTTTCTTTGTCCTATTATTTTCCTTCAATTAATAGCAACCTATAAGACCAGTGCTATAATTTGGAAATCTAACAGTAGATGCTAATGAATCCTTTGACTTCCTGCATTTTTTAACCCAAATTGTTTCTCTAATATGCTTTTAAAAACATTTAAAAAATTTTTTTTTAAATGATGCATTTCTATTAAGATGTATTAAAACAGACTATGGCTTAAGTTACTGCCAATAAGAACCAAAACCCATGAAAGTCACAAAAACCTCATTCTTTTTGTCTGGAAGCATTTGCTAAATTCGTGTACATATTTTCTGTAGCCTGCCAAACCAGAATCCGTTCCTTCTTTAAAACCAAGGACTTGCAAGAATTAAAAACATATTGAATGACATATTCTATATGGGACTGCATAAAACCATCAGCTCTGTTACAGCTCATGGGAGCCTTAGATCTCAGTTCGGAATTGCAGTGTTGTATCTGCCATTGTCTTCTTATAGTTCTCATCAAATGCCTCATTCTGAGCCACTGTAAAGTGATTCTTCCAGTCTCCAGAAATTCCTAAAATATACAATAATAGAAATCAAACACACATAGATAAACATATACTATATGCAGTGAAATATTGCCTCTGTTCCAACATTATCAGCTGAAACGAGGGATAAAAGAATAGTAATTCTCTAAAAAGTGACTTATGTCTATGTTTAGAAATTAAGGAAATGATCAGAGAAGTTGTATAGCATTTTACCCTTGCGCATGAATGGAGAGATACTATGATCCATTACAGCAGCTGGAGCCATCCTGTAGTTTGTCATAGGATTGTTCTTCATCACATCAAAAGATGTATGATAAACAATATTATCTACAACTGATTCATCAAGATTCTTTCCCAAGAAATGTATGATTTTCTTAATCTCACGCTTTGGATCCTATGGAAAATCATATTAAAACCATATTCATGTTGATTCACATTACCTTTCATAAAGTTTTGTCGTACACATGAAAGTTCTTAGAGGATAAAATAAACATACAGGAAATGTTTGACTTAGAAATACAAGTTGGCCAGGAATTTGTTGTTAACTCAGGTGCTTGGCTCCCTCTCATTTCTGGGGGCTGGATGAATGAGGCTTCTGAATTATTTCAGTTCTGTGCCTGCTTGGATTTCAGCAATCTAAGTGGACACAAAACTGGAATCCTTAAACACACAGCTCTTTCAACTTACAACAGTTCATTTAATGACCGTTCAAAGTTAAAATGGCATTGAAAAAAGTGACTTATGACAATTTTTCACACTTATGACCATTTCAGCATACAGGTCACATGATTAAAAGTCAACTGACTTATATTTATGATGGTCGCAGTGTCCCAGGGTCACGTGATCCATTTTTGCAACTTTCTGACACGCAAAGTCAGTGAGAAAGCCAGATTCACTTAACAACTATATTATTAACTTAACAAATGCAATGATTCATTTAACAATTGTGGCAAGAAAAGTCGTAAAATAGGCAAACTCACTTAACAAATGTTTCACTAGGCAACTTAAAGTTTGGGCTCAATTGTGTTCATAATTTGACTACCTGTATTTCAGCTCTGTGACCGCTTGGATTGCCAAAATCTAAGTAGGATCCTTCAGCAGGCAATTCATTCAGCCAGCCTCAAGACAAGAGGGAGTACTTCCGGAAGGTGGAAGCAGCTAACAACTTTTCTGGCCAGCTTCCCCGGTGACTTGCTTGCAAGAAACAGCAGAGAAGATTGAAATTGTAATCACATGATAGCAGAGTATTTGACAACTGGTCTTAAGTGCAAACAGGTTCACAAGCATCCAGATTGCAATTATGTGACTATGGTGGGATGGAGGTGGAATGTTTTATGACAAAAGTGCTTACAGGTCACAAACTACCTTTTCTGAGGCCACTGTTTATTTGAACCAAATCAAATCAGATGGTTATAAATCAATGATTTAATCCTTTGTACTGGAGTAAAGGGTTCCAATACCTGACTCAAAAAAAGTTTCTTAAAATATTACACATAAAAGTTAAACTATTTTTCTTCTATGCCATTTCTGCCCTAATATCCTATGTGAGGTCCACATGTCTCTGTCCCTACTGGGCTTCAGGAAGACTTGGCTCTAAGCTTTCTGTATGGTTCTGATAAGCAATAGCAGTGGTTCAGTAATCTGGTTCCTCCCATATGGTTGCTTTTTAAAAGATTTTCAGATTGTTTTAACTCTCTGTAAACTGCCCAGAGTTGTCAACAAGTAGGCTCCCTTAAAACATTGATTAAATAAATAAATCTATCATAACCCCATCCAATCATATAGTCAATAGTGAGATGGGCTGCATATACATTTAATAAATAAATAATCATTGATAAAATATTTGAAAGGTATGCATATTCTATTACCTCTTTCATGTCTTCATAAAACAAGTACAATATGACGTGATCATTTCTCTTATCCCACCAGTTTTTCACATGATCATACCAGGAGCCAAAGATCATTGCTTATAAAAAAAAAAAGAGAGAAGCAGTTATAAGTTTAAAGATTTCATAGGAACTATGAAATCAGTGTTTTATATCACAAGTATGCTAGAAATATTTAAGCAACTCACATGCTTCTTAGCCTCAATTCCATATGCATAACAATACTTTAAAAAAATTCTAAACTGTAAATGTTTATAATAATCTCAGTTATTTCATCCTGCAAGTATAGCTTACACTGACTTCTAGTAGTATTGTTGCCACACACCTCTATTTATGTCAGTTTTTGGGAGAAAGACATTATTGTAATTTGGCCAAGTTAGGCTTTCTATCAATATGTGGCTGACAGTCTGTGGCTACATCAAAACTTAATGAAAGCTCTGGTTACCAAGGGTCTGTTTCTTTGTGAAAACAAAGTAAAACTGTACTTAAGTTCACTGTATGTTGGGATATGAACATTCTGGTTTAGCTTTGTCTATAAGGATAATAATAGGCTGAACCTAATTACTATGTCTGACAGTTTGGTATGCTGATTAAAATAATTAAGCTACAAATCAGAACACTGTGTCTTGCCTTAAGCATGAAATTAAGGCCATGTCACACTGCCCAACGGATGCAAAAAGGACACAACGGACGAGCAAAATGTTCCATCCATTGTTTTCCGTTCTCAAAAGGGGCAAAAATTTGCATAAGCAGAGTGGATAACATGGACGCGGGGAGGACACAGAGCGGATGTATAGAGGATGCAGAGCGGATGTATAGAGGATGCGTAGAGGATGCAGAACGGATGTGTAGAGGATGCAGAGTGGATGCAGAGAGGATGCGTAGAGGATGCAGAGCGGATGCGTAGAGGATGCATAGTGGATGCAGAGCGGATGCATAGTGGATGCAGAGCGGATGAGCTGCATCCGCTTTCATCCTTTCTCTATCCGTGCTACTAACGCTGCATGTCCGTTCTGCTTCCTCCCTGCGTCCGTTTACCGCTGGAATGGATTTGAGTTGTGCGGATGCACAGCGGATGCCTAGCGGATATAGCAGATGTGTAATGGATGCAGAACGGATGTCCCCCATGTGCCTAGAGGATGCAGAACGGATGCATTGGATACATTTTCCGCTCAAAAGTTTTGGGCAGCTCAAAACTTTCTGAGCGGATGAAACGTCAATAAACGGATGCTGGATGGATAGAGAGGAAGCAAAACGGAGGCAGTGAGTACATTGCGTTAACCAACGGATGGCAAGCTTTTTTGTCCGTTTTACATCCTCTTTGCATCCGTTGGTGCAGTGTAACATGGGCTTTAGCTGACCAGATATTCTCTCTTAGCCCTAAGAAAGCAATGCTAAATCATTTGCAAAAATTGACCCTAGGAGTCAAGATTAACTTGTAAGCACAACTTCCATCCTTATAAACAACAATATATGAATACTGTCAAACTAGTTATGTACAGCCCTGCCAACTCTCATGGTTCTGCCGTGAGTCTCACAATTTTTTGTCATTTCTCACAGTCTCACGACAAGGCTCCTCAATCTCACGCCGAATTTAAAACGCTTTTTTTTTTTTTTCAAATTTGGGGGACGGCTTATATGTGAGTATATACGGTAATCGTTTTTCTTCCTGTCTGTCCGACATTTTGAAAGGGGAGTAGGCCCTGGGAACAAGGCTAGTTTCCCAGTAGTCTTTGTAAGTTCAGCGCGGGAAAGCAATCGCAATCGTATAAACATGGCAAAAAGAGGTGGTGATTTTTCAATAGAAGAAAGAAAGCTGCATCTTCTTACAACAGGGAACAAAAATAAAACATTTAAATAAACTGTTAATGACTTTCCTCGGTGGAAAAGGGTTTTGTTTAATCTTGATTGGGAAAAAAATAGAATCTCACTATATTTTATAGAATCTCCAGATTTTTTTTCATGGGTCTCCAGATTTTCCTTTATCAGGGGTTGGCAGGTCTGTATGTAGATAGAGTAAATTCCTAAATTTTGGCACTAACACTGCTTTGTCCTAGCTGCACAGTTAAAAAAGAGAAGTGCAAAGAATTATTAAACATTGGTTCATTTATCAGACTTGTCTTTTCCATAATAAAAGCTACTATTCATTGTCAATGTTCAAGCAATATCTTATTATAATATAGTACGTCTCAATTTATGATCAAGTAGGACAGACATTAGAATAGACAGATATGCATTAAAACATCCCCCCCCCCCCCAGAATTCAGCTTTGGATAAAAAGGATATAATGGATTTGAAGAGACTACTTTAATCTCCTTTACTATTCTTGTATATTTTCAGCCACTACTTAGGTATTAGACATACAGTGTTGTTACAAGATATACAAACATAACTCATGTGACTGATGTCCTATCTGAAAAAGAGACTTTTTTTTTTACTAAAAAAGAAAAAAGTTTGGTCTATAATCTGACTTAGGTTTTTCTTCAGAGCAGCAAACTCACTCAGCCTCATCACTTTGTTTCCTGAAAACTTACTTCTTCCTGTCATGAATTTCTCCAAGTAGTCATCCCAAGAGCCAGGATATGGATGTAGCTTATTCATCAAGTCAAAGTGATAAAAGGAGACCGCAACATCCTTTGCATTACGAGCCATATAGATCATCTTCATTGGAGTAAAGAAAAATACATAGAATGCATAAAACTCTACTGATAGGTTTTTGCTACTGAAGAGTGTAGAGTAATGAAAAAACACCAGTGATTATAGCATCTTATAAAGCAGAAGTGCTCAACCAGGCAACCTCACATAATTCCATTTGGATGCAAGAAGCACCTGGGGCTTGTCCAGCAACATTTTAATAAACTTATTAATCTAAAAATCATGTTATCAGATTCCTCATGATTTCTAGTATAACTGGTAAATACTAAAATGAGACTGCAAACAAAAAAATACAGGATAGTGATCTTGTCTATAGAGCCATGGTGGCACACTGGTTAGAATGCAGTATTGCAGGCTATTTCTACTGACCTGCGGCTCCCTGAAAGGTTGATAAAATAAGGATTCAGATTGTTGGGGGTAATATGCTGACTCTGTAAACTGCTTAGAGAGGGCTGGAAAGCACTGTAAAGTGGTATATAAGTCTAAGTGCTATTGCTATTGCTACATCTCTACATCTCGAATGGGCTCAACTTAGAAAGCAGCTATATGTAAGTTGAGAATTACTGTATTATTCAAATGTTCAAATGTGTAACACTTAAAGGGGAAGCTGTTGGAAGTTATTTCCACTCCCACTGCTTTTTTTGCCTAATCAATCTTCTTCCTTTTGTAGATAAGGAAATATCTCTGAAATGACCATCCATCAGGGATGGAGTATCAAAGTAATCATAATTATATCTGCAAGACATTTTACATATTTTACTATTATTATTATTTTAATGCTTTTATTTGCTGATCTGTGACAATAATAAAGATTGATAGATTGGTGAGATGCATAGGAAAAGATATCACTTCTGATGAAGGAAACTGTAATTTTAGCAAGATTTCCCATGTAAAGGAAAAAATGACATGAAGAGTTCTGGTGTTTAAGTCAAATGAGCTAGTGCATGGACTGGCATCTGACATCTCCCAAACAACATTTATTCTTGGAGAACTACATCCATAAAAAGATATAACTAACTAGCAACTCTGATGACAGTATTGAGGCAAATTCTAAAGGGTTTGATTTGTCTTGGATTAGAGGCTCTCTGCCATCCAGATTTTTTTTTCAAAATGTATCATGCTGACAAATATATTTACCTTGCAGCCTTTGTCCCAAAAAGACTTGGGAAGTAGGTTTACTGGGAGGTGGGTCTTCACCATACGAGGAGAGGGCATATGAGTTAACTGTTCCGTACCTTGCAAGCAAAGCAATAAGGAATATCATATAGACAATAAAGCCCCTGTCACACTGCACCAATGGATGCAAAGAGGATGTAAAACGGACAAAAAAGCTTGCCATCCTTTGGTTAACGCGATGTACTCACTGCCTCTGTTTTGCTTCCTCTCTATCCATCCAGCATCCATCTATTGACGTTTCATCTGCTCAGAAAGTTTTGAGCTGCCCAAAACTTTTGCACGGAAAATGTATCCAATTCGTCCGTTCTGCATCCGTTACACATCAGCTATGCATCCGTTCTGCATCCGTTACGCATCCACTATATCCACTAGGCATCCGCTGCGCATCCGCGCAACTCGCATCCGCTCAGACACAGGGAGGAAACGGAACGGATACGGAACGGATGCAGAACGGATGCAGAATGGATGCAGCACGGAAACAAAGCATTTAAAATGGAAAAAACGTTCACAGAGGGGACCTATCTTGGATATTAAGGATGTCTAGAGGATGCCTAGAGGACGCCTAGAGGGCGCCTAGAGGATGCAAAGGGACACCTATACTGCCTATAAAAAGGGGGAGCAACACATCTGGATCTCACTTTCAGAACAGCAGCCCTGCGGTGCGGACCTCTGCAGCCTTCATCTGCTTATTCCTCTTCCACAGCATCCAGTCATGTCCACCGTGGATCGTAACACGGTCCTTTTGGCAGCCACCATCCTTCTGCAACAGTGCGAAGCCATCTACAGGCTCTGTGAACTCTACTACGGGAAGAAAAAGGGGTGGCCAAGAAGCGTCTGGGTACGAAGATGGTTTGCCAGAAGAGCAGAGGACAGACTGTAAAACAAGCTGATGGTGGAGCTCAGGAACGAAGACACTTGGGCATTCCAGAACTTCATGAGGATGCCTCCAGCCATGTTTGATGAACTTGTGCAGCGGCTGACACCCAGGTTGACCAAGACAAACAACAACTTCCGACCCAGCCTGGAACCTGGGCTCAAGGTGGCACTCACTCTGTGCCACCTGGCCTCAGGGACCACCTACAGGAGCATGCAGTACGGCTGGAGGGTGCCACCCAACACCATCAGCATTGTGGTCAGAGAAGTGGTGCAGGCCATCATCGAAGAATACAAGGAGGAGCTCCTCCAGTGCCCCTCCACTGAAGAAGGATGGAAGAAAGTTGCAGAGCAGTGGTATCAGAGGTGGAACTTCCCCCACACCGTTGGAGCCATCGATGGCAAGCACGTGGCCTGCAAAGCGCCAGTCAAGTCGGGGTCCACTTATTTCAACTCCAAGGGCTTCTTCAGCATCATCCTCTTCACCATGGTCGATGCTGACTACAAGTTCATGTACATCGATGCTTCAGGCAGCGACTCATCTTCAGATGCCCAGGTATACAACGCCAGTCACCTCAAGGAGGAGCTGGAATGCAACCTCATCGTGGGCTTCCCAGATCCAGAACCCCTGCCCAACAACACGCAAGATGTGCCCTACTTCATCGTGGGGGATGACGCCTTTTCCCTCACAACCTACCTCATGAAGCCCTACACCTCCAAATACCTCACCCGTGAAGAGAGGATCTTCAACTACAGGCTGTCCAGGGCAAGGCGGGTGGTGGAGAATGCCTTTGGCATCCTGGCCAACAGGTTCCAGGTACTTCTCACCACCATGCAGCATCACCCACAGACTATGAGGAGGATCATGGAAGTTTGCTGCATCTTGCACAATCTCATGGGCACCCGCTACCCAGTCTTGCAGAACAGGCTTGTGGACCTCCAGCAAGGCAATGGGGACATGGAGCCTGGGGAATGGAGGCAAGGGCGAAACCTGATAGACACTGAGGATGTGCAAGGCCCCAACAGAGCCTCACGTGAAGGGAAGAAGCAGTGCAACCTCCTGAATCACTGGTGCAACTCCCCAGCTGGAGCGGTGGAGTGGCAAGACAGGATGATAGATGCTTAATGGATACTTCCTTCAGCCTGTCTTATCACACTGATGATATTGGGCCATGTATGTTGAGTGGCCCTACAATGAACAGGGCATTTAATAAAGAGTTGTGTTTGACATGTGTGGATGATTGATTATATTGTTATTGATAATAAAGGGCCATAGGTGTGGCACCTGGGAGGGTGGACCATCCAGTCCCACTATGCTTGCACTGGAGGTTTATCTATCCCACAGCTATTACCCATCCCAAAAGTAGACCTGCCCATTCCTCAGGTATCCCTGCCCATCCCACAGCTATCTTAACCCATCCCACAAGCATGCAAAGGCTTAAACCATTTCTAAAAGTTTCCAGCAAGACTTTATTAAAAAAAAAGAAATGAAGCAAGTGTGTGAATCAAAAATAGACTTTATTAACAACAAGCTATAAGAGAAAAATGAGTCTCTGGCACTCCTCTTGGTCGCTCAGTCTCAGGGGTGAAGGGTGCAGGTGCTGTGGAGGTGGCTGGTGCTGGAGTGCTTGTCATCAGCTCCTCCAGAAGCAGAAGCAGAAGCAGCAGAAGCCCCAGCCCCAGAAGAGTGAGCCCATGCTGCAGAAGCCCCAGCAGAACCAGAGTGAGGGCCAGGGGTCGGGATGGTAGCCCTGTCCCTCTTGCAAGGGCTGGCAGCAGATGGCTGAGGCTTGCTGTGCTTCAGCATGGTTGTGGGGTTGCTGGCTGGCAGGGAGGCTGGCAGGAACCAAGGCTGGCAGGAAGGCTGGCAGGGAGGCAGGCACCAAGGCTGGCAGGCAGGCATGAACCAAGGCTGGCAGGCAAGCAGGCAGCAAGGCTGGCAGGCAGACTGGCTGGCAGCAAGGCTGGCAGGCAGGCAGACAGCAAGGCTGGCAGCAAGGCTGGCAGGCAGGCAGACAGCAAGGCTGGCAGGGAGGCTGGCAGGGAGGCTTGCAGCAAGGCTTGCAGGCAGACATGCAGGCAGGACAGGCAAGGCAGTCGATGTGTCTGGAAGCAGGTCTTTCCTCTGAATGGCGACCTGCTTCCGAGCTGCTTCCGTTATATCCGCGGGGCTGATCAATGCATCCTCCCCGCATGCGCAGTGAACGCCAGGCATCCATTAGGCTTCCGCTGTGCATCCGCTAGGCTTCCGCTGTGCATCCGCTTCATCCGTTCGGCGTCCGCTCTGCATCCGCTCTTTCCGTTCCGCGTCCGCTTTGCTGAGGTCCCCCGGAAGCCTAGCGGATGTGCCATCCGCTCCCATCCGCTCCCATCTGCTTCCATCCACTGGGCTTCCGTTCCACATCCGCTTTCCATCCTCCCTGCGTCCTCCCCCCGTCCGTGTTATCCGCTCCGGTTATGCAAATTTTTGCCCCTTTTGAGAGTGGATAACAACGGATGGAACATTTTGCTCGTCCGTTGTGTCCGTTTTGCATCCGTTGGCAGTGTGACAGGGCCTTAAGGAATATCATAAAACACTGCTAATATAGAAAATAATTGGAAATACAGGAGGCACCCATTAAACTGATTACATTCAGTATGTATGGTGTGTGGGTGGGTGTCTTCAAGGCAGTTTTGACTCCTGGAATTATTCAGTACTTAATTAGGTGATTAGAAAAAAGCTAAAAGATCACTGATAAACATTGAAAAAATATGTGACTAAAAAGGATGATTAAAAGATGAATGATTATTGATTTTTCATTATCATCATCTAGTTCCTTTCCCATAAAGCGCATAGGACAGTAAGCTTTCGATGAATCCTATCTGTGGCAGCATTTTTGGCATCTTTCCCTTTGATATCCACTGCTATTGATTAAATAATAAAACTAAAAACTGAACTCTACAATCCACCTAGGCAGCAATCTTTGAACATCAGTTTCATGTGTACTATTGGATAGCCTTTGATAAAAGCAATATTTAAGACCACTCTTTCCAGTTTTAGGAACCTTCTCTCAAATTGATCCACAGATATTCCTAATACATTGTATTCAGTGTTTCCTGATGTTTCCTAACTATTGGAGAATTTGTGGGAAACTTAGTATATCTGTAAAATATATATGGATAAACTCCCCTCCAAACAAGTTAACAAGTTCTGGAGAAGTCTTGTGAGCAGTGGAGGATATAAAAGCTGAATTACTTGCACAGTATTCATTCTCCTAAGTTTGTCAAAGAAATGAGTGTCTATTTCAGGCTGCACAAATATGTGGTCTGTCATGCATCTTGTGTCCCTCTCCCTAAGCATTACTGGAAAAGTCAGTAAATTCACTGTTGCCGCCACACCAAAAGATGCATGCCAAATATCTTCAACATCTTTCAGGCCCACTGCTGCCACTCTGTGCCAGGTATTTATTTGTGACATAGCACGCCTAAACTGGAACCCACAGCACATTGGTTATACACTTTAAGAATGATCATGGACAATGAGGAATTTGGATGTAGCTCAAATTTTTTTTTTAATGAAATGTTTGCCAAATGTTTGCCCAATCCAATGCTTTTGCTAAAATCCCAAAAGTAGCATCTTACCACTACAGAGAACTTCTGCCCCTTTCATGTCTATGTGACATCATAATGCATGTACAAGCTTATATTGCATGTACAAACTTATATTTGTCTTCCTCTAATCCTACTGTGTAGCAGAGGTGGTATTCAGCAGGTTCTGACCAGTTCTGGGGAACCGGTAGCAGAAATGTTGAGTAGTTCGGAGAACTAGCAAATACCACCTCTGACTGGCCCCACCCCCATCTATTCTCTGCCTCCTGAGTCCCAGATGATTAGCTGGGTCTTCTTTTGTTGCCCTGCACAGAATGGAGCTGGAAAGCAGGTTAGTGGGGTGGGGAGAGAATGGATTTTGCAATAACCTTCCCCCAGAGTGGGAAGAAATGAAGATTTTGCAGTATATTTCCTCTGCCACACTCACCAAGCCACACCACGCCCATCAAGCTACGCCCACAGAACCAATAGTAAAAATTTTTGAATCCCACCACTGCTGTATAGGCTTCTGAACTTAGAGACTTGTCTGCAGGGCATTTGATTTCCTTTGATTTCTTTTTTCCCCCACTATCCATCCAGTGGATTCAGAAACTTCTTTTAAAAAATAGTTTCAAGAAATAGTATATTTTGTTTTATGTATTGTAATGTTTCTTTTTTGTTCTGATTCTGTGTGTGTGTGTGTGTGTGTGTGTGTATGTGTGTGTTTGTATAAGACCACTTGATAGTGATATTTTTCTAGCTGCTATTAGCAATAACTCAAATGAGAAGACATGAAAAAAAGAGATCTCTAACATTTAACCAAAAAAATATCCTTTACTAAGATGCTGGATCAATGCAGGATTATGTATGGATTCTTCATAAGCATCCAATAAGCCTCAAAGAAGCTGGGTACAATAATAATGCTAGAAAACTGGATTCATTTTTTTCATTAGTTAATCTTTTTAAAAATGATATTAGTATGAGACACACAGTGTTCTGTTTTAATATGGATTAGCAGGTATAATGATTACTTTATCATATATTTGAACACATGGGATGGTAGCCTATTAAATAAGTAATGATGAATGGCTTTTTTATCTTTTCTTATTTTTATTTGGATTTTTTTATGATACTCCACAAACTATTATTTCAATGGGCTTAGGACTTGAAACAGTAAATCTATTTGGATATCTGTATCGTACTTACTTCATGCAATGCAGCCATCTCCTCTTACTCCTACAAGTGTCTGCTGTTTTTCTCCTATTTCAACAATAAATGGACAAAATAGACCCTCCTCCAAAAATACATATTTTAAATATTTCCATTCCTCATAACATAAATGTTTTTATTCTCTCCAAGAGATTAAATAAGGAAGTATAGAAATGACTTGCCAGATTTACCTCTTGATCTTTTCTACCCTGTGTCTCTAAAGTTCACATTAATCAATAGGGATCAAAGCTTACCTGCTGGCATCTTTCCTGGGACAACAAATTCTAACATAGGCACTTTATTGAAAATAGCATCTCTTTTGCATTTATCAGGATCACCGTTATTCAGAATCATATCCACAATTTCACTTAGCCACGTTGTGCCTGGAAACAAACAGCTCATTAGGTTTGTCAGAAGTTGTATTGAAATCTGCATTCCAAGAGGAAAAAAAACTTTATAAAATGCAGGCATCATGAAAAAGTGACAAACCATCAGGTTGCCCTTTTCCAATACTGAAAACTCACCAGATTTGGGGTATGTGGCTATCACAATATCATCTGGCCGACTCTGGAAATTTTCAATTCTATCCCAGTCAAAGGAGAATGCATAGACTATAGGAATGCCATGGACTATCTGGCAATCCTGACGAAGATAATCTTCGGTAGCCATCTCTGGAAAAATGTCAAGCATTAAAGTCGGAAAAAAATAAAAGGAACATATGAAAGAGTTCTCATACTGTATCAAGCATTTTGCTAATGTTGGGAAGCCCACTTTAATCAATTTAAACTTTGACCATCATGTAGAATAAAAGACTAATTTTACATTTCATCTTTCTGACTAGATACTTTAAGGGTGTCTTCTTACCAACATTTCATTTTAGAGCTTTGAAAAACACGTTTGATATTGTATTTCATATTTATTTTAAAAAATTACCACCAACAGTAATTTGTATAATTAGAAGTCCACCTTGTTCTATATTATATTGGAAATATTGTTTTAATGTACAAAGAGATGCTGCCAACACATTCAAATATACTTTTTCTTGCAACACCCATCTGACTTTCAATTTAAAAACAGTTTACAGTTTGATACTTCATCTCTGTAAAGTCAACTTATTCAAACAGACTATGGTTAAGTTCACCATCATCTTTTTAAAAAACACTAATGGCCCTGTTTTCAAAAAACAACATTGTAACCTGAAAATTACTAATTCATGCAAAATCTTTAAAGCAGAAAACCTTGCAAATTGAATATATTTGTTTAGTAAATAAAAAATAAATTACAGTTTCACATAAGTACAATTTTTTTTCTTTTTTTAAGTCGATCACTATTCTATTCTTCCACAAATAAAATCAAGCTGAGCATATATTTCAGTATTCTTTGTTCTATGCAACAATCTAGATTACACTATTACATTTGCTGGTTTTTTATTCAGATTGGTGCACCTACAAATTACATCTTGTTCCATAAATCATATTTTAAACACTCAAAACAATGTGTAAATGATTTAAGTAAATCAGGAAGTGAGGTTACACTCCCATGTCAAGAAGACTCTCCTCTATATCAATTCAGAGGCTGGATCCCCTAAACCTTATTTTAAATTCCTCAAAGTTGATTTGATTCAAATATTAATCCAAAAATACATTTTAGAAACCACAATAGTGAGATTCACACATTAGACAAGCCATAAAATGTTAACTTTGGGTGGAGTTTGCACATTGCCTGAGGATAGCCACAAATGTTTCTAGAAGCCATGTTACTTACACTGAGAATTAGAAATAAAGCCTTACCTTTAACTTTGTAGCGAAAACTGACAGCCTACAGCAAGGCAGTGTGATTTCCTTTCCAGATCTATGAACTGGGAAGGAACTCTGGAAGGTTTTAGCCAGTCAGAGGCCTTGAGAAACACAGCCAAGGAAATCAAAGGTCCCCATTGCCTAATCTCTGTATGCAAAATAGGTGGAGCTGGGAAGGCAAACTGAGAGGAGTAGAAGTGAATGATTTGCTTTTTCTTCTAGAAGAAAAAAGTTTAGGAGGGTTCAAAAACCAGGAAATAGTTAGGGTACGGTGTCTTCAGTTGCTGAGTCCTACTTTATTTTTTCTATCCAGTCATTTCCAAGATTCTTTTTTCCCCACAGAACTTTAGAAGCTGGCAAAGCAAATGAGTTTCAATATTCTGGTGTGGTGCTTTAAGAACATAATAAAGGAGGGGGGGGGAGTCTTTTCAGCAGTCAGATATAGTTTAATTGAAAAGAGATATGTTTTTGATCTATCTTCAGCACTGGTACAGCAGGCCCAAAATTAAAATTGCATCAACCCAAGCGTATTGGGAAAGGTGATTTTGATTCTGCAAGGATGGTAGCTCTGTTGGAGGATACCAGAAAAGACACTCAGGGAACATACTCTAACATAGATTCACCAATTTAGCAGATTACCTGGGCTGCTTAATCAACATCTTGTTTATTTCCTTTTCTATTTTTTTTCCTGAGACAAGATGTTCATAACACAAACAGTGATCTCATCTGTTTCACTTTACAGGTTGTACCTGATGATAGAATTGTATTACCTCTGTGAGGTGGAAGCAGATAAAAAACCACCAAAAGATTTGTTGATCCAAGGAAAACAAGGTTTTATTCACGTGTCTGCAGAGACGGGTTCCCTTAGGCATTGAAGGAACCCAGAGCAAAATTCAGGCAGCATTTTTATACCCTAACTGTCCACCCCCTCGTACGAGGGCTTGGCTCACATTCTACCTATTTTGTAGAGCAACCTGTCTTACTTCAGAAAGCTCGGTGTTGATTATTTTAATATTCTTTATTGTATCATTGAACATTGTTACTGTGAAGTTATTTAGAATATGTATATCTCGGTAGTTCATGGCTACTCCCAATGGTATTATTATACCATGGGAGATTTGCGTCCAGAGTCTCTGGCTAAGGCCAGATTCTGAGTCTCTTTTATTATGTATCCGGCCTTGGGGAAGGCCATCAAGTTTATATATCACCGGTATCACATACCCGATTGTACATGTGCCACTCCAGTAAGGTGGCATCTCCCTGTATGCATATTTCCCACACAATACCCACCTAAAGTTTTCCATAGCAAAGGTCTGTTGTGATGTTCGGGTCCAATTGATCATTTCCTCAAAATGCATACACATCTGATACTGATCTTGATTAAAATAATCTAATTTATGATAACTCTTGGTATAGCTATGGTTACTACAGGATGATGGCATATCAAAAGTCTTATTACATTTTTCCCAATCTCTTAAATAGATCTCTTTAGTTTCATTTCTCCTAAAACACACATACGCCGTTTCCCTTAAATGAACAAAAATCCTTCCTGTTATATTTCATTCTACACCATATTTTTCTGTCCCGTGCCCCTGTGGTATTAGTCTGTTCTGATCAAGTGGAATTGCGTGTAGGATTATTCCTTCACCTGTTCTTCCTGGCATGTGCATGCATAACCAGCAATTGGTGATGTTCAAGGAATGTGAGACCTTCTTGAGATCCTTTATGAACACACTGCCATCCCACAAGTCTGTTCCCAAGTCACCCGCAGGTCCAACATATTGTGAACTTCTTTGATGTATTAATGTAAATATAGTTGCAACAAATAGTCTTCTCCAGAGTTCAGCCAACATCTCCATGGTGGTTTCTGCTGGCTATTTCTTCAAAGTTACCTTTAGCCGCTGACCGTCCACTGGGACTGCCTTCCAAGGTTTCTCAGGTTCTGGAGCTTTCTTAGGTTCTGGTGCTTTCTTGACTCTGCTGTAATGCATCCAGCCTCCTTCCCGAGTATGGACTGCAGATTCAGTCATCAGCAGCACCTGGTACGGACCTTCCCAGCTATGTTGCAGTTTTTCACTTTTCCAAGTCTTTATCAGGACCCAGTCTCCAGCCTTGTGTGGGTGTTGGCTATCAGCCAAAGGTGGTCGTTGCACCAACAGTCCCTGTTTGTGAAGAGAAAGCAAAGACCAAGACAGTGCCAGCAAATATTTCCGAAGGAACAAGTCTCTGAACTCTGGTATGGGATTGTCTAGTTTGACCAAATAGGGTCTCCCCATCAGAATTTCAAAGGGAGAAACCCCTGTGTCTTTCCTTGGACAAGTTCTGATCCTGAGCAGAGCTAAGGGAAGATTCTTTGTTCATGGCAAGCCATTTTCAAGTTGGAGTTTGGTCGAGTGTTTCTTCAATTCCCCGTTCGCTTTTTCAATTTTTCCACTAGATTCAGGATGCCATGGCGTGTGTAATTCCCATTTCACCCCCACCACCTCCATTACCCTTTGCAGAACCTTTTGGGTGAAATGAGTTCCTCTGTCTGAATCTATTGCTTCCATCATTCCATATTGTGGGATCCTCTGTTCTAGTAAGATCTTGGTTACTGTGGGAGCTATGGCTCTTCTAGTGGGATAAGACTCTACCCACCCCTTTAGTTGATCTTTGATCACAAGCAGGTATTTCCAACCCCCCTTTTCTGGCAACGCAGTGAAATCAATTTGTGCTCTCTGAAAAGGCCAACCCACTAGGGGTCGCCTTCCCATCTCTTTCTTGCGTGCCGCTTTCTTATTTACTTTCAAACAAATCAAACATTTCCAGCAGATGCTCTGAGCTACCGTCCACATCCTCAGACTCCAATAGTGAGGTTTAACGGACATGACCAAGGCCTCCGTTCCCCAATGTCCTCCTTCATGAACTTTCTCCAATATTCCCCTCATGATAATGGGTGACACAATCTTGACTCCCTTCGATGTCTTCCATCCCTCTGGGGTTTTGACACATCCCTCTTTCTCCAACTCCAACTTTTCCTTTTTCTCTGGCTCCCATTCCTCCCTCTCGTCCTCCTTTTCCAGTATTGGTATAGGTACCATGACCAACTCTATCTCCCCTGCAGCTTCCTTCGCCCATTTGTCCGCCGATCAGTTTCCCACAACCTCCGGTGTGTTCCCCTTCTGATGTACGTTCACATGGACAATTGATACTCAGCTGGGGAGTTGCAATGCCTCTAAAGCTTGTTCTACTAACTGCACTTGCTCTATTTGCTTCCCATCCGCCTTGATATACCCTCTTTCTTTCCAGATTTTCCCAAACGTGTGCACCACCCCCCATGCATACTTGAAATCAGTCCAAATCGTTACTTCCATCCCCTCAGCCAATTCCAAGGCTCTGGTCAGGGCAAGCAATTCACATTTCTGGGCTGACCAAGCAGCTGGGAGTGACCCTTTCTCTATTACCTCACCTTCCCCGGTTACTATTGCAAACCCAGATTTTCGCTTTCCATTTTCCACCCTGCTAGATCCATCTATAAACCACCTCTCTCCCTTCTCCAATAGAGTCTCTTCCAAGTCCTCTCTAACCTTCGTCATGAGATCCACTTGCAATAGACAATCATGGTCTTCCAGTTCCCACGCCTGCCTTCTCCCCTCCAAGAATTCTGCTGGATTTAGATTCTTGTCTGTTTCTATTACCACATCAGGACTGGTTCTCAAAATGGTTTCATACTTCAATATCCTCCCTTTGGTCATCCAAGTGGTAGCCAGCTGGCTCAACACTGAGTTGACCTGATGAGGCGAATGCACCACCAAAGCTCCCCCAAAGGTTAACTTTTTGCTCTCCACCACCAACATCACTGTTGCTGCCACAGCCTGAACACAAATTGGCCATCCTTTCACAACCGGCTCCAAACCCTTGCTTAGGAAGGCTACCGGCTGGTACTGCCCCCCCTTCTTTTGGACAAGGACTCTAACTGCTGTTCCCTGAGCCACCGCCACATACAAATGAAATGGTAATTTCAGGTTTGGCAAGGCTAAAACCAGAGCGGTTGACAAAGCCTTCTTCAGCTCTTCCCACCTTTCACTATCTCCCTCCTCCCATTCTATGCGCTCTCCCTTTCCAGGCAACTTTCTATGCAAAAACTGTGCCAACACTGTGAATTAGTCTACCCAGATTCTGCAATACCCCAATAATCCCAACGCTTTCCACACCTCTGTCTTGTTCCTGGGAGGAGCCAAGCTCATGATCCCCTTCACCCTTTCAGGATCCAAGGACCTAACCCCCTGCTGAATGTAATGTCCCAAATATTTCACCTTTTTTTCAACAAACTGAAGCTTCTCTTTTCAGCCAATTCAACAGACTCACAGAAGCCGCTCTCGCTTCCTTCTCTTTCTCCTCAGTTAACAACAAGTCATCCACGTACTGAATTAGGGTGATTCCTTTCTCTCTCTCAAACAATACCAACTTTTCTTCCAACGCCTGTCCAAACAACAAAGGGCTCTCGGTATATCCCTGAGGAAGTACAGTTCCACTCTCAGGATCATTCCATTCAAAGGCAAACAAGTCTCTACTCCCCTCCTCCAAGGGGCACGCCCAAAAGGCATCCTTCAGATCTCTCACAGTAAACCATTTGTCTTTGGGAGGGATCCGCCCCAAGATGGTATAGGGATCAGGAACCACTGGGAATCTAGGACCCACTATCTCATTGATCCTCCTCAAATCATTAACCAATCTATACTTCCCATCCTTTTTTATAACTGCTAAAACCGGTGAATTGAACGGTGACATTGTAGGTTCCAACAGTCCCTGTTTCAATAATCTGTCAATCACTCTTACTACCTCTCTTACTCAAAGAATATTGTGGAGTCCACAGTTTAGTTATCCCTGGTTATATCTTATATCTTGATCTGAATGGGCTGTATTGCCATCCTACTAACCCCTTCACCTCCTGCCCACACATCTGATGATATCTTCTCCTCATCTTCCATTGTTAACATACACATGCGAACTTCCTTCCTTCTATCCCACAATTCTATTCCAAAAACATCCAACAAGTCTCTTCCTAACAAGTTCACCCCTGAATCTGGAATATACAATATTTCAGTTTCAGTAATCACATCATTCAATTCCAATCTCACCTCTTCCAAAATCTTGACCTCTTGGGATTTCTAACTCACCCCAGCCACCTTTAAACTCTGCTTTGACCTGCATGCTCCCTCTACCGGATCGCATACTGATGTCTGGCTTGCGCCGGTGTCGATCAGGAACAGCCGTTCCTGGTGGTCAGGACCCACTAACACATTTACCAATGGCTCCCCGCAGGTCCCTCTTGGGGAGCCGGAACCTCCCTAATTGTATAGGGCATAGCTTCATTCCTCCAGGGTTTTGGGACATTCGCGCGCAAAATGTCCCTGTTTCCCGCATCTGAAGCAAGTTCTACTCTGGGACGGCCATTGGAATCGACTGCCTCGATTGCCCCCTGGACCTCCTCACTTAACTGGGGGTCTCCACTCCCTGCTGGGAGATCTTTCATCTCTCCACCTTGGCCTCGGATCTGACATCTGGGTCTCCCTGTTTTTCCTAACTTCATTCTTGGCTGCCGTTTGCACAGCAGCTACCATCATCTGAGACTTCTGTTTGGTTTTAACTGAGTCTCGGTTCACAAAAACTTGTTGGGCTGTTCTCATCAAATCTGTCATGCCCAAATCAGTCCATCCCTCTGTCTTCTGGATCTTTTTCTGGATATCTGGCCATGCTTTGGTGACGAATTGCATCTTCAGGAGAGTCTCAAAGGCAGGGGTTTCTGGCTCCACTCTGGAGTACAGAAATCCCTCGGGGACTCATCCTTTCCTTGTGTTATTTCAAATGCTTTGGTCAAGTTTTTCCCTTGAGGGATGGCCAATTTAATTCCTTCAATGATCATGTGTTTCATATCTCTCATGTGCTCCCTATGAGCGTTATTATTGATGTTCCAATTTGGATCAGCTATGGGGAACTTTGTGTCTGCAGCCACTGCTCCCTGTTGCCCTGCATGTCTCCTATCCCAGGCAGCCATTGCTGCCCTCCTAATGAGGTTCCTCTCTTCGGGGGTGAAAAGGTGTCCAAGAATATACATCAGTTCTTGGTATGTGTATTCATTGGGCCCCAGAAACAATTCCAACCATTCCGCCACTTCATGAGCATTCTCATGGAGTTTCGGAAGGGTCTTTTTCAGATCCTGTAACTAAGCAGATTTTATGGGGACAGCCACGAAAACGGTGACTGGATTCCCCTGCTCATTCATGCCATTTGGGACTTCTCTGACTGGGAAGGCCGACACGGGATTGGCCGACCTTCCTCCTAGAGGCAAATTCTATAGGTCCTTGTTTAATTGAGCCAGTTCCCTTCTGAGTCCTGGATATGCAGGTGGAGGTGGAGCCTGGGCAACTGGAGCCGGCAGGGGCGGTGGTGCCAGGACTGCCGGAGCCGATGCCGGTGGACTCCCCATCCAGTCCTCAGTTTCGCTTTCCTCCACCTTGCTGACAAACTGTCCTACTTCTGTTTCTGGTGGAACTGAACCTTCAAAGTGAACATGATACTATACCTCCACATAGGGTATTTGCTCCTTCATCCAGTGTTTCACTATATACTCTTTCAACTGAGTTATCCAGTACGTGCTGGTATTCCCTTCAGGATCCTAGTGGTAAGGATACTCAGGGTCTACTAGGGGATACTTCGGCCACCTATATTGGCATAGGTAGATCATTTTCTTTTTCTCTAGACTCCGTGTAAGTCCTCAGATGGGGCAACGACCATTGTTGTAGTAGTTGACCCAATGGGGAGTCAGTCGGAATCAGCCTTCTCGGGTCTTTTCTATCTCAATACCCATTCCCTCTTGGAACATCTCACACTTGCTTTGTCCCTTTCCCATTCTCCACGCTACCCGCCAACAATCTCCCAGAGATTCCCAACTCAGGGATTTACACCGTCCTCCAGCAGTCGCTGGATTCCCAGAGTTTAAGGACTTATCCTTTCTTCTATCCTGAAAGGCGACAAACTCACCTGATACACCCCTGGTCTCCTGGAGACGAAAGGAGTGTGGGCGTCCCCACTTCAGGCGATCAACGACACTCCCGGAGCATCAGGCTGGCTTCTCTCTCTCTTGTTTCCAAGGATTGTCTGCTGAGTGCAGTTACCCTGGGACCCAACTGAGACAAGGGAGGGGCCCCTCTCCAATGGGAAGCAGTGGCACCACACTTACCCAGTCCCTTTTCTCCAGTCGACATTCCGTCGGGCCCCACGTTGGGTGCCAAATTGTGAGGTGGAAGCAGATAAAAAAAACACTAAAAGATTCGTTGATCCAAGGAAAACAAGGTTTTATTCACCTGTCTGCAGAGACAGGTCCCCTCAGGTATTGAAGGAACACAGAGCAAAATTCAGGCAGCATTTTTATACCCTAACTGTCCGCCCCCTCGTACGAGGGCTTGGCTCACATTCTTTCTGTTTTCAAATTGACACATATATTTCGAAGGTTTATGCTGGCTCCCTATCTAGCAAAAGCAGTTACACGGTTTCTGACACCTCAGCACTTTATTACAATTCCTCATTGTTCTAGCCTCATCTTGTTTTTTTTCTCTTTTGCACAAACTGGAACACTTTCTTATTTAGCAGAGCTACTGAGTTTGAGACACACTTCCTTATTTAATTCAATGGGCTATCCAACATGACTTCGGTTCTGCTCACACCTCTGTAAATAAGTTGGCATGAAATTGTTTAGTGCTAGTGGGATAAGTGGTGCTGAGTATTCTGTTTCCAAATCAGGAGACAGAAATTTCCTAAGGTTTTCCAAAGTAGTTAAATGGAGGGAGAATCAGCTGTTTTGAATTTTAACTTGATCACTTAGGGAAATCCCAAACAGCATAAGCAACCTGCAACTGTGTCTTCTATTGTGCCATGATCTTTGCACAAAATTTTTGATGTTTCTACTGACACTTGCTATCTCTAGGCACTTGATTTTTCAATCATGTGGTGGAGAGTTGAATGTCCTTTTGTACTTAATCTAGGCTACATAAGTAGTCTTCCTTTTCTTGCAATTTTCCAAAATCATCTTGTCAATTAGGAGTGATCCTTTCCTCTGCTGTTCAGGCAATTTCCTTTCTACTCAGGTGAAAAGAGATGGTTTTCAGCTAGATGGTTTTGGACTGCATCAGCTACCACAACAATTAGCAATTTGAAAATTATTGATAAGCAGGTAATTAATGCCTGATGCAGCCCTGTTTGCTGGGTCTTTCATTATCAGGTAAGCTTTGTCAGAAGGTAGCCATTTTTCAGTTTCTCCTTCTTGCAATATGTTCTTAAACTGCTTGGCAACTATATGTGTAGATTAACCAAAACCATGTAATTAGATGTTTCAACCAAAACCATGCAATTTATCTTCACTTAGAGCTGACCAGCCCCTGATCTTCCTTGCTCTTTACTATACCACTTTTGCTATTATTACTAATTCCTTCATTTCAGCTTTTTTTTTCTTATCCACTTCCTTTAACATTTCTTTGGGTTATCCCATATCTGCACCAGAACTGCACTGTTTGTTTATTGTGTGGGAAGCCACCCCTTCTCCTAGAAGAATTAAATATTTTGAGAAATATTTAAAAAGGCAGAATATTATATTTTCCAAAGGGAGAAATGGAGAAACATGTTTTTAGAGACAGATATATATAACCCACAGCAGATGTCAACACTTAAGAGATAAAAAGCTTATTGAAAACTAGATAGCTCTATTCATAGGCATAGCAAATATTGCAGGCAGAAATCCATTCAAGACAGGTTATTTTGAAATTCCCTGTGGCAAAGTCTGAACATAATAGGATTAGCCCTCATCCAAGAGCCAAAACAAATGAAATTAAGCCACATTAAGAATTAATTAAGCCATTAAGCCACATTAGGAATTGCCTAAAACCCTTTCATAACACAAGCCTTCATTGCTTCACCTTCAGAGCAGTCCACACTTCAACCAAACTTAGCTCAGACAAACACCAAGGATTTGTACTTTGCTTATAGAGTCAGCTATGATCCATACATAACCCATACATGGCCCCATGGGAGTCTGACAATATCCAATAGAATACATGTCCTTGCACAGGAACAGGAGGCTCAAGTGCAAAACTTAAAGAAAGTATAAAAACCTCTTGCTCTCAACTCCATTTTGTCAGCTGCATCAGAACCATGTGCTTGGTGGTTCTGTTCATCATAAAACCTTCTTTCCAATTAGCCTCCATGTTTCCAGTGTCTTTCTCCCAGCTTGGAATGGAACCATATGGATATTTCTTCCAACCATTGTTTGGCATATACAGGTACCCACAATATATATTAACATTTCATCTAGATTAGTAGAACACA
>BLBF01000044.1:13452292-13577984 GCA_015471245.1 Laticauda colubrina | reverse complement strand
GGTACCCACAATATATATTAACATTTCATCTAGATTAGTAGAACACAATAAAATATAAACATTTTTTAAAATTCTACGTTCAAATATCAAAGTTAGGTCATCTAACTATGAAGTGCAGCATTGATCATATTTAAAAAATCAGTTACTGAGCTTGAAGTATATGCCCTCCTCTTACAGCCAGTCAATATGTGATCTAGTTTGAAATGGGATCCTGCAATCACATTGACAATTGTATGCTTCATTTATACAGAGTCCCAGCAGACATTTCTTCTTAGTCACATACTGCTGATTGATAGAAACATTTCTGATTGAATTAAAATTGGAAGTTCTGCCTATAATTTGCAATTGGAGCTTTGTATCTGCTGATCTTGGCTATAGTTGTTATTTGCTGCTTTATTATTTCCGGAACTTCCTTGATTTTCCTTGTTTCTAAGTAGTGTCTCTTGATTAGGTATTCTTTGGTTTTTTGGTCTTTAGCTTTTTCTTTTATATGTTCTAGCTTATTTGCCTCCAATCTCAGCTTGCTGATTTTATTTTCTAGTCTGATCTTCGATTTTGCTGGTGCACTGTTTGTTTCTTCTTTGCTGAATTTCTCTATTGCTAATCTCCCTGGTTTGTCTCTGTAGTCTGAGTTACTGCCAACAAAGCTAAATATTTCTCTGATTTCTCTGCCCTGGACAGACCTTTTTCAGTTCTGCTTCTCTGAATATTTTATTTTGTTTTATACATTGACATTGATCAGTTAGCCTCTGTTCTGTTATTTCTGATTTTAAATGTTCTTTGTAGAACTGGTGCATTTCTTTCAAATATCCTCTTCTTTTTGGACTTGATCCATAACAGATCATTATATCTGTTTTCAATCATTATATATTTATGATGGATGAACATCTTTTCTTCCAATAGTTCTGCAGCTGCTGGCCCTGGCTCAGCCAACAATCCTGAATCCTATAACCCATTTAGAATAGAGTAGAGTAGGGTGGGGCTGGGCAGAGTCGAGCAAAATAACAGAATTGGAAGGGATGTTGGAGGTTATCTAATCCAGCCTCCTGCTTAAGCAGGAGACCCTACAGCATTTTTTCACCAGATATCAGGAACTCTAACATCTAGTGCTATTTGTAACATCGTCAAACATCCAAATATGTCTGTCCCAGGTCCTTGGGAAGGATTTGGTAGGTAGACAAAATGCCAAATCCAGTCCGAACATCTGACTGCAACAAATTACAGGTACTCCTTGTCCTATAACAGTTCATTCAGTGACTATTCAAAGTTAAACAACATTGAAATAAGTGATGTATGACCATTTTTGACACTTATGACTGTTGCAGCATCCCTCTGGACATGTGATCAAAAATCAGATGTTTGACAATGGACTCATATTTACAATAGTTGTGGCATCCCAGACTCATGTGATCACCTTTTGTGACCTTCTGACAGTCAATAGGGATGCCAGGTTCACTTAACAACCATGTTGTTGAATGAGTCATAGTGGCACAATGGTTAGAATGCAATATTGCAGGCTACTTCTGCTGACTGCTGGCTGTCTGCAATTTGGCAGTTTGAATCTCACCAGACTGAAGGTTGACTCAGTCTTCCATCATTCTGAGGTCTGTAAAATGAGGACCCAGATTGTTGGGGCAAGATGCTAACTCTGTAAACTGCTTAGAGAGGGCAATAAAGCACTGTATAGCAGAAAATAAGTCCAAGTGCTATTGCTATATTATTAATTTCACGACTGCAGTGATTCATTTAACAATTGTGGCAAGAAAGGTCATAAAATGGGACAAAATTTATTTAACAAATGTCTCACTTAGCAATAGAAATATTGGGCTCCATTATGGTTGTGAGTTGAAGACTACCTGTATAAAATAATAAAAAGTGCTCTGTAGCTTTAAAATTCAAACAGACAAACACCTGCCACATAGCGATACTTAACAGTTGTTGATAAGAAAGACAAAAAATCTGGATAGTAGATATGGTAATACTTGAAGGAAACAAAACAGAAGACAAAGAACTGGAGATAATTACAAAATACAAGACCGGTAAATAGAATTACATCGTGCTGGTTGCTAAGTGGTTCGTTACATGACCATGACTAATTTTATGTCTTTTTTTTTTTTTTTTTTGCTGTGCAACAGTTGTAAAATGAACACTGAAGCTGCTAAATGAACCCATTCCAAGAGGCGTTTTTGCTGAAAGCCTCTAGTAAACACCAGTTTCTAGGGCGGGAAAAATGCATCAATTGCTCAGATAGCCATAAATGCAAGTCAGTTGCCTTGCACACAAAATATTATCACATGACCATGGGGGTGAGGGAAGTGCCATCAGAACTTTGAATCCAGGTTGTAGGAATCTTATTTTGAGTTCACTGTAACTTTGAATAAGTAACTAGGCATAATAGGAGGGAAATCTGTAATTTCTTTATCCCTATCATGTCCTTGCAGTTTCCTCTTTAACTGGTTTCTGAATGTAGAGCCTGAGTAACTGTTCCTGTGATTTCTAGCATATCAAAGTATTAAGTAGCAAAAATCTAGGGGAGCTACTAGAGGCTGCAAAAGTTTTTGTTTTCTATATCACTTGAATGGTCATCTAAGTTTTTGCAACCTCTAGCTTATGACTATTTTTGTCATTAGTGGAAGAAAACTAATCAAAAATATATTAGTAGCCATTCTCCCAGCTTCAAATGTGTTTTGAAATAAGATAGGTCTTGAAAAGTAAAACACAGTTGGATATTCTATTTACTAAAATCACACGTATATTCTAGTTATGAAATCTATTGTCATTAATACAAAGAAGGATTTTTTTGTAATAAATAGATGCCTTGGGAATAAAGAAAAATACAATGATGTAAAAGAAGTTTATGAAGCTAAATCTCTCCCAGCTGCAGAGTTAATCAACCAGATTAATACTTTGTGGTGGCTTAAAGGCTTTGATAATGGCAGGAATTCTAATTTCCATGACATCATTGTTTACTTAGTAATAGCAGAGGATCTTGGAGACCCAACTGAACAATCATTAATCTTTTGCCGATGAAAAAACCCACAACTTGCAAAAGTGAAATATGGAGAATATTGCTAATTACGTAGAATCTACCAATGTATTGTTTCACTACAACTGTGTTTGCCTCTGCTCTAAATGTTTGTTTGCAGCAACTGTGCACAATTCCTTCCTAACATACAAATATATATGAAGAATCAGGATAAATCTCAGTTTTAACCATTACCATGCTAGGCAAGTGCTTGGAGGGTAAAATGTTAAGACTGAATTGTTTGGATGCACTTTCACCTGGGTAGGAAAATGAGCAGCTGTAAAGCTTCTTTCACATATTTTTCTTGTGCTCTTGGGAAAATCAAAACCTTGGGGATTATCACCATAGTGTAATCCTATTACCTAAACACTTTTATACACCCCTGTTGCTCATTGAGCAAGATGAACAATTAGCTGTGTTGATCACAATTAACTGCCTTGCTTTTTGTGTGTATTATGATACTGTGAGATGTCCCCTTTCTTTCACCAAAGATCTTGCTATTTGAAGAATGGAAATTTATTTGGCCAATAATGTCACAAACTAGCCTATTTTATACAGTTGTTGGAATCACAGTATTGTGGGAAGTTTGAGCATAACCTTGAGCTCCTAGAAATATTAAAATGTTAAAAATAAAAATAAATGGAAACCTTCCATGTTGTGCTTATTTTGGAGGCCAGGCAAACATCGGGTAAGAAGAGGCTGGGTGAGGCAAGGTGTGGCTGGGAGGGGAGGAGAAGGCACAATATTCAGCCAGTTCATTGAACTCCATAAAAATTAGCTATCAGTTCTACTAAACCAGTGCAAACTGGCTGATTCCCACCACTGGTGGAATCTCTATGTGAACAGGAAGAGTGGGCTGTTAAAACTTCAGCAGACTGAGGCTAAAGCCCATGTCACACTGAATCAACGGATGCAAAGAGGATGTAAAACGGACAAAAAACCTTGCCATCCGTTGGTTAACGCGATGTATTCGTTCTGTACTCACTGCCTCCGTTTTGCTTCCTCTCTATCCGTCCAGCATCCATTTATGGACGTTTCATCCGCTCCAAAAGTTTTGGGCTGCCTAAAACTTTTGCGCAGAAAATTTTTCCAGTTCATCCATTCTGCATCCGCTACGCATCCGCTACGCATCCGTTACGCATCCGTTATGCATCCACTATATCCGCTAGGTGTCCACTACGCAACCGCGCAACTCCATCCGCCTGGACGTAGGGAGGAAGCGAAACAGACGCAGAAGGGATGCAGAACGGATGCCTAGCAGATGCAGAACGGAAACAAAGCGGAAAAAACGTTCGCAGAGAGGACCTATCTCGGATATTAAGGATGTCTAGAGGATGCCTAGAGGATGCCTAGAGGATGCCTAGCGAAAAACCTATACTGCCTATAAAAAGGGGGAGCAACTCGCCTGCATCGCACTTTCAGAACAGCAGCCCAGCGGTGCAGACCTCTGCTGCCTTCATCTGCCTCTTCCTCTTCCACAGCATCCAGTCATGTCCACCGTGGATTGTAACAAAGTCCTTTCGGCAGCCACCATCATTCTGCAACAGTGCTAAGCCATCTGCAGGCTCTGTGAACACTACTGCGAGAAGAAAAGGAGCCACCCAAAAAAAGTCTGGGTCCGAAGATGGTTCGCCAGAAGAGCAGAGGACGGACTGTACAACAAGCTGACGGTGGAGCTCAGGAGCGAAGTTGTGCAGCGGCTGACACCCAGGTTGACCAAGACAAACACCAGCTTCCGGCCCAGCCTGGAACCTGGGCTCAAGGTGGCACTCACTCTGCACCACCTGGCCTCAGGGATTTCCTACAGGAGCATGCAGTACGGCTGGAGGGTGCCATCCAACACCATCAGCATTGTGGTCAGAGAAGTGGTGCAGGCCATCATCGAAGAGTACAAGGAGGAGCTCCTCCAGTACCCCTCCACTGAAGAAGGATGGAAGAAAGTTGCAGAGCAGTGGTATCAGAAGTGGAACTTACCACACACCGTTGGACCCATAGATGGCAAGCATGTGGCCTGCAAATCTCCAGCCAACTCGGGGTCCACTTATTTCAACTCCAGCTCTTCACCATGGTCGATGCTGACTACAAGTTCAAGTACATCAATGCTTCAGGCAACGGCTCCTCTTCAGATGCCCAGGTATATAACGCCAGTCACCTCAAGGAGGGGCTGAAACGCAACCTCATCGTGGGCTTCCCAGATCCAGAACCCCTGCCCAACGACACACAAGATGTGCCCTACTTCATCGTGGGGGATGACGCCTTCTCCCTCTCAAACTACCTCATGAAGCCCTACACCTCCAGACTCCTCACCCGTGAAGAGAGGATCTTCAACTACAGGCTGTCCAGGGCAAGGCGGGTGGTGGAGAACGCCTTTGGCATCCTGGCCAACAGGTTCCAGGTACTTCTCACCACCCTGCAGCATTGCCCAGAGACCGTGAGGAGGATCATGGAAGCTTGCTGCATCCTGCACAATCTTATGCGCACCCGCTACCCAGTCTTGCAGAACAGGCTCGTGGACTTCCAGCAAGGCAATGGGGACATGGAACCTGGGGAATGGAGGCAAGGGCGAAACCTGATCGACACTGAGGATGTGCAAGGCCCCAACAGAGCCTCACATGAAGCGAAGAAGCAGCGCAACCTTCTGAGACACTGGTGCAACTCCCCAGCTGGAGCAGTGGACTGGCAAGACAGGATGATAGATGCTTAATGGATGCTTCCTTCAGCCTGTCTCATCACATGGACGAGATTGGGCCATGTATGCTTGGTTGGCCTACAATGAACAGGGCGTTTAATAAAGAGTTGTGTTTATGTTGACATGTGTGGATAATTATTACATTATTATTGATAAGAAAGGGCCGTAGGTGTGGCACCTGGGAGGGTGGACCATACAGTCCCACGATGCCTGCACTGGAGGTTTATCTATCCCACAGATATTACCCATCCCAAAGGTATCCCTGCCCAACCCACTGCTATCTTAACCCATCCCACAATCATGCAAAGGCTTAAACCATTTCTAAAAGTTTCCACCAAGACTTTATTAAAAAAAAGAAACAAAGCAAGTGTATGAATCAAAAATAGACTTTATTAACAAGAAGCTATAAAACAAAAATGAGTCTCTGGTACTCCTCTGGGTCGCTCAGTCTCAGGGGTGAAGGGTGCAAGTGCTGTGGAGGTGGCTGGTGCTGGAGTGCTTTTCATCAGCTCCTCCAGAAGCAGAAGCAGCAGAAGCCCCAGCCCCAGAAGAGCAAGCCCGTGCTGCAGAAGCCCCAGCAGAACCAGAGTGAGGGCCAGGGGGTGGGATTGTAGCCCTGTCCCTCTTGCCAGGGCTGGCAGCAGATGGCTGAGGCTTGCTGTTCTTCCGCATCGTTGTGGGGTTGCTGGCTGGCAGGGAGGCTGGCAGGAACCAAGGCTGGCAGGAAGGCTGGCAGGGAGGCTGGCACCAAGGCAGGCAGGAAGGCTGGCAGGCAGGCAGGCACCAAGGCTGGCAGGAAGGCTGGCAGGCAGGCTGGCAGGCAGGCAGGCACCAAGGCTGGCAGGCAGACATGAACCAAGGCTGGCAGGAAGGCTGGCAGGCAGACATGAACCAAGACTGGCAGGAAGGCAGGCAGCAAGGCTGGCAGGCAGACCGGCTGGCAGCAAGGCTGGCAGGGAGGCTGGCAGGCAGACATGCAGGCAGGGCAGGCAAGGCAGTCAATGTGTCCGGCAGCAGGTCTTTCCTGTGAATGGCGACCTGCTTCCGAGCTGCTTCCGTTATATCCACGAGGCTGATGCAATGCATCCTCCCCGCATGCGCAGTTAACGCCAGGCATCCATTAGGCTTCCGCTGTGCATCCACTAGGTTTCCGCTCTGCATCCGCTTCATCCGTTCGGCGTCCGCTCTGCATCTGCTCTTTCCATTCTGCGTCCGCTTCGCTGAGGTCCCCCAGAAGCCCTGCGGATGTGCCACCCACTCCCATCCACTCCCATCTGCTTCCATCCGCTGGGCTTCCGTTCCGCATCTGCTTTGCATCTGCCCTGCGTCCTCCCCGCATCCGTGTTATCCGCTCCAGTTATGGAAATTTTTGCCCCTTTTGAGAGCGGATAACAACGGATGGAACATTTTGCTCGTCCGCTGTGTCCTTTTTGCATCCGTTGGCCAGTGTGACATGGGCTTAAGATGAAAACACTTAGCAATCCTGAAGCTGAGACAGGAGGTGGGAGATGCAATGCAAGAGCAGAAGAAGGCTGATCCCTGAATTTCACCAGAATATTGGGACTTGGCATGTGTTTGGTGAAACAGCTCAGATGAATTCCTGCCCCAATAGCCACAGAATGCTCTATAAAGATCCTGCTGGAACTAAACTATCCAAACTCAAATTATACTTGACAACCCTAGGGAATTAGAAGAATTATGTCTTTTTATAGACAAAAACCTAAAATGGGGATTTATCTAGCCTGCTTGACTCTAGGTAGCTGCCCCAGTAGCATTCAATCTTTTTTTACTGCTGAACCAGTGCTAAAAGACCCAGACCCTCATGCACCATTATTATTTCAGTGGATGCCAGCAATGTAGCAATGGTGTGGTTCTCTTACAAAGGAACAACCAGGGTGCCCTCCAACTGTGGGCATACACCTCCAGGAAACTAAGTGATACTGAGTAGCAGTGGGCAGTTTGGGAGAAGGAAGCTTATGTGCTGCATTGGGCATTCTTAACATGGAGGCACTTCCTGGAAGGAAGCAAGACCCTTTTTGAAGTGTGGACTGATCATAAGAATTTATAAACCACCAAAACACCTGGAGGCTGTCGCCCAAGCAAGTTTACTGAGCTCAGTATTTTAAGAACAGGAGCACAATTGAAGGAATCTAAAAATTTATTGGAATAAAGTTTTAACTACTACTGTGTTTGTTTTATCTCTTGCCTTTATTACTTTATAAGTAATAAAGTGGTGAACACACCTAGTACTTCTTCCTCCTATTTCACCACAATAACATCCTTGTGAAGTCAGTTGGTCTAAGAGACAGTGACTCGCCCAAAGTCATTCAGCTTATTATTATTGTATTATTATGTATATTGATAGCCCAGTCATATATAGCAATTATATATCTATTATTCTGAATATACTTAAAGCTACATCTAAAAGGAAACATCTGGCTGTGCTTCCAGTGGTGTTGGAGACAAGAACCATGAATTCTGTGGCCCCACTCCAAGCTCCCCCCCTCGGAGGGTTCCAAAAGGAGCCATAGCCACCCTCTAGGGGTGGTGAAGTAAAGGGGAGCACCTTGCAAGTTGAGGAGATCTGCATCTCGCCTCCTTGGCTTGGTAAATCCCCTGCATCTGAAGACAAGGAGTGGAGGCAGTCAAGATGGTTGCCATGAAGCTGGGAACAGCCAAAGCACCTAAGAAAGTGCAGGAGCAAAGAGAATGAACAATTATTGTTTCTGGGTGAGATTATTCTTTTTCTGCTTAAAAAATTAACCCCAAGGAAAATAAAAAATCTTTGAGAAGAGAGTCTAAAAAGACAATTGTTTAAGCTGCAAAAATAAGAACTTCTGAGATCTATGTTGAAAAGTAAGTCAAGAGTGCCATCTATTGATGAAAGGAAAAGTGACTCCTAGATTCCTGGAATTTTACAGAGGAGGAAAGGAATATCTGATATCCAGCGAAGGGTGTGATTTTTAACTGTTTATTGTCTTACACTTACCAGAGGTGGAGATGAGAAGGACATTTGATAAAAGAAGCACTGGAAAATCAGAATAAAAGACCAAAACTACAGAGCAGATTCAAAGAATTTGGAAAATAGTTTGGACTACTAGAATATGGAGTAAATGTGAGAATTGGCCTGTCTAAATAAATGATTTTGCTTTGAAATAATTGGCTTTTGACTGAAATTAATATCTGCAGGAAAAAAAGACAGCATGGAAATTTGAGAGGAAAATCCCTTCTATTAATGACTGGAAACCTACAATTTTGAACTCTTCTTGAAACATATTGAGACTTTTGCTGTTTAATATATTTATATCACTATCATGATTGGAGTTGAAGAAACAGTTGTGGAAATGAGAGAACTTTTTAATGAGATGATTTCGTTGTTCCAAAGTATTAAAATATTAATGGATGGTATAGACAAGAAAAGGGAAAACATCCTGCAAAGAACAATGAATAAAGACCAAACTGCCCATGAACTGGTGGAAACAACAGAAAGATTGGATGAAATGGACTACTTAAGCCAGCAAACTGACCACAAACAGGGAAAAAACATGGATCAGAAAAACCAGCAAATGAAGCAAAAGCTCAATGAAGAGGAAGACCAGACAAATGGCAAGCAAAAGGAGTGGAAAGAAAAGACGAAGCGGTAACAACAAATAAATCAAGCATTGGAACAAAAAAAAGGACTGACAAACCAGCTGATAAAAAAAGAAAGATCAAAGAAAATAAATCAACAATTGTACAGACAGGAAGATATCTTTGATAAGGAGATTGAGACATGGACAGACATCTGGGAGAATTGCCAGCATAAGTTTGTACTGGGAGAAATGCTTAGATTGAATTAGAAAGAAAGAGATAAAGACAAAGATGAGGAGTGTGGGAGATGAATAAAAAAATGGATAAAAATTGAAGCATTGATGAAGACAAGAGATGATGGATAGAAAAAAATTCATTTTAAACATAAAGATAGCTTGTTATAAGCAGATAGAGACAGAAATAAAATTAGATGGGGGAAATATTAGAACATAATAGAAAGATTAGAGTTTTACAGATGTTAGGGTTTTTTATTGTTTAAATAATATTATGAGGATCACCTAAGTTTGCTAAATGTGATAAAGGTTGTCAATAGGGGGGGGATTCAAAATTTTTAGCAACCAGTTCTGTGGGCATGGCATAGGTGGTGGGCATGGCTTGGTGGTCATGTGACTAGGTGGGCATGGTTTGGTGGTCATGTTATTGGCTGGATGTGGCCAACTCAATATCACTCACAACAAGGCATGCATCTCCTTGCCTGGTCTCTCATGACTGTGGGGATGCTGCATCAGTTGTAAGTGTGAAAAATGGTCATAAGTCACTTTTTTCAGTGCCATTGTAACTTGAAAGGGTCACTCCACACAAACAAAGTACCAGAAAAGGAGGGGAAAAAATCTTCAGAGATGTTCCAGAGACAGGAAGTATAGTCCTACCAAGAATGTAATAAGGGTTAATGGAGAGGCAGTTTCTGTAAGCAACACCACAATGCTTCCTTCCTGCCTTCCTTACAGGATTAGGCCAGTAATTTCTTCTAACAACCGGTTCTCCAAACTGCTTAGAATGTTAACAACCGGTTCTACTGAATAGGTGTGAACTGATAGAATCCCACCCCTGGTTATCAATATTGTTATTGTAATTTGGATTAGTATGAATGATACCCAGAATCAACATTGTCCACACACAATATGGATGTATATTTTAATAAATAAATAAATAAACTAATAATAATAATAATAATAATAATAATAATAATAATAATAATAAAGATGATAATAATAATGCTACATCTAAAAGCGGCCATAGCAGCAGAGGCCAATAAAAATATCACAAAACAGTTGTGTGCAAAACAGACTTGTTCTTAAGAGAGGAAAGAGGGCAACAATAGTAGAAAAAATAGGCTTATGACAGGATGCTTCTAACAGTCTTAATCAACAGGTGTTAATCAAAGTTGATGTTTTTATTTCCTTATTTAGATACATAAGAAACCCAAGATCTATTCCAATTAAAACTGCACGACACTTCATCATTTCACTTGGTAAGTGCTAAAGAAATTTCAGCTGTATTAAAGACTTGTGATTTCCCTTTTACAATTCTAACATTTTGCAAATAGATTTTCTGTGTGCTACCAAAACAGTGTATTGGTTTTCTCCCTGTGTTCACTTTATTTTTGTGATTTTTATTGAACATTATGGCTGAAGATTTCTGTGAAAACTAAAAGCTAACCTTATTTGTGACCTGCACTAATACAGAAGAAAGATACAATACATGTTGTTTGAATTATGTATTGGAGATGTAAAAAATCTTTGTGCTGGCTTTGCTTTTTCCAGCTGTGATCTGTGTGCTAAGATTCCAAGGTTTTTGCAGTACTCGAAAAGATAAAAAGAAAAAGAAAGGTTAGCAATGAGAATTTAAGATAAAAAGGGATCATGTTGCACAGGTCTGGCCTCTAATATTCAGTAAAAGAATTGCATAGGAGCACATTGAAGCAAATTACTTTTAAGATATTTTACAATAGCAGAATAATATTGAAAGGGGTCCTTGGAGGTTTTCTAGTCCAGCCCCTGCTCAAGCAGGAAATCTTATCCTATTCTAGACAAGTGGCTGTCCAGCCTCTTCTTAAAAGCCTCCAATGATGGAGAATCCATAACTTCTGAAGGCAAGCCATTCCATTGGTTAATTTTTCTCACTGTTGGAAATTTCTCCTTAGTTTCTAGGTTGCTTGTGGCGCACCCTGGACAGTGCGATAGTATGAGCTAAATGAACTAGCAACTGCTGGCAACCAGACTACTCTGTAGACTTTCCTGGCTTTCAAAATACATTGCAACAAAAATGAAAACAAAAATGGACCTTTTCAGACCCAAATGACAAGAGAGATTGGGAATATCATTTGAATTTGCCAAATCAGGATTTAGCAGATCCAAGAGCCAATATGTTTCCAAGCTTTATTGAAAAGTAACATAGACATGGCTATCATTCAAGAAATGCACATAGAAAATGAAGAACAGCAACTCAGAAGAGGCAAGTCTTAATAATTCCTGAGTTATTCCATCAGTTCCTGGACCTTTCCAGTTCGGCAATTCCTTTATGGCCTATTCTATTTCTTTTTTCGAGATGTTTTGTGCCACAATTAGTGCGAGGAAGTTACTGAACAGATGCAACTGAACCTTTCCACAGTTATTGGCAATATGAAATCTATCTGTCCATATGTATAAATGCCACTTTCATTGAATAAACCAAATTCATTATGCTGAGATGATTTTCCTGGCAAAATTGCACTGGACGATCACAAGCTTCATTCTGTTCATCTAGCCCAAACATGACTACTATTCTGGCAAACTCTCCTTAGTCTACTTTTGCATTGAAAATGCCCATAATATATTTGTTTAAATTGTTTTTAATAAACATAGTTAACATCAAAATCTTTATATCTCTCTCTATAAACTTGATTTAATTCACAAAAAACTGATTTTCTGACACCACCAAAAGGCTACTGTGTGCCTTTATATGCCATAGAGATATTCATGTCCATCAGTCATCAAATGTTTCTGTTCATGCCCATGTGAGTAATGAGCAGTCTGGCAACAGATGGGCAGTGTACCAATAACAGAAAAAATATGGGCGAAATTGTGATATGGATACTTTCTATGAGCAATACTCCCATCATTGCCAGTATCACCTACCAGTTTAACATCAATGGCAAATATCTACAGGTAACACTAAAGCAAAGGTGACAGGACACAATTGAAGGATCCATGAAAACCATCCAGTTGAATCCAGTTGCTACGTTTGATTGTATGAAACAATCATTAATCCTAAAAGCAGATGTTGCATCTATGGAGAAAAGCTAAGGGGAAGGAGGATATGGAAGAGGAGAGGGGATGATGATGATTTCAGTTTAAAATTCCATTCAAGAAAAAGTACCTGGGAGCAAAAATAGGACTGTACTGCATTCACAAACATATAATCACTCATTAACAATACATTACTAAATGAACTTTATAAAACTAACTTGTAAAAGTATTCCATTTGCACTTTAAATACATGATTCACACTTTACTGATGACAAAGTCATTTTTCTATAATTAGCTTTCACAGTACAGTAGTACATATGAAATGGTAGAACTAGTACTTCCATAATGTTCCAATGTGATTCACAATATTGTTGAATAATTCTGAGTTTCACAAAGCTCTATCATGCAAACAAACTTTGTATACATTTAAAATAGACTTGATCTTATAATATATTATTTCTAAGAAAATATGTTTTTGAGTAAAAAAGGCTTTCCATTTAGTAGGTATAGTAGTGGATTTCTTCAAACAAATATGCCTCTAAACCAGACCAAAGGAATCTCTCATTTCTTTTCTATAACTTGAAATAAGCAGTGGAAGAATGGGAGGCTGCAAATGAAAAAAAAAATGGCTTGTCAACATTAGGATAAATATTTTTTTCTGGATAATTCATTATCATCCTTATTATTTGTCATTGCTATAATCCTACTTAATAGTGATTTTGAATAAAATCTTGATTGCCAAATAGCAAAAAAATGCTAATAAAATCTCACATTATATGAAATAATGTGAGAATAATTTCATTATATGAAATTATATAAAATCTCACATTATAACCTGAAGCTTAATGGAAAATCAGAAATCCAAATCCAGACATTGAGAAATATGATAAGAATTTTACCATAAATATACAGTAGCAAATGGGATTTGAATAGGGCCGTGATGGCGAGCCTATGGCACACGTGCAGAAAGTGGCACGCAGAGCCATTTTTACCAGCATGCGAGAGGTCGCCTGGAAGAGCCCCATTGCACATGTGCATGCACTGCCCACCCACCAGCTGATTGTCGGGTATCTGGTGTGCATGTGCGGAGTGTGGAAGTGTGCAGGAGATGTGCATGCATGCACAGAGATCCAGGAGGTGTGGGGGGCCCACACGCATTGCCTTCTGGTGGTGGCATGTCAGCGTACAAGCATTGAGAGCCTGCACAATTTTCAGCACAGGAGCCCAAAAAGGTAAAGCCCCTGTCACACTGCACCAACGGATGCAAAGAGGATGTAAAACGGACAAAAAAGCTTGCCATCCTTTGGTTAATGCGATGTATCCGTTCTGTACTCACTGCCTCCATTTTGCTTCCTCTCTATCCGTCCAGCATCCGTTTATGGACATTTCATCCACTCAGAAAGTTTTGAGCTGCTCAAAACTTTTGCGCGTAAAATGTATCCAATTCATCCGTTCTGCATCCGCTACGCATCCGCTAGGCATCCATTCTGCATCCGTTACACATCCGCTATATCTGCTAGGCATCCGCTGCGCATCCACACAACTCGCATCTGCTCAGACGCAGGGAGGAAGCGGAACGGACGCGGAACGGATGCAGAACGGATGCCTAGCGGATGCAGCATGGAAACAAAGCATTTAAAACAGAAAAAACGTTCGCAGAGGGGACCTATCTCAGATATTAAGGATGTCTAGAGGATGCCTAGAGGATGCCTCGAGGATGCAAAGGGACACCTATACTGCCTATAAAAAGGGGGAGCAACTCACCTGCATCTCGCTCTCAGCCCAGCAGCCCAGCTGTGCAGACCTCTGCAGCCTTCATCTGACTCTTCCTCTTCCACAGCATCCAGTCATGTCCACCATGGATCATAACAAAGTCCTTTTGGCAGCCACCATCCTTCTGCAACAGTGCGAAGCCATCTACAGGCTCTGTGAACTCTACTACAGGAAGAAAAAGAGGCGGCCAAGAAGCGTCTGGGTACGAAGATGGATCGGGAGAAGAGCAGAGTACGGACTGTACAAAAAGCTGATGGTGGAGCTCAGGAACGAAGACACTTGGGCATTCCAGAACTTCATGAGGATGCCTCCAGCCATGTTTGACGAAGTTGTGGAGCGGCTGACACCCAGGTTGACCAAGGCAAACACCAACTTCCGGCCCAGCCTGGAACCTGGGCTCAAGGTGGCACTCACTCTGCGCCACCTGGCCAAAGGGACCACCTACAGGAGCACGCAGTACAGCTGGAGGGTGCCACACAACACCATCAGCATTGTGGTCAGAGAAGTGGTGCAGGCCATCATCGAAGAATACAAGGAGGAGCTCCTCCAGTGCCCCTCCACTGAAGAAGGATGGAAGAAAGTTGCAGAGCAGTGGTATCAGAGGTGGAACTTCCCCCACACCGTTGGATCCATCGATGGAAAGCATGTGACCTGCAAAGCGCCAGCCAACTCAGGGTCCTCTTATCACAACTACAAGGGCTTCTTCAGCATCATCCTCTTCGCCATGGTCAATGCTGACTACAAGGTCATGTACATCGATGCTTCAGGCAACGGCTCATCTTCAGATGCCCAGGTATACAACACAAGTGACCTCATGTGTGGGCTGGAACGCAACCTCATTGTGGGCTTCCCAGATCCAGAACCCCTGCCCAACGACACGCAAAATGTGTCCTACTTCATCGTTGGGGATGACGCCTTCTCCCTCAGAACCTACCTCATGAAGCCCTACACCTCCAAATACCTCACCCGTGAAGAGAGGATCTTCAACTACAGGCTGTCCAGGGCAAGGCGGGTGGTGAACGCCTTTGGCATCCTGGCCAACAGGTTCCAGGTACTTCTCACCACCATGCAGCATCGACCAGAGACCATGAGGAGGATCGGGGAAGCTTGCTGCATCTTGCACAATCTCATGTGCACCTGCTACCCAGTCTTGCAGAACAGGCTCGTGGACCTCCAACAAGGCAATGGGGACATGGAGCCTGGGGAATGGAGGCAAGGGCGAAACCTGATCGACACTGAGGATGTGCAAGGCCCCAACAGAGCCTCACGTGAAGGGAAGAAGCAGCACAACCTCCTGAGACACTAGTGCAACTCCCCAGCCGGAGCAGTGCAGTGGCAAGACAGGATGATAGATGATTAATGGATGCTTCCTTGAGGCTGTCTCATCACACGGATGAGATTGGGCCATGTATGTTGGGTGGGCCTACAATGAACAGGGCATTTAATAAAGAGTTGTGTTTATGTTGACATGTGTGGATGATTGATTACATTGTTATTGATAATAAAGGGCCATAGGTGTGGCACCTGGGAGGGTGGACCATCCAGTCCCACTATGCTTGCACTGGAGGTTTATCTATCCCACAGATATTACCCATCCCAAAGGTATCTCTGCCCATCCCACTGCTATCTCAACCCATCCCACTGCTATCTCAACCCATCCCACTGCTATCTTAACCCATCCCACAAGCATGCAAAGGCTTAAACCATTTCTAAAAGTTTCCAGCAAGACTTTATTAAAAAAAAGAAATGAAGCAAGTGTGTGAATCAAAAATAGACTTTATTAACAACAAGCTATAAAACAAAAATGAGTCTCTGGCACTCCTCTTGGTCACTCAGTCTCAGGGGTGAAGGGTCCAGGTGCTGTGGAGGTGGCTGGTGCTGGAGTGCTTTTCATCAGCTCCTCCAGAAGCAGAAGCAGCAGAAGCCCCAGCCCCAGAATAGCGAGCCCATGCTGCAGAAGCCCCAGCAGAACCAGAGTGAGGGCCAGGGGGTGGGATGGTAGCCCTGTCCCTCTTGCAAGGGCTGGCAGCAGATGGCTGAGGCTTGCTGTGCTTTCGCATGGTTGTGGGTTTGCTGTCTGGCAGGAAGGCTGGCAGGCAGGCAGGCACCAAGGCTGGCAGGAAGGCTGGCAGGCAGCCAAGGCTGTTAATCCATCCGGCAGCAGGTCTTTCCTCTGAATGGTCGCCTGCTTCCGAGCTGCTTCCCTTATATGTGCAGGGCTTACGCAATGCATCCTCCCCGCATGAGCAATTAACGCTAGGCATCCGTTAGGCTTCCACTGTGCATCCGCTAGGCTTCCACTCTCCATCCTCTTCATCCGCTGTGCATCCACTCTGCATCCGCTGTATCCGTTCCGCGTATACTTTGCTGAGGTCCCCCGGAAGCCTAACGGATGTGCCATCCACTCCCATCTGCTTCCATCCACTAGGCTTCCCTTCTGCATCTGCTTTCCATCCACTCTGCATCCTCCCGCCGTCCGTTCCTTTCCATGTTATCCGCTCCGGTTATGCAAATTTTCGCCCCTTCTGAGAGCGGATAGCAACGGATGGAACATTTTTCTTGTCCGTTGTGTCCTTTTTACTAACGTTTTGCATCCGTTGGGCAGTGTGACAGGGCCCTTAGCCACCACTTACTGATCTAGGGAAATGTGCTCCAGTAGCAGTAAATCAGGGTATAATCACAAACAGTCACAAAATTCAAACAGTATTCAAAAATAGTGAATAGACAAATCATTGGGAGCCACCAAGATGAAGCCTACAAGCCTACAGATACAGTATCTGGGCATTTTACAGTTAAATAACATCAAGCATGCAAAAGTTAATTAGTGAAGAATATGTCCAAGGAATAAGAAGACAAAGACAGGATTGAATAGTTATCAAAGCCATCAATACCTTTGTTATACCTGCGATATGATTTACTACTGGAATTATTAACTGGACACAAGCTGAATTGAACAGTTTGGACCAAAAACAAAAAAAGAAAGAAAGCCAATGACTACCCACTCAGCATTACATCCCTGTACTCATATTGATAGATTACACTTGTTCCACAGAAATAGAGACAGAGATTCAATTTAAATCAAATAAACTGTTGAAGAAAACCATGTTTGTTGATTATGTAAAAGACACCCAAGAATGAACATTGATGCAAGTTAAAAAATTAAATGAAAAATTTACTAATTGTACAGGAAACAAAAGATAAATATTGAAATAATAAAAACATGAACAGAATGCAAACAAAAAAGAACATTACATAGTCAATTTCTACAAAAGATTGATAGAAAATTAGATAAAGATAAAGCCTCCAAAGGCTTATGACTGGAACATTAAACGAAAGGCTTGATCTTAACTGCTTAAGAGCAAGCTATTCAAACTAATGCAATCAAGGCCAGAATTGAAAATCTCAAAATATATGTATTATACAAAGAGACCGAAGAAGCAGTAGATTACACATTTAGTTCATTCAAGAAGATCAACAATTAATTATAAATAATGACATAACACAGCTTGCCAAAATAATTTACCAGAACATTTGAAAAAATAGTCACATGTCAGTAATGAAAAATTTCTGGGAACATACAATGAAAACAGTAAAAAAGAAATTAAATTAAATTATTATTATCATTATTATTATCATTATTATTATTATTATTATTATTATTATTATTATTATTACTATTATTATTATTATTAAAATATTAAAATATATTCTGAAAAACAAACTGATAAAGTCTTGGCTATCTCACCAGATTTAATTGTGGTTGAAAAGATAAAAGTGTAGATAATTGACATGACATCGGAGATAGTAAAACAGAAGACAAAGAATTGGAAAAAAACCACAAAATATCATAAACTGAAAATCAAAATTAAAAGATTATGGCATAACTGGTTATGATGGTTCTAGTTAGATAACATCAAACTGGCACACGGGGTGCAGTTTCAAAAAGTATGCACATTGATAAAATTTCTAGTCAATTACAAAGAACGCACTACTTTGATCTGCATATATACTGTACTATTATAACACAGCAATAGCAATAGCACTTATATATGGGTCCACAGGGCTTTCAACACTCAAGCAGTTTACAATGTCAGCATATTGCCCCCCCCCCCCTCAATCTGAATACTCATTTTATCAATCTCAGAAGGAGGGGAGGCTGAGTCAACCCTTAGCCAGTCAGGAACTTCAGGCTGTGTGCAGAGTTTGCTTGCAATAGTGCATTCTAACTACTATGCTACCAGGCTCCTTCCTACAATTTCCAAACTCCTAGGAAAAATTCAATATGTATGAAGGCCAACACCAGCTTAAAAACTGGCAGATGTGATTTCACATTGTTATGTGTAGTAATCATCATACCACCTCCACTAGATTCAAAGTTGCAATATATCATGAAGTATTTCAGCTGATGCCATTAGATGACTAGGTTCAGCATTAACACATATATAATGTCTGGCGGAGCTCCATTCAAAATCCAGGAAAGAAATACTTAGACTCTTTAGTTTAGAGAAAAGATATCTTTTACTGAAAGTGAAGTGGTAGCAACCAAAGAATTCTGAATATGAGAAATTAGGCGCGCAATTCACATATACAAAGAGATGGAAATGTTCCCACCCCCAATAGTTCAGATGACACTTCCAATTAGAAGTTGTGAATATGATCATGTGGGCATCTTCAGGTGATGATGAGGGCTCTGTCCGTTGACCTTGGCATATTTTGATAACGGGTTGCAGTTGCGCAGAGAAAAGAAAGCTAAGCAAGAAATCGAAACCTAACTCTATTGTATGCTTCCCCCCCATTTACACAACAGAAGAATTTAACACCTCCAGCTCACTTCCCAGACTTTCCCTTCCTCCCCCCCATTACTTATGGCAGTCGAAAGATGCAAAGCAATAGTAGAAGATCTTGAAGGCTGACATTCGGCCCTCCTAGAAAAAGGAAAACCATCAGTCCTAGAGGAGAGAGAGGAGAAAATATAAAGACAATTATTAATCATTAAACAATTACAAAACAATACACTCCTAAGGCTTATCAGGATACTTGGAACGAAATGCTTTGACCAATTTAGAGGCTTTAATGTTGGTTTCGTTAACCCATTCGGCTTGCGAAGAAGGGAAATGTTTCCAGGCTACAAGATACTGGACCCGACCCCTCCATTTGCGAGAGTCCAGAATTTCTTTAACTTCAAAATGTTGTTCATCTTCAATCAGTATTGGTATGGGAGGGTCAGCCTGGATGGGTCTTTAATCAGAAGTACGTTCAGGTTTTAGCAAACTAACATGGAAAACCGGATGAATTCATCGAACAGTTTTGGGTAAGTTCAGCTGGACTGTTACAGGATTTATAATCCGTTCAATCGTGAAAGGACCAACATACTTAGGACCAAGCTTCTTTGACTTTTGAGTGGTCTGCAGGTATCTGGTGGACAGGAAAACCTTGTCGCCCACTTTATATTCTTTCTGTGGGGATCTTTTCTTGTCTGCAAATTTCTTATGAGCTTGATGGGCCTCATCTAATGCTTTGCGTGTCACTGGCCAGTTAAGTTGGAGTTGAGTTATCCATTCATCCAACGAATGGATGTTAGGTTTTTCACGAGAAAGTTCAGGTATGGGAACGAAATCTTGTCCCGAAGCCACTTTAAATGGAGTAAATCCAGTACTACTGTGTATGGAGTTGTTATATGCCACTTTGGCAAACGGTAGTAATTTGGACCAGTTATCTTGTTGATAATTTGTGTAACATCTAAGATATTGTTCTAACACTGCGTTAGTCCTCTCACAGGCCCCATTAGTTTGGGGGTGGTGGGAGGAGCTTAACCCCTGGGCGGAGCCTATCAACTTCAGGAACTCTTTCTAAAAATTTGAGGTAAACTGGACCCCTCTGTCAGAGATTATGCATTCCGGAATGCCATGTAACCTATAGATATGTGAAATAAACAGTTTAGCCAGTGTCTTAGCAGAGGGAATCTTGGAACAAGGTATGCAATGTACTTGTTTGGAAAATAAATCAGTCACTACCCAGATGACCGTGTTTCCACCACTTTTGGGTAATTCTACTATAAAGTCCATAGAGATTTCCTTCCAGGGAGCCGTTGGTCTAGCTACATTTTGTAACAATCCTACTGGCTTACCAGGAGGTCTCTTTGCTGCAGCACAAATTGAACAGCTAGCTACATAAGCTTCAATGTCCTTCTTTAAAGTAGGCCACCAGAATTGCCGCTTAACCATATGTAAGGTTTTCACAAATCCGAAGTGGCCAACTGCTTTAGAATCATAAGCCTGTTGTAGTATTTGGCCCCTCAGCACCTGTGGCACACACAACTTGGCCCCCACCCAAGCCAAACCATCTCTAACTGTATAGTCACTTGAATGAGCCAGGAACCATTCGTCCAGTTTTAAAGCTTCTTTTAATTGTTCGGTTAGGTCATTCGATAAAACCACTTCTTGGTTCTTCTTTTGGGCTCTGGTGATCACTGGGGCGGCTCGATGTTTGGCTGAGACAATTGGGCTTATCACCTCCTGGCGCATACTATTATATTGGAGTAGTCTAGAGAGAGCATCCGCCATGAAATTCTTCCCTCCTGGAATGTACTTCAATGAGAAATTGAAACGCTTGAAGTACTGGGCCCAGCGAACTTGTTTAGGGGACAGTTTCCAGGGCGTTTTTAAGGCTTCCAAATTCTTATGATCAGTCCATACCTCAAATGGGTGTTTTGCTCCTTCCAGGAAATGTCTCCAAGTCAGTAAGGCCCAACGAATTGCAAAAGCTTCTTTCTCCCAGATGGCCCATCTTCTCTCTGTTTCAGACAGCTTACGGGAGGTATACGCACAAGGCTGGAAGGTCCCTTTCTCGTTGATTTGAAGTAACACTGCTCCAATAGCCACATCACTTGCATCGGCTTGAATCACGAAAGGAGTGTCCATATCCGGGTACTTCTGCACTGGTTCTGCAGCAAACAGTCGTTTTAGCTTTTCAAAAGCTGCTTGGCACTCCATGGACCACTCCAGCGGCTTTCCTGGCCTTGGCTTCACCTCCCCTTTTGTTTTTAAGAGATTTGTAATGGGCATTGCTATCTTAGCAAATGTCGGGATGAATTGCCGGTAAAAATTTGCAAATCCCAAAAAGCTTTGAAGTTGTTTTCTGGTGCGTGGTGGAGCCCATTCCAGAATGGCACGCACCTTCTCTGGGTCCATCTCTATGCCTTCAGATGAAATGCGATATCCCAAATAGTCAATTTTGTCTTGGTGGAATTCACACTTTGACAATTTAGCATACAACTTTGCAGTGCACAGTTTCTGTAGAACCGACCGCACTAGTTTCACATGTTCATCCAGAGTTTCCGTGTAGATAAGGATATCATCAAGATAAACCACAACCCCCCTGTATAAATGTTCATGTAACACTTGGTTGATCATTTGCATGAATACAGCTGGGGCCCCTTGTAAACCAAAAGGAAGAACATTGAATTGGAAGCAACCCATCGGGCAGTTAAAAGCGGTCTTCCATTCATCCCCTTCCTTAATTCGAATTCGGTAGTATGCTTCTCTCAAATCCAACTTCGTGAAAATCTTTCCCTTCGCTAAATGGGCCAACATGTCCTTTATCAAAGGAAGGGGGTACACGTTTTCCACAGAAATAGCGTTCAAATTTCTGTAATCCACCACCAAGCGCTTGGAACCATCTTTCTTTTCCCGGAACAACACTGGGGCCGCTACCCGGGGTCTAGCAGGTTGAATGAAACCATGTTCCAGATTTTTATCTATAAACAATCTTAGCTCTTCCAATTCCCGTGGGGTCATTGAGTACAACTTTGGTTTCGGGAGCTTCACCCCAGGCAAGATCTCAATAGCACAGTCTGTTGGCCGGTGATGCGGAAGCTCATCCGAGGCCTTCTCACTGAACACTTCTTTTAAATCCCAATACTCGTTGGGAATTTTCTCCTCCCCTTTCACGGGCTCAGTACCTGTGGAAGCTATTTCAATTAGGTCCTCAGGCTTCGGCTGGGATCTGGCCCCTCCTCTCGGTCACTGCTTTGTGCGTATGTGCAACAACTCCTTCCTCCAGTTAACCTGGGGGTTCCATTTCCGGAGCCAGGGCAGTCCCAGTATTAATGGTTGCTCCATCCCAGGAACCACAATAAAACGCAGGGTCTCATCATGCTCTCCCATGACCATTTCTTTAGGTTCCGTGACAAAACGTGTGGGGCAACCTCCAGCCACTGATCCATGTAGTTGGCAAAAGGAAATGGGCATCTTCAAAGGTTTTAGCTTTAGGCCCATTTTTTTCACTACTTCCGTGTTGATTATACACCTTGTGCACCCAGAATCTAACAGGGCTAGCATTTCCCCTTCGACCCCTGAATTGGGTACCCTCAACTTCACCGGAATGGTCATAGAGCCCACGCTTGGACTTACCAGGAAGTCATCTTCCGAGTCGAAATCCTCCTCCTCAGGGGTCACTGGGGTTTCGGATTCCTCTCCTGCGGGAGGGGCAACCTCTGCCATCTCTTTCGACTTTAGTGCTGTTTCGCGAGGCTTCGCTGGGGATTTTTCAGGTTTCTTTCCTTCCTTTGGCACCCCCTTTGGCTCCAGCTTGACTCTGCAGTTCACAGCCCGGTGATCTTTCTTCCTGCATCGAAAGCAGGCCAACGGGTTGGGTCTTTCCACCACTCCTCCCCTCTGAGATTTAGGAGCCTCTTGAGGATGTGGGGGGGAAAACTTGCTCCACCCATAATCTCCCCGCCGTTTGCTTCGGGTTAAATCAATCTACACTTCTTCTGCCAGCAAGTACCACATCTGCAAGTCATTGGGGTCTCTTCTAGCAATGCATCTCTGGTACACATCTTCATTTAAACCATCTTTAAAAAGTTCTATCAGGGCTTCTTGGGGCCAGCCTCGGAAATGGCCAGTTAACTGTCTAAATTCTTGGGTGTAATCAGCTACAGACCTCCGCCCCTGTTTTATGGTTTTCATCCTAATTTGGGCCTTGCGCTCTGCCAGTGGGTCCTCAAACCTAGCCCTCAGTGCAGCCATGAACAGGTTGTAGTTCAGCAACTGAGGAGCATTATCATTATGCAAGGTCACCATCCACTCTGCCGCTATTCCCTCCAGAGCCCTGGTAACACAGCTCACTTTGGCTGCTTCTGAGGGAAAGTCCTCCCCGTATTCTTCCATATGGCTCCAAACTTGAGCTAGGAAAAATCCCAAGGTTTTGGGATCCCCCCCCCCCCCGTATTTTACTTCTAACGGAGGCAGCCTAGGAGCTCTACGCCTTCTAGGACTCACACCTCCCGCTGAAAGCCCCGGGGCTGCTGCTGGATCAGGTTGATTTATGGGAGAGGGAGCTGCTCTGCTTCTTCTGGCTGGGGCTACTTCCCCTTCCCCTTCATACCTTTGTGCAGCTTGGGGTTGTTCAAAGGCTTCATTAAGGAGTCTCCTGGCTTGATCCAGTAAGAGTTCCCTCTTTTCCTTCTCTTGCCAAGGCTCCTCTTTTCCATGCCGGCGGGTAGTTATGACCCTGGGGGGGGTTCTTCTCCGGATCTTTCCAACCAACCCCCACAAACCATCTGGGCTTCACAGCTGGATCCTCTTCCAGACTGAGCTCTGCTAGCGATTGGGCTTCCTGCACCAGCACAGAATCTTGCCCTCCAATGGCTCCCGGATCCTCTTGGTCACTATTTGAAGATGACATAATGTCCAGGCCCCCTCAGAAGAAAATTGGGTATTCTCTCCGGGTGGGCTGGTGGGGAGATTCAGAATAATGTCCGGCGGAACTCCATTCAAAATCCAGGAAAGAAATACTTAGACTCTTCAGTTTAGAGAAAAGATATCTTTTACTGAAAGTGAAGTGGTAGCAACCAAAGAATTCTGAATCTGAGAAATTAGGCGCGCAATTCACATATACAAAGTGATGGAAATGTTCCCACCCCCAATACTTCAGATGAAACTTCCAATTAGAAGTTGTGAATATGATCATGTGGGCATCTTCAGGTGATGATGAGGCCTCTGTCTGTTGACCTTGGCATATTTTGATAACGGGTTGCAGTTGCGCAGAGAAAAGAAAGCTAAGCGAGAAATAGAAACCTAACTCTATTGTATGCTTCCCCCCCCATTTACACAACAGAAGAATGTAACACCTCCAGCTCACTTCCCAGAGCTATCCCTTCCTCCCCTCCCCCCCCGTTTCTTATGAAAGCAATAGTAGAAGATCTTGAAGGCTGACATATAGTAAGTTGCATTTCGAGATTCAGAAGCTTCTCCACTGATCCTCTCGACCTTCTGCATATAAAGACATGGGATCTTTCTCCCACACCCTATTTTTTTCTAGAAATTAAGCATAAACAATAAATACCAATTGCCCTCTTATTCTAAAGGAAATATGATTGAAAAAAGCTGGCAGAGCCTGACCAAAGTGTATTTTAAAAAGTGCTGTAAAAGGGGGGCGGCGATCACATAGTAGCACATCTTTACTATTTTAATCTTCCCTTGGATGCCTCTGAGAGTTGATATATATTTCCAGTGTTGGTCTAGGGCTTCCTAATAAATAGAACATTAGTTGTTTTGATGATCACAATAGTGAGCTGGATCATATACAGCTGTTTACCATATGATGACAGAATACAAATTATGACTGGTGTGGATAAAAGTCTAGATCTAAAGTGGTACAAACAGCATATTGAAATATTACATACAAAACATTTTAAAAGGGCAGGGGCATGTTTTGGAGAGCTTCAAAGATATTCCTCACCTAGTTATACTTTTATGTATCTTCATAGTCATGGGGGAGACAGAGATCATACTCAAACACTAGTAGCCAGGGACAGACTTTGAAGCAGCCATGTGTCAGGCCAAGATTGATGAATCTAGGAAACCAGTGCCAAACAAGTCAATGCTACTTTTACTGTAATACAGCACAGTAATAACATCTAGCAAGTCTGCATCACTTCCCCCTTACCTCCCTCACTTTTTCTTTGTGTGAAACCAAATCATGCGGACATGCATGAGATGAAATAATAATTCAGAGAAGAGTGCATGTTTATGTGCAGGAGATCTCAGATAAAAATGGGATCAACATAATATTGCAGACTAACACTTGAGAGAAACTGTTCACCATGAAGTTTTACATCTTTGTTTAATTAAAGTCAGGAACACCTGTCTTTTAGCTGTATTATTTGATTGTATTTTTATCATGTCCAGATTTCAGATGATGAAGATTGTCTCACCAAGTTACCTCATGCAAAGAACTCAGCCCTGTATTGGTTTACACTGATATTTAACAACACAAAAGACCACCCTTGGTGTAAGCCCTCACAAAGGCACAAAGCATGCAAGGATTACCTCCATTGCTTGCTAAGGGAAATTGCTTCAGTTGAGTCATCCAATGGACACCCTTGTTTCTTCCTCTAGAGATGTTGATGTCACAACAAATACATGGCATGAAGCCAATGCTTCCTTTGCTTAGAGGCAACATAGTTCCTTCTTCAGGTATTATCATACTCAGCAATAGTGCACACCATGTGCAATAAAAATCTGCAAAGGCGCATTTTTAAATTCTCAGAAGCCATCAGTGGGAAATGAACTGTGACCATATAAGGAGTGGGGTGACAGATGAGGGATGGTTACCTCTAAGAAAAAAAGCATTTAAGTAAAGACTTAGGGGAAAAAAACCTAAGTTGGGCATTAATGGACTGCTGCCTAAGAAGCCAGAAAGTATGCAGAGTCCTTAGCTGTGGGTTACTTTTAGCAGAGTGTGTGGGAGAACAAAGAGGGGATAGTTGTGTTGCTTCTCTATGTTCAGCAGAATTCTGGAGTTACCCTGGTTAGATGTTGACCCATCAAAACAAATGTCTCCCTGAGTGACTTTATTCACAAGGGCAGGAGGAGTTCCTTTCTAAAAAGGGAGAGTGAAAGGTCACCATCCTACATGTTCCCACATGGAAACAGAATTCTTAATAATGAAGCAAGGCTAGGACTCTTAGTTTTGAATGCTTGCCCTAGTGAGCCAGCAGGGGGAGCAGTTTATGATTGTTTTAATTAACTGAGGAACTGATTGTTATGATTCTCTTTCTGGTGTATAATTTGCTACATTTGGGAAACAGGACTGGGTGTAACATTTTTTTAAAAAATTATAACATGGACATTTACACATGTCCTACTGGCAGTGAAGAGACTACAAAAGTGACCTTGACACAGATATGGAAGAACTGTTATGTATATAAAAGAGCTCCATGTTTTTGAAAGTCTTGTCAAACAAGGGAACGTTTCAAGGTGACTGCCTGATTCATTGGAATATAGGTAATTCTTGAGTTAGGATCATAATGGAGCCTGCCCAGCTGAAAGTCAGGAGAGCATTCAGTGAACTACCTCATTTAATGAACTCCGATTCCTGCTCTCCCCAATGCACTTGTTAAATGAAGTTACCGGTAAGTATAATATGGGGTGTCTCAGGGTGAGGCAGACCCTAGTGCAGGCACAAGCCCATCTGCCTCCTGCCTCTCCCCCACTCCCCAAAATACCCCATACTCTGTTTCCGGTCCCTTGGGCATCCCTACCACCTCTTGGGCCTCCTTCTCCATCTCCCATCCTCATTCACTGATCCCACATATACCTTTTGAAGCCAGAGCCCTGAAGGTTGGAGTACTGGAGGATAGGCTGCTCCATTGCTGGGCCAGGTGGCAGAATTTAACAAGTTGCCATTTTTTCTGAGATGCTGATGAAGGTTCTTGGTTTTCTTTTCTTTACTAATTGCTAACCTTCCATACCCCAGCATTAGCAGCTTATTATAGCTACCACTGAGGTAGGAAAGGCTATCACTAGCAATGAGAAATTCTTGCCAAAATTGTATTCCCTCAGGGCTCATGAATCCTGGATTTTGGACAGAATCTAAGTCAATCTATTTGAAGTACTTTGTTTAAAAATGTTTGTTCTATGATGTAGCATTTTGCTCAGTTAAAAATATGACCTAGCAGTTTTAGTGGTATATAGATCATAATAAAGTTCTCAGATTGTCCTCTGGTTGTAATAGAGATCGGGACTGATTGTTGGAATTCCTCTGCTTGGCAGGGAAGAGGAATCAAGTGAACAATTAATCTTGACTCATTACGCACTCATAAAAGATCCAGAACTGATTCCTCCCCATCCCAAAACTTCATGGAATCTTATCTATCTGTTCCCAAGGGAAGATAAGCAATTGGGAGATTTCTGAATTATAGGCAAAATACAATAAAATAGTTTGCTTAAACTCTACACATGTGGATCTGGTTGTGCCTGACAATGATATAGTCATTAAGCACCTGATCATGTGATCCTGCTACTAGGTGACAACAGTTCCAGCAATTCCAGTTATCATAAGTAAACATGGTCACATGGGACATTAAGCAAGGTTGAGTGAATTCTGAATTTCTGCTGACTTGCTCATTGCATCTACTTGTAAGAAGCTGAAAGGGAATATCACAAATCACAATGACAGGACTGCAGTTTGTTGATATTGGGTATTAAGCACCCAGATTGCAATTATGTGACTGCATGGATCATGCAGTCCCCCTTGTTCAATGCCCCCTTGTTCAATGCCAACAATAGACAAATGGTTGTAACTTGTAGTTAGGGTTAAGTACTGTCAATTAATCCAAATTCTTTGCTATTTTGAAAGTGCTCAGTTTGTATCTGGATATTCAATTTTGCTTTGTTTTCTCTTCAGAGAAAATTAATCCTTTACTTCCAACATGTTTCTGTGTAAATATATTATACCGTATGGTACATTCATAAATCATTTATGCCTCTCTGTGAGACTAATATCCGTTATATCCATTACAAATATCTCTCTGCATTCCTTTTCACACAATCTAAACAAATATGACATGAGAAATTATCTAAATTTGTTTAAATTTAGGGCATTTAATTAAATAAACACGGTGATTCCACAATTCCATAAAGTTGATATAAGCAGAGAACATGTCTGTGATATTTAAGTTCCTGGACAGTTGCTTTATTTTTAGAACAGGCATTTGCTAATGTTAAGTTTTGAGTTAGCTGGATCTTTGTTATTAATTTAATATATATCAAAATGGTTCTTGTACATGTGCTATTACAGGACTGTCAGTTTGATGACTATGGCATTATTTAGAAACATTGATCTATTTGAGCAGAATCCTTTCTTTCTACAGCTACTGTTACATAGCACTGGGTTGCTTTATACAAGATAACTGTTTGTGTGACTTAAGTTTATGCCTTTAAAACCAGATTTCTGATTCACTCTGCAAAAGTGTGGCATTATGTATATTAAAGCAACAAATCAGCCTGAAATCTAAGCAAAACCCACCTATGACTCTGAGGTTAACTGTGATTTATATGCTCTCAGTGAGACAGCTAAGGTTTTGCCAGGTGCAAAGACAGATCACATTAATCAAATCCCCAACATGGGCAAGAGGTTAAAAGTCCAATCAGGTTATAATTATCTGTTTCTGCAGCTGGACAACATGAGCTTGTAGACTGAATCATAGACAAGAAAATAGGGACAAATCTGTCTAAAGCAATGTTTTTCAAACTTGGCAGCTTTTAATGTATGTGGTATTCAACTCCCAGAATTCCTCACACATATTAAAATTGCCAAGTCTAAAAAACAGGGATTTACAGTAATCAGTATAACATTATCGATCACAGATGATAATCAGATTATGCCCATGAGAAGTGGTCTAGCTTTGAGAACTGAAGCACACTGCTTATTTATAAGCTTACTATGAAACTCATATTCATCTTATGAGATAAATATAGCTCACCTCAATGTAAAATAATGTGTTTATTTCTTTAAATATGAATTGCTTTTTGTTAAACTTTGAGAATGTTACAAACATATTTCCTTTTGCAATGCTGTATATGAAAAGTTCAAAATTAAATTGTCAGAGCATTTTAATTTGTTTTGCAGTACATTTTTCATGTAATGATTAAGAAAAATGGGATGTTTTGTTTACTTATACTTTACACCTTCACATTTGAAATAGAAAGATAAAGGCTTAATTCTGTTGACTTTAGGGTAGAAAAAAATCTTCCCAGGGAGCAAAGAAATATGATTTTTCATTAAATTTCAAGCTCCAATATTAACTATTTTATCCTGCCTGCTGGAAGTTTAAATTCATGTTTCTTTCCATAATAAAAGCTTGAGTTTATATTTGTTGTTGAACTTCATGATCACTTTTAATCAAAGTAGCTTGTGTTTCTTTGCCATTTTATACCTTCAAACACACTAGTGTTTTTTCAATAAGCTCAGTTTGTAAGTATTTCTTTTCCTCTTAATCTAGGAAAGGGAAACTTAGTAATGTAGGAGTAGAGAATGAAGGGGGAGAAATCTGACAAGTGCAAAGGTTTGAAGTATTGAAGCATTAGAAGAACAGTATAGGATGCAGAATGTACATGACATCACTGACAGCAGTTATCTTGACAGTAAATCTATTTTGGGACTGATATAGTCTGAATCTCAGGAAGAAAGCAAGCTGCTTGAGACCTACATGTTTGTGGGTAGAGACTGCTTCTTTAATGTAAAGCAGTTAGTCAATCTACAATGCATTGTGACAACCAACGAACATTACTAAATTTTGTTCACAACACAAACCCAGTCATTGCAATACGCAAATATATAGCTTTGGATTATTTTCCCCAGTAAAAAAAAAGTCTGTTTTTGAATTGTTGTCTTTATGTTTTAGGTTATATTTATGCAGAAATATTGAAAATTCAAGAGCACACTAATTTTTAAGTACCTACAACATCTACAAGCTGAAAAGGCTGTTACTAAATGAACCTTGGTGTGTTAAGACTTTTCAGTGTAGTCCAGGTCCGTGGTCTGGATGCATCATGTGCTGGCCACAGCCACAACCAGTTTAGCCAAGGGGAGAAAAGTCCCAATATGTCATGTTATACTACCTTGACACCATGAGTTTGACACCTGATATAGTCAGTTCACACACTAGTTTGAATCTATGTACATCAATCAAGTGAGAAATGTGTATATAAAGTATCATCTGCTATTACAGTTATCACATTGTGTTACAGTTGCCTGAATTGAAAATTACTTTTCCCAATACAATTTTTACAGTTGTTGCTAGCAAAATTTATTGAGATGAAAGGGGTCAGCATATAAAGATTTCAGCAAGTGGCTTCTTTTCAACTGGAAATCAATACATACATCTGGATATTTGGGTGATTTTCTGTATTTTGTTCTCACACCTATTAACATTAAATTGCAAGGATGCAATTCTCTTTACAGATGAGGACATTTGCAGTTGGTTGTTTACCTTATGTTCTGCTGAACCTTTATCGTTCTTGGAACTCCCTCAATGTATTGCAACATCATAGAAAAATGGAATATGACCAGCCTGTTTGATTTTCACTTTGTCCTCAGCTTCTGTTTTATAAATTTCCAAGTGCATAATTGCAACAGTTGGAAAGAAGCATTTGGTCATTATTCAAGCTATGTAGACCTAAATTCATATGTCCTTGCCCACAAGAAATAAATGGCAACTATACTAATTTGAGAGTGCTCTGCTTGGAAAAGCCTGCTGTGTCTCTGATCTTGTTACATTTTTTTTAAAATGACTCTTTAACCTAGACTCTTTTTTAAAACTGATGGGGATTAATTTGTAATTTTTCAATTTTGAGAGTGATTTTTTAAAAATGTACATTGCCTGAACTATTTTGTACACATGGAGAAAAACAGACAATACACAAAGTTGAAATAAACTAATGTTGGATAAATCACGTGCCTTTCAACTTACTTTTGTAAGTTGGGAAAGTTTTTCCACAAACAGACTGGATCATTTGAAAAATCTATAGAACTGGAAGCCTGGCACAGGATTAAATCTGGGTCCAGGTTAATAAACAGACCTAAAGGTGAAAGGTTTCTTTTTATTTACTCAGTAAATATGCTACTAGCTACTGAGACACCTGACATATATTGCTAGGATAGTGACAAAACCCATTAAATACAAGAATAAGACTATTTCATAATGCCATGGAGGCTAAAGAGTAATACTACTGTAGTATGATTGGATACATTGTTAATAGTACCTGGTTCATGACCTGAGATCAAATTTAGAAAATGATATAATTGTCTATATTCATCAAAAAGAGGTTCAAGAGTTGAACATTGTACTTTGATTTACATTGATACTCGGAAAATTTGAAACAAAATTTTAATTCATCTGAAAGGACAACTCCCTAAATTAGCCCCACTTTATTTTAAACCCTTTTTTATGAAATGGGGAGAAGTAGGCCAGAATCAATGATCAACCATTCTTAAATCAAGGTAACTTCTGATTAATTACAAGTTTTAGATTTGCTAAAATTAGGTTAGACAATTGTCTATCACCAGCCAGAGAGCTTATAGAAAAGAAGAGCAGAAATAAAATGTGATTGGAAGCTTTGAAAAGGATGAAGAAACTATGTGAGCAAGCAGCTACTATAGTCAAGGTCTGCTTGGCTCATTTTGATGTGGGTTGTATCTGAATGGGTTTTGGGGATAAAGTGAATCCTTTAACTATTACTTTGTTTTCTATCTCCAAGAGATTTGGACATGCAGAGTTATGTAATGGAAACTGACTGTTCTCTTGCAATGCATTTCCATCTTTTTTTTTTTTTTTTTCTATCTCCCTTCCCAATTGGGGAAAATTTTCTCAGCAAAATTAGGGAATTGACTTGAGTCAAACTACTTCCAGGAAGACATAGACTGACTTCAGATTGTTTCTGGAGCATCAGAAATCTGTTGGACAGTTTCTCCATAGTTGAAAAACAATTTCAATGAGTGATCTATTTTTCTCTATCCCAAATATGTGTATATGTTGTTGTACATGCACATTAAAAACAACTTTGCCTGTGTCTCAGTCTGTGTGAATATCTCCATGGCTCTCCATAATTTATTCGAGACATAATCTGTTTTAATTTATTTATAAAATCACAAAACTGTGTATTTAGCCTAATTAATATTTCCAATGTCATATTAGAATACTGTAAAGAAATATATTTTATTAAAATCCTTCGATTATGTTGATCATAACAAATTGTAGAATGCTCTAGAATGTAAATTCTGGAGCATCTCAGTTATACAGAGGCCTGGAAACAATTTGAATGAGACATATGATTGGCCTGGATTGGTAAAGAAAATAAGATTATACACTCTTTCCTTATTTGACCTATATACTGAATTATAGTGAGGAAACCTGGATAGGACGATGAGTATAATTTTAAAATTGAAGAAACACTCTTTTGTAATTAAAAAAAAACCATTAATAACCTGTCCTATCTTATCAGTCATTGTGGTAAAAATGCAAATTATCTGCAAGTTTTAATAGGGAATGTTAAGTAGTGGAAAAAAACAGTCTTAAGATTTTATATAATCAAACTAATGATAATAAACACAACTATCAATCTTGCAACTGAGAATGAAGATTCTGAAATCCTAGATAGCTTCTGCATTTACCAGTCATCAATAAGAATTAGGCCAGGGTTGTGGGCCGGGGTCGCCAACCTTTTGGATCTCAGGGACCACCAAACTCCAAGGACCACTAATATGAATTTTGATTGATTGGTGGCTTGCTGACGCAAATTCTTGAGCTGCAGTAATCACAGGACTGGCCTGTGCACCGATCTGCCATGGATGAGTTGCTCCAGGATGAACAAAGGGCCAGTCTTGTGACTATGCAGTTCTGGAATATGGGACTGGCTATGGTGGGGTTGGAAATTTCCACCATGGGGCTGGCACCTGTTATGTGCAAATTTGCAGGTGGTGCAACATACCAAAAGCAGCGCAGCCCACACAGGTCAGGATGAAGTAATGGTGCCATTGTAGCAAGAGGAGGCTGGCAGCACAGGCGGGCTGAAGCAACAATAGAGATGTCTGGAAGGTGAAGGAACACCGAGCTATTTGCATTTGCCTGGCACTCCTGCACCTTCCAGCTCGCCTCTCCTGGCTTGGGCTCTTCCTCGATGGCTGTGGGCTATAGGCATAGCCCGGGCAGGAAAAGTACTGGCTGCTAGTGGTGGGAGGGGGTGGAGTGGGCATGTCTGTGCTCACCATTCAGTTCAGAGGTCCAGAATCGGGCATCGTCATCAGTTTTCTCATCCCTCCCGGTGCTCTGCTCTGCTGCCCCTCCACAGCCCCAGCCATTGCTGCCTGGGGAAGGCACAGGAAAAGCGAGCAGAAACGTAACTCTCACTGGGACGAAAGAGCGGAGAGAGCACAGGAAAAGAAAGCGAGCAGAAACAGCTCTTGCTGGGGCAAAAAAGCGGAGATCAGGGAAGGCGTAGGCAACAGAAGACCCAAGCTGCCATCTTTGAAAAACGCCGCTTTCTGTTGCCTGTGCTTTTCCTGATCTCCGCTCTTTTGCCCCAGCAGCCTTGTGTTCCCGCGTAGCTTGGATTGCTTTTGGAGGGACATTTCTCTGCAGACCACCAACATTTTCTCATGGGCCACCAGTGGGCCACGGCCCAGTGGTTGGCGACCACTGTTGTAGACTAGTCCTTAGCAGACCAGCCATGAAGGCCCTGGAAACAAAATTTAGATGCATGATTTCTTGATAAAAATCAGAAAATTGCAAGCAACAGTATTCTGTGTAACACTATTTGCAAAAAATATTAGGGCTTCAGAAAGGCAATATAGAAAGAGTATTGATGCTTTTTAAATTTAGGGTTGGAAGACTCTAGAAAAATAAATCAACACAAAAGTTGTCATCCTAGGTACAAATAACCAAGCTCAAATTAAAGTATTTTTTGGACACATTGTGTGTAGACTAGTTCTCTCTGCATTATAAAGCTTGCTTTATTTTTATAATGCTCTCTTTATTTTATTTATACTTCATATTTTTTAAACAGCCATCTGCCTTGTTGGAAAGAGATAAACTGGGTGAACTTGATTACAGGAACAATGAGTGCATTATTGAAAGATTGAAGGACCTGACTGAGAACAGAGTTAAAAATCTATCTACAGATAGTTGTCGACTTAGAACTATTGCTTAGTGATCATCTGAAATTATGGCAGACTCCATAAAAGGTACTTACCACTCAAATTTTAAGTTCCAGTAGCTGCCCCTCCTCAGTTATATTACTGCATTTTGGATGCTGGACAACCAGCTTGCATTTATTGCAAGTTGCAGCATTCTGCAGTGACATGACAATTTGTAAGATTTTTGGTGAAAACTGGCCACATAGTAAACAATGTGTTGACTTAATGATGACCCATTTAACAACTATCACAATTTACAATTGTAAATGAGCACTCAATTACAGTTGCAAATCAGGGACTACCTACATATGGTTGCTAAGAATCTGTACAGACTTGATGGCATAGAAATATAAATTATTCTATCATATTATCTAGAAGAACGCCAATCACTTTGAAAATAAAAAATAGAGTAGTTTCCTCATGCTTAATGAACAGATACGTGTGCATATTTTTAATGACAAGCTGCAACCCTAGAGGATGTACAGAATATTCCAGAAATTAAAATAAAGAAATGGGGGGGGGGGGGGGAAGGTGCAAGAAAATAAAGCCTTAGCATACTTGCTAGTTACAAGTATATAATTATGGAGAAAAAACAACATTGAGGGGGGTTATATAAACAAAAACTTCCCTTTCTCCTTTATTAACAGAATACTTTAGAAAGGTGGAAAGGGAACACTGTTTTCCTTCAATGATATTACAGGGCAGATCACCTATATACATAGATAACTGTTTAATTTATGCAGGTCAATTATACAAAGATAACTATTATAATTTATAAGGGTGAAAATCAGTCAAAATTTATTTAATCCAAGAATTAATTTAAAAACGAACTCTGAAGGTTGCTTAGATGGCAGCTTCTGACCAAAGACACTTAGACTAGAATTTTAAAAGGATACCCTATCATTTTGATTTTTATTCTTTGAGATTCAAAAGAAATTATTTTCTTTAAGCGGATACTAGTTTGCAACTGCAACAGCAAATCTTAATTAAGTTTAACAAAAATATTTGATATGCAGATTATGCCATTAATAACTTGAGTCACAAATTGTTCACAGGTTTGCAGTGTCAATATTATTGAACATGTAAAAGTCTAAGCATTATAATGATACTGCCTTGAAAAGAAAATGTGGATTTTTTTTCTCCCGTTTTTTGAAAATGTGGATTTTTTTTCTCTACCAAGTTTTTCTTTTTCCAAGTATTGTTGTGATAGCAATAAACACTTTTTATTCAGTCTTAGAAACTCACTCTTAAAGTTTTTAACCAGGCTGCTATTGGAAGAAGGATTTAATAATTCCAATGGAACTGGATCCTGGAACAAACAGTCCCGAGAGCAATAAATAGAAGCTTCTGTTTGTGCTGTACAGAGCTGGGCTTTATTTAGATTTTGTCACTTGTAAGTGAATGTGTGTGAACACACCTCCATTGTTACAAAACACTGAACAATCTCACATAGAGGGAGCATAAGTAAAAGGATTATAACAAATGCAAAATAAGAAGGAAAATTTAGTGCTAAACGAATTGTGATAATGAATTTTGTGTTGAATCATAAAATCTCATAGAACAGTGACAGTAAAAAAGGTTTAATAAATAGTCTGAAGGCAATTTATTCTTTTATTATAAATTTAGAGTGGATGACCAAGGAAAAAGAATGACAATGGAATACCAAGAAAGCTCATATAACAAAATTTTAGCAGCATTTCAACAGTTCTGGGCTCCCAACATTCTTCAAACAATGCTTCCTCAAATCCTTTTCAGTAAATACAATGACAGTAATAAGTTTTAAATGACAGAGCAGTCTTCTGGGAAAAAAAACACAAGAGTTGTTACAAACATTGTGATTAATGGCAGAGAACTTCTCAAATGCCAATGCTTCAGAGTTGCATAGCAATAAAAGGACACTAAATATTGTCTCTTAACTGCTACTCAGGAAATGCCTTATTAGATGCATAGACAATGAATTACATCAATTTGCAGCTTAGTTGATAGATCTATCTACTAATATCTTCATTTTATAAAACACACAAGATGACAAACTAAGATAATTCTTCAAAAAGTAAAAACTGATTTCTTATACAACTTGTTATATTATCTTAGCAATGCAGGAACTGCAGCATTATCAATCTCTCCACTCTTTGTTGTCATCCTGTGTTTTGGTGAACATGCTGTGGATGTTGCCATGTCAGCACTAACCTGGGTACATGCAACTATAAGGGTGGACTTTCCTAGTTTGGCCTGATATGACTGCAACATTGAGATGTTATCAAAGGACAAAAACCATGCTGCAGCAGATTTCACTTCATCAACTGTTAATATCAAACTAATCCTTCCAAATGATTCTTGGAGTTAGTATTGATTTTAAAAGTTTTCCACAGTGCCAATTTTAACAGCCAAACATCTCTTACTTGAGTAATTCCTTTTTCTTTAGATACTGAAATGTCACAACTAATGTGCACACTGCCAGTATTGCTCAATTCCACTGCATAGATGAGATTTACTGGATGTAATCATAGAAACAAGGCAGAACTTCAGTTTCATCTTTCTTTTCCTAAACTTATTCATTCTTAACAAATCAGAATAAGAATCACATACAAGTGATGGCAAACATCTTTTAAAAGAAATTTGAACTCATCATATACAAAAGCAGAGAACTGGATTTCTAAAAAAATAAATGCAGTGGGTAATAGATAATATAAAGACTGCAACAATACAATGCTTTCCTACTTACAGGAAAATATTAATATTATCTTGGCATTGCTGGTGTTTGATGAGTAGAAAAGAATGCTAATTAAAATATTTAGGGAAGGAGAGCAATAGCAAATATACATACTGACAAACAGTATAATACTGTCAAGCTATTCCCCTTCTTTGGTACTGTCTAAACTTCCTTATCCAAAATATATCAGGGAAATGCAACATTAAAAAGTTATATTTTAAAAGTATTTATAAAATCAATGTGCATACAGTATTATACACAACAATATGATATGAACCACATTTTACCAATGTACTTTTGTACTATTTTGTTTCAGTATCATTAAACTTTTTTTCAAAAAAGAATCTTACTCAGTTTATATTTTGCTTTATCATATATTATTATATTGACAAATATCCCAGCTTCTCTAATGGGTTTTAAAAATCACCACTAAATGATGCATTATATACAAGTCTTACTAGAGCTAAAGTTCTAGGCAATTATTTTCATCTCACTTATAACTTAAGGTAGTATTATCAACTACAAGCGTGTATGTATATGGGTGTGTGTCTATATACACACACACACACAGAGATACACATATTGTACAGAAGAAATGGCACCAAAGATACTCATAGTATGTACAGTAGATGTTAGCTACTGAAGATAAATAACTTGCAGACTATCTCTTACTGTATGGTTGATCAGGGAGTTCTGTATTGAGAGTGAGACTTCTTTTACTTAAAAGAGATACTCCCTTTTTTTCTGGAAATAACAGTGAAGTATCAGACATATGGTAATATTCCATACATTAAGATTGCCATAATGCCAGCACTGAATAAGCCAGCTACAGGAACAGTCACAAACCAAGCTAGAAAGATATTGCGGAAGAGGTGCCAGTCAACAGCCTTCTTGGATCGTATCCAACCAACAGCAACCACAGAACCAACCTTGGAAGTTTGAGAAGAAAGTTAGAATTAAATATATCTTAATATGTTTAGATATATATATTATGTATATGTGACTAAGGGTCAATAAATTTTGCTTGTTTAAACAGCCAGGAATTTTTTATTGATCACCATCATCACACTACATTGTGAGTTACATGGCACACAGCAGTGATTTGGGGAAAGGGATGGGTTAGTTATCAGAGTAACCACCAACAAGTATGTCTAATGTCTGATGCAATGAAAAACTGTTCGCTTTAATAAGTTACACTTTAATCCTAGGTATAATTGACATCCCAACCCCCCACTTTCTCAACATTATCAGAAAGGTTAATGTGCTGTGACCATTAAACAACCATATTTATGGACCCCAGTTTATAAATAAATGCCAGTCAGCTGATGCCCAAAATTAAAAAGCTGTAAAAAATTGTTGACATTTAAATTTCTTATTCATTTGTGTATGGAGCAACTTTAAAAAATGCTGCCAATCAAAGATTTTTTCAGGTTTTGCAATATAGAGTAATTTTTACTAAAAATGTCTGAAAAGGAATTTAGGTTGTTGTTGCATATAAGTACCTGTTTCATGGGTACATGAATTTATACAAAGGCATATTTCTATAGACATATGTTCCACTTCACTTATCATTTCTTGGCAAATCAAGTCATATTCTAAAAGTTTTCAATTCTATCCAATTATTGACAACAACATGATCCATTTAATGTATCTTAAAAGCTAGTCAAATGACTCTTTCTGATCAACCAATTCTAACCCCATTATTTTGGAAATGGATTGCAAACAAACGAAGAAATAAATTCCAAGAATTTGTTCTGTGATCCCAGAAAAATGTGATTGCTTTAAAAAGGTGTAAACAAGGTAGATTAAATGCTCTAAAGTAATTTTGGGAATCAAATTCAAAACACTGCAAACCCTTAGAATAAATATGTATAGAAGCTAATAAATTGCTTCCACTCATTTTTATCTGGATTCTATGACTTTTCAATCCCTCTTAATTGCTAGGTGAATAATTAACAGCAAGGATTAGGACACCATCTAGAATGGCATTCCATGAAGCATCAACACATATTTCAAAGAAAAAAATATGATTACACTCTTCTCATGTGCACAAGAATGAATTTCCCTCATGTAATATACATTGGCAGTATAGCTGTATCACTTTTTTAGCAGCACTGAGTAGGTGCCAGGCAGAGCAGAAACCTATTGGAGGACGCAATCTTCAGCATTCAAGAATGACAGATGATAATGCCCATAACTAAAATTCAATTGCTAACTGATCAACTATTAAATGAGAGGATTGTTATTAAATCTCCTATAGTCCCAAATCTTGCTCCCAAGCTCTTTTGCTCTGTTACTAGCGCATGAATAGTGTTCAATTGTTGTTTTTTATCTGGATCTGAAATCTGCAAGCATGTGACTGCTAATTGCAGTATTTAAGTCAATTGTTTCAATGCATTTCATACTGGAATATAAACATCTACACTTCATCCTACTATATCAAAAAATCAGTATTATTACCCAGATGCTTTCTACTGTCTTAATCCCTTGCTCATTCTTTTAGGGTTTTTTACGATTTCCAGCTGATCAGACTCACCAATATCTCCATCACTTTTTTGCTAGCTTTTTTCTTCTTTTCAACAAAATTAAGAAAAAAACTAGGGGGAGTGGGACATGCAAAAGTAACAGGTGAGTCTAAAGTTCTAGCCTGGTTGTTATGGCCCTGCTTATAACCAGACAACAGTTATGGAAGGAGGTAGGGAAGACACTGGGATATAAGGGAGGCTTGGGAGGGAATTCTGAAATGCAAGTTCTCTGGAAGCATGAGACAGATCCAAACCTCAAAATTGTCATCTGGCAGAGAGGCCATTTGTAAAATAAAAAAAAAGTGCAATTGATTGGGAGGTTCAGGGGGCAAAGAAAAAAATTTCCGTTGTTGTTTGTACACGAAAATGTCAGAACTGGTTTTTCTATTTCTGTACCCATATGGCTTTTCAGTAAATTTATACTCTTGGAGAAAAAATGTCCCAGGAGTTTCTTTTGCTGTTTAATGTAGTGGGACAGTTGACATTGCCTTTAAAAAGAATTTATAAAGAGAGAACATGGAATTCTGGTACAAGCAAAATGTAAACAGCACCACATTTTATTTAAACAGTGAACTTAAAAAAATACCATTTATGTATTTGAATTCACTTTTTCTCTCCAAATTTTAAAAGGGCATCAGTTATACTGGTTTTTAGAAGCAATTTTATACATTATATGAATTTAATGTATTTATTTTAATAACAATACATATTAGAAAAGCAGTTAAGTTCATCACTAAAAAGCTACAATTTCTAGAATTTCAAACAGCTAGGCTTATATTGGTTTGAAATTAAACACCATTTGCCTTCAAATAGAAAAGTTGTGACTTAGACTGCCCTGCACTTGTGGTACTCCCCTAACTTTTACATTCTATAATCCACAAGCATCCATAATGAAAAAAAATATTTATTAGAAAAAGAACATTAATGCAAAGCTAATATTAAATTTAATATGCAGAAGCAAGAATATTAAAATATTAAGTTTATTGCTTGTTAATCGACTATTAAAATAAATTCTACAATGTAATTTACAAGTTGCAAAAATAATAAGCAATAAAAATAATAAACTATGGTCTGAATAATCTAATATTTGTTTTAAAAATCATTTTCCTATTATTTGGAAGAACTTATTACTCAAATTTTTAAAGCATTTTTGAAGGTAAATAAAAAATCCACATGTTGAGTTTTGATTATTGATGTTGTAAGCAATGTAATATATTGTACGTCATGAGACATTACATACTGAAGGCAAAATGGGGAAAAATCAGAATGTACTATTTAATTAAGTTCTTAAATGATTTTGAATGTGTTTAATTGGTATGACCACTGCAAACTCCAATACCTTGCAATGAGTGGAGCTTATTGGAATACCCACATTTGAGGCTACAAGTACGGTTAGCGCACACATAACTTCAATGCAAAATCCACTGTGAAGAAATAAAAAGAGACAGATGGAGATTTTGTAGCGTAAAAGTGACACACAGGAAATCCCATGCCATGCATTCATCAGGAAAGTGACAGGATGAAGGATGTAAAGTGTCAGAACCTCTTGGCAAAGAAGAATGCAACAGATCAAAGTTCATGTGGCATGACTCACACCAAAAAATATGGCTATTCAGAGCCAAATCTATCAACAAAGCTTGAGACAGCACCCAGGGAAAGCCTAATACAGATTTTTTTAGCTTACTGTATTCATAGTAATGAATTAAAGTCATTTAGACTAACTGTATCAGGTGATAAAATGCCTTAGTTCTATTCTCATTGTTAGATTTTTCCCCTTTTACTTTTAAAATGTAGATAGAATTTATATTTGATACTCTTGTGCAACTACATAGCCATATGAATATTTTGGCATCAAATAAAAAGCATATTAGTTTTTTCACAAGATCCATGAAATGGTATGCAAAAATCAAATGGCTATCTTTGAAAGGATAACATAGCTATATAAAATTGAATGTGGCTGTGGATTTAGTTATAAATTAGCGCTGACAAGTTTAAAAGTGCTCAGCTGTATAAAACTTGAAAGATAATGAAAGGTTTGAGAAGGGAAGTAAAACCACCTATATCATGTATTTTATAAAAATATGAGGAGGAATGTCTTCTACATCCAATTTAAGTTTCCTACTGTTGTATCATGCCATTATAAACTGATCTGAGCAGCAAGGTTAAAAAAACAAAAATGAATAATCCAGACCAGCTTGGCTGTAGTCACAGGGCAAAGGCATACCTTGCAGTGTGTAGTACTGACAGGAAGTCCAACATTGGAAGCTATCACAACTGTGAACGCCGAAGCCAACTCAATAGTGAAACCACTGCAGGAAGCATAAGAAAACACTTCACAGTCACTCCTTTTTTAAAATAAAAAAAATCTTGATCTATCAGCCTGGGTTTATACCTTGCAACATGCCAAAAGCTTACCCATTCTTCTTCAAATGCTTTCCTCCAATGTTTGATCATTGAGTTATATTGAAAGAGTTAAGAAGCTGCTGGATAATGAAAACTATATACACACACATACATCCACATTAAATTAGTGAAGCAGCTTTCTGATACCTGATATCTAATCTATATTCCAAGACATTAAGGCTTAATTAGCAATTAGGTTAGCAGCAGAATTCTAGTATGCATTAAAAACAAATAAAATCATGGATCCAGTTTTTAGTTTTGGAAAGCAAAACTAAACTACTTTGATTTATGCCTTTTCTCTATGCTATTCAAGACATCTTCGGACTTTTCTAAAGCTTAAGTAGCCCTCAACAATTTAGGCATATTATGTTAGTTTAAAGACAAGATATTCAACTCAGTTCAAAAGCAAAAATAATTAGGGGCAAAGATGCCATGGCAAAATTTATCAAAGTAAGCATTATTGACTCAACATGCACTTACCTCGATGGTGTGATAGGTGTGAGGTCTTTTCCCATTGTTTGGATCACTCTTCTTCCCCAAACCCAGAGGCCTACACAGATGCCAATGCCTCCATACAGAAGGAGCCAAACAGGAGTCGGAGCATCTTGCATTACACGACCCTGATCATATATAAGCCAGAGGGCAACCAAAGGGCCTATAGCATTGCTAAAGAAGAAAATATATCAAATCCTAAATGCTTTGCTGAAATAGCCTGCAGACCATCTTAATGTAATTTAGACTAGCTTCTTACAAAGAGCCGTTTTCTATAAGCATTAGCTTTATATTGTCTTCTCAATCTCTGTTGAGATTATTCTTAATTTCTTGCTTCCCTGAGGATAGTGGCCATGTTGTTATGCTATTAGAGAATACCAAAAAGATTCTCGCAAATGATTCGTGAATATTACTTAACACAGACCAGCCATTAAAGTACTTTGCTAATAGTTTATCATTGATTTATGATATTTATGCCCAGATGACTTCAGAACTATTGACTATGTAATTGTTAGTACGGCAACATTAACCCCAAGTTCATTTCTGAGATCAAATCTGTTGGTTTGAAGCTCTAAATACTATCAAGTCTAGTTTCCTCAGGTGAAGTTTTCCCTCTTGCAAATCTATGCATTTACCAAGAGGAGTCTAAAAAAGACCTTGTTTTATATTCATCTCTAACACAAAGGTAGATTGGTGAAGAGATAAAAAGCAGAGGTTCTTTCCTTTTCTTCCTCAATGTTCAGGGCCATTTGCATGAACCATTTAAAAAATAATGCAATTAAAAGTGGACTGGAATTTGAAAATAAAATATAGGACTCAACACATATCAGCTTGGAATACACAATAGACATTGGAAAAGTCCTAGGAATTTCATAAAAAGTAGTGCCAGACATTAGAACTGTTTCATTCTGACAAATGACTTAGAAGACATTGGACTTCATAATTTTTCTGCTATTTGTTGAGCAGTCAGACTTTTGTGCAAGCCTGGAAAAAATTGTGGTTGCTTTAAGGAAATCCAATTGATAAAACAACCATCTACCATCTTGATATGACAAAACATACACGTCTTGCTCATTTTTTCTGAGACTGGTTGTGCAATAATACCTACTTAAAAGACTGCAATTGTAGTAATTCAAAAGCAGAATTATTATTTCATTGAGTTTATGACCCATAATTAAGATGAGATGAGAGATATTAAAAGAAGATTTGAAGGAGAATAACCCTCTGTTATTTTACTACCATTATTAATATACAGCATTTCTGAACAATGTTGAGTAATTTGTCACTGGATAAATCAATTGAATAAATTTCAAAACAATTCAATTTACAATAAATAAATTTGAAACAAATCTGAAATGAGCTTACAGTATTTAAAAATCTAAATACAGTATTTCAAACTTTAATTTTTTCAATTTTAAACCATTTTACATAATGCTAATAAATATATATGTTCATTACAGAAAATAAATTTCCCAACAAGAGCAGAGAAATGAAAGTGTGGGACAAGAGCAGGAGAATAGAGACTTATTCAGATTGACTGTTTTTCATATACTTACAAATGGAAAAGATAAACCATCTATTTATTAAATTTATATCCTGGATTTCATTCAGGAGCTCAAGACAGCATAGTATTTCCTTTCCTATTTATCTTCAAACAACAAACATGTGAAGTAATTTGTGCTGAAAAAAAATGACTAGTCCAAAGTCATCCGGGAATGTCTGTGGCTGAGGGTGGATCATATCTCCTGGCTCTTAATTCAACACCTTAATAATTATTTACTCACTCACACAATCACAGCAATGTTTTATTCAGTTTCAGCAACTTTTTATTCTCATGTTTATGCAGGAAATGTAATATGTAAACTTAAAAATCTAAAACTGCAGTTGGAATTTGCCCAACTAGTTCAGTTTTCCAGAAAAACTTATTAGCGGTGCTTCACTTTAAGAATGTGAGAAGAGCTAAAAGTCATAAGTGCTTTTTTAGTGTTTGGAAGGTCCTTTCAGGACATTCAGTTGGTTCTTATCCTAATTGGCTTCCAGAAGCTGCTCAAATCAGAACTCTTCCATAGAGCATTTTGGTCTTGATATCATTTTGGTTTGGTTGACTCAACTTTATTCTGAGCTTTTCATTAGTTATTGGTAATTTATTGTTTGGTTTTTGTTTACTGCATTTTGTTTCTAACGTATATTTGCATACCACCAAAAGAGGGGTTTGACAGACTATAAATGTAAAAAATATTCATAAGCATTTTGGTGGCCATTTTTCTATCTTATAACATCAGTTAGATAATTTCTAGTTCTTGCCTGGCACTATTTGCATTGTGTTATTCCTTTGATAAAAATATTGATACAGAATTTAAACAGTATCTGGTGTCAAAAACTAGGGAAACAATACCTTTTTAATTGAATTTTTATAATGTTAATAAGATGGCTATACCTCTTTAATAAACAAATTTGAAACTTGTGGTCAAAATAGAAGGGTGCATTGTTGTCACACAATAATCTTCCAAACTAAAAAGGATCAACTTGATTATCAGAGGGATAACAAAAATGCTAAATACAATAGCCCAAGTTTAATATATCAGCACCAGTCCTTTCTCAGATGAATGTCAATGGAGACTCCAAAAAATGTATAATTCAGGGATTGAAGATAACAGTCCCAAACTAGCACTGATTATAGTTAGTCTAAGTGCCTTGCCAAAATATCCAGCTGGAATCAAGGGCAAAAGTTCTATTTGACAGAGTGCAAAGCAAATATGAAATGGTTTAACAAAATCTTTAAAAGCCCTTGATTTCAAATGACATTAATGATGAAGCATTTGTACCTACGCCCACCAATTTCCTCAGACATCAGGCCAAGTTGTTCAGAGTTTCCTCCTGGAAAGAATATTATAAATTTGGGTTCCTGATCATTTTTTTTGCTTTTTTTTTGTTAACTGTACACTGCCCAGAATTGCACTTATTCAAATGAGTAGCTATACTAATTTCTTCAATTAAATAACAAAAATGCATGTATAGAAACTATTAACCACTGACAAAAAAGAAATTAATGGACCAGTGGTTGTCCAAACTCTTCTTAAACATTTCCTGTGATGGAGCATCTGCAACTTCTGAAGGTAAGGTGTTCCACTGCTTCATTTTTCTTATTGTCAGGAAATTTCTCCTTCGTTCTAGGTTGTTTCTCTCATTGATTAGTTTCTATCCATTGCTTTGGAAAACAGGCTAACCCCCTCTTCTTTGTGGCAGCCCCTCAAATACAAAATGAATGCCATGGAAAGATAGTCAATCCAAAACATTTCTTCCCAGAAAGAAACTGTGAACTAACTTTCCAGTTACAACTAACCTCTCATGATACACAATATCATCCAAGTTTACTTTTATCTTCTTGTTGATATTTCTAAATTAAGCACTGGATTGTAGCCATAAACTGCTTTATTTTCTGATGGTACCAATTATATCCACATTAGGCAGAGGTGGGATTCTACCAGTTCACACCTATTCGCTAGAACCGGTTGTTAACATTCTAAACAGTTCGGAGAACCGGTTGTTAGGAGAAATTACTGGCCTAATCCTGTAAGGAAGGCAGGAAGGAAACATTCTGGTGTTGCTTACAGAAACTGCCTCTCCATTAACCCTTATTACATTCTTGGCAGGACTAGACTTTCTATCTCAGGAACTTCTCTGGAGATTTTTTCTCCTCCTTTGCTGGTACTTTGTTTGTGTGGAGTGACTATTCAAAGTTACAATGGCACTGAAAAAAATGACTTATAACCATTTTTCACACTTACAACTGTTGCAGCATTCCTACAGTCATGAGAGGCCAAGCGAGGAGATGCATGCCTCGATGTGAGTGATATTGAGTTGACTATGTCCAGCCAATAACATGGCCACCAAGCCACATCCACCCAAATGACCACCAAGCCATGGCTACCAATTAAGCCATGCCCACAGAACTGGTTGTTAAAAAATTTGAATCCCACCCCTGACATTAGGACAAGAGACATTTTGGAAATAACATTTCTAGATTTTTGCTTAATTGTTATTATAGGAATCTACAGAATAATAAAGCAGGCAAGTTGGGGAACCTGATAAACATCATGTCATGATGGGCTCCAAGCCTCATGTCATGATGGGCTCCAATTTTCTTCATTATCTTTCCATCCTGTTTTCAGCATGTATAAATTCATTACCATTATCTTCCTTATACTTAAACTTCACAAATAGATACAATATAAATTAAGAGCAGGTAGTATAATTCTTATCTGTTTCCTAGTAATATTTTTTTTGTGGGGGGAGATATGTTTTAATCTGGTTTCTGATCAGACAGAAAAAAAAAAACAATAATTGTAGATGCAGTCCAAATGAAAGTACTAGGGACTCAAATTAGGATGCTGGAGTTTTTTGACTAGCAAATGTCCCTTTGTTTTTGACATATTGTGGAAATTTAAATGTTCAACAGCAAGAGCCTGCAGTAAGTGAAGAGGATTTTACGCCACTGAAAATGGGAACAACTGTAAAGATGCCTCCTATTCTACTAGTAGTTAAATAAGCAGGGGTCCCAGTGAATGCATACTGAAGTAATATTTGTCCCAGCTACTTTGTAGAATGTTAGTTTTTATAATTTTTTTTTCTTTAAAAAAACCCACCACAAATATAAAATTAGGTTGATTATACTGATATAAACATAAATCTACTGTAATTTTTTTCTAACTCTTCTAAATCATGATTTATCTAAAGGAAAAGACACATTAGTGTTAATAGATTTTATATTTTAAAAATGGGACAGTAACCATTTATTTATTAGTTTCACCAGCTTTGAAGAATTTTCAGCATGTGACAAGTCCCAGCATCTGATAAAGTCGAATGTGAATGGAAATGCACTCCATGGATCCAGATTCTGAATAACCATGGATATAACATTTAATTATAGTTCTATTTATATTCCACTGAATCAGAGCTTCTCCACAACATATAAATGTGCAATATCTGTCAACTCAGGGTGAATGAAAACATTTATATGAAAAAAAATATTTTTGGGGAAAAAATCCCTTCCAAATGCCATAAGGATTCCTTAAAAGACCTCCATATTGTAATGGTATAAACAAAGGATTATCTTTCCCTCACCCCAGGAAAACAAAACAGAAGCAAAAGATTGAAAGTTGCTAACTGGAAAAACCATTCTGTTTGATGATAGTGACTCTCAAAAAGTTAAACTACAGGCATCAGCAAACAGGTCACAAAAATATGATATTGTGCTTGTTTGTAATACATTTAATAGCCAATGTAAAATTGGTAATTACCTGTCAACAGGATTTCCATATATTCCATTTTCTATGTATGAATAGTGTTCCATGCCTGTAATCCTTTAAATAAACTATTATGGCAATATTGCAATGTTTAATGTTAAGGGAGAACTGTTGAGTCTGGTTGTCCTCTCCACCCCCCTTTCTCCTGCAAAAAACAGCATGGTCCTGTCTTGAAAAGGTATGGATGTTTCCATAATACCAATGAAGTGTCTCTCAAGCTATTTATCTGTCATTGACAATTTGCAGAAACTCTAGTAAGTACTTACAGAATATAATTTGGGAGATGCTATTATATTTCTAAAAAATGAGATGAAATAATAAAGAAGCAAAAACTATAAAACACCCACAAGGTTAAAACAGCAACACTTGAATCCTATAGCTCACCAATGTCTTCAAGCCAGGGTATCTGATAATAACCATCTGCTTTCCATTCTTCCTGGAATGAGCTGCTATTCTAACCAATCATACAAAATCTTGTGGACAGTTATAAAGAATTAAATGGTATCATTTCTGGTTTATAACATAGATGGATTGCTAATTCTAATTTCCCTTCTTGGAAGGGAAGGGAAATACTTGGAAAAGAAGGAAAGCACAGGATATTTTTGAATTATTAGCAATAGTAGGCCTCTATCTTGAAGAACAAATACACGAAAGTAAGACATTACAGTCTCTTTTTGTTATGAGAGTTTAGCTTAGTAAGTTTATATGCTCATGCTGGCTTAACTGTGTTATTTCTCATACAAATGAGTACAAACTACAGCAAGAAAAAGGTCAAAGTTGATATAAAGTTACAGAGAAAACCATTTTAATAACCATCTTAAATGTTTAAAATAGTTGAGAATCAGTGAAGACCATAATGTTATAAGAACTCTCAACAACTCAAACCTAGTCATAACACTCACAAATTGCTATAAAGGAATTAACATGCAGGTATTATTACTTACCTGACATCATTACCTCCATGAGCAAAAGACCCAAAGCAAGCTGTCAAGATTTGGAGGAAGTGAAAAAGCAGATGGACCTCTGAGGAGTCCCGTTCATCTCTCTCTTCTTCTGCAGTATCTTCATTGGGATTATTAGGATCTACTAACTCTGATGCCAATTTCATCTCTACACCACCTTCCTCTGCTTCAATTTCTGCTTCAGCTACAGCATTGCAATAGCTGGAGTAGCTGTCATAGCGAACCCTCTTTTTGGAATAAGATACTGTGTCTGTGACTAGCTTTTCACTGTCTTCTGGGGTTGACATGTCAGCAGCCTTGAAGGAAGAATGCACAGGCATCCCACATATGGCAGCTGTGTAACAAGTGTAGCTATTGTTGCGCCGCAGTAACTTGTAGTTATTTTCTTGCGAAGGCCTATCTTCATTCCCTCTATCTAGATGTATTTTGTGCAGTAAGTCTTTATACAATCCGGAGTCTTTGTGCACAGTGTGGTACACATGGATGTCACTCTTCATGTGGCCATCAAAATTAAATGTACCATTGGAGACAGGTGATTTCACCATACTGTGAGTCATTGAAAATGCCCTTCCTGAAATATTACAGAAAAATCTTATTTATCAAAGAAAATTCAAAAGGTTTGCAACACATTTCAGAAAATATTGCTTCTTTATTTTCTTTTTTTTTTTCACAAGTCTTCATTAGCAAATGCAAATAGGATAATAAAAGCAATAGAAATATTAGATTTTATTTATTTAAGAAAATATACCCACAGATAGTCCTTGACTCACAACAATTTGTTTAATGAGGGTACAACTGCCTCAGAAAGTTACTTATGATCAGTATTCACATTTAAACCATTGCTCCATTCTTGTGGACATATAATTGCTATTCAGGCAGTTAGAAACTGGCTTGTATTTGCAACTGTTTGCAACGTTCTGCAGACATGATTGCAATTTGTGAAAGCAATTGTAAAATCCAGTCATAACAATGAAAATTCCAGATCCAATTGTGTTTATGAGTGGAGGATTAGCTCATATTAAAATGCATTAAAAGTGCCAAGCCCTTCTGTTCAGCTACAGGCTAAAATATAAGAAAGCATCCAGAATCGGGTGGGCTCTGTCAAAGTTAAAAAGGAACAAGACTAAAATTAATTCAATAAGATAAAAAAGGGGCAGGGATTTAACTAGTGCCATATTCGCAACAGAGGTGGCATAATGGCTCCTCTGATTTATTGACTGGAAAACCTGAAGCTCAGGTTCAAGTCCTGAGTCCTATGAAATGGGATGAGCTTCCATCTTTGCTCCAGCTCCTACCAGCCTGGCAATTTGAAAGCATGCAAATGTGAGTAGATAAATAGATACCACAAATAATATTGAAATGAAATGACAGAAAAGTTGAAGACAAAGGATGTATGCATGCTAGATCCTTTTCTAAGGATGATGCATAATTGACGAGGTCTGGTGGAGGCTAGAGCTATACATAAGTCTGCATACACATTATTCAGAGAAAAAATATATTTTGATTGTATTAATTGTGATAAGTATAAATTTGTTAGAGGTCTAGAGCATTAATACATGGCAGTCTGATACTACACATAAAATGTAGAGAAACATTACATGAGCTCTTAATTTCCTACCATAAGGTACACGTGGATGACTACCATTTGCAATATTATCTGATACACCAGCATCTTCTGTTCCACAGCTAGTCAGCGGAATTGTACTTTCATCACTTTCTTTTACACCAGGAAGTTCTTTAAAGACAGGCATATCCTCTTCTTGAATTTTGTCAATGCTTTCATCAGATATTTTTGATAGTGCAGTTTCCTTCTTTAAACGACCTAGACAAAATACAGGAATTTGTAAACAATAATTCATTTACACAACTATCATATTTTTTTGATCTATAAGACACTCCAAACGATAAGACGCACCGAGCTTTCGGGGAGGAAAACAAGAACAAAAATATCTGCCTCTGCCTCCCAGCAATTTGCCTCCTTGCAGCAAACAGCAAGGTCAGCTTCAGCACAGCCTGATTTAACACGAGGAGCTGATTGTCGGTTGGCTCTGCCTCCTGGAATACTGACGATCAGCTGTTCTACTCTGCAGGAATCGCCACCGCCTATCATTGCTTCTGTGCCCCCCATTTTTAGCCCCCCACATGCCCTGTTTTTGGCCTCCATGTGTCCCGTTTTTGGCCTCCGCACATCCCATAGGGTATGTGGAGGCCGAAAATAGGGTGTGTGGAGGCTGAAAATGGGATGCATGGAGGTGGAGATAGGTTATGACGATCCCTGCAATCTGGAACAGCTGAACATCGGTATTCTGGGAGGTAGATCCAATTGACAACCAGTTGCTCCTGCTAAATTAGGCTGTGCTGAAGCTTACCAGGCTGTTTGCTACATGGAGGCAAATTACGGGAAGGCAAAAACTGAAGGTGGGGCCGGCGAGTGGGTGGGGCTTCGGCAACATTTACTGTATAAGATGCATAGACATTTCCACCCTGCCTTGGGGGGGAGGAGTGCATCTTAAATATCGAAAAATATGGTACCTTTCAAGGTCAACATGACTGATGTCCTTTTAAGCAAACTGACTACAGTGATACAATAATTTACTATTTTGTTAGCTAGAGACACAGTTAATATATAACTCCACACAAATAAAATACAACTGTTTTAGCATAATCATCATCTATTTAGTTTGGATTACCAAACTTTAATCTGTCTTCTTAATCCTTTCTTCAAAGTATGTTGCAAAGAAGAAATATTTTTGCCAGGATCAAAACATTCTGCGCTTAGAAAATTAAAAGCAATCTTGTACAATTTAATTTCTTTTATACACAATTTGCTTTCTTGTATATAATAAAACTGCATTTGGGTTCATGGTAATTTTTAAACTGCAAGCAATAAAATACCAATCTTACTGCAAAAAAATACCAGTCTTACAGCAGTCTTACAAATACTTATAGGGTGTTATTAAAATATTATAGCAGTGTTCTAGAAGTCTTCATGTGAAAATTTAAAAATAAGATTACTTCAACCATCATTTATGAAAAAAACATACTTGCTATTTTTCTTTTCATCCATGGACATACAAATATCCACACTAAGGCAGCAAATACAACTGATACACCAATTGATATAAGTGCTATTGCCCATATAGGAAGCGTAATTCCTAAGACTGAAAAAAGAAGAAAATAAAAGTGTGAATTTCTTATGTAACTTTTATGTTTTATGGAGAGTATCTGGAATATTATTTCAGAAATATAAGCCATTAAATCAGAAAATTAAGTGACTTTCTTTATAAAACAACGATATAAATTTTGTTTTACAAAAATGTTGGTATTATTATAAAGCAGAACATTGCATCCCATTTCCTTTTTCTATATTGAATAGAAAAATATGTCAACTGAACTTATTAAAATTTATATTAAAATCATAAAACATGAGAAATATTATAAAATGTTGGATTTAATGTTTAACCTTTCATAAGGAGAATAGTCTTACCCTAATTCACTTAAATAAAAAAAGGACGTATGTACAGAAATTGCTGTTTTTCAAGCCAAATATTGCAAGTATTGTGTCTAACTTTTAGAAAAACCTTGGCTTGCAGACATTACTCTTTTGTTGGAAATAAAAGACAGCCTAAATTAAGGTGGGAAGAGTACAGAATTATATTCTGTGTTCCAAAGGACAAAACAATCTTTTAACAGCAAACTCCATCTACTCACCCGGAGCACCTGTATACATTATGGAGAACACATTAATAGTTATTGTAGCAGCATAGAATACTGGAAGAGCACGAAGACCATTTGGTACTGGATCTTCCTACATTAAAAAAATAAGAATTTTTGAAATGTAATTGATAAAATCAGATTGTTTTTTAACAAATCAATACATTATCATTTTTAATACTAAAATTATTTCAGTCTGCTTAGAAAAACATGCAGTGATCAAAAGGTAACCTGGGGCTTCTGATTTTTGGCATCAGCCCCATCATCATAAGAATAAAATGAGAATATACAATGTTGATCTACTATATTTTTTAATTTTAAAATTATAGAAGGTAAATTTTGGCTAGTTCAGTATTCTCCCCTAGAAAAAGCAAAAACTGACATTGATGTCGAATATACATTGTTATTAGGGAGCCATATATTATTCTCATAAAAAAAGAAAAAAATGATGGTCCCATCAGCCTAGAAAAGTAGAGCACATACTTCATTTTAAAGAATGGTGGTAAGATTCGAAGATCTGAATTATTTCCACTGAATAAAATACATTCCCTAATCTATTCAATAACTTATACTCTCACCTGTCTTGCTAGTTTGGTAACCCATTCAGGATTAGGTATACAGAAAGTTATCTTGAATAGACATTACAAAGCATTAGACAAAGTTCTACAAGAACTCACCTCTCAAAGAAAAATGGAGGAGGTAGAACTGTCAAGAGATATTTGACCTTTTCATAAATTACCAAGGACTTCAAAAGCCAGATTTTTATGTTTGTTATTATTTATTATATAATTGCTGAGAGGAATGGTAATTCAAAGTATTGCTTTTTCGCCCTATCAACATATACCAGGGTATCTATTGTTTTAGCCAAGGATCAGCTGCTAAGATCTTTCTTTGTAATGTTTTAGCTGTAATAAAATGCTCTCCAATTTCAAGGGAATATTTAAATTCTACAGTATGCTCTTCACTTGCTATTTATGTAAGGGAGAATACAAAGTCTTGCTAGGTAGATTTTATCACCAACATTTTTCAATTGCACATATCAAAGTATTTATAGTTTAGTATGCCAGAAACAAGGGAGGAAGAAATAAAACTTTATGAAAAGTGGGGGCAAAGGAATCAGGATACAAAATATTTTCTTTTTCTATTTTTTTTTAAAGTTCATATGTTATCTATTTATTAAACATAATACAATCTACTTTCATTATTTAATATCCATTTGAAAATATGTCATGGAGTTCTGTTTTAAAAGCTGTATTTTTCAAAATGAATAAAATATAGTGTTTCAAATCTATTTTATAAATAAAATTAACATAGTTGTGGGTTTTATTCCAGGCTGTTATTGAGGATTAATCTAAAGTAAAAACTCATATCAAGTATGTACATATTTATATCTAGAGGCAGATGTTTCTCTGCCAAATAAGAATATATTGCAACAAAAGGAGGAATTTTTCTGAGAGGAGGATGAGTCTTGCATTATTAGAGAGGTTAAATGAACTTTAATAAAAAAAAATATCTCTAAAGTGTATAATTATAGTTGAAATATTGGGAGAGACAGGACTGTGAAGATTTTTCTTCTTTTTATCTTAAATCCAAAAGCAGTTCTCAACCTACAACCATAATAGAGCCTTCCATTAGGATTGCATGATAATCATTAGACAAGACTATCTCATTTGACAACTCTCCTAATCTCTCTGATGAAGACATCAATCAATCCATCAGAATAAAGCTGGAAGGGAACAAACAGAAGACCTTATACTATTTTATTTTTATTTATTTGTCAATCGCTTACAAGTTAATAGATATAAGTATAAACATGAATAAGAATACAGGAAATAGGTACGAATAAATGGGGACAATAGGACAGGGACGGTATGCATGATGGTGCACTTATGCACACCCCTTACAGACCTCTTAGGAATGGGGTGAGGTCAATAGTGGTTAGTTTGAAGTTAAAGGAGTGGGGGTTCGAGGATGTAACAACAGAGTCAGGTATGGTAGTGCATTCCAGGCATTGACCACTCTGTTGCTGAAGTCGTGCTTTCTGCAATCAAGTTCAAGCAGTTTACATTGAGTTTATATCTGTTGTGTGCTCTTGTATTGTTGTGGTTGAAGCTGAAGTAATCATTGACTGGTAGGACATTGTAACAGATAATTTTGTGTGCTATGTTTAAGTCTAACTGTAGACAACGTAGTTCAAGGTTTTTCAAGCTCAAAATCTCAAGCCTGGTGATATAGAGTATTCTGTTGCGAGCAGAGGAGTGTAGTACTCTTCTTGTGAAATACTTCTGGACTCGCTCAATTGTATTAATATCTGATATGCAGTGCAGATTCCAGACTGATGAGCTGTATTTGAGTATTGGTCTGGAAAATTTGTATGCTCTAGTTAGCAATTTGATATTTCTGGAGGAGAAACTTCGTAAGATTAGATTTACAACCCTTCATGCCTTTTTGGCAATGCTGTTACAGTGAGCTTTGGCGCTTAGGTCATTTGATATGAGAATTTCAAGGTCCTTGACAGAGTGAGGATCATCAACGAGGTCATATCCGCCTAGTTTGTATTTGGTGTACTGATTTTTTTTACCAATATGTAGGACAGAGCATTTGTTGGTTGAGTCTTTTTAAGAAGTGATAAAGCACCTATAACGTCTGAAGGAAGCTATTCAACTGATTCATTGTCCTCACTGTTAGGTAGTTTCTTCTTAATTTCAGGTTGCTTCTCTTCTTGATTGGATATACTTTGGTCTCTACAGCACTCTCCATCCCTGCAAGGTTCCCACAAACCTTGTTTCTGCTTACCACCCAATATACCCCACTCCTACTTTGCCTTGGTTTCAACGTTTCCAGATCTTTGGAGTTTGAGTTAGGGAACTTCATTGCTTGTCCAAATGACAGAGATCCAAATCTGGTCATTTTCCAAATGGCCACATTGAATAGTGATTGCTCCAAAAATGGTGGGCATTTTCTGGATCACCCCACATTACCCAGCAATGAAACAGACTATTCTGCTTCCCTAACACAGTGTGTCCAGAGTTTTCTACAGTAATACACAGACCATGCTAGGATAGCAGAACAAAACACTCCTTCCTTGGTTGCATCCTGTAACGAACTGCCTTTTCAGTGCTGCCACAATTCAATGTGTCTACTTAGAAGCCACTGGGATGGTGCTAAGTAGCCTAGCAGAAAACCAACTTGGTATGCTTCCCTATTCCAAGCTCTGGAGTTCTGTAAGGTAAGCGAAGGGTACCTTTCAAGAGTTCCTGGGATGGGAAGCAGGCCAAAGAGCTGTGGGGACATGGCCAGGGGTAAATGGGAGGAGATAGGCGGGCAGGCATTGCAGTATCCCTGTGGGTAAGTCATAAGGGCAGTGAGGTCACTGCAGTAATCATAAATTCAGGACAGAGTCAAAAGTAACTTTTGGGGAAATGAAGAGGTTGCTACGTGATCAATCACATCAGTGACTACTTATAATTAATATGTTCAATAAAAATGATTGTTGTACCAGGAAAGTTATTGACACACACAAAAATCACAGACAATGTAATTTTTAGAGGAACATTAAAATGTGTTTATGAAATAGATACTTTATTATTTTAACCAAAACAGTTTAGAAACTGAGGATCTACCTTTTTAAACCAACTAGGTGTGCAGACAAATACTATGTAATTATTATACAAATTCTTTTTGTATAATACAAAAATACTATGTAATTATATTATACAAATACTATGTAATTATTATATAAATGCTTAAATGTCAGATATATCTTTAGAAATTAACAGATACTGTTTGTGTTTTATTCTAATTTGTATATCATTTTCATTTTATTATTGGCATTATGGTTTTAATGCAACATTATTATTTTGTTCTTGTGAACCAGAGTGTGTAGACATACTGCAAAATAAATATAAACATCATTAAATGCCTTATCTTTATAACAAATAATGTCTTTCAGTGTGTGCCTGATGGGAATGAGGTATAACAAATAGCATCAATACATTTTTATGGTATCAACAATACCAACCTTATTTAAGATGAAAAATCTGATCAAGAGAAACAGCGCACCAGACATCATACCAGATAGTAGTGGGGAGATAAACCAGGAAGCAACTGAACATAAATTTTTAAAAAATATTACATTCAATAATTGGCAAGGTTCCATTCAATGTAAAATTCTGCCAAAACACAACTTGTTCTTTATGTTACTTTCCAATAATTATTTAAATAGATTCAAAGTTATTTTTAAAAACTCTCAAATTCAGCCAAAGTAGAGATGTTTGAATCCAATGATTTCAATAGAGATGTTATGTCTACTGATACCAAGTAAATTTATATTTAAAAGTACTCTTAAATATGTTTTTCTGCAATTCCAAGATTACATCAGATTTTATTTTTACTCTGCACTCATAAGTCAAGTTTCCTTAGTTTTTCTTTGTATTAAAATGTTCATCTTACTTTTTTAGTTTTTTCCACAAAGTTTTTACTGTTTAAAATCAACACTGGAGTTCAATTTCTTGAAGTTAAAAAAAATCCTTTAAAATGAAAAAAAAATTCTGTTACTAAGTGAAACATTTGTTAAATGTTGAATTTTGCCTCATTTTATGACTTTTCTTATCACAGTTATTAAGTGAATCAGTGCAGTTGTTAAGTTAGTCACACAACTTAAGTGTTGTTAATGGAATCTGGATTCCCTATTGACTTACTTATCAGAAGATTGCAAAAGACAATCATCTGACCCTGGGACACTGCAACTGTTGTCAATATGAGCCAGTTTGCCAAGCGTCCAAATTTTGATCAAGTACCATGGAAATGCTGCAAAGGTCATAAGTGTGAAAAATGGTCACAAGTCTCTTTTTTTTAAGTGCCTTTGTAACTTTGAATGCTCACGAAATGAAGTGTTGTAAATTGAGGACCACTTATTGTTTAAATTCTTTAAAACCTTTTAAAAATAACAGTAACATATTGTTTGTAGGAATATAAACATAATAAGATTCCATTGAACATTGTGTGAAACCTATATGCATATCTCTAAATTTTGGTCTACTCAATTAATTTTACCAAATTTAATTGGTTGCAGAAGTACATCAACATATAATATTTCAGTAATATTAAAAGTTTCCATAGCTTAGTTTAAGAATGCTTTATTTTTTTAATGCACATATGTTACATTAGAGAGCTAGTTTAGTTACGTAGATAAGGCAGTGTTTCTCAACCATAGCAACTTTTAACTTACTGTATGGGGAATTCTGGGCGTTGAAATCCATGTTATCTTAAATTTACTAAGATTGAGAAATGCTAAGTAAATATATTAGGCTAGAAATTATGAAACTGTGAGTTTCATAACTTGCCTTAGGCACAAAGCCAGATAGCCTTGGGCTAATCACTTTCTCTCAACCCTTGAAAGAAGGCAATGGGAAACCACTTTTGAAAAACCTTGCCAAGTAATCCTCAGGGACTTATCAACATGGTCTCTGAGAATCGGACATGACTCAGTGGAAGAAAAAAAATTACACTATAAATAAAAACATTTATATTATAAATGATAACTGTAGTATGGGATTCAGGACCTGCGACATTTGAAATTGCATCTCAATTTGTAAATTTCTTTTGTCTTAATTAATCCTGAGATTCATTAAAACAAAAATATGTCATATGGCTCAAGCACATTTTTCTCCCCTTTCCCTTCAGAGACATAGTAATATAATTCTAAAAGGCTAACCTCTAACCCAATACATTATCTATAACATTTAATTATCAGAATTCCTGTGCATTTCGGGCTTCCAAAACAGAGATGGCAAAACACTATTATCAAAGATGTGCAAGCTGCAAGCCTGCGCCCTGGAGATGCAGCTGACCATGCAAAGTAGCGCTCAATGATCTGAAAAGTGCACCCTGCACTGTGGGAATACATAGGAACAACAACAACAATAACAACAATAATAATTTCTGTGTTTTTCTGGCTATACTGCTTGTAGAATCTAATTTTTGTATATTACCTTAATGAAACTAGTTTACAGTGATGTCTGAACTCATAAACAGTAGCATTCCAGACAAAACTTGACAACTCGTAGTTTGCGTATCACATGAAAGCATAGCGAAATTCTTCAAAACACTTTCTAAAATTTACTGCATGTTATACATAAAGAGAATATCATTTACCAATCTTGACAAGTTCCATCCACTGGACTCCTTGTGTGCCAATTGCAACTAATGAGAAACCAATAGTAGAACCCACTATACAATGAGTTCCAGATATCGGAAGCTTTAAAAATGATGCTATCAGCTGCCAAACAGCAGATCCTAAAATGTAAAGTATAAGGAGAACAATCAAGATAGGATATTTTAACATTCTGGAGTATCAGAATTTTAAGGCATTCATAGTCTTGCAAAGGCAGGAAGAAACTCCTTACAGAGTATTACTGGATATTGTCAAATTAAAAATGATTTGCTCTCTACTGATTTCAGTTCCTGTAATATAATAAAAAATCTTCAGGTTAGCAAATACTCTTATATCATCATATATCTTTTATTGTCCCATTTTTATGAATGTATGCTCTTAGTAAGGACAAACAACGAAAAGTGCACAAATATATCTCTTTTGTTTGGGTAATTTCATTATCAAATATGGGATTGTGATAACTATCCAACCATTTTCAGCAATCCCATCACTATCTACCATTTCAGGATATCTGACAAGAGTTCCACCTAGTATGACCCAGTATCTTATTCACTATGTAAAAAGACATAAAGTTTATTCAACAATCAATTTTATATAATTATTAGAGTCTAATTAATGTTTTTGAGAATTTATTGGATTACTACTGCTAGTAATTCACAATTTGTGACTATAATTGGGATCAGAAGTTCTGTGCTAAGCAAGATGAATTGTTATTACATTGGCCAAGCTCAATTTTACATTTTTTGCCATGGATGTTAAATGAATCACTGCAGGTGTTAAGTCCATCATACAGCAATTAAGCAAATCTGGCTTCCTGCATTGACTTTGCTTGAAGAAAGCCAGCTGACAAGATCACAAATTGGGATCATGTGAGTTGGGCCAATGCAACTGTCTTAAATATCTATCAGTTACCAAGTGTCCAAATTTTAATGATGTGTCATTGGGATGCTGCAATGGCTATAAGTGCAAGGACCAGTCATAAATCACTTTTTCAATGCCATAGTAACTTTGAATGGTTGTAAGTTGAAAACTACTGTATTTATTTTCCATGCTTCAGCCACTTCAAAGGATACAGTCCAGCCAACAAAGCAGATATTACAAGGTAATAAATTATTGGATGAAGGTAGAAATAAAGAAACATTCAATAATCTAAAATGAAAATAATTTTGATGGATAAAGTAATCCTTGTAGTAAATGTGCTCTTGTATTAACAAGCATTTTTTCTTCTTGAAACAATTAGGAAATATAACAATGCCAAATAATCCATCAAATTCACAAAAGTGTTAGACTCTATCAATTTAATTTTATATTTTAGCTCATTTGTTTCATTATCTGGAAATTTACATAATAAAAAATTGATTTGCTGATTAGCATTGAAGAAATAAATAGGAATACTTGCATAGTTTTAAAGAAAGTCACACCAATGAGTTGCAGGAAATAATTCAAGAGTTTAAAGTGTACAGGAATGAATAAGAAGGATAGGCATTGTAATAAATGAGAAAGGAAGGCATCCCATGTGCCAATAAAAAAGTATTTGTATGGCATAGCACACTTCAGAAAATACTCATCTTTAAATTCTACTTCTGGAATGTTTTGAACAAATTAACGGTCATTCTCAGTAAAATTAAATGGAGTAGAGTGGCAAAATCTGATTAAAGAATGGCAATGGAGATGCATCAAAGGAATGCCTTCTGGTAGTGAAAATATTTGGATGAAATGGTTTTAAAGTTCATTTGCCAATTACAGAACTTCAATTAAATACAGCTGATAAGACAAAATTTTAACTGTAATCTATTCTTATACAAATACATTAGGAGTGGCCCAAGATTCTTGTTTTGGTTCTTATCAAACATATACATCATGTATTAACAAAAATACAGGATAGCAAGACAAGTCCAATATTCTAATGTTAACTAAGCCATGCTTTGTATTGAAACATCCTCACAGAATATAGGCCTGTATTCTAACCCCACTAAGGAAGGGTGAAATGCATCTTTCATAAACAAACATGGACATGCTATTTTAAGTGGACTCCATTGCATTGCCATTTATCTAAAATTAGATCTAGATATTAAAAATATTAATCGTTATCTATATTTAATCATTAGCAGTCTATGTACTTTAAATAACCTTAATTTTTAGAATTAATTTATTTGTGACTGCATATAAGACTGCATCTGTTTTTAAAAGCTGACATTTCAAAATATTTGCAAGAATCCAGGCTCAGAGTTGTAGACAATCCCAGGACAATCAAATCAAGCTCCCAAGAATAGCCTCCTGGTCCTCAGATTGGATCCTTTCATATATTTTGAAATGTCATCCTTTGAGGGCAACCTCAACTGCTAACTAGAAACAGAGGGCTATATTCTCTTGATAAGATCAAATCTCCTTTTATCTATTAATATTTGCATTGTTGTGTAGGGAAGAAAATACAAGCTTCCAGTGGGAAGAAAAGAAATTACTGTTCTCCTATAACCCCCATCATGTTCCGAAGAACAAGAAACACTGATTGTAAGCACAAATAGAATAGCTTAATAAGATAAGCTAGTAGTTTATTTTTTCCCATAAAAATTAATAGACCTGTAAATACAAATCTAAGTCACCAATATTTTTAAGTATACTACAGTGCTATATATAGCACTTAACAATTTTATATCACTTTATAATGTTTTACAGCCCTCTCTAAGCGGTTGACAGAAATAGTACAGTCTGGGTCCTCATTTTATATAATGTTGTCTTGCCAATATCTTGTTACATATTACCTTTTTAGTAGTTTTAGAGTCTCATACACTATACTGAAATAGTAAGTAAACAGAATATTTAGTAAGGCCAATTATATTTCTCATCTTTTAAATTTAATAAGAATTGGGGAGTGGCAATGAGAGCTTCTTTTCTAAAATAATATAGCTGATAGTTAATATTAATAATATTAATCTTACTCTAAATAAACTGTGATCTGAATCTACGATAAAATTAACTTTTTATTTTATTTTTATTTTATTTAAGCTATAAAATTAACTTTTATTAATATGGGTTCCAATAAACTATGAAAGGCATCTGGCCAGGGAAAAGCGTGCAGAACTTGATTCCAAGGGCCTGTTTTTGACTTCTCAATATTAATTTCCTCAATCTCTACAGGGATTTTGTAGATTGAGAAATTTGCAATTATTTTAGTTTTGCCAAGAGGATCTAAGATTTTTTAATTGTTTGAAGAAAATAATTAAAAGCTTAGAAAAATAAGGTTACTTACCAACCATTGCACTGACTTCTCCAGCCATAAGTAGACCTGTTGAGTTGTCATACAAGTTCACATCAATTATACCTTTGCGAATAGTTTCACCTACTTTTGCTCCTAGCAATACTGAACCAGTAGTTTCAAAAATTGAAGCAAGGATGCAGGCTTGGCGCAAAGTAACTACACCAGAACCCACAGCAGTACCAAAAGAATTGGCAACATCATTTGCTCCAACTGAAAATGCCAAGATAAAAGCAATGATAAAACCCACAATAACCATCCACAAATATTCTTCCAATGCCATTTTTCTCCAAGTGCTCTTGTAGTTAGGGTTCCTGTTTAAAACTATTTTAATTAGACAAAGCTGAAAAGTAGTGAGCAGATTTGAAAGCGATTTTGTGCACACAATGAGTTCTCTCTGGAAAGTGCTGTGTGGTACTGGAGCGTGAAGAAACTGCTAACTGGAGATTTTCAAGCTACTGTTAATACTGTTTGTTTGGCTCAATTCAATCACCAGCGAGATCCATTCCATATTTTACTTCAGTAGGTTTACAGTAGGTTTGTGGTGACCTCTCCTACAAAAGAAAAAAAATGACAAAAACCTAGAATCAAAAACTATATAAAAAAGAAATCTAAAATGTCATGATTCCCCAGTAACTATAGATAAAATAGCTGAAATCAAATTACAATTGACAGTATTTAGGAGTTAAAAATACATTAGAATTGAGGTTGTTCTATAATTGAGATTGTTCTACTTCTTAGAAAACTTTAAAAAAATTAAATAGAGATATAAGCATAATCTTTTGATCTTCACCAAGTATCTGGAAGAAATAATATATTAATCTTTAAGCAAGAATGTCCTTTAGCAAGGATGCCTGCTAAGCATAATTAAAGCTTAATTAATCTGTATAGTTCAAAATAACTTGAATGTGCTTTTTCCTATCATACTTTATCATACATATTATACTTTGTCTCTTGTAAAATAGCAGAGGCTGATGTTAATTCCTTGTACTGTTCAGAGAACTGAAAAAAATCCTTGTTCCTTAACTAATTAAGTCTATAATGTAAAGTCTACTTGATCCAGATCTATCAATAATATACTGTCTGCTGAACATAGTTTGGGATATACTGAAATACACCACTTGAATTGTAATCACACATATTTGTTCATAAACTGAGATTTTCATTGTCATCTTTGAAAAAATGAACTAAAAGTCAGCTTCACTAGAAACTTGAAACCTACTTTTGCTTTAACATACGTAAAATTTTACTGGTAATATTTTGTCAGGTAACTCAAATTCTATTCTGAAAAAAAGTTAAATTCTGGTATTGAATGAGTTTTGAATACTTGACAAATGACATAATTCATTTGTGTCATTATGTCTACATATCATAAGTACGTACTAGCAAAGAACCTAGGACACTGAAGCCTCGTGCTCAACTACCAGAATTAGCTTCTTTATTTTACCAGTCTGCCCATTCAGATAGTTCTTATTTAAAAACCATAATTGGAACCAGCAATTCAGTTGTTAAGATTGCTAAATGAAAAATCATGTGACTGTGACATCTTACTACAGCTTTCTTTTGCTTTACACACCTGTGAAGATTATAAATATGAGCATTGACTGAAGTTACTTTTCCATAATAAACACAACTATGAACAGTCACTATATGAGGCAGTTGCTAAACAAGGAGTGTTGTACTGTCAACAATGTAAGTTTAAAAAAATAATTCCTGGAAGTACTGGATGTCCACAAAAAAAATGTCCTGGTGCTTTTTTTTTAGCATCTATAGTATCTACAATATCCTCCTGCAGCAATGAAACCTTGAAAAATCCACTTATATATCATATTTTTTGCTCCATAAGATGCACTTCCCCCTCCCTTCAAAAAAGTGGGTGGAAATGTCTGTGCGTCTTATGGAGCGAATATTTCATCACAGACCATGAAGTCTTTGGTGAATAGCAGCCAGGTTTTGGCGGTGGAGTCTAAAGCTGAGGTGCTAAACCCACCTCTTCTGTCTTTGTCATTGCCTGTCTCTTCTGTCTCTTTTCTGCAGTGCAGGAGTCAACAGGCAAAGCTGGCATATGAGAGGAAACCTATCTGTGGTCCCCTCCTAGGCTCCGCCTCCTGCCATCATTAAACTGTTGCTCCATATTCAACACTCCATATTCACAGTGAGACAGTGCTCCATATTCACAGTACTCTGAATATTTTTTTTGTTTTCCTCCTCTAAACCTAGGTGCGTCTTATGATCAGGTGCATCTTATAGTGTGAAAAATAAGGTACTTGCTAAATGGCCTCAGCAGTTTACAACATTTGCATATCTTTTTTAAAAAAATGAAATGCGACCCAGTTTATATGCAATGTGATTTTCAATAAATTTCAAGTTAGTCCAATTTTAAATAATTACATTTAAAGTTATTAAATCAGCACTTCTTATTTTGTATTTACACAAAATACATGCTTCTATCACAGATCCATTCTCCCCGGCTGAGATTAATAATAAAGTGAAATTATGATCTCATAAACCTGACTACACTAATGACTTATTTCTGACAGCAAATCTTTCAAGCTCGTCAAACCACTGTTCCTATTACTATTTTTATAGAAAACATTTTTCTTACCATTGATATCTAAGTTCTATCCACATTTAATTTTTTAAAGTCCAGTTATCTGGAACACCTTAAATACAAATGAAATAGCATCTCAGCAGCAAGCCATAGAAAGGCAAAGAAAACTGACCAATTCTCCTGCCCTGAAAAGTCCTGGAACACTGACCTTGTTCTACAAAGCTTAAGAGAAAGGACAGGATGTTAGCTCTATCACCATGGTAAAATAAATGCACCAACTGCGATGAGCCAAAAATGAACAAGAATACGCTCAATATAAGAATGCAATTCTTAATTGTAAAAAGTAAAACCTCTAAATCACATTCAACACTTGGCAATTTCATGGTCACAATCTGATTTATTACTATTTGGGGGTTTTCTTTCATTTTAACATCTCCAAATAGCTGACAGCTTTTAATTTCCTACTGACCTCCCATATAAGTGCCACCTAGGTCTGATCCTCCTTAGTTTTTTTTATAATCGGTTAAAGAAATTCCATAAATCTGCCTTAAGAGATCCATATTTGTTACACTCTGAATAATTACGACTGGCCACTTTGGTTAGTAATGTAATGGTTACTCAAAAGGCCAGAGACCTTGGAAAAGATATTTAGAAGCATTTATCAGAAAAACACACAGAAACCCTCTTGATTGCTTAGATTATAAAGGAAGGAAAATTAAAACTGAGATAAACTGGCAAGATTCTCTCTTTTACTGCAACCTACCTCAAGTATAGAAAATCCTTATTTAATCTACTTTTATTCAGTGACCATTATGATGATGGTGCTGAATGAGAGGAATTCATTATGTATTTGCAATCGTTGTAGGATCAGTGGAGAAGCCAGGAGCAGGCTGCAAATAAGAAACTGCGACTACATTGGATTTGCCTAAAAATTGCAACTGGAACTCCTGGAACTGCTGTCATAAGTTAGTGCAGTTACATGATGTTGTATCTTACAACCATATTGCTTAGTAACAAAGTTCCCGAGCTATTATCATTAATAAGCAAGAGTAGTCTTTTTGTGGAGTCACAGAAAAAAACAGCTGATTATGCTAAGCCTGCCAGTGTGCCAGACATATATAGTGTATATAAAAAATCTACACACTATTTTTAAAATGCCAGATGTTTGAGATGTAAAAAGAAAAAATCAAACCAAGATAAACACTTCAAAATATTGTCTATCTTTAATATTACATAAGCTTCTACAGTTCAATTGATAACTAAATATTTTGTGTAAAAAAACAATAAAAAACTTCTAATAATGTTGCATAAAATTGCATTTAAATTAATATTAATATTTTGTTGAAGCACATTTTGATTTTATGACAACATTCAGTTTTTTGCAGTAGAAGCTTATCAGCATGGGACATTTTGCCCTGGAATTTTACTCACTCTTCCTTGAAAAGGGATTCCAAATCTATCAGATCTCCTGATCACTCCACTGATTTTCAATTGGATTTAGGTCTGGGTTCTGGCTTGGCTATTCCAAAACTTTAATCTTCTTATAGTCATTCTTTTATTGACATGATGGTTTGCTGAGTCAGCGTTGAGTTGAAAGGTGACATTCCTCTTCATTTTCATCATTTTAGTAGAGGACTGAAGGTTTTATGCCAAAATTCACTGATATTTGGAATTATTCATAATTTCTTTCACCTTGATTAAAGTTCCAGTTCCAGCTGAAGAAAAGCAGCTTCAAAGCGTAATGTTGCCACCATCATACATCACTGTGGATATGGTGCACTTTTAATGATGGGCAGTTTATGTACCATATCGTTTGAAATTATAGCCAAAAATAATCAATCTTTGTCTCATCAGATTTATCAAATTTGATGTAGGGTTTTGCAAAACATAACTGGGCTTAGAAATTTTCTTTGCAAGTGTGTGTCTTGCCACGCTAACCCACAGCCCAGACATACGAAGCATACCAGAGATTATTTTCACATGTAGTACACAATCAGTATATGTCAGAATTTCCTGCAAACTCCTTTAATGTTACTGTAGTCCTTTTAGCCCCTTGAATCAGTTTTCTTATTTTGTCAACAATTTTGGAGGGACATTACCATAAGTTCTTGGTTACATCAATGTTATATTTTCTTCATTTGTTGATGATTGTCTTCCATTGTGCTCCATGGTGTAGCCAATATCTTGGAAAAAATTTGTGCCCTTCTCCTGACTGATATCATTCAATGAGATCCCCTTGATGCTTTGTAAGCTCTTTGCAACCATGGCTACTACTGTAAGGGGTAACTGAGTTAAATGTCATAAAAATCCTTCTGGAACAGGGGTGTCAAACTCAATTTCATTGAGGGCTGCATCTGGGTTGTGTTTAATCTTGGGAGGTTGGAGTGGCATGGACAGCACAACATCACTCATAAGTGCTAAGGCAGGACTTCCCTCAGACCCTCACTCTCATTATAATCTCCATCCATCCATCCTTCCTTCCCTTTCCCTTCCCTCTCATCCTTCTTCTTCCCCCTTTCCTTATTTTTCTTCCTTGATCTCTTGCCATCTTTCCCTCTTTTTATCTTTCCCTTTCTCCTTTCCTGTCCTTTCTTGTATGCACAAGTACAAAAGGGGAAACATGACTTTTGTTTTGTTTTGCTAGCCCTCTGCCAATGAAAAAGGAGCTTGGGGGGCAGGTGCAGCCTCCCAGGCTCCATTTTTGGCCGTAACAGCTTTCTGCAGCCCTCTGCCAGCGAAAACGTACATGGATCCCCAAGCTCTGTTTTTGCCGGCAGAGAGTTGCAGGAGGCCGTTGTAGCTGAATACAGAGCCCGTGGACCAGTCCTTTGCTGTTTTCAGGGTGGCCCATGGGCCAGATCTAAGCACCCCACGATTTCACATGAATGTGTGTATTACTACCCAAGATAACTGTTAATTGTAATAAACATGAAATTAATATTTTATTATAGAATTATTACAAAAGATATATAATTGTTAACTGTAATAAATATGAAAATATTGTATGGTAGGGAAAAAATGATGTGGAATCTAATAGATATAAAATTAATATAGTGAAATATGACATCAGATAAAGGTTATTATATTATTATTAGAATTGCATAATTTGCTAAATATAAATAGGATGAATATTACTCTGTTTGTATCCTAATAGGACTATTAGAAAGAGACTTTGCTTTAAATATAATAGTGGCACAACTAAGAATCAAAAAGGGGATAAACAGTGGAAAACACAAATTAATATGAATTTATGAATGGTTATTAAATTATATAATTTATTAAACACTGTAAATATGACTATTAATATAATATTTATAACAAAGGAAGTAATGTTAAGAATACAGAGATTGACACAAGAATAGCACATGGGAATACTGAATAATTAAGATTGATTATTTGTATTAATATCAAACTATATAAGGATGTTAACAGTATCAATATGAAATTATTGTCATGTTTGTTCTAAAATGTAAAATACCCTGGAACCACATTGTTCACACAATGATGTTTGAAAAATTAAAAAATGTATTTTAAAAAAATCTATTTTTATTTTTTATTTATTTATTTTTATCAATTGCTTACAACATAATAGGTATAAGTAAAAACATAGTTATGAATACATGGATACATATAAGAAAAATAAATAAAAATAAAAGAAATAGGAGAGGGACAGTAGGCACGTTGGTGATCTTATGCACGCCCCCTACAGACCTGTTAGGAAAGAGGTGATCTGGGAAATCTGGGAAAGCAGATGCGAGAGGCGTGGCTGCAAAGGATTGACAGACTCAGTCTAATGAGCAGAAAGGCAGTTAACTCATCCCTTGGATTCTCCTCAGCATACTGGAGAATGGGACCATGTACATGCTCAAAGGCTTGGTGCCTGCAACAACAAAAAGACTGAAAAAACCTGATCTAGTGGCTTCATATTTATAATAGAATAATAGATTTTAATAGCCTTAAAAATATGTACCAGAAAATAATTAATACTGTAAACCAAACCTAACTTAATCTGAAAAAACTAATGATTTCAAGTAAGGATATTAAAAGCTGTATAAGCTACATATTATAAAAGATTAATATCAATAGAATTGAGAACTCTAACAAAATAAATGGGTAATGTTGTTTTAAAGTTTACTGAATATAGATGAAAGAATTTAAAATAACCTGGCTATAGTTCTAGTGCTATTCTAGGATAGTATGTAATGCAGTTAAAATAATTGTTTCTTTTAAAATGTTTGCAATAATAACATCAAACTATGATCAAAATGTCACATAATAAAGTATTTTTGAGTTTTGTAAGCTTTGCAGTCATGGGAGAATAACAGGACAGCAGTAAAATATATTATGTTTCTGGCCTAATAAACACTTTCTTCATAATCCACGATATTTCTTACACTAGTACACAAAATTTGGTTGCAATATAAATAGAAGAAAAATCATTGTCCAAACATAATGCACTACAGGATATAAAAGTGGTTTTTGCAACCTGGAATCCTTATGAATATTGGATGAATGAGTTGAAATATTAACACCTCTGGACAACATGTTCTATAGTTTCTACTTAGCTATTATCATGTGAAGAGAAATGGAGCAAAAGTGAGATCCACATGTATTTTCTTTCTTGCACAGGACAGAGTGCTAAAATGAGTCAAAGTCATAGATCTTGCTATATTCAGGTACAGTGTTAAATATGAAGCAGAAACTAATATATAAATGGGAAAATATTGGGTTATTGTCAGTTCATATTGGTTTTCCACATCTCTCACTAACGATAGAATGTCTAATAGAAGTTTTTTGTGTGTGTTTGTATGTCCAAATCAGTCCTCCATGCACAAGTCCATGTTAAGCGACTGTCTAATGTCACCTGCTGGTTTCTGTTCCCAAGATCAGAAGTGATATTTAGCAGGTTCTGGCCAGTTCTGGAGAACTGGTAGTGGAAATTTTGAATAGTTCGAAAAACTGGCAAATACCACCTCTGACTGGTCCCATCCCCATTTATTCTCTGCCTCTTGAGTCACAGCTGATCGGTTGGGTCTTCTTTTGTTGCTCTGCACAGGAGAATGAAGCTGGAAAGCAGTTAGTGGGGAGGGAGGGAATGGGCTTTTGTAGTAGCCTTCTCCCAGAAGTTGGGAGGGAATGGAGATTTTTACAGTATCCTTCTCCTCAAGTGGGGTAGGAATGGAGATTTTGTAATATCCTTCCCTTGGAGTGGGGTGGGAATGGGGATTTTACCATATCCTTCTGCTATCATACCCACCAAGCCGTGCCACGCCCACCAAGCCATGGAACCGGTAGTAAAAATTTTTGAACCCCACCACTGCCCAAAATGCACTAAAATTCAATTTCCCAGCTTCTAATCCAGAACTTTTAGCCAATATACCAAACTGGCTCTAGCTTGGTCATACGTTTTATAGATAACTGTAGAAGAGAAAAAAAAAGTGAATTTGCCTCCAAAACTGGAATCATCATTTGGACTAGCAGTGCAGGAAAGTTCTAAAAATGAGCAAATACTCACCTAATTGTATAATTATTACTATCTTGGATCCCAAATGTGAAATACCAACCAATATATTATTGCATTTCAGTATGAATAAATCCCATATAAGCCCTCAAAACAAGAGTAGATAAACACATTCCCAAAGCTTTTTCTGTAAATTCATGGATGAAATTGAAGTTTTAATTATTTTTTGGAAAAATGAGAAAAAAAAACCCTGAATCAGTAAGTTTAATTGTTGAGAAAGTTCTAAAGAAAAAGCATTACAGACAAGAACAATTTACGATCCCCCTTCTTCCAAAGGCCACATCTGCCGAAGCAAAGGAATCAATTTGGTAATGTCTAATGAAGGGAGACGGAGATGCCCAGGTAGCTGCTCGACATATTTCCTCCAGCGAAGCTTGAGTAGCCCAAGCAGCTCTCCTGGTGGAATGCGCCATGAGTCTAGCTGGCACCAGAATGGACAAAGTGATGTAGGCTTTGGCAATACAGGATCTAATCCACCTGCTTAAGGTGGGAGGGGAGGTCTTGCAACCCAATGAATTATGAGAGAAAGAGACAAATAAGGCCTTAGTTTTCCTGAATGTTGATGTACATTTGAAGTAAATGCGTAAAGCCCTCTTAACATCTAGCTTATGCCATTTGTGTTCTAGATGATGGGTAGGATTAGGGCAGAAATCTGGTAGCATGATTTCTTGGGCCCTATGAAACCAGGCATTAACTTTAGAGACAAAGGTGGGGTCCAAACACAGGACCACCCTGTTGTCATGGAAGGAACAGAGATCCTCCCTGATAGAGCTGCAAGCTCAGACACCCTCCTAGCTGAAGTAATGGCAACCAGAAAAACCACCTGATAAGTTAGGAACTGAAGTGAAACTGATCTGAAGGGTTCAAAAGGCGATTCTGTTAATGCCTGCAGCAGCTTGGGTAACTCTCATGAGGGATATCTGTGGATCGTCGGTGGGCAGATATTAGTGGCTCCTATCAGGAACCTGTGCACAGAAGGGTGATGTGACAGGGATGAAAAATGATCCCAGTGGATACTGGTTGATAGGGCCGCCACCTGGCAGTGGAGAGTATTGGGTGGAAACCCCTTATCCAACCCATCCTGAAAGAACATTAGAACATCAGCTAAAGATGCTGTGGTAGGAACCCAGTCCACCTTCTGGCACCACTGGCAGAAAACCATGTGGCATTGTAAATGCGTGTAGTGGAAGGTTTATGTGAAGCATGAATAGTGAGGATGACTGTATCCGGAATGTTCAAATCTCTCAGATGTTGCCACTCAAGCGCCACATGGTTAGGTGAGACCATTGTGGCTCCGGATGAACCAGGGGTCCCTGGAGAAGCGAGACCCTGTGGTCTGGGATTAGCCAATGTGGGCAACCGATAGGTTCACCAGATCCGCATACCAGGGTCTCCTGGGCCAATGAGATGCCAGGAGAATCAGCTCCTCCAACATCTTCCAAATGACCGCTGGAATGATCGGAAGAGGGGGAAGGCATAGAGGAGACCTGGGGGCCATCTGCTCTGAAGCACGTTGGCCATCTCAACGCCCTGAGTGTAGAATCTGGTGAAGTATCTGCTTACCTGAGCATTCAGGGGAGATGCAAACAGGTCTACAGAGGGAGTGCTGAACTTGATGGATAGTTCCCTGAACAGAGGGGATAGAGGCTCCATTCCACATGGTCGAACACACTCCGACTCAGCCAGTCAGCCTGAGAGTTGTCGACCTGGATATGTGATCCACCCTGATGGAAAGAAGGTTCCTCTCTGCCCAACACCCTAGGTCCTGGACTTTGTTCCCATCTGTTGACATGTGCCTTTGCGGCCACATTGTCCATTATCACCAGTACATGGCCCCCTGTCACCCTTGAACAGAAGTGTTAGAGGGCCAGAAAGATAGCCCTAAGTTCCAACCAGTTTATCGGACAAGACCCCTCTGCCAATGATCAACGTCCCTGGGCCATCACGCTGTCCAGCACACACACACACCCAGCCCTGGAGGCTGGCATCTGGTGTGATTAGCAATCTGTCCGGCTCTTTGAATGGATGCTCCCTCCAAAGCACCGGAGACTGCCACCAGCAGAACGAGCGCAGAACCTGTGGGAGGATCTGCCCCCTGGAGTAAGAATTGCTGGTGCCTACTCATTGAAAGGGGAGCAGGAACCACTGAAGAGTCAGTGAGTGCAGTCTTGCCCACAGGACAATATCAATGCAAGAGATCATCTTTCCCAGCAGTATATGAGCCAAGGGGAGATTATAGGGCAGATTGTATTGATGTGGACTGGATTAAGATGTCATCCAGGTAACACTGATGTCTGACAGAAACCACCCAAAGGGTAGCCACCAATGACAACCCGAAAGGAAGGGCCTGGTATTGGAAATACCTGTACCGATAGGGAAAATGAAGAAACTGGCAGTGATGATGCCAGATAGGAATCTAGAGGTAGTCCTCCATAAGGTTTATGGAAAAGAGGAGGTCGCCACCCCCGAACACTCTCTAGGATAGAATTCAAGGTCTGCATTTTGAAACGCCTGTATGGGATGAACCTTTTTAAAAACTTCAGATCTAGGATGGCACGCTGCCTCCCAGATGCCTTTGGAACCACAAAAAGCCTGGAATAAAACCCTCACCCTTGCTGATGCACAGGAACTGGTTGAATGGCCCTAATATTGACAAGAGGCTGGATGGCTGTTTCCATTAGGGCCCTTTTTGTACCATCCCATGATACGGGGCAATTCACAAAATGTGGAGGAGGTGAAAGGAATTCTACTTGCAGACTCGATCTGATTGTATTGAGGACCCAGGCATCTGATGTAGACTCCTCCCATCTGGTGATAAAGGCCAGATGACCTCTGATGGGAGGGAAGAACAAGCGTTTACTTGGAGCTTCGGAAGGCATGGCCCCCTCCTCTTCGATAGGGCTGTCTACCCTTATATTGGTGCTATTGTCGGTTATTAGTCTCAGGGCACTGCTCCTGGTGTTGAGTAAAGGCCCTCTGATGATGGGAGAGGCAAGGAGAAGGTTTGGCCCAGAAAGATAAGGGACGGAAATAAGGGGTTGGGCAGTAATTTGCCCTCTTACCAGTCGAGGAGAGGACCTTCCTCTTATCCAAGGTCTCAATCAAATATGGATCCAGGGCCTCACCAAAGAGTTTCTCACCTGCATAAGGAGCCAATGCCAACTTCACTTACAGCGTGATTTGGATTGCCAGTTCCGGAGCCAAAGTAGTCATCTAGCTGTGATCAAGAGGCCATGGCTCTGGAAGCGAATTTTGCTGAATTCAGAGTGGCATCTGCTGTAAATTCAGCTGCTGCAATAATTTTGTTTAGATCTTGAGATCTAAAATCAAATGGAGAAAGGCACTCCTGTAACTGATGCAGCCAGCGGAGTGAGGCTCTGGTAAAAAATGACACTGTTGTTCATGCCCAGACAGTCAAAGCTGAGGCCTGATGGTTACATATGAGTGTTTGCTCTGATCTTTTGTCCTCAGACTTGAGCACGTCCTCTGGTTCGGTGGGGGTGCCAGAGGAGGAGAAGGAGGCCACTACTGGAGCATCTACCAAAGGGACCACAAGGATAGAAGCCAAGGCTGGTCCTACATTGTAGAAATACTGATCGTGTGAAGGTCTAGGCCCAGCAGCAGGGGTGGCACATTGTTCTTTAACAAGGTCCAAAAATAACAGAAGAGAAGGAAAAATCTCTGTGTAGACCACAAGTTTAGAAAAAGGAGTATCCCTTTAGGTGGAAGGATCCCTCTGGGATTCAGGTGGCGCCTCCTCCGGGGTCAGTTGGGCAGTGACTAAGGCCTTCTGTAATAGGGGTTTAAATAAGGCTGGTTTAAAGACCTCCATGGGGGGGCTCGTCCTGGAGGAAACTTTCTGCCTCAAACATATATGGATCTCTGATCTCACTCTCTTCTTCCTCTGACCCAGAGGAGTGGCTATGCTCTGAGGGGAGTGAGTAATCCCTTTCCAAATAATCCCCCCAATGAGATTGAGTAAAGAGCATATCAACCTCTTGAGGTCTAGGGTATTCCCTGTGTTTAGGAGGGGCCCCTAAAGAGGGATTGGGGAATCAATCTTGTTCACCCCCCAAAGGGTGAAAGAGCTGTTGGAAGCCCTGTGCTAATCCTCATTGAATGGCAGAAGAGACTACTAGGGAAATGTCAGAGGAACCACTGTCTGAGTGGGCTTCTCTAGGACGTAGGCCAGCAGCAACAGGGATGAAGGTAGCTTTGGGTCTATGTCTAATGCTACCCTGAGTGGTCTGGTTGGGAGGTGGAATTATAGGGGCCTGAAGAAAATGGGGTTCTGATTTGCCAAGGTCTTGGGGACCCCTTTCCTCCTCTGTTACCATAGGAGACCAGGTTTGGGTATAGGAGAAGGAAGAAGAGTGGACTCGGTCTTCCCTGGGCCCCACAATTTGACCAACCTGTGCTCCCATTGGAAGGAAAGCCTGCTGCAAACATCCCCTCATTTGGTCCAGAGTTTTAGCAAACTGCCCCTCGAGCTCAGCATACCTCCTTTTTTCAGCCTTTAGTTCAGTTGGGAAACTTTCTTTGGAGCGAAGGCTTTGGCCCTGATTTTTGCCACTGCTTTCCTTTGAGCTGACTGGCCACGCTGCCTCTTCTTTTTGTTTTCTCCTTCTGGGCCAGGGATGTGTGTGCCTCTAATCCAGAGGCTTCTGTCTGCTTGGAGGCCTCCATGATCAAACCAGTGGTATACAAGAGCTGCTGGAAGCAACCCTCAATGTGTCCCCTGATCTCACTGGGACAGTTCTCTCAGAATATTGCCGCAGGATAAGACAAACTGATGCTTCTGGCCAATTAAAATGGCCGCCAGCTTCATGCTTTGTGCTGAGGTAATAAAATGGCTGCCTGCAAAAGGAGAAATTGTTGGAGGCCATTTGTCGCTCTATAAGCTCTAAGAGCCCCAAGCGAAGAGAGAAATCCAGGAGTGAAACTTTTAACCTCAGAGCAGCTGTGTGTCAGAGGCTTGAGATCAAACCTGCAACCTTGATGAAATTGTTGGAAGGCCTTTGTCATTCTATAGGGTCTAAGAGCCCCGAGCGAAGAGATAAACCCAGAAATGAATTTTTAACCTCGGAGCAGCTGTGTATCAGAGGCTTGAGATCAAATCTGCAACCTTTTCCAGCTAATTGCTAGCTACGATCCTTAACTCTGCTTCCAAGACAAGAAGCTTGCTTTTGACTAGGAGCTGAGTCAAAGTTGGGGGACCTGGCTAGAGGCTGGTCTTTTATGTGGCAGACTCAGCTTTATGACATAATAGGGAGGAGTCTATCCCATCCTAGACTCTCGAAGCAGAACATAGGAGAATATAAATGACACAAAATGAATTCCCTCTGCCCCATTGGAGTCCTTGGTGTTTTCCAAGCTTGGTTATTTGCTAGCAGGCATTTCACTGCCTAATTAAATAACATCATCAATGCTGCTGAGAATTTCTAACCTACCTTCTGAAAGGCTGTCACACTGCCCGACGGATGCAAAACGTTTGTGAAAAGGACACAGCGGACGAGAAAAATGTTCCATCCGTTGTTATCTCAAAAGGGGCAAACATTTGCATAACCAGAGCGGATAACACGGAAAGGAACAGACGGGGGGAGGACGCAGGGCGGATGGAAAGTGGATGCGGAACGGAAGCCTAGAAGGATGGAAGCGGATGGGAGTGGATGGTACATCCGCAAGGCTTCTGGGGGGGCGCAGCAAAGCGGACGCAGAACAGATACAGCGGATGCAGAGCGGAGGCCGAGCGGATGAAGCAGATGCACAGTGGATGAAGCGGATGCACAGCAGAAGCCTAGCGGATGCCTAGCGTTCACTGTGCATGCAGGGAGGATGCATTGCGTCAGCCCTGCGGATATAAAGGGAAGCAGCTCCCAAGCAGGTCACCATTCAGAGGAAAGACCTGCTTCCAGACACATCGAGTGCCTTGCCAGCCTGCCCTGCATGCCTGCCTGCCTGCCTTGCTGCCAGCCTTGCTGCCTGCCATCCTCTCTGCCAGCCTTGCTGCCTGCCTGACTGCCTGCCTGACTGCCAGCCTTGCTGCCTGCCAGCCTTGCTGCCAGGCAGCAACCCCACAACCATGGGGAAGAAGAGAAAGCCTCAGCCATCTGCTGCCAGCCCTGGCAAGAGGGACAGGGCCACCCTCCCACCCCCTGGCCCTCACTCTGCTTCTGCTGGGGCTTCTGTAGCACGGGCTCGCTCTTCTGAGGCTGGGGCTTCTGCTGCTTCTGCTTCTGGAGGAGCTGCTGATGCTGCTTATGGCGGTGGTGCTTCTGCTGCTTCTGGAGGAGCTGCTGATGCTGCTTATGGCGGTGGTGCTTCTGCTCATGCTTACTCTGCTGAAGCTGCTCCTCATCCTGCTGGTCCTGCTCGTGCTCCTGGTCTTGCTCGTGCTCCTGGTCTTGCTCGTCCTGCTGGTCCTGCTCGTGCTCCTGGTCCTGCTCGTGCTCCTGGTCCTGCTGGTCCTGCTGGCGCTGCTGGTGCTTACTCTGCTGATGATGATCCTGGTCCTGCTGGTGCTGCTGATGATGATGATCCTGGTCCTGCTGGTGCTGCTGATGATACTGCTGGTGTTGCTGCTGATGGTGGTGTGGAGGAGCAGCCCCTACAACCTGGAAGCCCCTCTGATGAGGGCCCATCTGGTCCTACCAAAGGGAGGAAGAGGCATATGCGAGAACGGGAGAGGAGGAAATACTCCATTGAGGAGGAACACAAGGATGAGGTGCTGGAGTGGCTGAGAGAGAATGACTATCTATGGCGGAAGGGACACAGGCTCTACAGGGACACCAAAAGGAAGCAGGCTGCTTGGAGAGAGAAGGCAGAGAGCCTGGGCTACACATTGGAGGTGCTCCTTGGCTGGTAGAAACATATGCACACCTGGTACGGGAAGCTGCACCTCAAAAAATCTGGCCAGGCCACGGTCAAGCTGACAGAGAGACCTACGTCATGCCCAGATGCAGCTTCCTGGAGGGTGAGATCCGCCACCGAGGAGCAGCCCCTCTCACAACCCTCTCTCTCCGGCAGCCTGCTGAGAGCCAGTCCTCTTCCGGCTGAGAGTCAGCTCCTGTCTCCAGGCAGGTTTCTGTGGAGCATCCCACGGCGGACAACCCGCGGACAGCTGTTTTAACCGTGGCGGAGCACGTGGAGGACTCCCTGGCGCAGTGGGAGAAAGGAGATGGCACTTCCACCACAGTCCTACCCGCATCCACCCCCAGCTCCACCTCCACAGAAAGGCAGAGAGCCAGACAGCAGGAGGGGCAGAGCCACACTGTCCTGCTGGAGATCAGGGACACCATCAGGAGCAGCATAGATCTCCTCTCTCAGCTGATCCACATCGACTCCTCATCCTCCAACCGCAAGCCCTTCCTCACCTATGTCAACCAGACCCTCACGGACATGGCGGAACCCCAGTACCAGATGGTGAAGGACCGGATCACCGATCTGCTTCACAACCCTCCAGATCCAGATGAACCTGCTCCCACCCAGTCCAGGTCTGCTCCTCCACCCCAGGTGATGTCCCTCCCATTCCAAGGCTTTCCACAGGCCCTCACCTACCAGGGCTACGGCTACCAGGAGGTCCAGCAGCACAGGCAGCAGCCCTTCCCAGTCCAGGCACAGGCTTATCGGACGTCACCATTGCCACTGGTTCCACTGATGCCACCCATGCCACTGATGCCACCCATGCCAGTCCTCACCCAGCTGCAGACCAGACAGCCCCACTACACTGCTCCTTCCTCCACCCCACAGCCAAGCCCGGCCTTAGTATATCTGTCGTCGGTATTGGGACTGACACCTCATTGCATGGAGGAAGGAGCTCTCAACATTACGGGGCTGAGCCAGCTGTCTGAGAGCTTCCTCAACACACCGTCACCTGTTGTCCTCTCAGGGCCAGGCACCCCAGTGGGGCTTCAGACCAGCACTCCAGCAGCAGCCACCTCCACAGCACCTGGACCCTTCACCCATGAGACTGGGCACACCTCCGAGTGACAGAGAAGAGTGCCAGAGACTGGGTGGCTACCTGTTGACTTTATTTGGACACTTGACTTGGGTCATTTTTCTTTTACAGCTTGTTATTAATAAAGATTATCTTTGATTCACACACTTGCCTCATTTATTTTATTAAATAAAGTCTTGGTGGAAACTTTTAGAAATGGTTTAAGCCTTTGCATGCTTGTGGGATGGGTAAGGATAGCAGTGGGATGGGCAGGGATACCTGTGGGATGAGTTAGGATATCTGTGGGATGGGTTAAGATAGCTGTGGGATGGGTTGAGATAGCTGTGGTGATAGATAAACCTCCAGTGCAAGCATAGTGGGACTGCATGGCCCACCCTCCCAGGTGCCACACCTATGGCCCTTCATTATCAATAGTAATGTAATCATTGATCCACACATGTCAACATAAACACAACTCTTTATTAAATGCCCTGTTCATTGTAGGCCCACCCAACATACATGGCCCAATCTCATCAGTGTGATGAGACAGGCTGAAGGAAGCATCCATTAAGCATCTACCATCCTGTCTTGCCACTCCACTGCTCCAGCTGGGGAGTTGCACCAGTGTTTCAGGAGATTGCGCTGCTTCTTCCCTTCACATGAGGCTCTGTTGGGGCCTTGCACATCCTCAGTGTCTATCAGGTTTCGCCCTTGCCTCCATTCCCCAGGCTCCATGTCCCCATTGCCTTGTTGGAGGTCCACGAGCCTGTTCTGCAACACTTGGTAGCGGGTGCGCATGAGATTGTGCAGGATGCAGCAAGCTTCCACGATCCTCCCCACTGTCTCTGGGCGATGCTGCATGGTGGTGAGAAGTACCTGGAACCTGTTGGCCAGGATGCCAAAGGCGTTCTCTACCACCCGCCTTGCCCTGGACAGCCTGTAGTTGAAGATCCTCTCTTCACGGGTGAGGCATCTGGAGCTGTCGGGCTTCATGAGGTAGGTTCTGAGGGAGAAGGCGTCATCCCCCATGATGAAGTAGGGCACATCTTGCGTGTCGTTGGGCAGGGGGTCTGGATCTGGGAAGCCCATGATGAGGTTGCGTTCCAGCCCCTCCTTGAGATGACTGGCGTTGTATACCTGGGCATCTGAAGATGAGCCGTTGCCTGAAGCATCAATGTACATGAACTTGTAGTCAGCATCGACCATGGCAAAGATGATGCTGAAGAAGCCCTTGTAGTTTAAATAAGTAGACCCCGACTTGGCTGGAGCTTTGCAGGCCACGTGCTTGCCATCTATGGCTCCAACGATGTGGGGGAAGTTCCACTTCTAATACCACTGCTCTGCAACTTTCTTCCATCCTTCTTCAGTGGAGGGGCACTGGAGGAGCTCCTCCAGGTATTCTTCGATGATGGCCTGCACCACTTTTCTGACCACAATGCTGATGGTGTTGTGCGGCACCCTCCAGCCGTACTGCATGCTCCTGTAAGTGGTCCCTGAGGCCAGGTGGCGCAGAGTCAGTGCCACCTTGAGCCCAGGGTTCAGGCTGGGCCGGAATTTGGTGCTCTGCTTGGTCAACCTGGGTGTCAGCCGCTGCACAACTTCGTCAAACATGGCTGGCGGCATCCTCATGAAGTTCTGGAATGCACGAGGGTCTTCGTTCCTGAGCTCCACCATCAGCTTGTTGTACAGTCCGTACTCTGCTCTTCTCCCGATCCATCTTCGGACCCAGACGCTTCTTGGCCGCCTCCTTTTCTTCCCGTGGTAGAGTTCACAGAGCCTGTAGATGGCTTTGCACTGTTGCAGAACGATGGTGGCTACTAAAAGGACTGTGTTACGATCCAAGGTGGACATGACTGGATGCTGTGGAAGAGCAAGAGCCAGATGAAGGCTGCAGAGGTCTGCACAGCAGGGCTGCTGGACTGATAGTCAGATTCAGGTGAGTTGCTCCCCCTTTTTAAAGGCAATATAGGTTTTCCCCTATGTGTCCTTTTGCATCCTCCAGACATCCTCTAGACATCCTTAATATTCGAGATAGGTCCCCTCTGCGAACGTTTTTTTCCGTTTTAAATGCTTTTTATGCGAGCTGCATCCGCTTTCATCCTTTCTCTGTCCGTTCTACTAATGCTGCGTGTCCGTTCCGCGTCCGTTCTGCTTCCTCCCTGTGTTTGCTTTCTGTTGGAGCAGATGCGAGTTGCGCAGATGCGCAGCGGATGCCTAGAAGATGTAGCGGACGCGTAACGGATGCCTACGGATGCAGAACGGATGTCCCCCATATGCCTAGCAGATGCAGAACGGGCGCGTTGGATACATTTTCCACTCAGAAAGTTTTGAGCAGCTCAAAACTTTTTGAGCGGATGAAATGTCAATAGATGGATGCTGGACGGATAGAGAGGAAGCAAAACGGTGGCAGTGAGTACAGAACGGAAGCATCACGTTAACCAACAGATGGCAAGTGTTTTTCCCCATTTTACATCCTCTTTCCATCTGTTGGTGCAGTGTGACAGGGGCTTTACAACTTGAAGCGTACATCTATCCCCCTTTTCTCTTCCTCTAGCACTCCCTTCAAATCTCATCTCATAAGCTAAGTAGTCGTCAAATGTAATCTTTGGCAATGCTACTTCATTTTTTAAAATATTTACCAATTCCAATCACCACAATCCTTCTAAAATAGCACCATTTTCAACATTTTCAAAATAAAAGCATTTTGCCTCCCCAGTTACTCACCAATTTTTCTTTTAATTCTTCTTTTCAATGCAAAACTTAGTTTATGCCTAAACAAAGCAATTTATACTGTGAAATATTACTCCATTATGTCTTTCTATATTTTTGTAAACTTTATAGTGAGTTCACAAAAATGGTTTCATTAAGCATTAAAAATAATTTTTTTCTCAAATTTGTTTCCATGTTATTGGAACAACTGTTAAATTATGTATTAATGTAAAATGTACATTTCTGTCCACCAAGTTCCTCTGGTTAAGTTAGCACACCAAACAACTTAATTTGACTTTATGAAAAATAAATTTTAATTAAGCACATTTAGAACACACAAATTAAAAAAGAGCTATTACTATATTTATTTCTATTACAAATAGCCTTCCAAAGTCCTTTACACATTTAAACAAAAGATGGAGGAAGTATTCTCTTACCAGGAATACTGGCTCCATATTTGTAACAATGCTACATGTTTAACAGTATGATATAACTTTAGACAATCCCCCCCCCCCCCCCCGCTACAGGTAGTCCTCAACTTACAAGTGACTGTTCAAACTTACAACAGCACTGAAAAAAGTGATTTATGACCATTTTTTGCACTTATGACCATTGCAGCATTCCTATGGTCATGTAATCAAAATTTGGATGCAACTGGTTCATATTTATGCCAGTTGCAGTGTGCTGGGGTCGTGTGATCCTCTTTTGTGTCTTTCTGACAAGTAAAGTCAGTTCAATTCAATTAACAACCATGTTACTAACTTAAGAACTGCAATGATTCACTTAACTTTGGCTAGAAATGTCATAAAATGGGCCAAAATTCATTTTACAAATATCTCACTTAACAACATAAAGTTTGGATTCAATTGTAGTCATAAGTTGAGGGCTAGCTGTATTTAGATTATAAAGTGCCAGATACAGACTTGACTTTTTAACAAAGCACTATATTTAAAGCACTATTCAGGCAAATAATCTTTAAGATTGGAAAACATTAAGTAATTTTTCTAAAACTAATCAGTAGTTTTAGAAAAAAATACAGCAGACAAATTAAAAAATCCTTTTTATTAAATGGATATGTTTTTTAAAAATCAGAAATTTTAAAAATTCAGGAAATGTAAAATTTTAACCTAGGCAAACCTAGAGTTGATTTTATCTTTTCAACCTTGAAAAGGCATAGTCAAGACAAAGATAGTATCAGAGGTAAAGGTGCTCAGTCATGCAAGATGTTTATAGAGGCAAGATCAGAACTCATGGAAAGGCAGTTGTCAGTAAATATTGTATTCAAAAGAAAATCAACAACTATAAACAAATTGCAATTGTTATCCTTCAAGTTTTATTTGAGAAAATTTCAGGGTAAATCCTGCTGAGTTATGGAGTTTGTTTACAGGAAGCAGATGAATAACTATAAGTGCTTTGCAAGATTTTAAAAAATACGTGTTCCATCATGCCAACAAAGAAATTCCATGATGGAGAACTCCAGTCCTTTCAATATTAACTTAAAAGCATTTTATCCTGAAAGAATAGGGCCTTCTCCTGTAAGAAAAATTAAACTATTGAACATTTGAATATTATTGATAGTCTAATTATCCAGGGACAACTCCTGCCAATTGATAAATCTATTTTGACTTACTTTTTACCTTTTAATAACCACAGATCTCTCTGTATAATTGCCCTTAGGTATCAACTAAAAAGTATTTCTGTTACTCAGAAGCAGCAGGTAGAAACATAAATTATCAGAAATAACATCCAATCGATCAGGCATAATAATTTTTGACTATTAGCCCTAGCTACACCTTTAATAATTAAATCTTCAATGCCTTTTGTTTTTAAATCCTCTCAGCTTTTGTCTGGACTATAGAAATGTTTTATAGAAATTTCTAAGTCTTTTTAGTACTATATTACTGAATAAATTTTGTCAATCTTTTAGAACTAAGTTTATAATAATAATAAATACTATTCAAAATTATCGCATATATCAATATATTAATTGCAAGCCTTCGGGATAATACATACACTCAGAGAGAGATAGAGAGAATAGTTGAATATGACAGATACACACACAAAAGATACAATTTATGAGATAAACACATCAGCATTTCCCAGGAAAAATAATCCTTTCTATACCAGGGAAAGAAACTTAACATTTGTCAGAATTTAACTATTTTAATTTCTTTTCCTTATTTTTAAAAAAAAACTTAAAATATTTATCAGAAAAAACATTTTATCCCCAATATAAAACTGAAATCATGCAAAAGATTCATTTTTTATTCTAATTTAGTAAAAAATAAAAATATGCATTTTATAAAATTTGAATTCATTTTGTTAAAAATTAAAAATACATATAAACTCACTTGGTACTTCTAAGCTGTTTGAAAAAGATGCCAAGTTAATTCTTTCAGCAACTATGCCTTGCTAGTCACAAATACATTCCTTATGTCTAAAATAGATACCCTATCATATTCAGCAGTCACACCTCAGGAGCGGAGATCCCAAGCAAAGTGCAATGTCCTGTAACTTACAGAGCAACTCCTAGTAAAACTCATTGACAGAACTGCAAAGCAGGACAAGGCTCCTAAGTATCAACCAGGGTTTATATTCAAGGTAAAAATATGCCTCCTCTTAAGCAGGATATTTTAAATAGGGCGGATACTTAAAACACAGCATAATGTCATGATTACAGTAGTTATACCAATTTAATTTAATTTAATTCCATTTAAAAGAGTTCCTCTTAATCTGTCTCCCTCCTCTGAATATACAAGGGAAAATTTATTTTAATTATGGGTAACATTTTAAAATCTTTTTTTCACACATATTATTTTTATAATAGTTGGAATTACTCACCCCAATTTTATATTAGTTGTAACATGGGGGGGGGGGGAGGAAGGGAGAGAGGGAGGGGTATGCCAGGAAATACTTCATAAACTTTTTTCTTGTTGAATAGTTGAATTAGAAAAAAAGAAAAAAATACATTGTACTTAAATACTGCTTTAGTTTCTAATCAAGCTGGAAATCTAGCAATGCAAAGCAATTTTTACTTAGCCCAAAAAATAATTTTTCAAACTGAGGGTTTTAGTTTAAGTAATTTTAAAATGAAGATAAAATTTTATAAATGTATACATTTCAAACTCTATTAAATATTAGGTAATTACTTTATGATTTTAGATACATGACACAAATCTTCTATGTTGTTAAATTAAGCTTCTGTTTATCATTTGCCTAACAACTTTCATGAGGAGTATTCAGCAAATTTAAGAGATTGGATATTATGAGGATACAGTAGTTTGATTATAATCACATCCATATTTACTGCATACTACATGTTATAACATGATTTTAACCAAAGCATTTCTTTATTAAAAATTAAAATGACATCCAATGCACACAACTGCAAGTAAGCACCACACATTTTATGGTACAGGCAGAAACAACAAAAAAATAGTCTTTTGTTCATTTTGGTTTTAGCCTGGATGTATTCATTTGACATGGAAATGTTGTTCTCCTTTTTATTTTTACATTTTTTTACTTTAAGTATAGAAATATTGAAATCCACAAGAAGAGTACCAATGTTCTTCAAGCTCTCCAAAACTAGGACCCCATTTAATCCTACTGATAATATGAAACCTGTACTTGAATTATATGTGGTAAAATTTGGTTTCATGATATCAAACTTTCCTTGCAGAAATCAGGTCCTATTAAGTTCAATCCTGATTAATCTCTTGTAGATAGTACCACAAGCTATTACTATATGTTGTGCAATATATTTAACATATAGATGAAGTTTCTAGAGATTATATTTAGAATTTTAAGAACAAGGATGTACACAGAAAACACCTAGCTCTTTCTTTGTGACATCTAAAGCAAAGAAGGCCATTGATTTATTTCTGTTCTACCTTGGATTGATTCCCTTAGAAAAAAATAGGTAAATTATTTGGGGTGAGCCAAAGTTCATTACTATCATTAGAGTTACAAGTGACTTTTGCAGGACATTTAATAGTACCTTCGTTTTATTATACCAAATATGGTATTTCCTAGATAGTGGTAAAATAGATAGATAGATCTAGATAGCAAAAGAATATTTTATGCAGTTACCTTTGTGCATTATCCAGAAACTGCAGCTATTAATCATGCTGAGTGGGTAGTCAGCAATACATATAACTCATTCAAAATACACCACAATTGATGTCACAACAATTGATATATATCTAATATATTAAATATACTAACAGTATATTAGCTATGTAGTCAAGTTCAACACATTAGCTACATAACCAAATTCAGGATCATCTTGCTAGCACAAAATATATTCAACAAATAATTAACATTTTCCAAATGCAGATTTGGACAACTGTTGAAAAAATATTACAGTTTGTAAGTGGCAATTATTCAAACCATGGAACTTTTCTGGTGACCACTAGGAAGCACCAATTGTTGGTGTTTTAGACCTCTGTTTAAACCAGAGGTATCAAACTCGATTCTATCAGTTGTGTTTGACCTTGGGGGTCTGAGCGAGTGTGGACAAGGTGTTCGCATAATGAACTTCACATAATAAGGTGTCTATGATCTCCCCCAGGTGTGATAAAAGATAGTAGGAGTCAGGTGCCTTTTCACTGTTTCCAGGATAGACTCGTGGGCCAGATCTAAGCACATCCAGCCTCCAAGCCTTGATTTTGATACCCCTGGTTTAAACTATTCTGTTCACCCTAGATATCACTCCCCTCCCCTTTAAATAGTTCTCTTTTTAATTAAATGAATATTTTAATTGTTACAATTCTCTAAGATAACCCTAAATTTTTATTTTGTTAATCATGGAGTTTAGGTATATAATAGTGATGTAGAACCTGCAGTTCAAGAGGTAAATATGGCCCCCAAACTCTTGCACATCCCATGCCTGAGCAATAATTTTTGTTTTGAAAATTTCTGCCGCTGCTTTTAAAAAAAATTCCAATGTAACCTGTTATTTTTTAAAAAAATTCTTATCCCAGCACAAAACATGATTCTGCTTAGCTTTAAAGATTCAAGGTGAATTAGATGCTACCATCTAGCAGGATTTACATCAATATTCTCTTTTTATACAGCAATGCTGCTAGTAGCCCTGCATTAGTGTTATAAATATTATGTTAAGATCAACATTTAATTGTCAAAAAGGTAGTTAACCTATGAGTATACCACTACAGATTTTGGATTGGATTACACACTTAAAGATTTTGGATATGAGCCTGTCAGTAATCAGAAACAATTCTATAAGCTTTCCTTTACCACCATTAAACCCTGTAATTAAGACATCCTCTTTCCCACTTTAAGAGTGGGAAAGCCTAGTTCTGATTTAAATTCCCACAAGTCTCAATTCATCCATCTAATCATTAAATCCAATGATTGAGCCAACAAGCACAAAATACTATGTAAAGGGGGGGGGGGGGAAGAGATTGTTTGACTTGAAAGGATGTATTTAATTCTAACCCAATCAAGACAACTTCTAGTCACATGAATCCATTTAGTCCTCTAATAGCTGTATTATAGAAAGACACAAAATGTTCCCACAGAGAAAAGATGAAGAGTTGGCTTAATCTTTTAAATTACTGCATGTAAAGGGAAAACAAAAACAAACCCTTATATTAAAATGCAAACAAAGAACGGATATATTTCAAAAGTTTATCATTAACATAGACATGTGACTGTGATATGACTGACATATAGTACATCTACCAATAATGCTGCATAAAATGTTTTATAACTGAGATACAAGCTAAAGTAGGATTTAAAATCCACATAAGTAGCAGTTTTATCACTATGTTCTAGAAACAATTTAACAAGTGTCATAAAACACAATTTTATTTTAAATAACCCATCATGTTTGAGAACAAGCACAAAAGACTATGAAAAATAGATTAAGACAATAATCATGAAAGAAGCTACTATTGTTCAGAAAAATAGATTAAGATAATAATAATGAAAGAAGCTACTATACTTAAATTTCATAACAGAATAGCTGAGATGAGAAAAGCAGTTTAGAAAAGATACATTTTAGAATGTATCCAACAATGTAGCAAGGTAACAAAAAACAGGTTCATAGTGAACAAGTTGATACTCAGAAAGTTCAGTTACCGTATCAGCATATGATTACTTATTAACTAATTAGCATGATTATCCTAATACTCAAACAGTGAATCAGACTCAACCTGTCAGCCACTAGGGCCATCTTACTATCTCCCTTCCTGCTGTCTAATACAGAGGAAGGGGGGGGGAGGGGAAGAGAAATTCAAAGAGTGGGACTTTTCCTAAAAATAACACAGCAAATAAGTCCTAAAAATAAGAAAGCAACTAAGTGTGAAAGATTACTAGATATTTTAGCACCAACTGTCAGATCCACTTTGTACAAGTAATCCTTGAGTTATGAATGTAATAGAGCCTGCAAATTACATTCATAACCTGAGGATTAATTGATTGAATCATGTTAATGAACTGAGCATTGTTTACCTGAATGTCACTTTTCCTTGTTAGGCAAGACAGGTTAGGATGGGTGATACTCTTCGTTAGCTGCTTAGGACTGAGTCTGTGCAAAAGGCTTATAAGCCTAGCTCTGCCCACTCTGGGTGACTCCTCCCCAGTTTCTGTGAAGTCAGTGTGACAGACCAGATTGCCTCTAAGAAAAACAAAAAGAAAAACAAGATTAGCAGGACCACCACCACCCCAGGTCCCATGAAAGGAATCTACCCTTAGGGTGGGGCTGACCTGTCTTGCCTAACAAGGAAATTTAGTGTATCTATGTGTGGCTTGATAATTATTTATAACTATTCTCATAAACGTTTCTCAAGGATTATTACGTTACTCAAGGATTATTCTGTACATATCATAACATTGATTATGGGCCCAGAGAGATATTGAGAATCAGTGTGAATATATACAGTTTCATATTCAGACAGCTAATTGTGGTTTATTGTTAAACTACCAATGGCACAAGAACAGTCAACTAGTATATTCCAGATAACCCAGTTGGATGGAACAAACTATGTTTCCTGGTCTATGAAGTGTAGCCTACTTCTGTGTAAAGATGAATTATGGACTGTAGTTAATAGTCCACCGGATGTAACAGCTTGGGACCCATTGAATGATGAAGATAAAAAGAAAATAGCTGACTTTAACCAGGATAATGAAAAGGCTCTTAGTATAATTGGACTGACACTGAGTGATCAGCAGCTAGTCCATATCCATGGTGAATATGCTTAGAGCCTGTCTTATAAAAGGTGGCGATATGTTAGCTCATTTGGAGTTTATGAAAAGAACTTTACAAGAGCTACAAGAAAAGGACTGATTTTCTCGGAGTTGCATCAAGTTTACATCATTCTTTCTCTATGGATGAAACTTATGATGATTAAGAGTTTTCACTAGAAGTTTTAAACAGAGATGAACTTACACTGACTGGCTGGAAGACTGTTAGAAGAGCAAGAAGAAGGCAAGATAGAAATCAACTGAGAGAAAGACAACCACAGGAAAAAAAAAACTGTCTTCAACTGCCTATATTGTTAGGAAATGTTTTTCTTGTGGGGCTAAAGGTCATATAGCCAGATACTGTAAAAAGGGTAAGAAACAGAATGCTATTAATATACAGAGAGCTTATAAAGATGTTAGTTTAGCCATATCAAGTACAACCACAACTATAAACCATGATATATGGATAGTTGACAGTGGAGCATCACAGTGTATAACTAAAAGTAAAAGTAAAGAGAGGTTTGTTAACATGACGAAGAATAAACAGCATGTATCATTAGCTAATGGATGGAAAATGAGCATATGGAGAAAGTAGTACATATTGTTCATCTAATGAACAATGAACGTTTACCTAGACTGATATTTAACTTGCTATCTGTAAGAGCAATGGTAAAAGCAGGATTTGTTTTAACCTTTCAAGGAGATAAATGTTTAATTGAAAAATGGGATAAAAGCATTACTGCAAGTTTGGATACTGTTTTTTTTTTATTATACATGATAATCCATTAATTAATGCTAACTCAGTTTATGAAAATAAAAAGCCTCATGATGAATATATTCATCTGCTCCACAGACATATGAGACTTATAAATTTCAAAATGCTAAAGAAAACTGTTGAGTTATGTAATGGTATAAAATTAAAACCTTGTACAAAGTATTTAAATTGCAATGCTTGCAATCAAGAAAAAAGCAAGGTAACTCCTGCAAATAGGTTAAATGTATTCAAAACCAGCGAACCATTAGAGGTTGGTTTGCTGATATTATTGAACCTAAGAAACCTAGTTTAGGTGAAGCCTGTTACATATTAAGTATAATTGATCATTTTTCCAGATATGGTTTCTGTTATTTAATGAAAACGAAGACAGAAATATACTAGCATTTTGTAAACTGGCTAAAATTTGCTGAAAGGAAAAAGAAACAGAAAGTTATTAGCTTAGTAACAGATAATGGTATTGAATTTTCTAATAGAAAACTTGAAGCCATGTTACAGAAAGCTGGCATTGAACATAAGCGTTCTGGCTCCTTGTAGACCACAACATAACTCATATATTGAACGTAGAGGACAAACATTACAGGCTATGGCTAGGACAATGATTTCAGATTCTGGTTTGTCAGAGCAACTTTGGGGTGAAGCAATAATGTGTGCTAACCATGTTTTGAATCATGTAGTGAATTCAACGACTGGTGAATTATCATTCACTCGTTGGAATGGGAAAAAGCCAGATCTCAGTTATTTACATACATCTGGAACCCCAGCATGGGTTCATATTCCCACACAAGTAAGGCAAAAGGGACAACATAGAGCGGGACAATTATATTTTGAAGGTTATGTAGCTAATCATAGATCATTTAGATTTTGGGAGCCAGGTACTACTAATGTATATTGCAATGCAAGTGCTAAATTTCTGGAGCATGTTGGCTGGAGAAAGCTTGAACAGGAATATAAAAAGGTACAGGATAGCGTTGTTGCTGAGACTCTATTGCTTACTGATAATCCTGATGATAATAATATTGATGATAAGATAGTGAAGGAATCCTCAATAGATGAACCCTCTAAGATTGTAGAAGACAAGGATTTGATAGAGGAGGAAAATGAAGAGGACATGCCAACAACATGTACTGAGTTGCCTAGGAGGTCAACTAGGGTGAGACGTCTACCTGACAGATTTCAAGCAAGCATTGTATGTCAGGTTAATACAGAACCTTCTAACTTCAATGAAATAAAATTGTATTTTACAAAGGATCACATAGCTTGGCAGAAAGCTATGAATAGGGAGTTAAATTCGTTAAAGGATTTAGAGGTATATGAGGATGTAAAGTTACCACCAGGTGAGCATGCAATAGGTTGCAAATGGGTGTATAAGATAAAGACTGGTGTGGGTGGGACTATTACCCATAAAGCAAGATTAGTTGCTCAAGGATTTGTTCAGTCAGATAAGGACTATGATGAAGTGTTTCCACCTAGTCTGAGGGCAAATACATTGAGAGCAGCATTAGTTTGGGCAGCTAATAAATATAAAATAAATCATGTAGATGTTGAAACTGCACATCTACATGCACCTTTACAACATACCATCTATATGAAAAAGCCATTAGGTTTAAAGGATGATAAAAAAAACTGATTATTGGAAATTAAAGAAAAGTCTTCATGGTCTAAAGTAATCTGGTTATGAATGGAATAAATGTATTGTAAAGGAATTAGTTTCAATAGGTTTTGAAGCTGGTATAGCTGATCCTTGTTTGCTCCGAAGAGAAAAAGATAGTTTAATTTCTCTATTACTGTTATTTACGGATGACATAGCAATTATAATTAAAAATGAACAAGAAACAAATGATATTGTTTATAGATTTCAGAAAAGTTCAGGATTAGAAATTTAGAGGAAATTAAGCATTATTTGGGGATTGATATAGTGAAAACGAATAAAGATTTTAAAATTTTGCAAGCCAAGATTAGCCAATTATTAAAACACTATAACATGGAGCTGTGTAAATCTGCTAAGACACCAATGAATAAGGAATTTACACATAGTGATATTAAAAGTCCTATGTTTGACAAGGAAATATATCAATCCTTAATCGGTAGTCTATCATATCTGAGTAATTGGTCTAGACTAGGTATATCTTACAGTGTAAACCAATTGGCTATGTATAACGCAGAACCAAATGAAAGGCATTGGAAAGCAGCTAAGCAAATAATTAGGTTAAAACACACAATCCATTATTCATTATATTTAGAACCAGGTAATGAATTAGTGTTAACTGCATATACTGATATAAGTTTTGTTATTGATATAATGACTCGTAAGTCAGCATCAGGTATAGTGATAATGTTGAGTAATGCTTCAACAGAATGGAATTCTCATGTTTATCATTAATATATACAGAATTGATATATTATAAACAATTGTTAAAGGATATTGGAATTACTGTATGTGATCCGTTTATTATTTATGAAGACAATCAATCTACAATTAATATGGTTACTAATTTAGCTGTTAAAACAAGGTCTAAACATACTGATTTAAGATATTTGAATGTTTGATAGTGTGTTCAAAATTAATTGAGTTAGAATACTGCATGACTGAACCTAATATTGCAGATCATTTCACGAAAGCCCAAGATGCATTTAAGCATAAAGAGTGTTTTGAGAATTATGGTTTAAAAATGTAATGTATTATATATTGGCCTACCCAAAGGGGAGAATGTTAGGAATCTGTACACCAATTGGTTGGGCTGGCAATATATAAACCAACAACGTATGTTTGTCGCTTTAAGTCAAAATCAATGTATTGATTTATACTATATTCCGATTGGTTGATTATATTGCAAATTACATAAGAGGGAGCTAGAGATCATAGCTTGCTCTCTCTGACATTCTGTCTCTCTGACATTCTATTGCTATCTAAGGTTCTCTGCTGTATTTATGCTGTGTTTATACTTTGATATTTTTGTTTACTGTAAATGACAAAGGCAACCGGTAAGAAGACTTTGTAATTGGATATTCTTTGGACTGTTAAACGTATAGACTGTTTATTGGGCTGTGCTATTTCTTAAAGTAAACTTTAACTCAATTTAATGTATCTGTGTGTGGCTGGATAATTATTCATAACTATTCTCATAAATCCCATGTGCATATCCTTGTTACTCAAGGGTTATTCTGTACATATCATAACAGGACCTGTCTACCAAATGCCACATACGCTGAAGTGAAGGAGTCCGGGCAGTAGTGATGGATGAAAGGCAAAGATGAAGTCCAGGTGGCTGCCCTGCAGGTATCCTCCACCAATGTCTGTGTAGCCCAAGCCGCCGTTGTAGCCGCACTATGAGTGGAATGGGCTGTGATGTCCCTGGGAACTGGCAGGGACCTACTGGAATAGGCTCAAGCTATGCTTGCCTTGATCCATCTACTCAGTGTAGATGAAGTCACCTTACTCCCCAAAGAGAAAGGTTGGAAAGAACAAAACAAAGACCCCATCATGTGGAATGCAGCAGTATGTTTAATATATATTTTTAAAGCCCTACACATATCCAAAGTGTGCCATATCTTCTGCAACTCATGGATCAGATGAGGACAAAAGTCTGGAATTCCTGAGTCCTGTGGAAAGAGGTGTTGACCTTCGGGATGAAGGCAGCGCCCAACCTTAAAACCACCTGATGAGAATGGAAAAGACAGAGATTAGGACGAACTGAGTGTGTGACCAACTCTGAAACTCTCCTCGCAGATGTGACTGCCACCAGGAATGCCACTTTTAGGGTGAGGAGATGAAGACTGGACTGTCGAAGCAATTCAAACGTAGGTTTCATGAGGGACTGCAAGACTTTGGTCAGATCACAAGTGGGATACCTAGGTATCATAGGAGGACAAAGGTTGATCAATCCTCTGAGAAACCTACGGACCATAGGGTGCTGAGCCAGAGATTCTAACTTTCCACAAGTCAATACTGATGAGATGGTGGACACCTGCCTGAGAAGAGTGTTGTGGGAAAGACCCTTGTCCAGGCCTGCCTGTAGAAATTCCCAGACTGCAGCCACCGAGGCTTGTAAAGGTGAGATGTTGGATGTGACACACCTAGCTGAGAAGGATTGCCAAGTAGCTTCATAAATATGAATTGTAGAATAGAAGGTCGCCTGGAGGTCTGAATGGTTTGGATAATCTTGTTGGAGAGTTTGGCATTTTTAAAATGCCCCACTCAATCGCCAAACTGCCAAACTACTGGAGCTCCGGATGAGACAGGGATATCTGGAGAAGAGAGACATCCTCCTTAGGAATCCGCCAAGGGGGGATCACTGACAGGCCCATCAAATCAGCAAACCAATGCCGGAAAGGGCAGAAAGGAGCCACCAATATAATTTCGGCCCACTCCAACAAGAGCTTTTGAATCATTGCTGGGATCAGTGGCAAAGGTGGAAAAGCATACAATAATCCAAAAGGCCAGCTGGAGCATAAGACATTTGTGCCTTCTGCCCCCTGGAAGAAATATCTAGTATAAAATCTGGGCAAGTGGGCATTAAGGGACATGGCAAACAAATCCACTACTGGCAAGAGATTTCTTGAAATAGAGAAGGATATTATTGCCATTCAGCATGGTCAATGTTCACCCTCCTGAGCAATTCCACCTGTAAGTTATCTGATCCAGAGATATGCTCAGCTCTGATTGACAGAAGGTGTCATTCTGCCCACCTGACCCCGGACTCCACCTTTGTCATAAGTGAAAGGGACCTGGTCTATTGATATGGGCTTTTGTGGCCACATTGTCAGTCATAACCAGGACGTTAAGAGCCAGACACCTGGGAGAGAAACTTCCTCAGGGCCAAACAAACAGCTCTAAGCTCTAACCAACTGATACTATGAGCCTGTTCCTGTTCAGACCGTAAACTTTGCGCCCAGAGGGAACCTAAATGGACACCCCAACCTGCCAAGGAGACATCAGTAGTAAGGACAAGGCAGGATTCAAGCTTGAAAGATTGACCTTTGGACATGGCCCTTGAAAGGCACCAGTGGAAGGAAAGTAAAACATGCTTAGACAACCTAACCTTCCCGGGGGAATGGCTGGACCCAGCCTTCTGGAAAGGTAGCAAGAACCACTGCAGGGATATGGCATGGAGCTTGGCCCAGGGAACAATGTCAATACAGGAAATCATTTTCCCCAAAAGTTGAGAAAGAAGGGCTAAAGGGACAGAACATCTTACACTGGATGCCCTTAATCATCCCCTGTAGACCCTCCAGTCTCTCCTGTGATAGAAAAACTTGACACACTCTAGTGTCAATAATGGCCCCCAAATGAAGGAGATGAGTAGTAGGAGAGAAATGGCTCTTTTTCTCATTAATGGAAAAGCTCAGATCCTGCAGAATCGAAATAGTGGTTTGCAGATTCTGCTGAGCCTTCTGAAAGAAGACATGATTAAAATGTCATCCAGATAACATTGTAAATGGACCGGGAGGGTACGAAGGTGCACAGCTAAAGGTGCCAGGACTTTGGTAAAAACCCTGAGGCAGAAATCAAACCAAAGGAAAGGGCCCTGTATTGGAAATGGCGCCCCTGGTAACAAAAACTAAGAAACCTCCTATGTAACAAGTAGGAACATGCAAATAAGCTTCCGTCAAGTCTATTGATGTGAGGAAGTCCCCCTGCCGAACACTCTCCAAGATGGAAGAAAGAGTATGCATCTTAAAACACCTGTAACACCCTCCCCCCGAGGCCTTGGGAATAATGAAAATTCTAGAGTAGAATCCCATCCCGTTAGTTTAGGAGAACAAATCGGGCACTATGTAGGGTGGCATCAGCCGTGAATTCTGTAGTCGCCATGATCTTGTTGATGTCCTGATGGGCACGGACATCTGATGAGGGGATTCTATCCCGCAGCTGCTTCAGCCACTTGAGCGAAGTCCTCATAAAGAATGACGCCATTGTAGGAGCTGTGACAGCCTAGGCAGTGGCCAGATGAGATCTCTGTAGCGACTGTTCCATTCACATTTCCTCAGCCTTGAGGACTTCCTCCAGGTCCGAAGGAGCAGATGAGGAGGAGGCCAAAGCAGCAACAGGAGCATCCACCATGGGGACCTGAAGCATCTTGGTAAGTTCAGGTCCCACGTTAAAGAACCTGTAGTCAGAGGCCAGAGGATTGAGTCCTGTGGCAGGAGCTTCAAGCTGCTTCCTGATTACCTTCAGGAACAGTTTTGGAGAAGGAACCACTTCCTTCCTTCCTTCTCATTGAACAGCACATCTGACTCCTCAGGAGGAAGTGTGGCTGCTACCTCATCATCTGCTTGTTTCAGATTTGCGTTGTTCCTAGCCTGGAACAACAAGGGACTAAACAAGGAGTGTTTAAAACACCCTGTAAACACCATAACCTCATGTGAAGGGCCTTCATCTGCTGATATATCAGATTCTGGCCGATCAGTTCTCCCATCTATGATGGAGCCACTGAGGCAACAGGAGCAACGTCTTCAACCAACACAGAAATTGGATCCTGGAGAAAGAAGCCTCTTTCTGATAAAAGAATTTCATGAACCCGGGATCTTCTCTCTGATAAATCAGAAACAGCAGACAAATGTTGGGTCACTCTCTGCAATCCTTCTGAGATGCCCTTCCTGATTGCTTTGTCTATCAGGATTTGCAAATTAATTGGGACATCCGAATCAGAAAGGTCAGTTGGTCTGGTTGCAATGACAATAGAAGGAAAGGAGGGTTCCACCCCATCTACTGGGCCCATGCTCCTGCCAAAGTGCCGCTTTTCCATGAATATTATCAGTTTGACTGCCTCCTTCCGAAGGAATGGGAGAAGCGCCTCTCCTGGACCCATAAGGGGACCAGGTCTGGAAGAAGGTCCAGGCTCCTCCAAATCCACTTCACTGATGAGTGATCCTGAAGAAGTGGGGCGTGCAGACATTGAGTGAGAAGAGGCCTGATGCATCTTGGCTATCTGCTTCTCGATGGCCTGATGGTGCCTGGAAGTGTCTTTCTCCTCCCCCTTGGAAGTCTTTTTAACAGGCTTCTTCCCTTTGGTAGAAGAAGCAGGAGCAACCTTTTGAGGCTTGTTGGCTTTAGAAGCTCTGGTTTTCCTTGGGATTCAATACCATCTTGAAGCAGCAAATCCTATGCTGAACTGAATGTCCTGTGTTACGAGGAGAGCACATGAAGGGATTTATTAAATGACTTCAAGGGAAATCTTCTCAATCCCCACACTGACCACCACTCTCTTCTGCCCTATACCACACTTCAGTAGAAAGTTTTAACACTTCCTACTGGGATTCTAACCCTCCTGGGCCTAATAGGGCAACCACTATAGACCAGGCCTGGTTGGAAACCAGAGCGCCTACCCTTCGATGTCTTCCGCAGCATGAACAGCAACTGGTGGTGACAAAAGGCGCAGGAGTGGTGGGAAGAAGCCTGTTCCCATCTAAGTCTTCAAAATGGCCGACAAATTGGCTGCTGGCTACGAGGAGTCTTCAAAATGGCCACCTGATCCACACAAGGCTTCTGTTTCTTCCCCAGGGAAGATCCTGAGCTCTCTCTGGATACTTGTTGCTCTGCAAAGGCAGAGAATCTTGCAAAAGGTAGCCACCGGACCACGCGGCTGCCTGCTTCACTGTGGGGGGAGGGAATCTGCCCCGCTGCTCTGTGAAGAATGTGACCAATGCCCACACTCTTTGAAAATGGCCAAGAAACAGGCTCCTCTTTGCCACGGAATTTTAAAAAACAGCCCCACGGCTCTGTAGAGAGGGAGGAAGCCTCTGCCCTCACCAAATGGCCGTCCGGCCGATCAATCCCCTGCTCCTTGCCCCGGAGGGCCGAAAACAGCCCCTGCGGGCTGCTCTGGATCACCGGAGCAGTCCTCAGATGTTTGACGGCTCCCAATCGTCAGATGTACAGTAGAATGCCAAATTCAAAGGGAAAAGGCAAAAGCAGGCTTTTTTCTGTTCAAAGAATTTCCTTGTAAGGCTGCCTTTGGAACTAAAATTTCCAAAGGCAGGAGAATACCACACATCCTACTCTGCTAAGGGCTGAGTAGAAACTCGGGAGAAGTCACCCAGAGTGGATGGAGCTAGGCTAATAAGCTTTTTGCACAGACTCAGTCTTAAGCAGCTAACGAAGAGTATCACCCATCCTAACCTGGCTTTACAAGGAAAAGTGAGGCTTCCCTGCTTTACCCGATGCATTTGCTAATCAAATGTGCAAGTCGTTAAGTGCACATGAGGTACTTCAGGATGGGAAAGACCATCGAGGGGCTAGTGTTAGAACAGGCCACATGCTTCTGACCACCCAAGGCCTCACCGCACCCACTGATATATCTCATGATTGCTTACAATTCCATGGGATCCCCATAATTCCTTCTCTCCCTATCCTGCCCTGCCAGGTCTCCATAGCCACTGAGCCTGTTTTGCTAGCCTCCCAGATTCCACTTCTTCCTCCCCATCCCATTTCCCATGGCTTGTGTCAGCCCCAAAGGCCATATTTCAGATCCGGGTTTTCCCAGAAGTACCAATATGACATCTCTAATAAAGTGTAGCTTTGAGGAATTGCCTGCCTCAGATTCTTACCTGGCTGGGAGTGTTATGTGGAACCCTGACAGCTTGCTTACTTTTCAAAGATCTTCAGAGTTTCAGAAAATGTTGACCTTTGTGGAAGATACTGGTGAAGCTGTAAGAACATGAAGGAAAATAATTTTGCCAGCATCTGAACAAAAGACTTCACCTTTTCTGCCACGAGGCCAGTGTCCTACAGGCTCCATTAGGCCACCGCCGCAGTCTCCTACTTGCTGCTGTCTAACTGTCTGGCTGGTTTGAATGGGGCATAGATGCAGTGGTGGCAGCCAATCAATTTGTAACTTGCAGTTCAACCTGATGGGACAAAGAAAACAAGCTCTGCATTGGCTGTGGAGACCTGGCGGGACAGGATGGGAGTAAAATAGGCAGGGAGTATGCTGCTGCATTTCTGCGGTTGGTTGTTAAGGGCAAATGACCGCTGTGGTGCTGCAACAGACATTACTTCAGGACTGGGTCATAAGTACTGTTTTTGGAGGAATCGTAATTTTGAATGGTTGCTGATTGAACTATCATAACTTGAGGAACACCTGTAAAAAAAATCAGAACATCAACTTGATAGGAAGAGTAGAACTATACTTTATTTAAACAAGCTATAATAACAAAGTATTGTAAATCTCTGATTATGCTGTGCCCGCTTTCTTTTATCTCACTGGATAGGATTTGCTTGAACTGCTTCCAAATATTATTTTACTAACTAGAACTAAAATAATGTTTCATCCCATTTTGCCTAGGTAATGGATAATGACCATTTACTTTATCTCTACATCAATATAGTAGACCAGGGATATAACACATTTCTTCCTATAGGAGGTTATGTTACAGTTAAGAATTAGAATCTTATTACCTGAGATTCATTTGATCCAGACCTTTTTGGCATTTTTAAGTCTTTTGTAAGACATGAATGTTCCTTTGATCATGGAACTTGCAGTTGGATGAGTATAGTAGTTGGACTCAATCAATCTAACTAATGTAATAGGATAAAGTGGGAGATGAATAATCATATATATTACTCCAAGCTCCTTTGAAGAAAACATGTCAGCAACATAAGATACCAGCTCGATACCTGTGCTTCGTTACAAAACTATGTGGTTGGGCTTAGTTTTGGGGGAGGAAAATAAGGTGGGGAGGAATCTGTCTCTACCTACCAGCAGATGGTATTCATCTGGCTAGCATCCTGTCAGTGTGAGAGAGTTGAGGGCTATTTGGAAACTAAAACAGTATTTGCTGTGTGAGCAAGAAGGAGACAACAAGGAGCCTGGGCATGGCTTAGCTCAAATGTTTTGCAATAAAGCTGCTAGTTGCTGTGAAACTAAAACGGAAATGAAAACTCCTCTCCTCTGCTTGTGTTTTGCATTTGGAACAATTTCTTTTCAGGTGGGGAGGGGGAGTAAAACTCCATATCAGAGCAAATTAATCATATACAAAATACTAATGCTCTGATAGTCATTTCGAAAAATCCTTTCTTAGTGAGCACCTAGAAGCCAAGAGAAAGATACGTGTGCATGTAAAATAGATGTTTATGCAGGTAAGATTATCAACATTGTTGTCAACCAAAACCAAGCATTTAATAGTGAGTGCCATACCATGTGCATTAATTAAACAGGTGGCAAGAAATTACGGGCAGACAGGCACAACACAGATTATGTAGACAGCAAACACAGTGTCAGACATAAAGATCTCAAGTGCCTATATACAAATGCACAAAGCCTGGGGAACAAACAGTAAACTCGAACTACGAATACATGAAGGTAGATATGATATACTTGGAATAACAGAAAAAAAGAATGACATGGCCATAGGTGTATATTATAGACCACCCAATCAAGCAGAAAATATAGATGTCCTTTTTGCCAACCAACTAACAAACATATGCAGAAACACACAACAATAGTAATGGGAGACTTCAATTATTTTGATATCAATTGGAAAACTAATTCTCCACCAAGTGTGAAATCAAACAAGTTCCTAACCAACCTAGCTAACAACTATATTTGGGTAGAGGGTGAAATTAGAGGGACAGCCATATTGGACTTATTTCTTACACAGAGAAAAAAAAGATAGAGGCAGTTGAAACTGCAGGAACCTTGGCTGAGAATGACCATGTCATACTCGAATTCAACATAACACAAACACAAGCAATAGAACATAATGACACTAGTCTTGGATTTTAAAAGAGCTGATTTTAATAAACTCACAAAGAACTTGAGAAAGATTCCATGGATGAAAATCCTAAAGGGGAAAACAACTTAAGAATCTTGGGAAACTCTGAAAAGTATGATCATAGAAGCCCAAACCAGCACACACCTCTGAGAAAGAAAAACAAGAAATCCAAGAAGAAACCAACATGGCTGCAAATTGAAAGAAAAAAAGGACAAGTACAAAAAATGGAAAGGACATAAAACTAAGACAGAATATCAGCAAATATCCAGAATCTATAAAGACAAAGTCAGGATAGCAAAGGCTCAGAACGAACAAAGAAAAGTCAAAGATAATAAAAACAGTTTCTTCCAACATGTGTATAACAAGAAAAAAAATCAAGAAAATAGTCTGTCCACAAAGGAGAGAATATGGCAAGGAAGTAATAGGCAACAGAGAGAAAGCAGAACAGCTTAACTCATTCTTTGCATCTGTCTTCATGCAAAAAGAAACTATAGCTCAACCCACCAAAAACATAACTGTAAAAGACAGACCAGAAATAAAGTTAAAATAAGCAAAAAAAAAAAAAATAGTAAGAGAACACCTGTCTGATTTTGATGAACACAAATCACCGGGGCTTGATGGATTACATCCCAGAGTTTTAAAGGACCTGGCAGAGGTCATTTCAGAACCACTGCACCATATTTTTCAAAAATCCTGGAGCACTGGGGAACTACCAGAGGATTGGAAAAAAGCTGATGTGATTCCCATCTTCAAAAAAGGGGAAAAAAAACAGATCCAGGATACTATAGACCACTCAGCCTAACATCAATATCCAGGTAGATACTGGAAAAGAATAAAAAAACAGATCTGCCAACATCTAGAAAGTAATAACTAGCAATTAGCATGGGTTTGTTAAGAACAGATCATGCCAAACCAATCTTATTTCATTCTTCAACAAAGTGACTAAATTAATAGTCAAATACTATGGACATAATATATTAAGCTTTCAGCAAGGCATTCGACAAAGTAGACCACAACCTACTTCTTAGTAAGCTAGAAAAAAGTGGAAAAGATAGCACCACCACTAGATGGACTCGTAACTGGCTGACAAACCATACTCAATGAATAGTCCTTAATGGGTCTAAGTCTATATGGAGGGAAGTAAGCAGTTGGGTGCCACAAGGTTCCATCTTAGGCCCAGTACTCTTCAATATCTTCATTAATGACTTAGATGAGGAATAGAAGGGGAACTTACCAAATTTTCAGATGATACTAAGCTGGCAGGAATAGTTAACACCCAAGAAGATAGACTTAAGATCCATCTGGATCTTGACAGATTAGAACACTGGGCCATATCTAACAAAATGAAATTCAACGTAAAGAAAAGTAAAGTCCTACACTTATGCAAGAAAAACCAAAAGTACACATATAGACTAGGTGAAACCAGGCTCAATAGCAATAACTGTGAGAGGGATCTTGGAGTCTTAGTGGACAACCAGCTAAATATGAGTCAGCAGTATGCAGCAGCTGCCAAAAAAGCTAATGCAATCCTAAATTGTATTAACAGAGGGATACAATCAACATCAAGGGAGGTCCTAATACCACTATATAAAGCCTTAATAAGACCACACTAGAGCACTGCATCCAGTTTTGATCACCACATTATAAAAAAGATGTTGAGACTCTAGAAAAAGTACAGAGAAGAGCAACTAGGATGATTAGGGGACTAGAGACTAAAACATATGAAGAACAGTTACAGAAACTGGGCTTGGCTAGTCCAGTAAAGAGAACGACTGGGGGAGACATGATAGCAGTCTTCTAATATTTGAGGAGCTACCACAGAGAGGAAGCGGTCAAGCTATTTTCTAAAGCGCCTGTAGGCCATACAAGGAATAATGGATGGAAACTGAACAAGGAGAGATTTAACCTGGATATAAAGAGAAAATTTCTGACAGTGAGAACAATTAACCAATGGAACATCTTGTCCTCGGAAGTGGTGGAAGTGCCATCACTTGAGACCTTCAAGAAGAGATTGGACTGTCATTTGTCAGAAATGGTGTAGGGTCTCTCGCTTGGGTGGGGGGGTTGTACTAGATGGCCTACAAAGTCCCTACCAACTCTGATTATCTGTTATCTGTGTCAAATTTCAGGTTTATAGGATTTACAGTTCTGGAGATTTTGTGATGATGCATGAGTGGTACTTAGCTTATGTATGTATGTGTATGAATAAGATAAATCAGAAATTTGAGGCAAAGCATTTGCTAAAATATGCATTTTAGGCAGTTGAATACAATTTGCAAACCAGAGAAATCAGGATTCCAGAATAAATGTTTTCAAAAGCATTGATTCTGCTTATTAGAAGTCAGCTATAAAATGCACAATTGACAATCAAATGACCACAGGATATTTGACAGCTGCAAATGCCAGGAAGTTTGAAGCACCCAAATAATAACCACGATTGTGGAGATACTGCAATGGTTATAAATGCAAGGACTGGTCACAAAGTTACCTTTCTAGAGCATTGTAATTTTGAACTATTTCTAAATAGGACATTTGTTAAGCAAGGTGTATCTCTTTATGAATTATCCCAAACCCATTTATGTCTTTTACAAAATTTCAGTTCTTGACATGGGACCACCCTTCAAAGTATCAGCTTGGCACAATATTACAGGCAAAATTTTGGAGATTACAAAATAGTCATAAATATGAAGAAACTAATAGGGAAAAAATTAGCAAATATTCATTTGCTAATTAGGATTTAGGATTTAGTACAATGTATAAGACAACCTTGTTGAAATATTTACTCTTGTTGAAATTTATTCATAATACTACATAAAATGAAATATACAAAGGTAATTTACCTCTTATAGGAAGAGGTTCAAGTTTGAACTTTCCAAAATAGTTCATCGTTAAAATATATGTAATGAACAAAGGATGTTGTCTAGAGAATCTGTCAATCCCTAACTACCAATGCTAATACAATGTAAATGTATTAGTTTACATGGTGGCATTATCAGCTAAAGGAGAAAGGGGAGCGAAAGGCAGTGTAACATGGAGTTGCAGACAAAAGAGATCAGACTATTGGTGAAAATAGTAGGGAGTTAAATACGAAGATCTCCAAGTTCCTTTCCAGGCTTAGGATTCCATAAGTCAGTGGAAGCTAATCTTTCTGGACTCCTGTGCCAAAAATTGCATGCACGTGTGCTCATGTGCCAGCACCCAGAAGACAATGCGTGCAGTCCCCTCACGCCCCCTGCACATGCACACGATTCCCTTCCCGCCGCCTCCTTACCTGCACTGCACCTCCCAGCTGATTTTCAGCCTGCTTGCACCCAGAAGGCAACACACAGCCCCCCATGCCCCCTGCGCATGCACATGCAATTCCCCTCCTGCCGCCCTCTTACCTGCATTGCACCTCCCAGCTGATTTTCACCTGATTGAGGCCTTTTTCGGCCTGCCAAAGGCTTGAGGGTTGCCTCTGCCGGCTAAAAAATGTGCCCGTTTTATCATTTTCGGTATTTCTGGAAATACAGGAAGTGGGAAACTGGCCTATTTTTCGGTCTGCAAAGCCTGAAGAGGCATCCCTCAAGACTCTGGCAAGCTGAAAATGTCCTGAAAATCAGCTGGGAGTGTGTGCATGAGCAGTGAAGTAAGTTTACCTGGGGCTCGTGTGCCCGCACAAATGGCTCTGCGTGCCACCTGTGGCACGCATGCCACAGGTTCGGCATCATGGCTATAAGGGAAAACTACTTCTGAAAAACATTGCCAAAAAAATTACAGGGACTTATCTAAACAGTTGCTAGGAGTCAAGACTAGTTCAGATACTTAAAAAAAAAAGTAAAATATAGAACATCCGTGGTCCTTTTCCACCTTAGGATTCTGTGACTTGCTTGAAAATGAGGGAACAAATCAAGCCACTATATATGATTTTTGGAAGACATAAGTGGAGCAAAGCAGGAGGTTGAAATATGTGGGATCCATTAGGGCAGAAAGAAGGCCCAAGGCCTTTGTGGACCTAGTCATGGAGGAAGTTGACCCAAGTGATCCAGTAGGCTGGATAAGGAGAAACGTAGGCAGGTGGGAGTTGTTGAGCATACTGGTAGTCAGTTGTAAGGACAAGTGGATCACCCAGCAATGGAATTGTGATCATATGACTGCAGAGGTACTGTCCGGGCTGCAACTTTGCACAGATGGTTAAATCTCATCCTGCACTGTTGTAGCTTTGAATAGATACTGAACTATTTGAATGGTTATAAGTCAAGGATAACCTGTATCACAAAGAAATCTAGAACAAGATCACAGGGTGATCATTTGGGTGGCTCCCCCAAATGCAGTACAATAGATATAATTGGCAAAATCTATTTGGAAGAACAAAGATAAGCAAAGGAACAAGGCATTGTTCCCAAACCCTTAAGTCTGACAAAACATCTGGATTGCAGAAGGTAGAGTATTCTAGAACACAGTTCCCCAATCTTTCCAGCATTGCAGCCCAGGGAGTGATGGTTCTGCATGAGTGATGGCACGTTTGCATGTGCAGCTCCATTTGCGCAAGCAGCAGACACATGCACCTGCCACTCATGCAAATGGAGTGGGCACAGATACGCTTGCCTGCTGCTCAAAAAAATGGGGATGTGCATGTGCGCATGCTTGCCTGCCACTTCCGCAGCCCAGTTCTAATAGGCTCAAGGCCCAGTAGCTCCAGGGGTTGGAGACCTCTGTTCTAGAATAAGAACGGCAACAAAAAGCCTGTTTCCAAGCCACTGAACTACTAACACTCTGAGAGAGAAGAATCAGAAGTGTAATTTTCTTGATTTGAACACTGCCACGTTTTATTTTTGGTTGGATAGTGTGATGTAGTCGTTAAAACTAAAATCTAGGGAAATCCAGATTGAAATCTGCTCTCAGCCACGGATTAAATACTCAGTCTGACTTTTCATAGTTGTAGGAACAAAATAGGTGTCGGCTTACCTGAACACAATTTCTCAGCATGCCTTGGGCTAATCCACACATATGTGTTGAATCTGCCTTTCTGCCCAGAGACTGAGTCATCAATCTTTGTCACGCCTCTTCCTTTCGGGGCAGGAAGCCCCCTAGCTCCAGTCATGACAAAGGCACGGCCATTTGATGATCTTCTTGTAGTGTTGGCTCTGCCTCCCACCTGGACACTGGACCAGACGGTTGCCAGGGTGGGAGTAGATTATTCTAAGGCATGCTGAGAAACTGCATTCAGGTAAGCCAACACTATTCTCCAGCATGCCTTTGGATAATCCACACATATGGGACATATCAAAGCTGGCAGTCCCTATGGGAAGGAAGGAGTCTGGTCCTGTGTACTTCCATCTGTATACACTCCTATAGCACTCTTCTGCCAAAGGCCACCTCTACTGAGGCATATGTGTCCAGTCTGTAGTGCTTAACGAATAGAGACGGGAGGACCATGTAGCTGCCCTGCATTTGTCCTCAAGGGAGGCTTGCATCGCCCAGGCAGCTGTGGTAGCTGCACTTCTGGTCTAGTAAGCTGTTTCCCGTCTAGGTGTTGAAAGGGCCTGGGTCTCATTGATCTTGGCTATACAAGCCCTGATCCAGTGGCCTATAGTTGAAGAAGAGACTTTAGTGCCCATTGAAGACAGCTGAAATAAGACGAACAGGGCTTCAGTTTTATGAAACGTTGATGTATGTTTGATATATCTGCAAAGAGCCCTCCAAGCATCCAATTTATGCTATCTGTGCTCTCTGTCATGGGAAGGGGTAGGGCAAAAGTCAGGAAGAACCTGAATGAAAATCTGTGGTCCTATACGACCTGGATTGTGTAAGTCAGGTCTGATTTGGCTTGTTGGCTGGAACTGGACTGGATAAAGATATCATCCAGATTACACTGGATTTGCACCGGGATTGTTCTGAGATGTGCAACCAGTGCTGCCAGCACTTTTGTGAAGGTGCTGGGGGCCGATGACAGTCTGAATGGGAGGGCCTTGCATTGATAATGGCCCCCTGCATAATAGAACATGAGAAGCGCCATCATTTGAGATTTCCAAGAAGAGGTTGGACTGCCATTTGCCAGAAATGGTGTACAGTCTCCTGCCTGGGCAGGGGGTTAGACTAGATACCTATAAGGTCCCTTCCAACTCTGATCATCTGTTAAATCTGTTAAACCTTCGATGGGAAGGATAGATGGAAATATGGAGGTAATACTCCGTGAAAATCGATGGAAGTTATGAGATCGTGCCCCCAATGCCTTCCAAGATTGTCTGCAAAGGTTACATTTTGAATCTCTTGTATTCTAAATAAGCACTGAGCTCTTTGAGATTAGAATGGGCATTGATCGAAATTACTCTAAATGCCCTTTCTATCTATGTTGCGAGAGAGCCCAGGATGGGTTGACTCCTTCCTATGACATCATTTAGCTGAATCTGTACTAAGATTTAAAAGCCAGCCCCCGGAAGAGACCCCAGCTTTGGTGAAGATACTTGACAGACTGAAAGATGTCTCTGAAAGCACAAATGAGTATAGAAATGTGACTTACCCTCTCCAGATGAATCAAGGGAGAGGCTGGACTCTCTTGCAGCATAGATAGAAAGGACGTTCAGGGTAACTTCTACCAACGCCCATTCTCCTCCATGCTGCATTGAGAGCCCAGGATGGGACATACCAAAGCTTGCATGTCCATGGGTGGGTCCTCATCCGGCTCATCACACCAACTGTTGTACCACTCGTTGAAGCACCGGTCTGCCAAAGGCTGCAGTTGCCAAGGCAAAGACATCCAGACGGTAGTATCTGATGAAAGGAGACGGAGATGTCCACGTGGCCGCACGACAGATCTCCTCCAAGGGTGCTTGGGTCACCCAGGCAGCCGAAGTGGCCACGTTTCTGGTAGAGTGCGCTATCAGACCTTGAGGAACCGGAAGGGCCTCAGCTTTGTAAGCCTGCTCAATGCAAGATCTGACCCACCTGCTAATAGTTGGAGAAGAGGCCTTGTGCCCCAAGTGAAAAGGGAAAAGGAAACAAAATGGCTTCAGACTTCCTGAAGGAGGAAGTGTGCTTAATGTATATTCTAAGAGCCCTACTTATGTCTAGCAAGTGCCACTGCTGCTCTAAGTCATGGTGCGGGAGGGGGCAGAAGCCAGACAACATGTCCTGGGACCTGTGAAACCTTTGGGATAAATGAGGGGTCCAGACTGAGGACAACCCTATCATCGTGAAAGGAACAAAGGTCCTGTTTGATGGAAAAAGCAGCGAGCTCAGATATCCGCCTGTCTGAAGTGATGGAAACGGGGAACACTACCTTCAGAGTCAGGAAATGGAGAGACAATGTTCTAAGGGGTTTAAAAGGGGGCTTTGTAAGGGCATAAAGGACCACATGAAGATCCCAGGAAGGATACCTGTGAACCACCGGAGGGTTTTCAAAAGTCCCTTTTGAAAACCTCCTGACTGAAGGATGATGGGATAAGGAAGGAAGTGAACCCCATGAAAGAACCGAGGAGAGGGCCTCAGCCTTCCTGCGTAAGGTGTCAGGGGCCAAATCTTTCTCCAGATCATGCTGAAGGAATCTAAGAACCTCTGCCAACTGGGCTAAAGCAGGAGAGACCCTCCCTAAGGCACCATTGGGAAGGGCCTTCCAGGTGGCATCATAGATGTGCCTTGTGGGAGGTTTGCGAGATGCCAGGATAGTGATGATGACCCTTTCAGGAAGATCAGTCACCTCTAGCCGCTGCAGCTCAAGTGCCACATGGTCAGCTTGAGCCACTGGGGCTCGGGATGGAGCAGAATGCACTGATGAAGGGAAATTAGATGGGCTGGGATCCTCCTAGGAGAAGCCACCGACAGGTTGACCAGGTCCACAAACCAGGGCGTCCTTGGCCAATAGGGTGCGAGAAGGAGGAGCTCCGCTCGTTCCTCCAACATCTTCCGAATTGCTTCCGGAATGATGGGAGTGGGGGAAAGGCATAGAGAAGACTTTTGGGCCATCTGCACTGAAGGGCATTGGTCCCCTCTGCTCCCTGGCAAGGAAACCTGGTGAAGAATCTGGTGACCTGGGAAATTTGAGGAGTGGAGAAGATCCACCTCCGGCGTTACGAATCTGAGGGAAAGGTCCCTGAATAGAGAAGGAGGAATAAACCATTCTGCCTGGTCGACTAAGCTCCTGCTGAGGCAGTCGGCCTGGGAGTTGCTGATCCCGGAGAAGCGGTCTGCCGAGATCGACAACAGGTGTTGCTTTGCCCATAACCCCAACCATAGAGCCTCTCTCATGAGCGCTCTGGACCTCGTCTCCCCCCGCCAGTAGACATGAGCTATGGCGGCCATGTTGTCCATAAGGACTAGAACACGAAAGCCGGTCATGAGTGCCTGAAATGCTTGAGAGCTAGAAAAATGGCTCTGAGCTCTAGCCAATTTATGGGAAGGGCCTGCTCTGACCTGGACCAAGGTCCTGAGCTATCGGCCCTGCATATGGGAACCCCAACCCAGGAGGCTGGTATCAGTGGTTATCACTAGCCTGTCTGGGACCCTGAAAAGGAGTCCCTTCCAGATTAACGAGGAACACCACCAATTGAGAGATCTCCAGATTTGTGGCAGGAGCAGGACCTTGATGGATGAGTGGCTGGTTCCTCCTCGTTGGTAGGGAAGCAGGAACCATTAGAGTGGACAGGAGTGGAAAAATCCATGGCTCTGGAGATATGACAGGGTAATTTGCAAATCCCGATGGGCTGCATGGATGAAGGAGGACAGAATCAAAATGTTGTCCAAGTAGCATTGGATTCTCACTGGAACAGAAAACAGAGATGCCATCAATGCTGCCAAAACCTTTGTGAAGACACTTGAAGCCGATGAGAGGGTGAAGGGAAGTGCTCGATACTGGTAATGGGTATTCTGATAATAGAAACGGAAAAACTGGTGATGATGAGGCCCAATGGGGATGTGGAGGTAAGCCTCCATGAGATCAGTGGAAGAGAGGAGATCGCCTCCCGAACGCCCTCTAAAATAGAATGCAGAGTCTGCCTTTTAAACAGCCTGTATTTTACAAATTGGTTGAGATATTTTAGATCCAGGATGATTTGCTTACCCCCCGAGGCTTTGGGAATGATGAAAGGCGAGAATAAAGACCATGTCCCCATTGAGAGGGGAGCACAGGTTTGAATAGCTTGGATTTCAAGAAGGAATTGAATGGCCTGATTCATGAGGTCTTGCCTTGAAATGTCCCGGGATACAGGACAGATCAAAAAGAATTGGGGGGGGGGGGTTGCATTAGGAAGTCCAATTGTAATCCTGACCTAATAGTACTTTGCATGCAGGCATCCGCCATTGACTCCTCCCATTTGGAGGCAAAGAAGGCTAGGCGACCTCCAATAGGTGGGGAGAACGAGGGATTACTTAGAACGATGGCAGGAACGACCCCCACCCTCCCGAAAGGGCTGTTTACCAGTATAAGGAGCTGGGCGACAGTCGGCTCTCTTCCCAGATGAAAGAAGAATTTTACGTTTATCTCTGGTTTCGATGAGATAAGGTTCCAGAGCATTGCCAAAAAGCTTATCGCCCACGAATGGAACTGAAACCAGTTTCCATTTACGGCGTGACTCCACTTGCCAATTTCTGAGCCATAACAGTCCTCTTGCTGCTACTGAAGATGCCATGGCCCAAGATGCAAATTTGGTGGAATTGTCATCTGCAGTGAATTCCGCCGCTGCAATAATCTTATTAAGGCCTTGGTGAGACCAAAGGTCAGAAGCAGGCAATCTATTCTGGAGTTGGTGCAGCCACCGTATGGATGCCCACATGAGAGTGCCAGAAAATGGGAACTAGGTCAGAACTGGAATGTCAACAGAAGGCATTGCTAGGGAATTGTCCAGGGCTGCACTGACACTGTAGAAACGCTTATCCAGAGAAGATGGGCAAGGACCTGCCGGAGGGGAAGCACACTGTTCCTTGACCATGTCCAGGAACAAAATGGGAGAAGGCAAAACCCCTGCATGCACTACAGGCTTGGAGAAGAATGAGTCTCCCTGGCTAGAGGGAATTCCTTGTGGCTCAAGAGCCACTTTCTCTGGCGACAGCTTGGCAGTGGCCAAGGCCATGCTGAGTAATGGCCTGAAAAGAGAAGGATTGAAGACCAATGCAAAGGATGTCTGTTCTGGGCGAGAATCCTCTTCCTCTGAAAGATTTTGGTCAAAAATCTCACCCTCTTCACACTCCGAATGAGAAGAGTAACTGTGTTCAGATAGCGAAGCCCTTCCCTCCTCATCAATCTCCTCCCATTCTGGTAAAGAATGGACCCTGAGATAAATCAGGGTGTAAATCAGGGTGATGAGGGAATTATAGATTGAGAAGGGAGACCCTTTCTGGAGGTCGAAGGATTTGCTTGAAGCCTTCAGCCAATCCTTGCCTAATGGCCAAAGAGACAACATCTTGGATATCCCCCTGGTCTATGCTCAACGGTAGGGGCAGAAGGCCCACTGCTGAGGGAGTGAAGATAGCTTCAGGCCTAGATTGAGAAGAGGTTCGAGGCCTGGAGGGAGGGGGAGGAGCAAAGGGCCCAGAAACCTGTTGGAAATAAGGCCCAGATCTGCTTAGATCCTGAGGATCATTGTACTGCAAAAGCCTCAGGAGACTTGGATGGAGGATGGAAAAGCTCATAGATAACTTCTCCTTCCCTGGGAGGGCTTGGCTGGTGCCCACAGGTATCACCTGAAACATGCTGTAGTTGCACTCCCTTCTGTTGAATAGTTCTGTTGAATTGCCTCTCTAGGGCTGCATGTCTGCACTTTTCTGCCCTCAACTCAGCCTGAGTTGCCTTCTTAGGGGCTAGAGCCTTAGCTCTGATTTTAGCAGCCACCTCCCTCTGGGATTGATTGGGTGCATTGCCTACAACTTTTTCTCTTATTGGCTTAAGAGACTGTTCCACTGGGGATGGGGGAACTCTGCCTGACCCTTATCTTGCTCCATTTGAAGAATAAAGGCTCTTACGATGGAAAGAAACTGTTTGTAAATGTTTTGTATTGAGCTACTTAGGGTATAAATTGGCCCCTGGGCTTACAAAATGGCTGCTCATCTCATGGTGGAAGGCTTCAATCCAAGATGGCTGCTGACTATGGGAAACAGGCTCCAAGATCGAAGAATTTCTCCTTAGGCTATAAAGAGCCCCGAGTGAAGTCAGCAAAGGAAAGGGCAGCCTCTGGCCACACGAACAGATGTCTGACACTGGTATCAGTTTGCCGATCACTTTTTACGGCCGCTCAAACCGCAGGCGTGGGGGAGGTCTACAGACACTGCCCAACTTGTCTGAACAGCGCTCTGACAATGCTGCTCCCAACCTTGTAGGAGAGAGAAAGAGAGAGCCCTGCTCTCCTGGAAGAGCAGCTGCCCAGATCCTGGGGGCTGCTTGAAATGAGGAAAAACGGCACTGAAGATAGCTGGTGAGTGTTATCTAACAGAAGCTTTCAGAGACACAGCTACTGACTGAAAGGAACTGAGTCAAAAGCTGGGATGTGTTCCAGGGGCTGGATTTTATATCTTAGTACAGACTCAGCTAAATGACATCATAGGAAGGAGTCAACCCATCCTGGGCTCTCAATGCAGCATGGAGAATTGCTCTCCACCCCTCCGAGGACTTGGGAAGTACAAATAGAATGGAGTAAAACCCTTGCCCTCTCTGGTCTTCCGGTAGCAGCTCGATGGCCTGGATGGCCAGCAAATGCTGGACCGCCATGTCCATGAGACTTTTCTTTATATGGTTTTTGGAGGTTGGGCAACGGGTAAAGGTCCTCGGAAGAGTGGACAGAAAATCCAGGGTGAGACTGAATCGCACTGTTTTCAGGACCCAAGAATCGAAAGTGATGGTCTCCCATCGCTCTGCAAATAGGGCCAGTCGGCTGCTGATGGGAGGAAGGTCTGGCAGTCATTTGGATCAACAGTAGGGATGACCTCCTGTGTCACAAAAGAGCTTTTTAGAGTGAAACTGTTGTTTGTTTCTGTCTCTAAATCCTGATCTATCTGTGGGTCTATCAGATCTGGACTGGTAAGATTTTTGAACTGAGGAAATTCCTGGCCTGAGTCTGAGGAATGAAATGGCTGTCTACGGGTATAAGGAGAAGCCCTCCTGTCAGCCCTCCTGGTAAATGAGAACACCTTTCTCTTGTTCTTATTCTTGATTACAAAGGGATTTAAGGCCTCTCTAAATAGGGAAGAACCCATATAGGGAGCAGAGACCACTTTCCATTTGGTTCTAGCATCTGCTTGCCACCGCTGTAGCCACAATGGATGACAAGAAGTGATGTTGGAGACCAGGGCCCTGGAGGAGAATCAGGCTGCATGTAGGCAGGAGTCAGCTGCAAATTTGGCGGCCACCACTAGTTTGTTGACATCTTGATGTATTCTGATTTCCTCAAGGGGAATCCTAGTCTGTAATTGGCAGAGCCAGAGGAGGGACGTCCTAGTGACGTCACCTGATATTGCAGAGGGAGAGACCAAGGATACCAGAGGGGGAAGTTGAAATGTCTTAAAGAGAAGAGGAGCCATATTGAAAAAAAATATTACCCCCCCCCCCGAGTAATAATTGCCTCTGAACTATATCCAAAAATAATTTGAGACAAGGAATCTCCTGTTGGAGAACTGTAGGTTCAGAAAAAAACTCTGCTGTTAGGCCACTGAGTGTCTGCTAAAGCAGTTGGTAGAGTGGGTGGAGGATCAATTTGGGCAGTGGTCCTAACCTTGTGGAGGAGGGATTTAAACAGCCCTCGGCTAAGTAGACCTGTGAAGGGGGGTGGATCAGGTGGTAGGTCCTAATCTTCTGAGGACCTGTTCTCGTTGAACTTCCTCCTCCATCCCAGATGCCCTGCTTCTGATGGAGTGGGATGGAGAGGCCTCTCTCTGATGCCTGGAGGAATCCATGGAGACCTGATATTGCACTGACTGTAATGGTTGAGGATTCGATCTGGGGGAAGAAGAATGGCTCCTTCCCGTCAGGAGGAGGCAACCCCATGGGAAATGGCCTGAGCAATAAGGCTTTAAGATCCTTTGATAATTCTGGAGCCACTCTTTCTATTAAGTGCATCCCTGCTGCAGTTGGAGTAAGGGTAGCATCAGGTAATCCAGTCCTGTCTCTAGTCTGAAATTCTGCAGGATGAGGAAGCATGCAATCAAAAGGAAATCTCTGTTTGGATTTCCTCAGCAGGAGGGATAAATTCCTTTTCCCTATCCCCCTCTGGTGCTTGCAGGCAAGCCCTGTGCTAATGGCTGCTGAGAAGAAGGACTAACAGGCCTTGGCTGGTGGGAGGGGGAATACTTCTCCTGATCAGCTTGCTTCTGAGCTCTGGAGAACTGCTTTTCCAACTGCTTGTGGGCTTTCTGGAGTAAAGCGCCTTTGCTTTGATCTTGTTAGCAGTCTCTTTGCTTGCAGATCTGGCCTTCCTGGGACTCTGCTTGGATCTTTTAGCATCTGTGAACTCCATGTCGCCTTGGTCAGCCATGCTGCTTTTGACCCAATTGTTGGAAGGAGAGTTCTCTCGATCCTCCACTCCTGCTGCTCCAAAGGGAATTCAAGGCCTGGAAGTCTTCTCTAGGCTGTGACATTGGCAGCCCTATCAGTCTTCTGAATAGCCTGCACAACTCACCACATGGCCAAAATGGCCACCGCTGGCCCAAAAAATTAAGTAGAGGTCACAAAAGCGAAAGAAGCTGCTCCGGAGCTGCCCTATTAAGCCTGGGATAGAAACAACATGCTGGGGGCGATTGCAGCTTCAATGCTCTTCCCCCAGGATTGAGGGGTCGTTAGGGGCTTCCCCTTGACTGCCTGGGCTGTTAGATCAATTGGTAGTACAGGGGGGCATGAAAAATGGAGCAGGCAGGATTTCCAAATGCTGCCTGTTTACAATGTTTTGAAAGCTTTAGGAGCTTTTTGCAAACCTTTGGGAGAATCCACATTTTAACCTGATGCTTTCTGCTGAAATTGTTGGAGCCAACCTTTGCCACATCTCTATGGAGCCAAGATTGAGTCATGACTGGGGCTTGGGGACTTCCTGCCCTGATAGGAAGAAGCATGGTAAAGATTGATGATTCAGTCTCTGGGCAGAAAAGCAGATTCAACCCATATGTGTGGATTATCCCAAAAGCATGCTGGAGAACAAGGAGAATTCAATGAGCTTCATTAACTAAATTCCTGCACAAACCTACAATTTAAATTAACAAAAATATCATTAATTTCTTCCAGACACTGCAAAATATGTAGGAAACAGGCTTATCTCATCCACTACTATAATAGTATACGGGTTTATGTCTCAATTATTACGACAAATGAATTTTCATGTCTGGCATTGACTCCCATCGACTCAATGGAGAAAATCCACCCAATCTTGGAATTGGGTCACAATTCAAAAATCGGGTGGTGAACAAAATCGGGTGGTGAACAAAATCGGTGTGGAAAGATTCCCTTTCCGCGCTGATTTCCCATTCAATGCCATTTTTTTTTACGGCACAGTTGGTCATACTTCTGGACATGACCAAATTGGATGGTGACCAAGTCCGGAAATGAGTTATGGTCGTGACCTGAGACTCCACTGTACTGTCATATAAATTATACTCGGAATGGCTACTAGTAATCAGAAGTTATTACAGCCTCAAACCCTCTCAGCGTCAACCTCAAACTGTCTACTGTGGACCTCATCTCATTCCTAAGAGGTCTGTAAAGGAGACATGCATAAGCATACCAGTATGCCTGTATGTCTTTATTGTTTCCATTTATCTGTAGTTACTTTTTTTGTTCATGTTTATCTTCATACTTTACCTGCTATCTTGTCGACAAATAAATGTGCATGATTTTCATACTATGTTAACTACATTTCATGCCCCAAATGAAGAGTCTTGAATTATTAGAGTTGATTATGGTGTTCAACATAATGGCCAAATTTTCATGAAATAAATTAAAAGTTTATTTTGGATTACCAGAAGCAAAGGGCATGTTGATTGCTCATCTGGATCTGTTTAATCTTCTTATTAGCATGATAAATTAAATTAGCCAGTACTGAAACTTGATTGTATTATTCAAACCAAAGTTTTGTGCTTGCCATTCTCAAACAAGACAAAATTTGTGTATCAATAGCAAAAATACAACAATGCAGGAGTCCAGGGTCATATAGATTTTTTTTTCTCATAGTCAACCATAGAAGCAAGAATAACCAAGTCAACACAAACAGGCTGTGTTCAGAGTCTTCTCCTCATTTATGGTAAACCATTTTTCTCCAAAATCTTGGTTTTGGGTTACATGCAAATGTGCATGTATTGTGTTGGCCAGAATTAAAAATATAGCAAAAATCTGAATTATGTTCATACAATTAACAGTATGAACACTGCAGCATTCTTGTATTGTTGCATAATTTATCTGTTGTTACTGAAAGCTATCTGAAGCCCTTCACAGCTGTTTATTCATGGAAAGACATGTGAGACCAGGTCTATAAATACTATCACATGGAACTCTTAGCAACATGCATCCTTCTTACACAGGATCTCAAAACTGACACCCTACACTCTTGGCCAAAAGTCCATGGCAACTGCTATTTTGGGGGAAACATTAGTAACATTTTAGTCAACAATTTATCCCCATAGAATATCATTGTGTCTGAAAATCTAAAGTAGTCATTCTAAATAACAATTGATTATCCCAGAAGATGATACTAGGTAATTTATATCCTTTGTTGAATTATCTCAGATAATTTTGCAGGAATATAGAATAGTTTAATGAAATCTTTATATCAGAGAGACATAATGTGGATCACAGTTCAGGTTTCTATGAACTATTTATAAATGAATTGCATAAATAGAAAATATAATCATTTATAGAATTATACAGGTAGTACTTAATGCACAACCATTTGTTTAGTGATCAAAGTTACAAAAGCAATGAAAATAGTGATTTATGACCACTGTAGCATCCCCATGATCACATGATCAAAATTTGGTCAATTGGCAACTGGCATACAGTTATGACAATCGCAGTGTCCCACGATCATGATCACCTTTGTGACCTTCTGAGAAGCAAAGTCAATGGGAAAGCCAAATTCACTTAATAACCTTGTTACTAACTTAACTGCTGTGATTCACTTAACAACTGTAGCAAGAACTGTCATAAAATGAGGAAAATCTAACTTTGCAATTATCTTGCTTAGCAAAATTTTGGGTTCAACTGGTAGTTGTAAGTCAAAGACTTCCTATTATCCATATTATTATTAATTTCGGTGCAAGAAATTGAAACAAAATCTTAGAAGACAGCATTGGCCACCAAGTTCAAGTTTTCCAGCTGTCAAGAAAGCTCAATGGGTCTGACATGATGTCAGCATAAATCAGAGTATGAAGGAGATACTCTCCTTTTAAATGCATTAGGACCCATCCATTATTATTTGTAGAAAAGGATCCATATAAGTGCCCTAGGAAAATCTATGTTCATAGAATTTTCAATTAACATCTCAACTCATACTTTTAAGTGCTCCACTTGTATACTATTTTTTCATACCAACTTTCAGAGGAGTTTACAATTTATAACTCATTCTCATAGAAACTCAGAGGTGTATCAAGCACTCAGAACTATATAGTTAAAAAAGGAAGAGGTCAATCATGGGGGCAATTAATATTAAATATAGTTTTAATCATCTTCAAAACTAACAGTAGTGTAACAAAATAAATAAATAAAAAGGTATTGGGGGCATTATTGGCTTCTTCCCTTTCTCACACTGTTAAACTTTTAACATTTTTATTATGTATTTTGAAAATTATTCAAACTAGAACAAACCAGACAAAATAAATGTGGATTCACTTTATGTCCAATCATATACAATAGAAAAAAGCACAAACATAACATTTTATGTTGTTCCCTTCTGTTCAAATTCATATGCACAGCGCAAAACAGTGGTGGTATTGTGCTGGCAAATGCCATTCCATGAAAATAAAGGATTCTTAATTACCCATCAAACACCTACATGAGCTCTGGAAGGCTTTGATAGCCCTCAGAGGCAGAAGTGAAGGTTGCACTGGAAAGAATGTTATTGAAATTTAGGTTTTACCTACAAGAATGCTTCGTGGGTTAAAAGATAGTAAATGAAAATTAAGCTAGTTGAAAGTAAATTAAATTTCCTCTTATAAGTATCAAAAGGTTTGTGAGGCATTGTGTTACTTTCTTTGCAATTTAAAATTGAGGAATTTTAAAGGAATTGAGGAAAAAGATATAGAATTTTTCAAATATAATAAATTGCATAAAGCATAAAGGAGTTTGGCTCAATAAAACTTTTATTCTACTTTTTTAACTATTTTAAATTATTAAGTCATGTATACGAAAATACTTTACAACTAAATGTTAAGATCTGTAATTTATTATCCAGATCTGAAGACGAAAGAAAACAAAAAGATATTGAGAGAACAGAGAGGCAAAAACATCACTTCTGTTGGCATCTCTTTAAATCCATTATGTGATCTGCCAAGTTCTTTAAAAAACTGCCAACAAATCTCTCGTTTCCCTTCCAAATTCAAATCACTGCACAGTAATATAAGCCCCATTTGAATATATTTTAATAGTTGCTTTACACTTATATACTTTTAGATCTACATAGAGAACACATCACTAGCTACTATGCAGATAAGCCTTTGCTCTATTTTCAATATTTGAAAAATATATTTAAGATTTGAATAATTTAACAGGACATATATATAATAATTTATAAATTTTATAAAAATATTTTAATTATTATATATTTATATAATATAATTATATATTATATATAATATAAAATATTATTTTATAAAAATAATTTAACAGGACAAAACCAAGATACAGTTAAGTACTAGATTAACGTTTTTGTAATCACTACACTTGAACAGTTAAAACCAGACCACAGAGCGATTTATCATCTTATAAAAATATACTTTTTCCTTGTTACATTAAAGGGTAGGAAAATATGATGATGGTGATGACAACCAATGCTGGTGGGAACCACAAAATAGGGTTATCTTTGACCAATGGAATCTGAAATAGGTCCTCTCTGCTGGCATGAGTGCAGCAGGCTTGTCCTAGCAGGATGGGGCAGTTCATCAGGTAGCCTGGACTTCTGCCAGTAAGGGCTTTATAGGTCATAACCAACACCTTGAACTGCTTTGGGAAGCAGACTGGCAGCCAGCAAAGTTCATTAAGCAAAAGTGTGAATATGGGTCATCCCAGGGGCCCCAAAGACTTCTCTCACTGCACTTTGCACCAGTTGAAGTTTCTGAATGGACTTCAAGTGTAGCCCCATGTAGAGAGCATTGCAGTAAGTCAGGCGAGAGATGACCAGAGTGTGAATAACTGAGCGCAGGGTGTCATGATCCATACAACTGGTATACAAACTAGCAGCTGTGCAAAAGCTCTCCTGCTTTTGCCTGCAATTTGCTCTTCAAGCAGGAGACTTGAGTCCAGGAGAACCCCTAAGTTGTGAACTGGGACTGAAAAGGATAGGGCAATCCCATCCAGAGCTAAGGATGACAAACATTTGGATCCTGAGGCTCCATACCCCCCAAAGCCACTTTGTCGAAATTTTGCCAGCATTTAATCAGTCTGCAGTCTCTCATCCAGATTCCGACAGCCTCTAAGCATTGTGAGACAGCATCACTCAGGTTGTCATGTGTGGAAATTTATTTTGCTCAAATAAATTTCTGGGGAAGTTTCTGGGGAAAAAAGTCTTTTTTTTTTTCAAATGCCACATTTTTATAACAACTTTAACCCTGTTAGAAAAGAGGGTATTTGAAAATTAGATACTGTTACTGCTATAGCAATAAATTCTGCATACATAAAATCTCATGTGATAGAGACAAAGAAATATTCAATACGTATTATGGCTTCCAAAGAAATATAATAATGTTATCATACGCTGTTTTTAAATCTTGTCTAAGGCAGAATTCTTGATAAGAAATTAAAATGGAAAAGATTTTCAAAAGTGGAGGTGCAATATAAACAGACTAATGCTTTGCAGATCCTTGAACTAAAATTCCATAAGGCACTGCCAGCGCATATAATAGTTCCAGCTTCAAGAAGGCTATAGTTTAACATACACATAGAATAGAGCAGACTATCGATCCTTACAATAGAAGGATTCCTCTCATTTATGTAGAGAGCAGTTGATTCTTTCAAGCAAAGATAGCAGCATACAGAGAACAGGGACATCAGTCTTCAGAACAAATGTTTCAAAAATAACAAAATGTAACTATATAACTAGAAAAGCAGAAAGATCAAAACTCTTCAATATTCATAGAAGCTATTTAAAATCTCAAGAATTTTGCACAAAAGTGTGCAAAAGTGTGTAAGTCCCAAGAAGTCTAAGAAGACGCCAGTTTAATAAGTAGATTAAGGAAGCCATAAAAGGTAAGAAAGTTTTTCTCAAATTATGGAACTGTTGCTCAAATAAGCCAAGCAAAGAGTACAAATTGGAAAAACAAATTAAAGTTGATAATAACACAGGAAAATAACTGAGGAATATATTGCTAGAAAAATTAAAATAATTTTAAAGGTTTATTTAAGTATCAGAAGTGGGAACTCGGTGAAAGTTCCTACCATTATACAGCAAAGAGAAAATATGAATAGGTATTATTTTTAAAAATTATTTAAAAAATAATGAATTATGAATTATTTTTTTAAAAGAAAACTGCACTGGAAAAACTAAGCCGAGTAAAAGTAACAGAAACCAGAATAGTTCTACAGAAACAGCAGAAACCAGAACAGCTCTAAAAGAAGTAAAATGTAAAATTATCTTTCAAAGGAAATATTCTTATCTTAGAAAATGTTCTTCATATTGAAATATTGCAAAGAAATCAGACCTATATGTTCCGATAATTAATAATGTGAGTTGCTTAACAACTGAAAATCAACTTTGTCTACAAACAGAAACTTCTACCTCAGCATCAAAATAATAAATTAGTACAACTGCAAATATATCTATGAAAAGGAAGAGCTATTATATATTTTAGAATTTTGACATTTATTAGCAAATATTAGCTGCAATAATTGAAAGGATGAATTAACAAAACAGACAGATCTCATAATAAAACTAACAATGAAAATATGCAATTACAAATTATAAAGCAGGGACCTGTACTGCAATTGATATTTTCAGTACATCCTCCCTTTACATACAATATTAACATTGTAGAGTTTCTTTTAAACAGCCAGCTTGGTATAGAAGTTAATGAAACAGGCTAGAAACTGGAAGACTCTTGAGTTCTAGTTCTGTCTTGGGTATAAAGTTGAGTGACCATGAGCCACTTTATCTGAAGACTAGAAAGGAACCAAGGGCAAACCACTTCTGAAAAATCTTGCCCAAACTGCAGAATCATGTCTGGAAAATCTCCAAGAATTGGACATGATTGAACAGAAGAAATTAAGATTTTATTTATGGATTTTAGTAACATGTTATTCATTTCATGTTGATAGATTTATTTCCTACAGACTTGGTGGTAACCATAGTCGTGTTGGATGCTTTGTTCTTAATGAGTTACCTGCCCTAGTATCTTGCCCAAGCCGACATTCTTTAAAAAGATAACAGATGGACTAGATAATTTTGATATGTTGCAGAAGAATGATTGTGAAATTATATGCATTATATTCTAAGGAACTTAGAGATTATATCATGAAGAGTATTAGTTCTTACCTAAAACACATCTTCTGGATGTACGGGAGGAGAATCCAAAGCGTGGGACAAACCCAAGCTAGTTGTCCTAAGGGTGGGCCTTGAGCTCCCACCTCCATGTAAATTCTTCATAGTACTCTCCTTCCAAAGGCTGCTTCCACTGATGTGAAGGTATCCAACTTACAGTTCCTGATGAATGGAGATGGTGATGCCCACGTTGCTGCCCTACAGATCTCTTGTGTATTCCAAGCCGCCGTTCGGGCTGCACTCCTGGTCGAGCATGCTGTTATTCTACCCGGCAGCTGTAATGACTGGCTTTCGTAAGCTTTTTAAATACATGCTCTGATCCACCTGCCTATGGTTGATGGTGAAACCTTTTGGCCTAAAGAACCAGGTCTGATTGATATAAACAATGCTTCCGTCTTTCTAATGGTCCTTATTCTCTTAATATAAATGCATACTGCTCTCCTTACATGTAAGGAATGCCACTTTTTTTTCTAAACTATGGACCAGTTCCAGACATAAGTCTGGTAGTACTATTTCCTGAGCTCTATGGAATGTGGAATTAATCTTCGGAATAAAGGTCGGATCCAACCTTAATACTACCCTGTTTGGTGGAATACACAAAGATCCTCCCTCACGGATAAGGCTAATTCCAATATCCCTGATATAATGGCCACTAGGAAGGCCACCTTAAGGATGAATGAGAGCAACCCAACTGACTTCAATGATTCAAATGGCTCTCTCATGAGTACCCTCAGAAGTTTAGTCAGGTCTCAAGTGGGCTACCTGTGTATCACTGGTGGTCTTAGGTTGGTAGCTCCTCTGATGAAATCCCATAATCCAATACTGATGTTATCACTGCTACCTGCCTACATAAGGTGTTGGGAGGCAGGCCCTTTTCAAGGCAGAGGAAGTTCAGCACCTGTGTCACGAACACTGTGGTTGAGTTGATGTTTCTTGGAGCACAAGCTTCCAAATGGTTTCCAGGTAGCATCATAAATCCTATTAGTCGATGGCCTCTTGGAGGTGTTTATATTATGTTAGCTGAACATTCTAATTGACTTAGTGTGGCCCTCTCAAGCATCAGACAGTCATATGAAGCCATTGTGGCTCTGAGTGTTGTACTGCACCCTAGTTCAACTCTACTCTGTCTGGAGGGATTCTCCATAGTTGGCTACTGACAGATCCACCAGATCCGCATACCACAACCACCTGGACCAGTGCAGTGCTACAAGACCTCCACCCTTTCTTCTATCACTCTCTTGATTACACTCGGTATTAACGGGAGTGGGGAAAATGCGTAAAGTAGACCCCTGGGCCACGCCCCTTGGAGAGCATTGGTCCTCTCTGTCCCCAGTGCTGGGAATCTTGAGAAAAATCTCAGTAGTTATGCATTTGCTGGGGATGCAAACAAGTCCAGGACCACATTCCCGAACCTGTATGAGAGTTTCCTGAACATGTCTGGGTGCAGACACCACTCTAAGTGCTAAATTGTTGTTCTGCTGAGCCAGTCTGCATGAACGTTCTCTAACCCCAAGATATGTTCTGCTCTGATTGATAAGATATGTCTCTCTGCCCAGTGGCCTAATCACTCTGCCTCTTGCATGAGTGTCAGGGAGTAAGTCCCTACCTGCCTGTTGATATGGACCTTGGTGGTCACATTGTCTGTCAGGATCTACACTTGCTGACCTACTACTTAGAACCAGTACTTAGAACCAGGTGCATTACCCTGAGCTCTAGCCAGTTGGTATTGTTTTTGAGATCTGTCTTGGACCACTGACCCTGTGTAATCTGGGTCTGGCAGTGCCCCCCCCCCAACCTACTAGGCTGGCATCTGTTGTAATGGTTAGTCAGTTGGATTCCTTGAACCAATATCCCTTGGTTATGGCCTCTAACCTCCACAACTGGAGGGAATGCTTCACTTGAGTGGGACTCATGTCTTGGTCCTCTTATGGCCTTTTGCCTGCTCTCTGGTAAGACAAAAGAAACCACGTCAAAGTTTTTGCTTGCAGCCTGGCCCAAGGTACTATCAAGATGCACAATATCATTTTCTGTAGTACCTACAAGAGCATGTCCAGGGCCACCACTGGATCATTGTCCTTATGCTGTCTTGTTGTTCCTGCGACAGATAAACCTCACAGTAGTGTGTGCTTATGACTTCCCCGAAGTGTTGCAGTTGCCTTGTCAGTTTTAGATTACTCTTTTCGAAGTTCACAAAGAACTTGTGTTCCTGCAGTATCCGTTCTGTGGTTTCTAAATCTTCCTTCGCCTTTAGAGTTGAGGCTGACTGTACTAATATGTCATTCAGGTAGCATTAGATGCGTTTGGGACTTGTTCAGAAATGCGCTGCTACCGCCGTTAGTACTTGGTGAACATCCTTGGTGCTGATGATAGGGCAAATGGTAGAGCTCTGTATTAGTAGTGTCTTCCTGTGTAACAAAAGAGTGGAACCTTTGATGTGTCTTGGTAATCGGGATGTGTAAGTATGCGTCCATGAGGTCTACTGATGTTAGGACATCTCCCTCTCGGATGCTCCCTAGGATTGACTATAGGAATTGCAATTTGAATCTTTTGTAAACTATATGTTTGTACAGTAACTTGAGATCTAGAATTGGTCTCCATACACACACACACACACACACACACACCGCCTTTAGCACAACAAACGGGATTGAATAGAACCCTTGTCCCTGTTCATTCTTTGGTACTACTTGTACCGCCCAAATGTCCAGCAGGTGTTGCACCATTGTCTCCATAATGACCTTTTTGGCTCTGTCTCTTGGCATTGGGCACCTTCTGAATAAGTTTGGAGGCATGGAGAGGAATTCCAGAACTATGCCCCTTTTATTGTGTCCCGGACCCACTTGTCCGATGTTGTCTCCCATTGGTCGGCAAATAGGCCCCGTCTTCTGCCGATGGGTGCACTCCCAGTGGCTGGAGAGGACTGCCACCACATGTATGACGACGACCGCCTATCTGCTTGACCAAACCTCATAGGCAACACCTTTCTCTTGTCCTTGATCTCAATCAGTAATGGTTCGATGTCTTCCCCAAATAGTTTGTCCCCTTTCACTGAGGCAGAAGCTAGTTTTCACTTATTCTTCAAATCCGCCTGCCAATGGCGGAGCCAAACCAGATGCCTTACCACCACTGAAGCTGCTATAGCCTCTGTGGCATACTTGATCCCACTGAGAGTGGCGTCAATTATCAGCTCTATTGCAGCTATTATTTAAGTCTTGTTGCAGTTGAAGATACATCAAGTGGTGCCTTTTCCTGCATTTGCACAAACCATATCAGACTCCCCTGCTAAAGAATGAGGCTGTAGAGGTTGTCTTTACTGACCATGCAGCTGCCTAGTGGACCATTCGGAGGGTTTGTTCCGCCTTCTTGTCTTCCCCTTTTAAATAATCTTCCGCCTCATTGGCCAAAATGATAGCAGACGTGGAACCTGCCACTGGACTGTCTATTGTGGGAACTGGAATTAAATCCGCCAGTTCCACGTGTGGGGAAAATGACTGGTCGGTCCAACAACTGTCCTTCCATTACTTCCCTGAATAATCCAGGTGAAGGTACCATTCCTTCTACCTTGGTTCTTGCAAAGAACCTGTCTTTTGGATCTGATGGTTCTAGATCAGACTCTCTGTCGCTGTAGCATTTCCCAGGCCTTTTGCTACCTTGGCCTTCCCTAGCAGGATGCTGACAGAAACGACAGGATTTGTTTCATTTACCTCTTCATCTAAAAAGGCTGACTCTTTCTGATCATCCTCTCCTGAAACTGAACCCTCATTTTGGGTGTATGACCTACTTGAACTGGATCTCCAGAAACCCAACTCCTCCCTTGCTTCTCCTGCCAGTGAAGATGTTGTGCCTCCTTCCTTTTCTAATTATGTACCAGGTTAGGTCTATTACATTGTCCATCCCTAATGTCTGACAGCATTTCCAATATAATGGCCCTCATTTCCTCCCTAAGGGACTATTTTCTGAGCCTTGCTGTTGTAGGGGTAAAGCTGGCCTCTGCTTTTCTCTTGGGGGAAGGCTCCTGGTCTTCATTGCATTCCTGGGGCTTCCCTGCCTGTTACACACACATTTTCTTCCACACAGTTCTTCCAAAGAACTGGTTGAAAAAACTGCTCATTGGCGCCCTCTAGTTGTCACACTTTTTTCCTGATGCTTTGTTCCCACTGTTCTGCCTGTTGGGGCACGGGAATTTCCATTCCTCTCTGCCTTCTTCTCAACTCTTGCACTTCTTCGGGGCTGTCGCGGTTTCTCCTAAACAGCCTGTCGGCAGATTGGTGGTCCTGTTTCCCCTTCGCCCAGTGGCTTCGGGATGGTCAATTGCTTGCTCTTCTGGTCCTCCCTCTCTGCTGGCTGTTTGCGGGACTTCCCGCTAGATCGATGGCTTTTTTTCTGAGTTGTTTAGAGTTCTGCTGGCTTGCCCGAAATCCCAGACTCTGTCCTTCGTGAGTTTCCGCCCCCTTTGTGCTTTACTTACAGTTCATTGATTTTACTTCCCTTTCTTTTCAAAATTGAAGAATCCAAAGTATAATTAATATTCTTTTCCTTGAGCATTCTCTTCTCATGTCCTCTTTGCATTAACACTGAGTCAAAAACTGGGCATGCACAGTGGAAAGAGGCAGGACTAAGCTTTGATTGACTGTCTTCAAGTAAGGAAGCAGAGACTACCCACGCTTTGGATTTTCCGACCTGTACAACTGAGAACAAGCAAAAAGTTGTTAAGGGAAAGTATATGATAAGCTATTTAGTAAAACAAAGCAAGTAAATAACATACAGTGAATAATGCTTTCATTTTCACTGGGATCACCACAAATACATATAATACCAATTTAACTAAAAAGATTATTTAAAAATCAAACATATTTAATCCAGGCATATAAAATGTGTAACAATTTCACAGTTCAAAGTGATCTGGTTTAAGATACATTTACCCAGTAAGCTGCCAAAAAGACGTGCCCAATATAATAATCCTTTTTTTAATTTATTTACAGATTGCAGAAATGAATGAAAAATGCACCTTGTTAATGAAAAGGTCCACCTACACAGCCATAACAAATTTCAGAAAACTGCTGCTAAATATGTAACTTAATTTACTGGTTTTACATATAGTTTTATTTAATTTTTTAGTTCCAGATTGTTTTTTAGTTATACTGTATTATATTTTAACATAATTTGTATTATCCTTATATATTAAGGTAAAATATAGGTGAAATAAAAACTACACCTTTAATTAATTACTCTATTTTTTAACAATGTTTTGTTTGCTCTCTGAATTTAATTATTAATTTTTACTGTCTTTTAAAAGAAATTGGAATTGTGAAAGAGTCACAGACTGGCATAATCTTGATCCAAATAAGTTGTTCTTTGCAGATTTTAGATAATTATATAGTATTTGCTAACATTCAGATGTCATCTTTTTAACAGTGTAAGACATCATTCTAGGAAAATAATCACTCACATACACTTCAAAAGAAATATATCTACAAAATCCGATTCAAAATTATTTTGCTTTATCCATTGAAAATCTTTTATCCATCAAAAATGAAAATTATCTTAAGATTAGAAATTAATTTATTTTACATTACTGCATAGAAACAAAGAATATGAAAACAAAATAAAAAGATGAAATACATATATATATTTGTTTTCTTAGGCTTTCGCGGGTACTTACATGTGTGCTGTTTAGCTTCCTTCGGGTATTATCCCACGTCATTGTAGTTCTGTTAAAGTTGTAGCAACATTTCAGCAGAATCTCATCTGCCATCATCCATACAGAAGCCTGATGATGGCAGATGAGATTCTGCTGAAACGTTGCTACAACTTTAACAG
>BLBF01000044.1:13425804-13447292 GCA_015471245.1 Laticauda colubrina | reverse complement strand
TTTGTGATGGGCATTGCTATCTTAGCAAACTTCGGGATGTATTTATATATATAAGAGTTTCTTAAATAGGAGTCATTTAGCTTTGTCCAAGAAGTCTTTTCTGAGGCCCATTCTATGGAACATCAGTCTTCCAGAGAATAGAGCAGAATGTATCTTTCTGTACAATTGGATGAAAATCAAATGGAACGACAAACATTACTATTAGAAAGCAGAAAATATGATTAAATGGATAGTGTTCACAATATAAAACAATAAAGAATGGTCAAAAATATTGTTACAGTTGTTGTTTGGTTTATAGAAACGTATAAAATTAGAGGTAAGCAAGATGACAAAAATCAAATAATTCCAGATTATTCGAGCTAAAATATACTGCAAGAGCTCCAAACAGTAATTCCAACTTATAGAGACACAGTAAAGTGGCAGATATTTATTTATGTATTATTTGTCATTTATTTTTCCATGGGGCTCTTCTAGGCAGCATATAGCAATAAGATAAAGAAATGAAAAGAAGTGTAAATATAACAGAAGCGAAGCAATAAAACAATAAACAATGAAAATGAAAATTATATGAATATATGAAAATAAAAAATGGATGGGTAGAGAAGCAAGAAATGAGTGAGGTTTGCTATCAGATCTAGTGTAGTACTCCCCCACTTGGTCCCCAGACTAACCGGCCAAGCCAAGTCTTCAGGCTCTATAAGAGGGTGGAGAAGATCTCATCTGCGAGAAAAGGATGTTCTAAAACCAACCATAGATGAAGAGATGGCCAAAGTAGAAGCCATCTTCAAAAAACCCTGCATAAGATGTGCATGCTCTAACAATTTGAAGAGAGGTAATTTGTTCATGCTCTTGAAAATTAAATAGTCCTTTGGATGCTTTCAAGGCTTATTTTCTTATATGTTATAAAATTTATGTTAAATACCTTTTTAGTAATATATTTGCGCAACTCAACTATTTTACTTTACTTTAATTTTTCTTTAGGCTTGATTTAAAGTACCATCCCAACCCAAACAATTGGTCTTAACTTTTCTGATCAGGCTATATACAACAAGACCAAACATATCTCTCATCATATCAAAGTCTCCATTTCATTCAGTCCCCAATGCTATTTTGCTTTGTTAAAGTCATGTGGTAAATCCTCTGCATGAGATTAACAATGTGCCCACCTCTAACCAATAAAAGCAGCATTCTGTGACTATAAGGTCTGTAATACAAAATTTCTCCTTTAATTGATAATAGTTGAGGCATGTTAAATGTAAAACGTTATGTAAAATGGAATAATTTTATGACCATTTATAAAAGGCAAGCAGTCCTGCTTTATGGAGAAATAAATAAACAGCAGTTTTGCTCACAGTCAGAAATTTAAATCCAATAAAACCATTTAAAATGTGCTTATTCCAAAGGAAGTCCAATTTAAAAATAAGGAAGCCATTCTTGGAGAGGAAACTCTTGTATAAGTTGTATAAATACTAAATTTATAATGTAAGAAATGTCGGTTTGAAATCCTAATTTACATCTACCTTACAACAGTAATTTTAATTTTCAGCTGTAAGGGCACACATCTTTTGTCTTTTAACGAATGCTCTTTTCTTCTCAGCGATTCACTTAAAACAGAAGTGCAGACTGATCATGTGATTCCTCAACATTAGATCTTGCGGGCTAGTTGCTTAGGGCCCGGATTACACTAAACCCGTAAGATGGGAGATGTATGCGCATCAAGTGAACAAAGATAGCAAAGCACTAGGTTTGCATATTTAATAGCAAGCCGAACAAAAGAGCAGTTAACAGAAAGTTCGGACCCCCCCTCCCCTCTCCCGGAAAGATCCAAAGCTGGCTGGAAAATGCTTTTGCGTCACCACCGGAATAAATGCTACTTTCCCACTTTTTTGTCATCACCTGGGTGAGAAAAGCAAATCGTTGATTCAGCACCCGCTTTTCACAGCATAATCTCCACCATCCCCAATTAACCCAGTAAAACTGGCTGCTGTCTGACACTCTAAATACACTCCACGACTACCAACACTTGCCAGGGTTTCGAAATGCAACAAGCAAGTCACCTTCCCTCTAGCTCGGCAAAGACACAAACTCGAAGCCGCTCGCTCGGGCGTGCGCGCGCCTGGACGGCCAGTTCTATTTACTCACCCTCCAGCCACGCGCTCGCTGCACCCGGCGCCTCGCCTACCCGCTCTCCGCAACTGCCGCTAAGTACGCCGGCGGGCCCCGGATGCACATCAAACGAAGAAATAAATAAATAAAGTGCCCAGCGGAAGTGAAGGAAGGAGGTAATATCACACGGAGATCGGGAAGGAGCACAATCCGGACTTCCGCTTTTGGCTTTTCCTACCGCAAAGCGGAAGATGACTTGACGCCAGAAATTGGTGAAGGAATCGAGGATTTTATGGCAGCGTTACAGCACATGCCCAGGAAGCGATCTTAGGATGCTATTCTCAGGCGTCGTAGTTTTTTGTTTTTTTTTTCTCATTCGTATAAAGTGCGACTTCGATACCTGAAAGGCTGCAGTTGAATAAGTCAGAGGGATTAAGGGGGACCACCGAGGCGGTTGAGACTTGCCATAACTTTAACTTGCTTCAGATAAGGGAGTGGGGACACGGAAATGGGAGAAGAGAATCTAAATCTCCTAATAGCATAATTTTTAATGGACCATAGTGCAGAATTCCAAGGGCTTGCCAGAAGGGCATTTCTCTTCGTTTCGGAAAGAGCACCAATCGACCGCCTAAGAAAAGGCTGCCCACAACCCCGAGTCTGGGACACCAGTGCCCTCTATCTTCTACCTGGACAAGCGGCACTACCTCACGCTGGAGGGTCAAAAATGCGATCGTGGGTTTTTCTTGGTTTTTTTTTTTTAACCCGGTATCTGAGATGTCTTTTCCAGACGCTGCGGATCTGAATAAATAGTCGCTTTTAGCTCCCCCCCAACCCCTTAAAGATCCTGGAAGAATGACAATAGGTGCCTTTAGATGCATGAATGCACCGGCCGAGTTGTCACCGTAGAGCGTTGCAGAGGCAGTTATGTTTTCAGCACCGACAATACAATATCTTTCCCATTTAGCAGATAAATAATTCGGGATGGAAAAACCCCAAGGTATTTTCAAATTCCTGCTTGAAAAAAAAACTACTTGGAAAAAAATGGTCTTTCTACATTGCTCCACTCCCAATTCACTATTAGAGTGATAAGCACCTGAAAGAAAAGCTTACAGTTGATTCCCAAATATGCCAATCCTTTCAATTAATTACCATTTAATGAATCATGAATCTGTTGGCAAAACCCCAAACTGCTAAGATTATATAACACTAAATGATAAGCCAGAACTTACATGCTGCAGTGACTGGCTTCAGAGATCAAAGTTTGACTGTCAAAACCAAATCAACCAAGAATGTAGTCGTTACTCATTTAACTCCAATTCTAATGCTCCTATTAAAAAAGTTTCACACCAGTCCCACAAATGGTTCATCCAAAAAATATTTTCTGATATCCTTTGTCACTAGCACTCAGAAAATGGGCACTGAGTTGAACTAACAAAATCTTTATAATAATTCAGCAAGGTGATTTGGCAAAGGCAGTGAAAGCTGCACACAAATTGTTGATAAAAGGTATGTTTATTCCCAATTACACTGTTGGATTTTTCTTTTGACATTTTTAGAAGCTAATATTGTAAAAAATCCTACAGAAAAATATTGGGCTTGAGTTTCTGCTCCCCAGTTCTGTTCCATTAAGTTTAACAATGTCTTCTAGAATCGGTAAAACTAGTTTTAGAGGAAGACTAAAAACAGAATCAAGTCCATGGTCATGCCCAAAATTATTTGTCATGCCCAAAATTACTGTCATTCATGTCGTAGGAATGCAGCCTGCCTTCACTATAAAAAGTGAAAAGACAGTAGTCTTTTTATTGAGTGTCAGCATCAGCTCCTTCAATAGTCCAGGTGTTTCTCCTCTCATTCTTCATATACATTTATTTCATTAAAGAATGATGCAACTGTTCTTACTGGAGAAAATGAATTACTGTCCCGATGCTTTTCTGATTTGTTCTGTGGAAAAGCATATAATACATTTGTTATATAAGTCTTGAATTTTTCAGATGTACAGCGTATGTACTAACTCAAGTCAGTCACTCATGCCCTGGTCACTTCCCATCTTGATTATTTCAATGCGCTTTACATGGGGCTGCCCTTGAAGAGCATCCGGAAGCTCTAGTTGGTGCAAAATGCAGCAGCTGGTATGGTTTTCTGCAGATCCCAGTGTGTACATGTGTCACCTCTCCTGCAGGAGCTGCATTGGTTGCTGATTTGTTTCTGGGTGCATTTCAAGGTGCTGGTTGTCACCTTTAAAGCCCTTCAGGTGGCAATATAAATTAAATAAATAAATAAATACTTTTGAAAGTCCAGTAAAGGAAAAATTATGGTACTGAACACTTGCAAAGATTTCACCAGTTGAGGAGTCTGGCTAATAATTATTAATGTATCAGCTCAGGATTTTCAACCGAAAACTGTAATGAAATAAAAGTATGCACAGTGATTCCCATATTATCTACTGAAAAAATACATTTCACACATATCAAATTTTAAATAGTTTTACTTTTGTAAAAGATAAATATTTTATACACAGAGGCCATAAAGACGTTTACAAGAGCACACTTACAGCTAACATTAACTGTTGTGTTTAGTGGATTTAACAGTACAAGAAAAGTGGCACTACTTTCAAATATATCACATACAGAACATAAAAATATGTACTTGAATAAAACACAAGCTGTTATTTTGACAACTCAAAGACAACTAGAAAAACAAACACAAAACTTCACAAGGTATACAAATCAGTCAGCCATCAGATATGTATTTATCTCACTTGCCTTCTACTTCTACGACATTGTTCAGATGGGTCATAAAGTTAATACCTTACAGCAACCAGTGCAAATGGGGGACAATTCTTGCAACTTCAAATGTGAGCATCACTTCTTAATAGTATGACAGGCATCTTTTATTATTACATTAGTAAGAACTTTGGGCTTACCTGAAACACATCTTCTAGTTGTGTGGAAAGAGAATCCAAAGCGTGGGCTGTTTCCTGCTTCCTTGCTTAAAGATGGAGTCAAAGTTTAGTCCAGCCCCCTTTCCATTGCACATACCCAGTTTTTGATGAAGGCTGATGATTGACTTGGAGTTCTTGGTGCTCTTTCTTGACTGTTCCATGCTCGAGACTATCTAATGGTGGGCCAACTCCTTGGCTTGAGCCCCCATCTCCATGTGAACTCTTTGTAGCACCCTTCTTCCAAAGGATGCTTCCACTGATGCAAATGTATAATTTCTGATGAATGGAGATGGCAATGACCACGTTGCTGCCCTACAAATCTCTTCAATCGAGGCCTGTGTCTTCCATGCCACTGAGGTGGCTTCATTCCTGGTTGAATGTGCCATTATTGCAATGATTGGCTTTCATAAGCTTTTGTGACACATGTCCTGATCTGCCTGTGGTTGATGGTGAAACCTTTTGTCCCAACAAACTTGGTCTAAATAAAACGAACAATGCCTCCATTTTTCTAATGGGCCTTGTTCTCTTAATATAAATGCGTATAGCTCTCCTAACATCCAAGGAGTGCCATTTCCTTTCTCGGCTATGGACCGGTTCTGGGCAGAAGTCTGGTAGTACTTACTCTTGTGCTCTATGGCAACAGTTGCCAACTGGTAGGCCGTGAGAAAATTTTGGTGGGCCGCAGAGAAATCTCACCCACAGAGCACCCCCCCAAAGAAATTAATCCAGGCTGTGCAGAAACACAAGGCTGCTCAGCCCATGTGGCCCACAGAAGCCATCCCCGCCCACTCACTCCTTACCTGGCAAACTTGTCTGCTAAGTTGCTATTTTTCCTTTTTCTGACCATCATCTGTTATGCTGTGCTGGGAGATTTAGATTAGCTACGAAGCAGGAAATGGTTAGATTTCTTACTTTCTAGCTAAGCACAGCCAACATCCCTTAGAAGGTTTGCTTGCAAGCAAATTCAGTGCAGACTGACGGTGAGCAAATTTGAGAGACTGAGCTAGCCAATGGCAGATTGATAGAACATTGAATGATTCTGTGAGCAACTCAATCTGCCTGCTTTGCCTGATCTTGGATAAAAGTTGCTTTTTTGTATAAAAAAATCAATATTTACATACATGGTGTTGTGAGTTTGCTTGCTAGCAAATTTTATGTGATAGACTGAGCTAGCCAATGGCAGATAGATAGATAGATTTCTGAATGAATCTCTGATTCTGTGAGCAACTCAATCTGCCTGCCTGCTTTGCCTGATTTTGGGTAAAAGTTGCTCTTTTTTAAATGAAAAATTCAATATTTAAATGCATGGTGTGTTGTGAGTTAATTTTGTGAGTTTGCTTTCTAGCAAATTTTATATGATAGACTCAAGTAGCCAACTGCAGATAGATAGATCTCTAAATGAATTTGTAACTTTGTGAGCAACTCAATCTGCCTGCCTGCTTTGCCTGATTTTGGGTAAAAGTTTGCCCCAATTAAAGAGTGCACTGGAGGCTTTGTGCGGCTCCTGGTTTTGTTTAAAAAAGGCTCTGGGAAGGCCGAGTGTTAGTTAATCTGCCCTCCTTCTCTGCTTGCCGATCTAGAGTCTGCCCATTCTTACTGAGGCTGCTGCCACTTGTCCTCTTAATAACAAACAGCTACGTGGGGCTTTTCCATCTTGGGATGAGGTTCCGGCTCTTTTGCTTACTCACAGTTTGCTAACTTTCACCCTTTTTCTTTTCTCCAAAGCGTTGATCCTATATTTTCTATCTTCTATCTATATTTTCTATATTTTTGTTCTGAGCACTCTCTCCTCATGTCGTCTTTGCACGAAGACGGAATCAAAAACTGAGCATGCGCAGTGGAAAGGGGGCTGGACTAAACTTTGACTGACTCTATCTTTAAGCAAGGAAGGAGGAGACAGCCCATGTTTTGCATTCTCCGACCCGTACAACTGAGAATAAGCATGGTGCTTATGTTTAGATTTAAATTATCTGGACTGTACTACAAAAGAATACCAGAAAGGAATCCTCACAATAATAATTACATGGTACATATCAAAATATTATTCGCTGTAACCTTTCTCATTTCAAAAAAGATCATCTGCTGTTTAGATTAACAATTATTTCAGTGCTGCACCCAAAGAATCTCAAAATTAGAATTGGTGCTTACAAAATTCAGCAACTCTTGATGTATTCAGAAGTTAAATTTATAAAAGCATTAGAATATATATAGAAGAGAAAGAGAAATGTATAAATGTATGACAAATGTATTAGAACTGAACATTTAATAGCCAAAATTATTGTCTATTATTGGAAAAAAATACTGTCCATGTTTAAAATGTAAATTAAAATACAATCAATTAAAACCTTCAAATCTTCAGACATACCCAAATAAAATGTGCTGAAAGTATATAAGCATCTGAAGATTTTATATTTCCAGTGTCAATCTCACTTTATATTTTTGATAAACCAACAAATAATTGATATTTATCCATTATAAGTCTGACAAAAATAGTGCTGTTATCTGGCTTCCAACATCATCTTCTTTTAGTGTTCCACTTCTAAGTCTAAAATAATAAATTTGATCCATTCATAAAATATTGCAAACTACTACTATGTTGTCATTTATTAGCCTTCCATCCTTCCGAGGTCTGTAAAATGAGGACCCAGATCATTGAGGTTATATGCTGACTCTGTAAACAACTTAGAAATGGCTGTAAAGCACTGTGAAACAAACGGTATATAAGTCTAAGTGCTGTTGCTATTGGTGGAGATTTCTTAAAGAAATTATAATTTCAGAATTCAATAGAATAAAACAATTAAAAGGACAAATGCAAAAAATATTCTTGTTTCATCATATTCACAGAAAGGTCTGTTTGTTCCTTACTTTAATTTCTGTTCTAATTGCTCTATACAGAAATGTTTCCTAAACTTCATATTTTATGTATATTCAGTTGCACATTACAATTCAATATATTTGCCTCATTGAGTGCAGTGTTTACTGCACTCTTTTTCACTGTGTGAAAATGTTCATTTATAGAAGTAGCTGAATTATTTTCAGCATTATGGCACATCAAATAGTATGTGCCTCTATCCCTCTTTAAATGAAGATTTGAAACAATTGCAGGAATTGCAGTGATCATCTCAGTGCTCTGGTGAGCTCATATTTGTATTGGAATGAATTAAGAAATAAGAGCTAGATTTCTGTATTTTTCAGATGTTAGAAATCATTATACAGTAATATATAAATTCAGACCCTATAGTTAAAACATAGGTTATGCAATTAGAGCACATTTTAATAATATTTAATACTATTAAAGTTGCACTGCAAGTGATTATCATCAATGCTCTGGCATCCTCAGCACTTCAGAAATTCAAATTTTCATTCCACCAAAAGCTGTACACTATCAGTCTGTTTCTGTGGTTGCTGCTGGTGTTCATATTTCCTTGCTAGAAAATAAATACATTTCAATATTAGGCTGTAATCTGAATGTATTGCTAAAAGTGATCCACAAAGCATAAATAGGGCTTATTACCAAAAACACAGACCAGGATTGCTTTCTAAATTTTTATTGACGATCAAATCTTGTATCATGGAAGCAACAAACTGTAGTGTAAGTTTACCAGTTTCTAATACATTTTGGATCAAAATTTATCATTTCTCACAACTACCAAATGTAAATTTTAAATCATGAAAACTTATAGCAAATTGTAATAGCAGCACCAAGCAAAAGATCTTTAGCAGTTATAAACTATATAGGAATAAAAATTATATAAATATATTGTTTAGTTGGGGCATCAATCTATTACTAGGTTTGATTTTAATACTATACATGCAATCTTTTGGGGATAAAAGAGAGATAAAAAAGTTGCATACCTATTCTAAGAAACAATAAAGAAAGCTGCTATTCTACAGTTTTGGAAGGTTGTTGTTTTTTTGCCTAAGTGTAAAACCTTATTTTTGTCACCATTGAATTTCATTTTGTTGGATAAGGCCCAGGGTTCATGTTTGTTAAATTCCTTCTGGAGCCTGAACCTATATTTTGGAGTGTTAGGTACTATTTAATGTCATCTGCAAATTTGATGAATTCCCCTTCTATTCCCTCATCTAGATCATTTATGGAATCACTGAAGAGTACTGGGCCTAAAACAGAACATTGAGGTACTCCCCTGTATACTTCTCTCTATATAGATGTGGGTTCCATTAACAACTACATGTGGAGTTTGATTAGTCAGCCAGTTATGAATTCATCTGAGAATGCAGTCTAATCCAATTTTTTCTATATTACTAAAGAGAAGGTTGTGGTCTACTTTATCAAACATCTTACTAAAATCTTTTTATGTCTATAGCATTTCACTGGTATACAAATTTAGACACTTTGTCAAAAAGTGTATTCAGTTTTATCTGGCATGAACTATTTTTGACAAAAAAAAATAGACTTCTGGTTATAACTTTGCTTGTCCCTGGGTGTTTGCAGATTCGTTGCTTATCTTTTTCCAGGATTCTCCCAGGTATTGATATCAGGCTGATAGTTCTACAGTTTCCTGTATCCATTTTTTTTTCCTTTTTGAAGATGGAAACCATGTCAACGGCTCTTTTTGAATCTTCTGGTAGTTCCCCAGTGTTCCAGCATCTTTGAAAGATGGTTCAGTGGTTCTGAACCAGCTCTTTCAGAATTCAGAGTCTGCCCGCTCTTTCAGAATTCTGGGATGTGATCTGTCTTGACCTGGTGATATGAACTCATCTAGAATGAATAGGTGTTCTCTTACTGATTTCTTGCCTATTTTGATTTGTATTCCTAATCTGTCTTTTACAATACTGTTTTTGAGAGTTTGGATTGTTTTTTCTTTTTGTGGGAAGAATGATTTAAGCAGTTCTGCTTTCTCCCTGCTGCCAGTCACCTCCTTCCCATCTCCTACTATTAGTGGACTGATAATTTCCTTTAGTTTTTTGATGTTTTTATATATTGAAATAAACTTATTTATTATAAAAATTCATTGCAAATCTTAGTTCATTCTGAATTAAGTTCATTTTGCAGTTTGGATTTATGTGCTGATATTCTACCTCAGTTATATGCCCCTCTTTATACTTTTTATATCTGTCCTTTTATCAGAGTTTTTTGTGCAACCATGATGGTTTCTTCAGGAATCTTTTTTTTTTTTCCCCCCAGTAGTATTGGGTTAAACTAGGTTTTTATAATTTCATTTTTCAAAGTTTCCCAAACTTCTTGAATTGTTTTCTCCTTGAGGATTTCCATCCATGGAATCCTTTCAAGCATTCTTTGTTGAAATCAGCTTTCTTAAAGTTCAAGACTCTTGTTTGACTTTTTTCTATTGCCTAAGCTTGAATTGAGTATCAATATTGCCTGGTTGCACACACACCCTTCCAAAATTCCTGTAACTTCAACCTCTTCTGTCATTTCATCTCTGTTACTGAGAGCTATGTCCAGTATGGCTGACTCTCTAGTTTCCTTCTGTATTTTTTGGGAGACAAAATTGTTTGCTAGTTTAATCAGAAAACTGTTTGATCTTCCACTAGGTGCAGAGTTTGTCTCCAAATCTACCACATTACTATTGTGCTGTGCATCCTGCACACTGTAGCTAACTACAAGTCAATACTTATTACAGCGAGAAACCAGACACCAGAGCAAATGTTTATTACAGCCAGAGTTAAAACACTTAAGGAATATGCACTTAAAAATTATAGAATAAAGTAGTGAATAAAAGATAAAATGCATACTAAAATCACTATTTGGCATCCAATCTGTCAGTTACACATGAGCAAATCGCAGCATGTCCTAACTATACCATAATATCAATCCTTAAACTGTGAGACTTGTAGTCATTAAATACTAAAATGCAAAAGAGTTTGCTTCATTAATTGTGTAAAATAGTTATGATGAATCACATTTCCAACAAATTCCCAATGCTGCTACACAGAATCTAGCCACTGCACTGTAATTACAGTCTATTCGTCCTTAAGCAGTCATTGAAAATTAGTAATGTTGGAACGGCCAGGATATCTATTGATTATTGGGAGATATGTTTTCATTAATATCTCTATAAAATAAGCATTGAAGAAGTATGTGTCAAAGAGTCTTCACCTCTCCTGAGCCACAGGGACAGTCTTTTAATCAATGGTATCTTTTTATATTTGCTATGCAGGAAGGCAGATGGAAGCGCATGACACCTAGAAAGTGAAAATGCTTTCCGGTGGTTAACTGTCTCCAACTGGCTAGGATAATTGGCATGAGTAATAACATATCTAATAGATTCTGGAGCCAGAAACAATGGAGGTTTCCCTGCTTGCCTCTTGATGTCCTCTACCCTTTGTCACAAGTTTTGTTTTGCTTGGTCATAGTCCAACTTGAGTATTGAGGCTGGAGAAAAGCCTAATTTGGTAAGGTTGAACTAAATAGTCTTGATCCATGAAGAGAATTTATCTTGGAGGACTAATGGAGCAAGGCCTTGTGGAAAAAAAAGTTTTAGCCAAAGATTTAAAGAAGCTGTACAGATTCTTACTTCGACTTTTTATTAATCCTGTCTCTAGGCACAGAAGTGCGTTGAGAAACAGTGCATTATCTAGAAAAATATATTTGGATTAAACTGTTCCCAATTGTGTGAAACACTAAGCTGAAGGTCCGGGCAAGATCCTGTAAACAAGCTATGCTAGCAACTTGGCTTGAAAGAGCTTAATTGTGGCAGGAACGTAGTACCCTCCCTTTGTGTGGAAAAAATTGAGAATAGTGTTTGCTGATCTTTGGCCAGAGGCAGCCTCATATTTACCATGTGCTTTTTTGAGCTGGTGGCATGGATGATAACACCTAGATACTTAAAGGTGGTTAACTTGCTCTACATTATGATTATTAAGAAATTATGAACAGTTTTTGACCTTTTTGCAAAGGCCATAACCTTAGTTTTCTGGTAATTATGTCCAGTTTATTGTAATTACAATACTAGACAAGATCTTGCAATACTCTTTTAAAACTTACAGGTATCCTGGAGAGGACCATAGCATAATCTGAATAGAACTACAGGATGATGATTCGATCATCTATTTTTGGAAAGTGCTAATTTGGTTTATTTAGCTATTTAACCATGTCATTAATATAGAAGTTGAAAAGCAAGGGGCCAAGGGGTTTAACTTCCTTTTGAGTTTGGACCAACCTTGAGGGATGCTTGCATATTACACCTAACCTTTGGACATATTTTAATATGTAAGGCACGTAACAAATGGGGACACCTATGATCAAATGAAGCAGCTTCCAGCTTCTTCCTTAGCTTAGTTCTGATAACTGTATCAAAAGCTTCCTTGAGATCTATAAAGGCAGTGTATAATAACATAGACCTATTTAATACATATTTTTAATCAAATGATAAAGTATTAAGCATTGGTCTATGGTGCCTCTTCCCTCTCTCAATTAGCTTGTTCTTCAGCAATTAAGTTCTCAAGATCCAGCCACTCCTTTCATTTATCTTGGATGTGTTTGGCATAGAGTTTGCTGATTATATTTAGCAGACTTATTAGTCTGTAATTAGCAGGGTTTCTGTTTCTTGTTTTAAAAATTGGGACAATTGCCATGATTCTACTGGTCATGTCCCAGACAATCCTCTGGGACATGACCAGTAAAGTCAATATAAGTGAATAGTGCTGCCAGGACTGGAATCCACCATTCCATATTTTTTTTCCCCCCCCCCCCCCCCCATGTATTATTTACTTTATTGATATAACATATAAAAATTCCATTTCAATCAGTGTGTTGTCTGGGTGCAATTATTCTTAGGCAATTGTAATCAAAATATTTCCAATAACATTCATCAAAATAACATAATAATAATATTTAGCTTGTCCATTTTAACAGATTTCCATTTTAACATTTATCCTTTTTATGTCTCTACATTTCTAACTTCTGTTTTTATTGTCTAACCATTGATAAAATAAGTCCCATGTAAAAAAGTATTCAGTTTCTTCTTTGTCTTTAATAGTAAGCATTAGTCTATCAATTTCTGCACATTCTAGTATTTTCTTAATTACACTCTCATCTGTCAGGATCTTGTCACACTTTCATTGTTGAGCATAGACAATTCTAGCTGCAGTTAATACATGTAAAATCAAGTATATAGTCCGTTTGTCATATTTTTCCGGCAGAATACCCAATAAAAATATTTCTGGTATCATGTCTATATGCTGTTTTATCATTTTTACCAACCAAGTATGTATTTTTATCCAATATTCTCTGGCTTTTGGACATGTCCACAAAATATGGCAATATGAACCAGGTATTTGATTAAATTTCCAACATTTAGCAGATCTATCCTTATACACTGTTGTCAGTCTTGTTGGTGCAAAGTGCCATTTTGCACAAATTTTCTTTATATGCAGTTGACATAATCAATTTTTGCTATTTTGCCATTCTATTGCATATCCAAAATTTTTAGTCTTGCATCTTTTTCAAATCTATTCTTGCTTTTTTCCCTAACCAGATATATCTTAATATTATTTTATTTACTTCTTCAAAGTATTTTCCTAATTTTATTGGAATTGTTTGAAATAGTCTTGGAAAAATATTCATTTATATCGTAGCTATTCTTTCTGTTAATGACAATTGCAGATCTTTCCATTTCTCCAAATCTAGTTTAATTTGTCACATCAGTTTCCTCTTTAATTATTGTACATTTTGCTGTTGTTCCTGGATACTTCACTTTTTTGACTATCTGTATATCAATTCTTTCCATCCATAATATTGTTTGTGTGAGTTTTTTAACCAAAATTTTTTGTCTTGTCTTTATTTATTTTCAGTTCTGCAACCTTCCCTTATTCTTCTATCTTTCTAATTAACTTCGGTACAGTTTCTAATGGGTCTTCTAATATAAAGACCAGTCATCTGCAAACTCCTGTAGCTTGCAGTTCCCTCTTTTTAAATTTCCATTCCTTTTATTTCTTCATCTCGTTGAATATTTCTGGCTAATACTTCCCGAGTCAGTATAAATAGCAGAGGGAGAATGGACATCCCTGTTTAGTGCCTTTTTTTTATATCAAAGTTCTCAATCATGTCCCTATTTACTATCACTGTAGCTGATTATTTGTGATTTATTGCTTTAACCATATTAATAAATCTCTCCCCAAAGTCCATATACTTTAATATTAATAACATAAATTGCCAATTAATATTATCAAATGCTTTCTGTGCATATAGAAAAATCAATGACATTTGTTTTTCAGGGTGTGTTTCATGATAGTCTAATATATTTAAAATCATTCTCATGTTATTTTTAATCTGTCTCTTTGGCAAGAATCCATTCCAATCTAAATGTATAAATTCATTCAAATACGTTTTTAATCCTCTGCTATTATAGAAGCATATATTTTATAATCTGCATTTAATAGAGATATTGGTCTATACTTTTTTATCTGCTTTAAATCTGAATCGTCTTTTGATATAACAGTAATATTTGCTTCCATCCATGAATTTGGTATTTTTGCTTCTAGCAGAATTTCATTATAAACTTCCAACATCACTGGGCCTAATATATCTTGTTAATTATTTATAAAATAATGCCGGTAGCCCACCAGGCCCTGGTGTTTTATTATTCTTTTGTCTCTTAATTGCTTCTGCCAATTCCATCATGGTTATTTGTTCATTCAACATAGCTTTAACTGTTTTGTGTACTTTAGGAAGTTCAGATTATTCCAAATATTGCATTTTATTTTCTGGAAAGCAAAGCTAATGTTGTGGTGATACAGTGAACTCTCCACAGGGCTTGATGGAAGTTTGCCGAATTCCTACTGCCAGAGGGCCCGGAGGAATCTAAGCCACCCTGGATGGGTGGTGAAGTAGAGAGGATACTCCGTAGATCACAAAGAGATAGCAAACTCCTTGTTTGATGGCCACTGTGTTCCTGGCCGAGGCTGTGACAGCCTGACTGGAGAAGAATGAGTGAAGGTTGAGGAGGAGGAACAGTGTGACGATTGGGTGAGAATTTTCCAACTTCTGTTGAGGAATTTGTTCCTTTTAAAATTGGCTTGAGTGACAGTGGGACTGTAAAAGAATGGGGTTGATTTGTCTCACCCAAGAAAAGTGGCGAATAAGCACAAAGCTGAAATAGATCCAGCTAAGAAATTTGAATTATCTGAGAGAAATAAATATTAAAAGAGGAAAATTGGACTGGTTATTCTATGGACAATATTAATTGGATTTTATTGAACCAAAACTTTTTAAAAACATATAAAACTTGGGCCCTGGACCCCCTAAAAGAAAGAAAAATATTTAGCTTATGTTAAATGAAGTTAAAGGAGAAAAGTAGAAGAGAAATAGAGCAACATGGCTGGAAAAAATAGAGTAAAAGTGAGGAAAAGATTAACAATTGACCATGGACAGTTTATTGAAAGAACATTATTACAAGACTTAAACTGCCTACACCTGAAACTGTTTACAGAGAGAACTGCAGAGAAAGAGAATGAAAACAGTGTAAATTTTAAACATTTGGACTGACTGGATATGGATCTTATAAACTGAGCAACTGAACTGGAAAATCATGGAAATTGTTCATAAAGCAAGTGAAAACTTTTATTCTTCAGCTCTCCTTTTTGATAATTTATAATTTGTTTGATACAATCTTGGGGTTTGGTGGGCCTTTGTGGATTACAATTTATCAAAAAGAAAACAACCTTTTTGAAGAGAACTTTGTACATTGCATATCTTGGCTTTGTGAAATACAACAGCTAAAAGGGTAAAGTGACTTGAGGTAGAAACGAAATTGTTGGATTGCTTCAGGTGTATTCTTCTAAGTTGGGTATTGTGGAGTATTGTTTGATTTATTATTGATTGTCTCTGTTAAATAATTATTACTTAAAATATTTTATTACTTAAAATTATCAAAATGATAAAAGCAATACAAACTTAAGCAAAACAGGGAGAAAAATGCATTATCTACACTATCAGCATCAGCATCAAGCCCAGTAAATCAACGCTTAAAGACAACATGTTGCAGAACGAAAAATTAAATACTTTTCAGTCAGAAATGAAAACTATGTTCCAACTACTACAAGAAGCCATGGCTAAGAATCATGATTTGGCCGATAGGATGCAAAAAACGGAACAAAAGATGGACCATAAAATAGATATTATCCAGCAAATAATCACAAAAAATGAATAACAGATTCAGAAAATGGAAGAGAAGATAGAGCAAACAGATAAGAAAGTAGAAGAGATGGATTACATATTGACTAAGGTAGATAAGGAGCTATAGCGAAGAAGAACACAAAATATTAGAATCAGAATTTCAGAAAGAATCACAAAAAAAGAAATTAAAAAAATCAAATTGATTTAATAAAACACAAAATGAATATATTGGAAAAGGATGAACTAGCACTAAAAATTAAAAGTGCAAACAAAACTTTTTTGAAAATGTAAATAAACCAGAAAGATGGCTGGCATATAAACTGAAAAAAGAGAGGGGAAAATGATACATTAATAGATGAGAAAGGGATTCTTTATTTTCAGAATGAGGATAAAAAATAATAGTAAAAGAATATTATGGGAAACTATATAATCAGGAGAAAATTCCAGGAAAAAAACCCATTCCATATTATTCTTTAATAGTTCAACAGAAGTGAAGTCAGCTCTTGGGAGACTTCCTGATTCTGAGTTGGCCAATAAGAGCTTTAATTTTAGACTCTGAAACTGAGGACCATTCAGGTAAATCCTTAATTTTATAACTTATTTTCTCTCTGCAGGGATCTTCATACATTCTCCAAAGGTAAAGTTCCCAGGTTGTAGGAAATATATGGGAGTCTAAATGGGTAAAAATTCAGTCAAGGGTGGCAGGCTATTACATGCCAGAAGAGAAAAGAGTTCTTTCTCGTTGCTGCTGCAATAAGCTGTTCTCAGGGAGACCTTATGTCATGTTTCTTCTTAAATGCAATTAATTGCTTAAATTGTTTTTTGAGTGTGAGATGATGTTTAAGAGTTGTTTTATTGCCATTTCCACCCTCAGTTTTGTGCATCTTTTATGCCAAGGTAAGAGCTGTTTTGGCTTCTACAGAGTCCTTGTCAAAATTTGGAGGCAATGCAAGGCATCTTTGGAAGCAATGAAGGCCTCTTAACTGAGAAATTAAGCTCAAGTGCTAGTAGTGATTGTAGCTTATGAAGTAGGTTTTTATACAGTTCTAGTAGCTAACCAATTAGCAAACAATCCATCTATTTCTTCTGTTTGGCTAGGTGGTCTGTATTATACATTATGGCAATGACATTCCTTTTTTATTTTATATTGCCATATTTTTTGCACTATAATATGCACCTGACCATAAGACACACCTAAGTTTAATGGTGGGGGGAAAATATTCCGCCACTCTTGCCTCCACACACTGTTACAAAGATAAATAGCTTTGCACGTACTATTACCACCATCACTCATTACCATCAGGGAGTAATTATTTCCAAACAGCCCAATATTGATTAAGCATACACAGAATCTAAATACTAGAGGTAGAAATAGAGGGGAAATAGAGAATTTTAGAAAAGAAAATGGGTTGGATCCTAATTTGCAGGACCAGATATTTCAATAATTTATAAATATCCAATTTAGGTATTTTCTAAAGATCTTCTTGAGATCTATCTCTCTGATGTCATTTTAACATCCATTTTTCAGAACCATGTTATAATGAAAAATACCATCCCAATTATGCAAATAAACAGAATAAAAAGAAAAGCATGAGAAACACATGAGTGATAAACTCCGCTACTGTACATTTCTGATCAGTATAAAACGTAGGGTATGCATGAAAGGTCATTGGCAATCCTGCAATCTGTAAGATTTCATTACCTTCATGATCCATACACATTACAATTCCATGAGCAGAAGAGCATAATGATCATAACCCTAGAGCATTAAATGTTTTTACATTCAAAATTATAGTAACTTCAAGTGGAACAAATGTCAGGAGTCAGATTTATGTTTCATCACATATATTTAGTATCATTTTTTTAAATGGGATCTATAGCTTATCCAAACCTTAGTAGTGTCAAAGTAAATATATTTTACTTACCAATAGAATACATCTCTAATTGCTGCCGAAGACGGACTTTTTTCATGCTGTCATAAAAATTTGGTTCAGATGGTATTTCTACAGTTGGAGGTAATGTAAAAATCCTCATAATCTTCCTCTTATTTCTGAAGCCCAAAAGGAATAGAAAAACATAATACAAAAGCAGATATATTTTCCTTAATAGTAAATGAAATTAGCATCTAGTCTTAATTTCTACAGCAAAGAAATAGAAATGCAACTGGAATTTCAATTAGAAGTGGCAATGGTTATCTCCAATTTCCTGAGAAAGCAAATGTTACAATCACTGAAAGATGTAACTATAAAAATTAGGCTATGAATGTTTAAATGTCACTTGATAGAAAGGCTTCCTGCTTACTGCATTCTAACACCCATTATTTCATGCAAAGGCCACTAACAGACGTTTATATCCTATGAACAGACAAAGTATTCACATAAATGTGAAATGCATAGGTTCAGTATTTAGACATGTACTCAGCATGGATATGAAAGTCAGTGTAAATTAGTTGTTATCAGCTTGTATAGATCCTTTGAATGAAGCCTCAGTCCTGCAAAGTTTTTAAATTATAGAAAGGTCATGAAGGTGCTTATGTCTGCTTCTTTGGTTGACACTCAAATAGCTAGTACAGAGACTCCTCAAAAGGAACAGTAACATGCAGGAAATGTTTCAGAAATGAAGTCTATAAACTAAGAACTATCCAATTCAAATCTCATATGTACCAAATTGTCCAAGACTTTCATGCAAGATTTATTCTTTCTTCTAATACCAAGTGAGGAATCAATATTAATTAGATTATATTACATTGCAGCAAGATAAGATGAAATATTTTGAAACTTTGGCTGAAATCAATAATTAACAGCTTACTGTTTTATCTTCTTGCCATTCTGCTTGCAGTTGTTACTGCTATTCAAAAGGGTGTATATTATTTCTTTCAAAGAGATTTATTTTAACACAATAGCAATAATGATTTTTTTATTTCTATGAAGTTTATTTTTAATATTAGCTAAACTGTGCTTACCCTAGCCTAACTTATTGAAAAGGCAATAAGTTAAAAAATAAGGAAAGTACAAAACTCTGAAGAGCATAAATTATTCAAGCTAGTTGAAAAAAGTCACACAATATTCATAGTAAATATTTATTTGAACAAATCTATGGAGATTCTCAGTCATCCAGGTCATTGTCCCAAAGGTGTTTCAGCAGAACTGAAAAAGTTTATTGGATGAGAAGCAACACATCTTCAAGCAAAAATGAAGAAAGTCCAGTTGCCTTTTGAAAAAGCACCTTTGGGACATTTATTTGAACAACAAATTGTGCCAAGGAATGCCTTCATTTTCTTTATATTATTATTATTATTAAAATATTTATAACACTGAATCAGATTTAATTATGAGCAATAAAAATTTAGTCATCATCGTAAAAATGCACTGATAGGAAGGGATAACTATATGGTGAGATGTGAAGTGCTGAGAAAAAAACAGGATTTTTCCCAAATTAGGCAGGCATATTCTATAAACAGAACATATTTCTCTCCCACATCCTTCCTCTAAATCCCTAAATAAATAAATAAAACCTATTTTATTCACAGAAGTTCCTGTTTTGTTGCCACTCCAAAGTTGACAAGACAATTTGCAAATGTGAGCCCAGAAGCACGGACCCTAAATCTCGAGATAACCAATTGCTGCTTCAACAGCCAGTATTTGCAAGCCTAGCCATATAGCCAGAAAATTTGTAACGTTATGCCAGAACCTTTGGCAATATCGCAACTTTCCATTAAGTCCAGGAATCGTCTAGGAAAAGTACCCAACATCGATAAACCGCGGATTAGAAAGCCGAATCTCACAATCAGAATTCAGTAAGAAAATGGTTTCTCAGCCTCCGCGCCTACAGAAGTTTAATGATCTAACAGACTTAGACGCTTAGTATTCTTAATCAATATACAAATAGGAGTTACAGGAGTCACTTCTTTCCCCATTGAGATTCCCACCTGCGGGCGTACACCAACAGGGCCAAGCTGGCCAACACCGCCAGTAAGTAAATGTTGGTGGCTTCATTCCATGCCTCGTGTACTGAATAGTCCATAGCAGCTACACCACCCCCACCACTTTCGCCCAGCGCCCGGGCACCGGCCATAGGGAATAAAGGATATCGCAGACTGCCGACCCCCAAACAGGAAATTTAGACGTGACCTCAGATCCTTCAGATGCTTCCAGATCGAAAACAAAGGCTCGGAGGGAAGGATGGATCTCTACGCACTTCTCAGCTTCCGGGTTGACTTAACGCCGTAGGTTGTGATGAAAACGAAAGTCGAGCAGTTCGCCGGGAGTTTTGCGCAATTGCGACGTAGAATTACCTTTTTTTTTTTTTTTCTTATTCACCCGAATCACCCTCCAGGCATCCCGAAGAACTCTCTTTAAAAAACATGCAATGATTTTTCCCGTGTCAGCTCTTTCCTGCGAAAAAATGGGTTTGAGTGTTCGAAAGGGCAAAATGAATAGATTATAAATAGAAATAGAAAATGAATAGAAAATAGAATGCATAATTTCTGCATGCGAAAGCCAAATTTTATTTTATTTATTTTTATTTGTCAATTGCTTACGTGATAATAGGTATAAGTAAAAACATAGTTATGAATGCATGGATACATATAGGAAAAATAAAAAATATATATAAAAAAGGAATCCAGTACCAAATTTGGGGATAAAATTTCATCCATCCCTCAAATTTTTCCTCTGCCTCATTCACCTCTGCTTCAATCCCCACCCTACCTGCTTCTATCCCTCATCCCTGCCCTTTCTATTGTCCTTCGCTCAGCCACCACTTAACCCTGTAAGGCTTCCCAAATTCTTTCCAATTCTATAATTCTATGATTCTGTATTTGAGAGTAGTGAAAGATGGGTACGTGGTGTGTGAAATGATAGTTCTGTGGCAACCTTGAATTTTTTGTTTAACTTCAAACTTCTTTTCAGGCCATCATGAACAAAAGTCAACAAGCAATAAAATAGGGTGAAATTTGGTTTTGATTCTTGTTTCTTTTCTTGGCCCCAACTGACATGAAAATGTCATGTCCCAAAGGATTTTGCCCACAGTGGACATAATCAATTGATTTATTCTGACATTATGATTACAACAAGGCAACTTAAATTTGAACTGTCAACCATTAGTTAATAATCCAAACCTAAGTTAACCTAGCAAGAGAAGTTGAAAGAAGTAGATGTGAAATTCATTGATGAGCAAAAAAATTTAGAAGACAGAAAAGATACAAAAACCTTTATTTTTGCATGGAAAAGTGAATATCTTCCAAATATTTGCTTGAGCCAGTATGTCAGCCTTCAAGATCTTCTACTATTGCTTTGCATCTTTCGACTGCCATAAGTAACGGGGGGGGGGGGGGGGGGG
>BLBF01000044.1:13375242-13415374 GCA_015471245.1 Laticauda colubrina | reverse complement strand
GAGCACTCATCCCGAGGAACTTCGTCTCCTGTCGTTTCTTTCTCCTTCACTCCCTATCATGAGACGCCCATCTAATGCGGGATAGCAGATACCGCACCAAGGTCAACGGACAGAGCCCTCATCATCACCTGAAGGTGCCCACATGATCATATTCACAACTTCTAATTGGAAGTGTCATCTGAACTATTGGGGGTGGGAACATTTCCATCACTTTGTATATGTGAATTGCGCGCCTAATTTCTCAGATTCAGAATTCTTTGGTTGCTACCACTTCACTTTCAGTAAAAGATATCTTTTCTCTAAACTAAAGAGTCTAAGTATTTCTTTCCTGGATTTTGAATGGAGCTCCGCCTGACAAAAATCCTGGAATAAATAATCAAGCAGCAGATTTGTCAGTATCTAAAATTACCAGAAGCCAGCATGGACTTGTTAAAAACAAATCATGTCAGACAAAAATTATTGCCTTCTTTGATAAATTAGTGGGAAATACAATATATATTTATATTGCATACTATATAGCAGAGATGTCTAACTCAAGGCCCATGGTCAAATCCAGCCCACGGGGTGCTGAGAACTGGTCCACGGGATTGGTCTGGAAATAGCAAAGGACTGGACTGCAATTCCTCTGCTAGTGAAAATGGGCCATGGGGGACCTGCCAGGAGCCACACTGCCTGGTTTTAGCCTGGATGGCCTGCAGCACCCTATCAGTCAAAACAGGTTGAGGTCCGTTTTGGTCAGCAGGGTGCTACAGGAGGCCAACCAGGCCAAAAATGGGCCACGCAGAGATGGCCAGTGGTCCCCCGCATGTTCCATTTGGGCCAGCAGGTGCTACATGAGGGTATCCATCCTTTCTCCATGACCCCCTGGCCGGCCCACAGAGGATACTACAGTGCTGATCCGGCCCTCCAAGAAATCCAGTTTGACAGCCCTGCTATATAGTATACTTAGACTTATATAAAGCATTTGATACAATAAACAGCAGCTTACTTCTTGATAAGGTAGAACAATGTGGGACAAACAATACAACACCAGATGGATTTGCAATTGGCTAACCAACTACACTTAGCACATGGTCCTCAATGGGATTACATCTATGTGGAGGGAAGCATGCAGCGAGGTACGTCAAAATTCTGGTTTGGTGCCATTGCGCTTCAATATCTTCATAAACAAACTAGATGTGTAGATAGAAAAAGATCTTATCAAATTTTTAGATGACAGCAAATTGAGGGGAATTGATGACAAAAGTTAGATTCTGCTCCTAGGCAGGAAAAATAAAATGCACAGTTTCTGAATAGATGGTACCTGGCTCAACAATATTAACTGTGACATGGATCTAGATATCCTCGTGGATCACCACTTAAGTGTAAGCCATCAGTATGCTGTAGCTGTCAAAAAGGCCGATGCAATCCTAAATTGCATCAATGGAGGGATAATATCAGGATTGTGAGAAATGACAGTACCACTTTATATTGCAAAAGTGAGTAGAATACTGCAGCCAATTTTGGTTACAATAATACCAAAAGGATGCTGAGGTCCTAAAATGATTGCAGAGAAAAGCAATAAAGATGATAAAGGGTCCTGAGGCTAATTGTATAACAAACAGTTAAGGAAATTAATTAGATATATCTAGTTAATAAGGGAAAGAGTTAGAAATGACACAATAATTTTTTTCTAGTACATGGTGGCTGCCAGACATGGGGTTGGCTTATTTTCCAAAGCAGTGGTAGGATTCAAAATTTTTACCACTGGTTCTGTGGGCCTGGCTTGTTGGACATGGCAGGGGAAGGATGCTGTAAAATATCTAGTCAGAGGTGGTATTTGCCAGTTCTCCAAACTACTCAAAATTTCTGCTACCGATTTTCCAGAACTGGTCAGAAGCTGCTGAATACCATCTCTGCTCCAAAGATTCTAAGGTAGAACAAGGAAAGAGTATCAATTTCTGACAACAATTAACATGATGTAAACTTTAGATGGGTAGTACCGGAAGGAATATTGGTGACTTGGACGGAAAAAAGATTCTGAGGAAGAACAAGGAAACAGTATCTATTTCTGACAAGACAACTAATAAAACATGATGTAAACTTTAAGCCCATGTCACATTGCACCAACGGTTGAAAAGAGAATGTAAAATGGAGAGAAACACTTGCCATCCATTGGTTAACGCGATGCATCCGTTCTGTACTCACGGCGTCCGTTTTTCTTCCTCTCTATCCGTCCAGCATCTGTTGACTGAGGTTCCATCCACTCAAAAAGTTTTGAGCTGCTCAAAACTTTTTGAGCGGAAAATGTACCCAACGTGTCCATTCTGCATCCGCTACGCATACGGGGAACATCCGTTCTGCATCCGTCGTCATCCGTTACGCGTCTGCTACATCTGCTAGGCATCCGCTGCACATCCACGCAACTCAAATCTGCTCCAGCGGAAAGCGGACACAGGGAGGAAGCAAAACGGACACGGAACGGACGCACAGTGTTAGTAGCACGGAGGGAGAAAGGATGAAAGTGGATGCAGATCGCATACAAAGCATTTAAAACGGAAAAAACGTTTGCAGAGGGGACCTATCTCAGATATTTAGGATGTCTAGAGGATGCCTAGAGGATGCAAAAGGACACCTAGTGGAAAACCTATATTGCCTATAAAAAGGGGGAGCACCTCACCTGGATCTCACTTTCAGTCCAGCAGCCCTGTTGTGCAGAACTCTGCAGCCTTCATCTGGATCTTGCTCTTCCACAGCATCCATTGATGTCCACCATGGAACGTAACACAGTCCTTTTGGTAGCCACCATCGTTCTGCAACAGTGCGAAGCCATCTACAGGCTCTGTGAACTCTACTACAGGAAGAAAAGGAGGCAGCCAAGAAGCGTCTAGGTCCGAAGATGAATTGGGAGAAGAGCAGAGTACGGACTATACAACAAGCTGATGGTGGAGCTGAGGAACGAAGGCCCTCGTGCATTCCAGAACTTCATGAGGATGCTGCCAGCCATGTTTGACGAAGTTGTGGAGCGGCTGAGACCCAGGTTGACCAAGGTAAACACCAACTTCCGGCCCAGCCTGGAACCTGGGCTCAAGGTGGCACTCACTCTGCGCCACCTGGCCTCAGGGACCACCTACAGGAGCATGCAGTATGGCTGGAGGGTGCCACACAACACCATCAGCATTGTGGTCAGAGAAGTGATGCAGGCCATCATCGAAGAATACCTGGAGGAGCTCCTCCAGTGCCCCTCCACTGAAGAAGGCTGGAAGAAAGTTGCAGAGCAGTGGTATCAGAGGTGGAACTTCCCCCACACCGTTGGAGCCATAGATGGCAAGCACGTGGCCTGCAAAGCTCCAGCCAAGTCAGGGTCCACTTATTTCAACTACAAGGGCTTCTTCAGCATCATCCTCTACGCCATGGTCGATGCTGACTACAAGTTCATGTACATCGATGCTTCAGGCAATGGGTCAGCTTCAGATGCCCAGGTATAAAACGCCAGTGACCTCAAGGAGGGGCTGGAACGCAACCTCATCATGGGCTTCCCAGATCCAGACCCCCTGCCCAACGACACGCAAGATGTGCCCTACTTCATCGTGGGGGATGACGCCTTCTCCCTCAGAACCTACCTCATGAAGCCCTACACCTCCAGATGCCTCACCCGTGAAGAGAGGATCTTCAACTACAGGCTGTCCAGGGCAAGGCAGATGGTGGAGAACACCTTTGGCATCCTGGCCAACAGGTTCCAGGTACTTCTCACCACCATGCAGCATCGCCCAGAGACTGTGAGGAGGATCGTGGAAGCTTGCTGCATCATGCACAATCTCATGCGCACCTCTTACCCAGTGTTGCAGAACAGGCTCATGGACCTCCAACAAGGCAATGGACACATGGAGCCTGGGGAATGGAGGCAAGGGTGAAACCTGATAGACACTGAGGATGTGCAAGGCCCCAACAGAGCCTCACGTGAAGGGAAGAAGCAGCGCAACCTCCTGAAACACTGGTGCAATTCCCCAGCTGGAGCAGTGGAGTGGCAAGACAGGATGATAGATGATTAATGGATGCTTCCTTCAGCCTGTCTCATCACACTGATGAGATTCGGCCATGTATGTTGGGTGGGCCTACAATGAACAGGGCATTTAATAAAGAGTTGTGTTTATGTTCAAATCTGTGGATCAGTGCTTACATTGTTATTGATAATGAAGGGCCATAGGTGTGGCACCTGGGAGGGTGGACCATACAGTCCCACTATGCTTGCACTGGAGGTTTATCTATCCCACAACTATCCTAACCCATCCCACAGCTATCCCTGCCCATCCCACAGCTATCTTAACCCATCCCAAAGGTATCCCTGCCCATCCCACTGCGATCCTTACCCATCCCAAAGGTATCCCTGCCTGTCCCACTGCTATCTTAACCCATCCCACAAGCATGCAAAGGCTTAAACCATTTCTAAAAGTTTCCACCAAGACTTTATTTAATAAAATAAATGAAGCAAGTGTGTGAAGCAAAGATAATCTTTATTAATAACAAGCTTGTTAAGCCTGGGTTCCCCAACCAGGGTTAGGTAGACAAGCTAAACAGAATGTGCAGCGTTAGTCAGATAGGCACACAGATAAATGAGTGAGCTAAGCTTGTATGTTTATTAACATACAGTAAAAATAACAGATACGCTTGTGCTATCAAGAATATAGTTTATTCCATTATAAGTTAATAGCATAGTCAAATAACAGTCCAATATTCATTTACCATGTAGTCAGTCCATTCAGGGGTATTCATTTAGCAAAGTCCATGTAGAATATCCTATGTCAGTTCACTTACAAAATCAGTCCTTTGTTGTCTCTCCCGTTCGAGCAATGCAGTCTTGATTCCAAGCAGTAATCAGGGATCATCAAAGCCAGAGAGAGAGAGAGCAAGCCGTAGTCTTGCTACTTTTATATTGTTTTCTTAACCACTCCTTTAATTGCTATTTCACAGTTAAAGCTGCATACACTCTAACATACACTAACTATGATTCATAGTTATTATTTCACCTAAACCAGTTAGGGTAAACAATGTTATCCCTAACAAAGCTGTAAAAGAAAAATGACCCAAGTCAAGTGTCCAAAGCAAAAATAAAATCAACAAGTAGCCACCCAGTCTCTGGCACTCTTCTTGATCACTCGGAGGTGTGCCCAGGTGAAGGGTCCAGGTGCTGTGAAGGTGGCTGCTGCTGGAGTGCTGGTCTGAAGCACCATTGGGGTGTCTGGCCCTGAGAGGACAACAGGGGACGGTGTGTTGAGGAACCTCTCAGACAGCTGGCTTAGGTCCGTGATGTTGAGAACCCCTTCCTCCATGACATGGGGTGTCAGCCCCAGTACCGATGACAGATGTACTGAGGCCGGGCTTGGCTGTGGGGTGGAGGAAGGAGCAGTGTAGTGGGGCTGTCTGGTCTGCAGCTGGGTGAGGACTGGTGTCGGTGGCATCGGTGGTGTGGGTGGCATGGGTGGCATGGGTGGCACCGGTGGCATCCAATGAACATGTGCCTGGATTGGGAAGGGCTGCTGCCTGTGCTGCTGGACCTCCTGGTAGCCGTAGCCTTGGAAGGTGAGGGCCTGTGGAAAGCCTTGGAAGGGGAGTGACATCACGTGGGGTGGAGGAGCAGACCTGGACTGGGTGGGAGCAGGTTCAGCTGGGTCTGGAGGGTTGTGAAGCAGATCGGTGATCCTGTCTTTCACCATCTGGTACTGAGGTTCCGCCATGTCCATGAGGGTCTGGTTCACATAGGTGAGGAAAGGCTTGCGGTTGGAGGATGAGGAGTCAGTGTGTACTGACACACTGAGACAGAGGGGAGATCTACGCTGCTCCTGATGGTGTCTCTTATCTCCAGCAGGACAGTGTGGCTCTGTCCCTCCGGTTTGCTTCTCTGCCTTTCTGTGGAGGTGGAGCTGGGGGTGGATGTGGGTTGGGCTGTGGTGGAAGTGCCATCTCCTTTCTCCCACTGTGTCAGGGGGTCCTCCACACGCTCCACCACGGGTAGTACAGCTGTCGGGGGGGTCCCCATCGTGGCACGCTCTACCTGCCTGGAGACAGGAGCTGACTCTCTGCCGGAAGAGGACTGGCTCTCAGCAGGCTGCCTGAGAGAGAGGATTGTGAGAGGGACTGCTCCTCAGTGGCGGATCTAACCCTCCAGGAAGCTGCACTTGGCCATCACATAGGTCTCTCTGTCAGCTTGACCGCGGCCTGGCCAGATTTCTTGAGGTGCAGCTTCCCGTACCAGGTGTGCATGTGCTTCCACCAGCCGAGGAGCACCTCCGATGTGTAGCCCAGGCTCTCCGCCCTCTCTCTCCAAGCAGCCTGCTTCCTTTTGGTGTCCCTATAGAGCCTGTGTCCCTTCCGCCATAGATAGGTATTCTCTCTCAGCCATTCCAGCACCTCATCCTCATGTTCCTCTTCAATGGAGTATTGCCTCCTCTCCCATTCTCGCGTCTGCCTCTTCCTCCCTTTGGCAGGACCACATGGGCCCTCATCACCACCACCACCACCAGCAGCAGCAGCACCAGCAGGACCAGGATCAGCAGCAGCAGAGTAAGCACCAGCAGCACCAGGAGCACCAGCAGCACCAGCAGCACCAGGAGCACCAGGAGCACCAGGAGCACTAGCAGCACCAGCAGCACCAGCAGCACCTGCAGCACCAGCAGCACCAGCAGCACCAGCAGCACCAGCAGCACCAGGAGCACCAGCAGGACGAGGAGCAGCGCCAGCAGAGTAAGCACCAGCAGAAGCACCAGCACCAGGAGCAGCACCAGCAGAGTAAGCCCCAGCAGAAGCCCCAGCACCAGGAGCAGCGCCAGCAGAGTAAGCCCCAGCTGAAGCCCCAGCACCAGGAGCAGTGCCAGCAGAGTAAGAACCAGCAGAAGCACCACCGCCAGAAGCAGCTTCAGCAGAATAAGCACCAGTAGAAGCACCACCCCCAGAAGCAGCATCAGCAGAGTAAGCACCAGCAGAAGCACCACCTCCAGAAGCAGCAGCAGCAGCTCCTCCAGAAGCAGCAGCAGCAGAAGCCCCAGCCCCAGAAGAGTGAGCCCGGGCTGCAGAAGCCCCAGCAGAAGCAGAGTGAGGGCCAGGGGGTGGGAGGGTGGCCCTGTCCCTCTTGCCAGGGCTGGCAGCAGATGGCTGAGGCTTTCTCTTCTTCCCCATGGTTGTGGGGTTGCTGGCTGGCTGGCTGGCTGGCTGGCAGGCAGGCTGGCAGGCAGGCTGGAGAGCTGTGTCTGGAAGCAAGTCTTTCCTCTGAATAGTGACCTGCTTGTGAGCTGCTTCCCTTTATATCTGCGGGGCTGACACAATGCATCCTCCCCGCATGCGCAGTGAATGCTAGGCATCCGCTCGGCTTCCACTAGGCATCCACTAGGCTTCCACTCTGCATCTGCTTCATCCGCTCGGCTTCCGCTCTGCAGCTGCTTCATCCGCTCAGCATCCGCTCTGCATCTGTTCCTTCCGTTGCACGTCCACTTTGCTGTGCTCCCCCGGAAGCCTTGCGGAAGTGCCATCCATAGATTAGATTAGACACAATAGACAAAGCAGAACAATGCTACTACCAGCATTTGAGGAAGGAGAGAGAAGTAAGGAAAAAGATGGCAAAAAAAAGGAAGTGATAGCAAAGGAAAATACACAACAAGAAGAAATTGAAGCAGAGCAAAATGAGAAGGGAACAAGGAGCAAGACAGAAAAATAAGACCAACTAGAACAATAAAACCTATTTGTAAGTAAAAAAAATGGAAGAAGAAACAAAAATACCAATCAAACTAAATGGCCTGAACTCATCTATGAAAAGGAAAAGAATGTAAATAAATTAGAAAAATTAAAATTGGATTTAATCTGTTTCCAAGACGTACACATTAAAAAACAATATAGTAAACTATTAGAGTATCCTAAAATTGGGAAACTATATTTTGCACTAGCGCAGCAAAACAAAAGGCTAGACAAATCTTTGCACATGAAGATGGGAGAATATTGATGGTGGAGGTAACAATGAATCAAAAACAGATGTTGTTGATAGTGATATATGCATCTAATAGTAAACAAGATGAATTTTAGGGAAAACTTCATAAGAAAATTATAGAATTGGAATATGAAAATATTTTTGTGGTAGGAGACTTCAATTGTAGATACAGAACTTGATTATAACAGTAGTAAAACAGGTAAAATAGTTAGGAAAATACTCCCTAAATCCTTCTTTAAAATGATGGAAGAAATAGGAATTCAACATGTATGGAGAGAAGTGCACCCCCCAAAAAATCAGCATTCATTTTTTTCAAATAGGCATAAATCCTGATCTAGAATAGGTATGGCATGGATGTTAACAGAATTGAAAACTTGTACAAGAGGTAGAAATAGAACCCAATGTTTGGGCAGATCACAATCCAATAAAAGTTGTATGGAAAGGATAAAAAAGAAAACCAAGATGGACATTGAACCAAGCAATATTGCCAGATAAAAATTTTGCACAAAATATGAAAAAAGAATTGGACTTTTTCTTCAAAAAGAACAGGAAAAAAGAGACTTCACTGCAAACTGTACGGGATATTGTTAAAGCGTATATGGGATTAGCTATAACTTACATGGGGAAGAAAAATAAGAAGGAACAAAATAAGACAATGCTAGAGGAAGAATACAAAAGATTAGAAACGGAATTACAGAAATAACCACAAAAAAAGAAATTAAAAAATCAAATGGATTTAATAAAACACAAAATGAATCTACTGGAAAAAGACAAACTGACACAAAAAATTAAATATTCAAAACAAAACTTTTTTTAAACTATGAACAAACCAGGATGATGGTTGGAATATTAACTGAAAAAGGAGAAGGGAAAAATTATACATCAATAATAGATGAGAAAGGAATTCTTTGTTATCAGAATCAGGAGAAAAATAATAATAAAAGAGTACTATGGGAAACTGTATGATCAGGAGAAAACTGCAGAAAATAAAATACAACAATATGTGGAAAAATCTGAACTCCCTAAAGTACCTGAAACAATTAAAATCATGTAGAATGAAAAAATAACTATGATGGAATTGACAGAAGCAATTAAGAGACAAAAGAGCAATAAAACTCCAGGGCCTGATGGATTACCAGTAGAATTTTATAAAAAGTTTTGAGATATATTATGCCCAGTGATGTTGGAAGTTTATAATGAAGATCTGCTAGAAGCAAAAATACCTTAAATCATGGATGGAAGCACATATTACTCTTATACGGAAAGATGATTCAGATTTAATGCAGATAAAGAACTATAGGATAATATCTTTGCTGAATGTGGATTATAAAATATATGCTTTGATAATAACAGAGAGGGTTTTGAATGAATTTATACATCAGAGTGGATTCTTGCCAAAGAGACAGATTAAAAACAATCTGAGAATGATTTTGAATGCATTGGAGTACTATGAAACATATCCTGGAAAACAAATGGCATTGATTTTTCTAGATGCACAGAAAGCATTTGATAACATTAATTGGCAATTTATGCTATTACAATTAAAATATATGGACTTTGGGGAGAGATTTATTGATATGATTAAAGCAATACATCAGCCAACCTGATGATAAATGGGGATGTGATAGAGAATTTTGATATAAAAAAGGCACTAGACAGGGATGCCACTGCCCCCCTGCTATTTATACTGACCAGAAGTATTAGCCAGAAATATTCAACAAGATTGAAAATTTGCAGGCATTTGCAGATGACCTGGTCTTTATATTAGAAGACATTAGGAACTGTACCGAAGTTAATTAGAAAGAAGAGTATGGGGAAGTTTCTGGATTGAAAATAAAAACAAGACAATGATTTTAGTTAAAAATCTCACAGATACATAAAATGTGTGTGGATGGAAGGAATTCATATGTAGATAGTCAAAAAAGTGAAGTACTTAGGAATACAGCTAACAGCAAAATGTGCAACAATTAAAGAGGACAATTATATGAAACTGACGCAACAAATTAAACTAGATTTGGAGAAATGAAAGATTTGCAATTGTCATTAACAGGAAGTATGGGAATTGGATAGTTAGTTAGCAATTGTGAGCTGTCCCCTTAAGCGAATGCATCATGGTAAATGTAATTAAAGTATCCTGGGAAAAGTAGTCCATGTCATGTGACCACATCTGCAATCCTGATTGGTCACTAAATTGGCCCTTGATGGGTTGGAGGAAGTTTCCTCACTCTTGGCTGAACTCATGGTAACTGTTCTACTTCTACTGCTACGAAATGGGAGAAAAGGGATAAGGAGATAACCATCTTTTTACCTACAAGACAGATATGCAAATGATTGGTCTTTAAAGAAGAACTTTGTCACAAATATGAGTTATGAGGATACCTGATGAACAAATAATAAAGACTTTGTATGAATGTTTTGTTTAGTTTATCTATCTGCATCTGTACAGAAGACAAAATCTACCACTGTACAGAATACAGAACAGTAATGTACAGAATACAGAACAGGAAGAATAGCTACCAAAAAATTAATATTCTACCAAGGCTATTATATTTATTTCAAACAATTCCAATAAAATTGGGGAAAATATTTTGATGAATTAAATAAAATAATATTAAGCTATATCTGGTTAGAGTAAAAAAGCAAGAATAGGTTTGAAAATGTTGCAAGACTCCAAAAAAAGAGGGGGCTTTGAGCTGCCAGATTGGGAATTATACTACCAGTCCTCGATACTTACATGGGTGAAAGAATGTATCAGTTTGAGACATACAAGACTATTAACTTTAGAAGGGCAAGGCCTTCAACTAGCATGCTTTTTTATGGTATGAGAAGAATAAGATTCATAGTTATTTTCAAAGACATGGTAGAAATGCATTGTTAACAGCATGGCTTAAAATTAAAGAACATCATTAGTTGAAAACATTAGCCTTACTTTCCACAATGGAAGCATTGATACATCCTAATGTCATTAATATGGGGGGGAAATTGTAAGATATAAAGATATTTTGAATGAAAAAGGGGAATTAAAAACCAAGCAGGAACTTAGACAAGGAGATTTAGATTAGGTAGAAAGAAAGAAATCGTTGGATTTCTTGCTTTCTATCTAGTTAATCTTTCTGCTTTTAAGCAGAGCCAAACCTTCCTTCGGACTGAAGCAGTGCAAACTCAGCTAGCCGATGGCAGAAAGATAGATCCCTGAATGAATCTGTGATTCTGTGAGCAATTCAATCTGCTTGCCTGCTTTGCCTGATTTTGGATAAAAGTTGCACTTTTAAAAAAAAATTCAACATTTACATACATGGTATGTTGTGAGTTAATTTTGTGAGTTTTCTTGCTAGCAAATTTTATGGGTTTGCTTGCAAGCAATTTTATGTGACAGGGTCAGGTAGATGATCTCACAGATCTCTGAATGAATCTGTGATTCTGTGAGCAACTCAATCTGCCTGCCTGCTTTGCCTGATTTTGGGTAAAAGTTGCTCTTTTTTATAAAAAAAATATCAATATTTATATAAATATTAATTAATATTTACATACAAGCCTTGCCCAGCCAGTCACATGACCACCAAGCCACACCCATAAATTAGGCCATGCCCACAGAACTGGTTGTTAAGAAATTTGAATCCCACCCCTGCCTCTGTGTGTTTGTGTGTGTGTGTGTGTGTGTGTGTGTGTGTATGTGAGAGAGAGAGAGAGGAGGGAGGGAGAGAGGTTAGAACAGATTTCTCTCTCTTTCTCTCTCTCTCTCTTCCACCAATGTCAGCAAGCTACCATCAGTCAAAATTCATATTAGTGGTCCCCAGGATTTAAAATTATGACTTTAGTGGTCCCTGAAGTCCAAAAGGTTGGCGACCCCTGGACTAGAAGACCTCCAAGGTCTTCCAGGCCGAAAGAGTGGTTGTCAATAGTCTGACTAGTAGACCCAAAAGAAATAAACTGTCCAATTGTGGAACTTCTTTTTGTTATGGGAACAGTCCATTTCTCCTTCAACCATCTGCAGACCTGGGCAGTTTTTCATGCTCTCGTGGTCCATCAATGAAGTCTTGGCATTCCATTTCCTCCCTACGCATTCAATCCCACCCCCGCCCCCCATATTTCATTGGCAAGTTGAATAGCAATAGAAACTAGAAGGTAGTAAGGGTTTCAATCTTGACAGTCTCACCCTTATTATAGAAAGGTAAGCCATTTCTAAAATATCTTGCCAAGAAAACTGCAATGACTTGTCCAGGAAGTTGCCAGAAGTCAAGGCTGATTCAAAGACACTAAATATAAATAAAAAATAGTAAATAATAGAATTATTTAAGAACATTTCCATTATATAGTTGTCAAAAGGAGGGATGGGTTTTTACTTTTACATTTATCTTAACACTAAATGCAAGTAGCTAATTTTGGATCTGTTCAAGGTTAATATTAAAAATAGTTTTCTTATTAATAGTTCAATTTTTATATTCCCATAACTGTTGAAGATCTAGCTCTGGTCTACACAGTCCTCCACACTGAAAATTTCCAGTACCCACAGACTGCCTCATCAGACATTCAGCTAAAGACCAGGTTTTATCCCTGGTAATGGACTGGTTTAAGAGAGGATGGCTGCAAGAGACTGTGGTGGTGGTGGGGGACTTCAGCCTTTTAAAACAAGACAGAATGAGTTATCCACTATGCAGGGTTGTTTAGTGTGAGGAAGCAGGATGGTTATCCCATCCCCATTGAGACAGTAGGTCCTGGAAGCCCTATACACAGACCACCCATGCATTGTCCGGATGTGAGCTCTAGGATGGTGGCCTAATCTTTTTTTTAAAAAAAAAACAAACTTTATTCAGTTTTTCACATTAAAAACAAAAATCTCTTTTTAGTGGACATGTTTCCAGGTCATCACCTTTACATACAAATATGACAGCAATTATTCATTTATATATGCATACTCAATTCTATTATTACCTTTTCCATTCCAAATTTTCAGTAAGGAAAGAAACAAACACATTAATTCTAGCCTCTTCCATTAATCTCAATCGAAACATCTTTTTGATTCATTTCAATTATTTCAAATATGATCCTTTAATATTTATTTTAAAAATAAATATAAGCAATATGTGTTTGCCTAATAATGATGATGATGATGATAAAAAAAGTTACCAATGTCTCTCCTTGCTTTTAATAGTCTATATTAACTTATTAATTTAGTTGGTTCTTTATTCTGTCATATTCCCTTTCCATTACACATTCTTTATAAATTCTAGATTAATACAAATTTTAACACTAAAGAAAAAAAAAGACAAGTATAGATTTCCCTTCTTTTACTGCTTTGAGTGTGACACCTCAATGATTAAAATATACCTTTATTCCCTCATCTTAATTCCCAATAAACCATTATTTTTAAGAAGTTACAATAATAATCATTACATCTTTTCACTTGGATTCCACAGCATATTTCCCCCCTTGATTTTTAATAAGAGTTATCACTATATCATCCTATTTTCTAAATATTTTTAATTGCAGAAATATTCTTATTACCCCTTGTCACCCTGCAGAATCCCCTTTTTAATTCATCAACCATTATCTCTGAATAAACAATTTCTTTTCAACATTTCACTATTTCCATATTTCTTTATTTCATGCACCTGTTTCTTACTGCTTCTCCTCCCCCTCTTTTCCCCATATCTTTTCTCATTCCAGTTTATATCCCTCTCTTTCTTAATGTCTTCCTTTCCCCTTTTCTGCTGGGTCTTTCTGCCTTTCCTGACTTCACAGGTATTCCCTCTTTTGATTGCCTTCTTAAATCTCAACTTTTTAACCTTCCTTCTTTCCCCACTTTGTTGTAGTGTTCTTTGTGTTAATTGTCTATTTAAAATGTCTTCTCCTTGAATCTACTCCTCCTCCTCTGAAGCTCTTTCTTCTTGTTCTTCAATCGCTATTTCCATTTTTTCTAATACAGAGCAAAGTGATTTAGCTCTTTCCTGTAGTAATTCTCTCATATTTTTAAGTTCTATTTTTAATTCCCGAAGAGATATCATCATTACACAGTCTTATATTTTTTGATCATTTAAAGTCCACAAAAAAAAAAAAACCACTTTCACTTTCCTTCTTTCTTCTTTCAATTTTCTAAAGATCTCAGTTATTCCAGCCCAGGGTCTATACCAAAAACATCAATCAATCCCACAGTCAGTCTTTCCTTGCTTTTTTCTTTATTCTGGTTCTGCTTTCACTTTCTAAGATTCTTACTTTGTTTCAATATTTCTTTAATGTTATATCCACACAAGTTCATTCAGAAACAGGATGCTTTCCCTTTTGTTTGAGCTCAAGTTTTTGTCAAAAGGTGGCACTCTCCTTTATACAAAGTCTTCACCTTTCCCCCCTATTTTTTTATTTAGGGTTTTTCACACCTCAATATTCCAGCACAGTCCAGTCTCCAATTTGTAAACTTTATTATTATTATTATTTGACAATCTTAAGTTCAGCTTTACTTTATACCTGTTTATTCCCAAAATATTTTAGTCCAATTTAATTAAATCTTTTATTCCACAGCTTCTTCCTTTCCCGGTTAAGCCCCATTTAGCTGTCAAAAATATTTTCTTTTTTTTTTCCTGTCCCTTTGTAATTTCGCTGCTCACTTTTCTTTTCTTAAAAATTCCATGTTACCCTAATCTTGGGATACTTTTGTTTAGTTGTATTGCCCAGTTGTCCTGGTTCAGATGTTATCCACTTCTTTCTTCTCTCCTGCACAAATCTTAATCCAGCTGAATCCTCTTCTTCGGGCTGGCTATTTTAAACCACCGCTGCAGTCTTCTTCGGGGGGGGGGGGAGACCAAAACCAGTGGGGGGAGACATGCGGCTCCCCTCAACCTGGCTTGTGGCTTCCCCTTATTCCGCCACCCCTCCAAGGCAGCTTCAGCCCCTAATCGTAATGATCAGGGCTCTCCAATGAAAGTGCACAGACCATAGCTGCAGAGAGTCACGATCTACGGTCTGTGAGCGAGGAGGCTCCACCTTCTTCCCTGATGGTGGCCTAATCTTGATCAGGCAATGTCTGACTGGGTCTCTGGGTGCCAAGATTGCCAAAAAACCAGACCAGCTCCACTCTTAGTCCAGCCTCATGAGTGGGAAAGACCAAGAAGCCTGTGGTCTTGAATCTACATTGATTTCGCTGGTCCAGTGCAGGGACAAATGTTCTTAATAGTGGTGGATGTATTCTCTAAGAGGGTAGAGGTGTTGTTGATGGCATCTACTGCCACAGAAGCTGTCAAACAGGCCCTTAAAACACTATTTGCCATCCATGGCCTACCTGATCTGCTAATTTCAGACAATGGACCTCAGTTGGTAGTGGGGCCTTTTGAACTATTCCTGACAGGGTTGGGAATATGGCATGTTTTAGTTGCCCTTTTTCACCCCTCCAGCAATGGGCTAACAGAATGAGCAGTTCACTCAGTTAAGGAAGCCTTAGCAAGGATGGACCTGGGGACTGGTCTTCTAAAGTGGCTACCTACCTGTTAATGCATCATGCTATTCCATGTCCAGAGACAAAACTCAGCCCAGCTGAGATTCTGATGGGCAGGAGGTTGAGGACAAACTTAAGACAGGTTGCACCCTGGCTATGTAGCAGAAAAGCCTCTAGACTCTACCACAAGGGTATGGTCTTTTAACAAGGGGGACCTTATTTATGCAAGGAATTATTCGTCACCCATTATGGCTAGTTAGGCCCATCCTTGACATAACAGGATCGTGCTCATACAGAGTATTGCTGGAGCATAGATGCATAGAATTCTTTATTGGCCAACTGTGATTGGACACACAAGGAATTTGTCTTGGTGCAAATGCTCTCAGTGTACATAAAAGAAAAGATACATTTGTCAAGAGTCAAGAATCATAAGGTTATAACACTTAATAATAGTCATATCAATCAAATCATACTAGGAAACAGTCAATATAAATTGTAAAGATACAAGAATAGAATAGAATACTTTTATTGGTCAAGTGTGACTGGACACACAAGGAATTTGTCTTGGTGTAGATACTCTCAGTATACATAAAAGAAAAGATATATTCATCAGGAGTGGAGAATCATAAAGTACAACACTTAATGATAGTCATAGGGTACAATAAACAATCATACTAGGAAACAGTCAATATAATTGTAAGTATACAAACAACAAAGTTACAGTCATACAGACACAAGTGGAAGTAGGTGGGTGATAAGGAGTGATGACAAGATTTAACAGTAATAATAGTGCAGACTTTGTAATAGTTGAACAGGATTGAGGGAATTATTTGTTAAGATGGCTTTTGGGAAAAAAAAACTGTTCTTGTGTCTAGTTGTTCTGGTGTGCAATGCTCTATAGCGTCATTTTGAGGGAAGGAGTTGAAACAGTTTATGTCTCGGATGTGAGGGGTCTGTAAATATTTTCACAGCCCTCTTTTTGACTTGTGCAGTATACAGCTCCTTGATGGAAGGCAGGTTAGTAGTAATTATTTTTTCTGCAGTCCTAATTATCCTCTGAAGTCTTTGTCTGTCCTGTTAGATTGCAGAACCAAACCAGACAGTTACTGAGGTGCAGATGACAGATTCAATAATTCCTCTGTAGAACTGTATCAGCAGCTCCTTGGGCAGTTTGAGCTTTCTGGGTTGGTGCAGAAATAACATTTTGTTGTGCTTTTTTGATGATGTTTTTGATGTTAGGTGTCCATTTTAGGTCATGTGATATAGTAGAACCTAGACATTTGAAGGTCTCAATTGTTGATACTGTGTTGTCTAGTATTGTAAGAGGTGGTAGTATAGGAGGGTTTCTTCTAAAGTCTTCCACCATTTCTACAGTTTTGAATATGTTCAGTTCCATATTCTTCCGTTTACATCATGAGGCAAGTTGAACAACCTCCCATCTGTATGTAGATTCATTGTTGTCTCGAATGAGACCAATCACTGCTATATCATCAGCAAACTTCAGTATTTTAACAGATGGATTCTTTGACATGCAGTTATTGGTATATAGGGATAAGACAAGTGGAGAAAACACACAGGCTTGGGGTGGGGGCTGTGCACATTGTACAGGTATCAGATGTGACTCTGCCTAGCTTCACCTGCTGCTTCCTGTCTGTTAGGAAGTTCCACTTACAAATGTGTTCAGGTACCACTAGCTAGTTTAGTTTAGTTAGAAGAATGTCTGGAATGATGGTATTGAATGCTAAACTGAAGTCTATAAAGAGGACCTTTTGTAGGATGGATGGATGTGGCATTGCCACATAGACCAGTTAAGAGGGCAGTGGAACACCATGCCTCACAAACAGTCTTTTGGGGCTGGATGATACCCTCAAAAGTTTACCAGCCAAAGCAGAGATGAAACAGCAAGGCAACCAATAGACTTACCAATAGAAGCAGGTATCATTTTGGCTTTGCCAACTCCAGCTGATGTGTCATTGCAGTTCCCAATCATTCCAGAAACTATCCCTATCCGCCCGCTGCCCTCAACCATTAACATCAAGCCTCCAATCGCCAGCACCGAGCCACGTAGGTCTGGGAGGACCTGACACTGTCTGGACTATCTCTGGGACTATGCATGTGCTAACTAAGGGGGGAGGAGTATTGTGTCCTGTTCTCACTCTGGTCCATTTCCCCAGTGGGAACAGAGAAGCATTTTGATTGGTTAAAGGCTCTGACAGCTGAGTATAAAAGGGGTTTGAGGGGTTGATCAGCTGCTGTTGTTGTGAGCCAAGCAGCCATGGTTAGCAAGCTCTGTTAGCGCAACATTTATTTCTGAATCGAGCCTCAGCCTGTTTGCCACCATTCTTGGTACTGAACATTGGTAATATTCAGTTTGCTCCTTCTCTTTAATTGCAAGTGTTAATCTACTCATTTCTGCACATCCTGATATTTTTCTGATCACATTTTCATCAGTAGAAATCTCTTCATTTTTCCAATTTTGTGCAAATATAATTCTAGCTGCAATTAATACATGAATAATCAAATATACATTTTCTTTACTATAAATTTCAGGTAAGATCCCCAACAGGAATATTTCAGGTTTTAAATCAACATGCTATTGTATCATCTTTTCCAACCACATGTGTATTTTTGTCCAGTGTTTTGTGGCTTCTAAACATGTCCACCACATATGAGAATATGACCCAGGTATTTGGTGACATTTCCAACATCTAGCTGATTTATCTTTAAACATACTTGCCAACCTCACTGGTGCTAAGTGTTTATAAAACATCTTATACAAGTTTTCTTTATATGTGGTTGACATTGTTAACTTATAATTTCTATCTCACAATTTCTGCCATTTATCTAATTTTAATTGTATAACCACATTTTTTTTGCCCATGCTATCATTGTCTCTTTCATTGTCCTCTTCTAATTTAGTGGCCAACAAATAACTATACAATTTTTTAAATCAATCTTTCTTGTTCCTATTAGTATCTTGTCCAATTCCATCAATTCTCTGTAGAAACCATATAACTTTGCATCTTTTTCATATCTAGATTGTATTTGCATGTGTGAATACCAAGCCACTTTGATCCCTTGCTCCTCCAATTCTTGTTTAATTTTGAGCTCACCCTTTTCAATCAAATTATCTTTATATCTAACAACATTTCCCATATTAAAAACATTTGGATGAATAACTGTTTCCATTGTTGAAAGCTAAACTGGTATTTTCAAATAATGCTGTTCTCTAATTTTCTCCCATACTAGCAATAAACCATTTCTTATATAGTGTCTGCTGCAGCTTGCAGAAGTCTTCACTCTGGTCTGCTCTTTGCAAAGGAGATGGAGCCTTCCCTGATTGGCTGATTCCGTTTGACAGCTGAGTATAAAAGGAGCTGTCAAATGGAATCAGCTGTTCTCTGTTAGCCGACTGCCTGGTTAGCTTGCAGCAAGCTGCAGCTGTGTTAATTTATTTCAGTAAAGCCTGTTAGCCTTGACTGAGCCTCTGCCTCTTTACTTCTGCATGCCAAACTTAAAACTGGCAATGAGAATGGGATGTTAGTGCAGTGAGGCAATTCTGAGGCAAAAAAGGACTGAATCAACAAGGCTGAAGTCACTGAGCTGAAGTCATTGACCTAACTGTCACTGACCTAGCTGTTTTGGCTGGCAAAGTGCTGTAGGAGGCCAGCCAGGGAAAAATGGGCGATGGGGGTGGGGTGGGGGCCGCAAATACAGGCAGTGTGGACAATCCTTCATTATTTCCAGGATGGCCCTGCTGGTCAGATCTAAGCCTTGAGTTTGACACCCCTGTGTTAAACCCAAAGTAGCTTCTACTACCTCTAAACAAAGTCCCTCTGCTCCAATCCTCTTATTGCTGGTAAGAAAGAAGTAATGTTTAGGATTAACAAAGGCAGAAGGGAATTGAATAAAGGCCACAAAGATCCAGCCTGACATGACTGATTAAAGAAAGCTTAAATATGACATTGCAATAAAATATGTTATGTGCCTCCTATTAATGTTCCTCTGCTGTTAACTTCCAGCTCTCTTCTGCCTATAAATGCAGGATTTGTAAGAAAAGGTCTCCTCACACACAGTTTTCTTTTTATGGTCCCATGATCCTGTCAGTAAATCTCCTGGTCTATAATTCAAAATTCTTATGAAAGGTCTTATTTTTCTATTATTCTCTGTTCCTTTTTCTTATAAATCTGAAATCTAACCATAATGGAATCTCCTTAGTAGTGTGAGCAGAACTGAAGTCATGTTGGATGACCCATTGAATTAAATAAGGAAGTGTGTCTCTAACTCAGTAGATCTGCTAAATAAGAAAGTGTTCCAGTTTGTGCACAAGAGATAAAAACAAGATAAGGCTAGAACAATGGGGAATTGTAATAAAGTGCTGCGATGTCAGAAACCGTGTAACTGCTTTTGCTAGATAGGGGGCTAGTATGAACCTTCGAATATATGTGTCAATTTGAAAACAGAAAGAATGTGAGCCAAGCCCTCGTACGAGGGGGTGGACAGTTAGGGTATAAAAATGCTGCCTGAATTTTGCTCTGTGTTCCTTCAATGCCTGAGGGAACCCGTCTCTGCAGACACGTGAATAAAACCTTGTTTTCCTTGGATCAACGAATCTTTTGGTGGTTTTTTATCTGCTTCCACCTCACAGTGGTTTTCTCTATTCTGCTGAATTTTCTATTACAATGCAGACTTCTGAAAGTTATATATTTTCTCAAGTATACTTATCATTTCAGGCTCCAAATTAGGCAAATCCCAGTAGTCAAAAAAGATATGTGTTTTAGATCAGAATCCCATAAAGCATTAAAGGCCCATTATTTCTGATAAAAAAGGTTTTGATGTATAGTTGGTGTATTACTTATTTAACTTGTGTGAAAATATGGAAGCGATTTGCCATTGCTTTTTCTCAGAACCTTTTTGGAAGTTTTTTTGGGTGGTGGTGGTAATGGTTTAATGGTTTATTTGTTTAGGTTTTTTTTAAAGTTTTCCAGTCTAATCTGTAGCCCTCAGATTTCTTGTATTCCCACCTACTCCTAGCTAAACCCAAACTTGTAGCTTTGTGCTACCAAAACATCAATCACAATGCCAAGATCTGGTTAGTAACTGCCCATAAACATATACACCATTTGAAGCATGGGAATCTCCCCTCCCAGCAGTGGAAAAGCAGAAATCCTGAAGATGAATGAGGGATTGTCATTTACTCAGTGGTGGGATTCAAAATTTTTTACTACCGGTTCTGAGGGCATGGCTTGGTGGACATGGCAGGGGAAGGATTCTGTAAAATCTCCATTCCCACCCCACTCTAGGGGGAAGGTTACTGTAAAATCCCATTTTTCCTCCATTGCATTAATCTGCTTTCCAGCTCCATTCTCCTATGCAGGGCAACAAAAGAAGACCCAGCTGATCAGCTGGGACTCAGGAGGTAGAGAATAGATGGCGGCAGGGACAATCCGAGGTGGTATTTTCCGGTTCTCCAAAATACTCAAAATTTCTGCTACCAGCTCTCCAGAACTGGTCAGAACCTGCTGAATACCAACCTGCCTTTACTGTATTAAAGAGTGCAAGTTCCTGAAAGTCTGCTAAACAGTTTATTGGTGGATTGCTAGGAACTATTTGCCCCAACCACTATTGCCATTCTCCGCAATCAGTAAGTTGTTTAGCAATTGATTTGACAAAAAATCCAGACACCCAAAGTTAGCCACCCAGCGATGGCTTAAGTCCCACAGCTTTAATTTTGGATAAAGAGATACAAATGTTACATTCTCCAACCCAGAGAAAATAGATGAAGCAAGATGGTGGGATTTAAGATACTTTCAATAGTACTACATTATATCCCACTTTCATGCTCTCCTGGATATGTGGACCGCTAAATCTACCCTCAGATCAGTTCCATTCCCCAGTCCATCCCGCATTAAATCAGCATTAATTGTGGATAAATATGCATTGTTATTGTAGATACTTGAGGAAAGAAAATTGTTAGCAAGGATGGGATAGAGATTAAAAAATAAAAACATATATTTTTTTATTTTTTTAGGAAAACATGTACAGTGATCTGAAGATAAATTACAGTGTAAAATCAAATAAATTTAAATATTAGAAATACTGGTCATGTTTTCAGAAGTCATATCAAACAAATATAAGTGACCAAGATGCTGAAAAGCTTTTTCATCTTCAGAACAAAGGCTAAAACACAAATAAAAGGAAGAACAAAGGCCCTTCATTTTCCTTTCAATGGAGAAAAAGTTAAATAACATTGAGAAATGATAAATAACAGTTAGACATAATAATTAAAGAACACAAAGAAACCCAAAATGTTATGGGAACCACTGAATACAAAGGGTTTTTTAAAAACACATTATTTGAAACAGTGAATTGAAACTTTCAAGTTTAATTTAAAACTTCAATTTTAAGAAAATTACAGTACAATGAGTCCTCATATTCCATGAATAATTTTGCAATGAGAAAATGGATCTTCTCATGGGAAACTCTGGAATGAGTTAAGTAGTTTGTGGTATATTCTCCTGGACACCCCTATCATGCTTGAAACTTCTTTAATCTAACAGGCATAATTGAACAGTATAACTAAAAAATAAAATTAGAAAATTTGTGCTGATGTTGATGAGACAGGAAGAAGCAAGGCAGATGTAGCAGTCATAATATAATATATGACAGAATTATGCAGATATCAAAGGTTTGTCTCCAGATATATTAACTATCTTATACATGAGAAGTTCATAATTAAACCATCCTATAGACAAATAGGATGTCTATTGAATAATAGACAAATTATTCCCCGTTTTCTTCCTCCTCCTCTGCTATTGCCATGATCATTACGATTGTATTCAACAAAAATCCTGCAGGTTATAGCATAAAACTATATACACAGAATAAGAGGTAAGACAAATGGACATATAAACAATTATAATGTGGCAATGATACTTCTTCTGGAACGATATGGTAATAAACTATATATAACTATATTACAAACTATATGAAAATAGGCAGTGGTGGGATTGGAATTTTTTTACTACCGGTTCTGTGCCCATGGCTAGGTGGTCATGTGATAGGGTGGGTGTGGCCAACTCAATGTCACTCACATCAAAGGGTGTTTTGCTTGGCCCCTTCCCTACCAGCCACACCCAGCCACAACATATATGTCGTTCTGTAAAATGAATATCTGTCGTTTTACAACATATCTGTCGTTCTGTTCACCTTTTTTCGACTTTATCATCTGCATCTACCTATAGATCAGAGGTGGTATACAACCAGTATGCACTGGTTCTGGAGAACCGGTAGCAGCGATTTGGCATGGGTTGCCAAACCAGTAGTAACTTCTGGCTGGCCATGCCCTCGACCCAGTCGCCCACCCACTACTTGCTTGCTTGCCCCGCCCACCTGATGCTCATTCATGCTGCTCGCCTGCCTGCTGCTAGCCTTGCCCATTCACTCTTCCCCTCCTATGCAGTACATTGGGTCCTTGTGGCTTGCTTAACTAACCTGCCTTCCCCTCGTGGTGCCTGCATCCCAACTGAGCAGTCCTGATCTGCCTGCTCACAGGTAAGCCTGCAAGTCACACTAGCCCCTCCCCAATCATCCCTGGACTTTGCTGGGCCTCCCACAGCTGTCCCTGGACCTTGCTGGACCTCCCCCACCTTGCACCTGTCCTGAACCTCCTCCTGCTTGGCCACTGGCTTCTTGACACTAAAAGAAAGAAAGAACTGAGGCAACACCCGGCAGCTTGGATGAGAAAGTGCGAGCGAGACAGCGGCTGCTCTCGCGTCAAGAAGCTCTGGTTCTTTCCACCAGAGATGCACAGACTTTTCTTTCAATTCTAGCTATGCCCTTGACACTTGACACCTCAGGAGCCCAACATTGCAGTTCCCCTTGCTCCAACCAGCAGCCTCTGCTGGTGACAAGAAGCTGGAAGCCAGGAGGGAGGAGGCCCAGCATGGACACAAGGTGATGAGCCTCTTCCAGACCAGTTTGGGCAGGGATCACAGAACTACACGGAAATGGCTCATCGAAAGTACTGCAGAGCCTTGCAGCTTTTATCTGGCAGCTGGCCTCCAGGAAAGTCCCCTCTACCTCCTCCTCTCCCCTTTTCCTTCCTGCAGTGTCCTGTTTTTCCAAACACCCAGGCCAGGGAGGGCAGTAATTCCTAGGGAGACACTCCTATTGAGGAGACTCAGGTTGTATCCTGCAGCTTGCATAAACTGCTTTTGCCACTTTCAAAATGGCCACCCGATGCCTCCCTTGGGTGCCCAGGGTTGGCAAGTGGCTCTTCTGAGAACTGGGGGAGGGGAAGCAGACATGATGGTGGAGATGGGCTTTGATTGCTTGTTCTGTAACAACCCCAAACTCTTGGCTGTGGCTCACGAGTGCTCTGTCCGCTGAGGAAACCAAAGCGGCTAAACGCCACCTTCTGCTGGTCCTCCATCCCTGGATGGAGCTCCAGGCGGAAGGACTTGCTTTGGCTCTAGACTGGAGTGACAAGGAGGGAAACCACATGACCAGAGGCCTGGCTGAAGCAGCCTGCAAGAAGACCTTCAGCGCCACAGCATAATGGGCCTGCTGACCCTGGCACAAGCCCTGGAGGCAGGGGAGACAGGGAAGGGGGCATCAGCCTGATGGGGGAGACCTATGAAGGGGCTGTTAAGTGTCATTGATTCTTGCCTTGCTTTTTGGCACTGTGAGCAGCATGATAGATGCAGTGCCAGAATTCACACAAGACTCGCAGAAGTAATAAAAAGAATCAATGAACATTTATGATGGTCACAGCATCCTGGGGTCACGTGACGTGATCTCCCTTTTGCGACCCTCTACAAGTAAAATCACTGGGGGTGCCAGCTTCCCTTAACCATCATCTGACTAACTTAAACAATGATCCACTTAACAGCAGTGGTAAGAAAGCTCATAAAATGGGTCAAAGCTCACTGAACAGCTGTCTCTCTTAGCAATTGAGATTTGAGGAAGCCAGATTCACTTAGCAACTCTGTGACTGACTTAATGACAATTCAAGTTACAACATCACTGGAAAAAGGACTTATGACTATTGTAGCATCCCCATGGTCAGGTGATCCAAATTCAGATGCTTGGCAATTGACTCTTACTTATGATGGTTTCAGTGTCCTAGAGTCATGTGATCCCCTTTTGAAACATGACCAATGAAGTCCACAGGGAAGCCGTATTCACTTAACAACCATGTGGCTTACTTAAGAACTGCAACTATTCACTTAACAACAGTGGCAAGAAAAGTCATAAAGTGGGTGAAAGCTCACTGAATAGCTGTTCACTTAGCAATGGAGATTCGAGGCTCAATGGTGGACATACAGTAAGTCGAGGAATACCCTTAACCTTCCCTTATGAGTGTCAATCACTGGTAATCTGGCAGGCCTTTGCTCTCAAATTCTCAATCTGGTCCAAAGTGATTGACATCCACTGTTGGAGGATGGATTGAGTAAAATGCATCGAAACTCTGTTCAACAATGGTCTTGCTTAGCAACCAAATTTTTGGGCTCAATTGTTGTAAATCAAGGACTATCTTTACCTTCCTCTGCATGGCAGCCTTGCCTAGTAAACTCCTTACCTTTTCAGGGAATTTTCCTTTCTGTTAGAGGCACCAAAATAATCCAGATAACATAAAGTGTCTTGCTTAGCATGAGATTGGACTAGATTACCTCTGTGGTTCCTGATTCCAGCCCTGGACTGCTGTGCTGTTTCAAAGGATCCTCTGAAGCTGCATCCAGTGCCAGGTTTTGTGGTTCTTTCTTCCTCTCCTTTTTCTCTTCCACCCTCCCTCCCTCCATATCTCATTCACTTTCCCTTCTCTTCACTCCCTCTTTCTCCCTGCCTCCCTCTTCCTTCCTTCCTTCCTTCCTTCCTTCCTTCCTTCCTTCCTTCCTTCCTTTCTCTTTCTTTCTTTTTCTCCCTCCCCTTTCTCTTTTTCTCTTTTTTTACTTTCTCTCTCACACACACTTTTCCTATCTCCCTACTCTCTTCCCCCTTCCCTTCCTCCTTTCCTCTTTCTTTCACTCCCTTTCTTTCTTTCTTTCTTTCTTTTTTCTCCCTTTCCCCCTTCTTTCTCCCTTCCCTACCTCTTTTTCTCTTTTTTTCTTGTCTCCCTTCCCGTCCACCCTGCTCTCTCTCTCTCTCTCTCTCTCTCTCTCTCTTTCTCTCTCTCTCACTTACTTTTCTTTCTTGTCTCCCTTCCCCCCCCTTCCCTTCCTCCTTCCCTCTCTCCTTCTAAGGCTAGGATATCCACCTGAAAGAAAAATTACTTTGGATGAAGCCGGCTCACTTACCACCATCACCACCCCCTGCTCTTCCCTTCCTGTTCATTATCAGGGAGGCATGATCAGGTACTGGGGAGCTCCACCCCCTCTCCTTCTTTTAAGGAGATGGCTGCATTACCTCCTGCATTTAAGGAGATGGCTGCAGGACCTCCTCAACCCCTATCCCTGTGATTGATTGCCCTGTGGCTTCTGGCTGACAGCATTGCTGGGTGCCAGTGAGGGTTGGCTTTTTGCATAGCTCTGTCCAGCTAGGAATCTCAAAGCTGAGAATGAATGTTTGTGCTAAATCGGCCTCCTGCAAACTCCATCCCTCGAGGAGCCCAGTCAAACTTTTGTGCACCAACTCATGAGGCAGAAGGTGAGGCTGGAGCTAATAGGTGGCCAAGATAAGTGCCTGAAGGACCCCATCCCATCGTCAGGAGTGCTGGTGACTCAGCGAGCAAAACTTTGGCCAAGCTCCTCAGAAAATAACAGAGTTTGCAGGCTCCCTGACTATCTAGTGCCCAGATTGGCTGCAACACTAGTGTTCATTCTCAGCTTTATTTGAGATTCCTAGCTGTGATGGATAGCAAAGGTAGGACTGACTCTGGCCACAGCTTTCCGCACTGAACCAAGGGCTGCATGGGCACCAGCAGCTGGCACAAATGTACCGGGACAAAGGACGACTGGGCAGCACAAAGGCAAGTTGAACTTTGCTCCTGCATACTAAGGCTGTTGTTATACCACTGCTTCGGCCTATCAATGCTGCTCCCCCCCCTTGATGTCACAGTGCCATTACTTTTAGAGAGCTGCAGTTTCAAAAATTGCAGGCAAGAGAAAAGGCAGCCATGTATGCTGCTGCTGCTGTTCAATAAGGCTGCCTTGGGAATGAAGGGGAATAAAGAGGCCAGCCAGAAGGCAAAGGTTCAGTTGCTTGCTTTGCTCTCTTGCCTCTGCTGCCTTTTCTCAGCTTCCTTTGTCTTGCAGCCAGCTTTCTCATTTAGGGAGTCCCTGCAGATTGGGAGGGCTGCCAGCAAGAGAAAAAGCATTTCATTTCACTTTGCAAGCGCGGAGGTGGGACAGCAAAACCAGTGATGCTTTGGCCTGCCAGCTGGCCTCTTTATTCCCTTTCATCCTCTGAAACCCTCTGAAACAGCAGCAATAGCACACTTTTTGCTTCCCCCCTACCTAACCCAATCCAGTGCAGCACAGATAGCCCAATGGAGGCAGAAAATGGGGCATTTCCATTGGCCCTTCTCTGGACCTCAAGGACCATGGGGAAGGCAGCAGGGAGGGCAGACAAGTGCACTGAGTGATGTAGGAGGCAGCTAGGCCAGGATTCAGGCCTTGCTGCTAACAATCACCCAGGCAGATCAGGGCAGTTTAGCTGGGCCGCAAGGAGAGCACTGCATGGGATTCATCTGTACAGAAGGTAGGCAAGCTTGCTTGGCCACATAGAAGGCAGCTAGGTCGGGATTTGAGCCTTGCTGTTTTCAGGCTCACCTAGACTGCCAAATAGCTCAGCTGAACTGTTCGGAGAGCACTGTGTGGGATGCAGTCAAAGGCAGGCAGTGGTGAGTGTTTTCAGCCTTAGCATTGATGCCTCATCATTGTCAGATTCCTGGGTGTTTCTAGGGTCAGCAACTTTTCAGCTGGTCAATGTGCTAGTGCCACAGCCTCCCATCATCTAATAACATCCTGTAAGAATGGGATCCACCTTTCTGAGTACTGATAATGGCACTTCCCCATAGTTCTTGGCAAAGACCAAATCACCATCTGGAAATGTTCTGAGATTCATATTTGGCTCATGGGTAATATCAGGGGCATAATTGGGGTGTAGCCTATCTAAATGGGTTCTGAGGTGCTGGCCTATAAACAACTCTTCTGGACTATATCCCATGGTAAGGCTTGGGGTATCATGCTGTACCAGCAGATATTTAGCCACCATGGATTCCCAATCACCCGGGCCCATTCTGATCAAAGCTTATTTGGCAGATCTCACCGTGCATTCTACCTGCCCATTGGATGTGCGATGAAAAGGGGCTGAGAGGGCATGCCTGATATCCATCCCCACCAAGAATAATTTCATGTAGGAGCAATAAATTGAGGACCATTATCTGACACTAGGCAGTCTGGTAGGCCACATGTAGCAAATAAATATTTAAGAATTCTTATAACAGCATTTGAAGTGGTGGATGACATAGATACAACCTCCAACCACTTGAATAAGTGTCCACAGCTACTAAAATGTTTCACCCTGAAATGGCCTGCTAGGTCAATGTGTAACCTTAACCAAGGCATTTTAAGATTTTCCCATTCAGTAGATGTTGCTTTTGGGGGTGCAGGATGTGAGGCTTGGCAGGGCTGACACCCAGAGACCCAGTTAGCAATGTCTTTATCTAGCTTGGGGCTACCATATGTAACTACAAGCTAGACTTTTCATTTTAGCAATTCCAGGATGCCCATCATGAAGAGATTCCAATACCTACTTGTGTAAGGTGTATGGCATTACTACTCATAACAAATATCCCCTCTATGCTGAAAGTTCATGTTGTTGCAAAAAGAAAGGCTGGAATTCTTTGGAAATGGGCTGTGTGGGCCACCATCTTTTAACCCAGTTCAACACTTGTGATATTACTTTGGCCTGTGTCTTGGCAACATCTGATGTGGTGATTGGAGTTTGGAATTTGTCTATCAGCAATACAGATGAGGCAGGGGCTATGTCATTGACAATTGTTGGCAAAGGGCAGTGGCTCAGTGCATCAGCATGATATAAGTTTCCTTCCATCCCGGTGCATTAATATGTAATTATAGGCAGCCAGAAACACAGTCCAATGAATCATGTGTGGTGACAGCACTTGGGGTGCCTGCTTATCCCCAACTAATAAACCTAATAATGGTTTGTGGTCACAAATTAGGTACTCATGAAACATCTTTATGCCAGCCACCATAGCAAGAGTCTCCTTCTCAGTCTGGCTATAGTTATACTCTGCATCAGCAAAAGTTCTGAAGAAGAAGGCTATTGGGGCATCTCTGCCAGTGGGCAATTTGTGGTGCAGGACTGCCCCGATGCCATATTGGGAATCATTACAAACAAATACAAGAGGTAACTGTTCATTGAGTTGAATTAAGAAACTATCTGAGGTCAGAAGAGATTTTACAGCCTGAAATGCTGCAGCCTGCCTCTGGCCTCAGACCTAGGGTGCATTTTTATCTAGCAATCTATGTAAAGGGTCTGCAAGAGTTGCCTTGTGAGGTATAAAGATTGCATAAAACATTTAAAGCCTGAAAAAAATCTTGATGCTCAGTTTAGTTCTGAGGAGTTGGTGCTTTTGGGATGGCAGCGACTTTGGATTCAGTGGGATGGAGACCAGCAGCATCAATGGAATAGCCTAAGAAGTTTACCTTGCTGATCCCTACCTTACATTTATCTTTGTTAACTTTGAGTCCTACCTCCTGTAGCCTGGTGAGAACTATGCATAGACAGTCAAAAAGTTGTTTTTGAGATGTGGCAGCTATCAATATGTCATCAAAGTATGGTATTACACCTTGTATCCCTTGCAAAATGTGTTCTATCAAATTTTGAAAAAAGGCTGGGGCCACACTAACTCCAATGTGATGACCCACGGTCTCTCAAAATAACCCAAAATCCAAAACATACATTAAAATCTATTAAGGCCTTCAACTTCACTTCACTGTTCTATTAGACACAGTTTAAAGTCACAAAAGTAAATAATGAGGCAAAAAGAAAACCAAAACAAACCGCATTGATGAGAGTTCCGAAGCAAGACAAGATAACTAATCATACATTCCAGGAAAATAACCGAGGAGAGTCCATGGGAAGAACACTAGCAAAGATAAACCTCTTTCAAAGTAAATACTAAACTTTGACTCCAGCAATTCTGACTGCACAGTTACAAACTTATATACATAGCTCCCAGCTGCAAGCCACAAGGAGGATCATGGTAATCTCCTCCACCACCTCTGGAGTCACACTCCCACTCCCTGTTGTCTGTTCCTCCTCTTCCTCAGAGTCAGTCTCCACCAGGGGCATGACACTATCCCCCCCGCATGGCCCCCTCCCTCAGGACCAGATAGATGAGGACGTTGAGGAAATTGAGCATGAAAACAAGGAGCATGAACATCAGTGGCATCAACCCAGGTGAAGTGCTCTGCTCCATAATCTTTCCATGCCATCAAATACTGAAACCGGACTCGCAACTGGCATGAATCTTGGATGCTATCCACTTTGTACTCCTCCTCTCCCAGAGGGATATTGGGGCCGGCTGTGATGGAACCGGTCTATGCGGACTGTTGGCCAAGGCAGAGACTAACGCAACGATGAAAAACAGGATGGATACGCATGGTCAGTGGCAGGGAGAGACAATAAGCCACAGGATTGATCACCGCCTCGACCGGAAAAGGTCCCAAGTAACAGTGATCGAGCTTTTTTGATGGTCGCATTGTTGGTAAGTATCGAGTAGAGAGCCAAACCTGATCGCCTACTGCTAAAGGCAGAACATCGCAATGATGTCGGTCTGCAAGCCATTTATAGTCCTTCTTGGCTCTCTCTAGTTGATCGCGGACCATATGGTGCATGGCTCCTGCAAGAACGTATTTACTGCCACAACTGGGGAATCAGACAGGGCTAAAGGAAAAAGTTGTGGATGAAACCCATAGTTAGCAAAGAAAGGGGGCACATGGATGGATGCATGTTGAGCATTGTTATAAGTGAATTCTGCCACCGGAAGCACTTCCACCCAATTGTCTTCTTGAGTGTTGCTGAAACAGTGGAGGTACTGCTCCAAAATAGCATTCACTCTCTCTGTCCCCCCCCCCATCAGTTTCGGGGTGATAGCAGACGACAGACACACCTGAACCTGCAGTTTCGCGAGTAGGGTCTGCCAGAAACATGCCGTAAATTGTATTCCCCGATCTGATACCATGCAGTCTGGTAATCCATGAAACCGGAAAACATTGGAGATAAACAATTAAGCCATTATCTTGGCCAATGGAAGACCTGCAATGGAATAAAGTGGGCCATTTTAGTCAACATATCCACCACCACCAAAATGGTTGTGGCACCATTCAACAATGAAATCCAATGGAACTGGCCCCCCATGGTTGTTTTGGCATGGACAAGGGCTGCAAGAGACCAGGGGGCATACCAGGAGCATACTTGGCTTGGGGACAGATCCCACAGGACACCACATATCCCAACACATCATGTTTAAGTCTCAGCCACCAAAATATCCTAGAGATGAGGTGCAGTGTTTTGAACACCCCAAAGTGTCCTTCTGCTGGACTATCATGACATTGACGTAGGATAAGGCCATGAAGAGGACCTCCAGGCACATAAATGCGAACATGGAACCACAACAGGTCCCCAATATATGCTCAAGGAGTTTCTTGTCTCCCATTCTCATCCAATTTCTTAACGTCGAGCTGCCACAAATGGGTCCTGCTGCTGCGCTCCTGAATTCTCACTCAGAGGTCCAAAGGTTCCTCACTGGCTGCAAACCACTCCAATGGAATCACCGTCCGGGGCAAGATTTTATCCTCCCTTCAGGTATACTTGGGCTTCCAAAATAGGACGTCAACGCATTGATTCCCTCCACTCAGAACATAGGTCACCTGGAAATCAAATCGAGCAAAGAATAAGGACCATCTCACCTGATGCTGGTTCAATGTCCGAGCTGTACGTAGGTGTTCCAAATTGCGATGATTCATCTAAACCTCGATTTGGTGATAAATCTCCTCCGGGTGGTGCCGCCATGTCTCAAAAGCAACCTTAACCGCCAATTGCTACTTGTCCCAAATCGTATAGTTGCCCTCTGGAGCCGACAAGTTCTGGGAATAATAAGCGCATGGGAACAAAGTGCCTGAGGAAGCATAGGCCTGGAGGAGTACCACACCAACAGCTACACTGGAAGCATCTGTTCCCACCACAAATGGCTGGCCTGGATCAGGGTGTTTGAGGATGGGCTCGGAAGCAAAGGTGACTTTCAATACCTTGAAAGCTCCCTGTTCCTCAACACCCCAATGGAACTTCTCCCCCTTGTTGAGCAGATTAGAAAGGGGTGCAGTCAAGGCAGCAAAGCGGGGAATAAATGTACAGTAGTAGTTTGCGAACCCCAACAGTTGTTGCACATCCTTAACACACTGTGGAGGTTCCCATGTCTGCAACAATTGTATCTTTTCCAGGTCCATTTCCACCCCGGCAGGTGAAATACAATGTCCCAAGAAGTCAATCGTGGTTTGTGCAAACTGACACTTCTCATATTTAGCAAACAGGTGGTTATCACACAAATGTTGCAACACCAGCTGCATATGTTGCAGAGAGTCTGAATAAATTAAAATGTCATCTAAATAAATGACTACGAATTGATCTAACAAATCATGGAAAACATCATGCATGAAATGCATGAACACAGCTGGGGCATTGGTTGATCCAAAAGACATCATGGTATACTCAAAATGCCCGTATCTCATCCAGAAAACTGTTTTCCACTCATCCTCTGCACGAATGTGAACCAGATTGTAGGCCCCACGCAAGTCCAACTTTGTAAAGATCTTAGCTTGATGAAGCCGCTCAATCAGTCTAGGGATGAGGGAAAGCAGGTACCAATTCCTCACTGTGATTGCATTCAACTTGTGGTAGTCACAACACAAACATAGCTCCTCCGATTTCTTTTTTACAAAAAGCACTGGTGCAGCCAGTGGGGAGGTAAAAGATCTGATAAACCCTTTCCAGAGGTTCTTGTCAATAAAATCCCACAACGAAGCCAACTCTGGTTCCAAAAGGGAATATACCCAACCCACTGGCAATTTTGCATCAGGCAACAAGTCAATTGGACAGTCATACACCCGATGCGGATGCAACTGATCTGCCTTCTTCTTCCCAAACACATCAGCAAAGTCCACCAACTCCACAGGTAAATCCAGTTCCATGGGCATAGCCACACTCCCTGCCCAGGAACACAAGCAATGGTTGGCACACTTTCTATCAGGGAACTGCACAGCTCCAGATGACCAGACAATCTGGATCATGAGCCTGTAACTACTCCAAACCCAGCATCACTGGAAAATGAGGCACTACGGTAGCGTAGAACACGGTTTCCTCCACATGCTGCCCAATATGCATGCAAAGGGGTTTGGTTGCAGCAACCACAAGTCCTGAATGAAGGGACCAACCATCAATCATCTCCACCATTACTGGCAGGGACACTTGTTGCTGAGGAATGAACCACTGCTCTACAAAATGATTATCCAATCCATGAAATTGGCTGTGGCCCCTGAGTTGACCAAGGCTTGGATCTCCACTGCTCCCACACCAGGCATGAACACACTTGCTGTCAGCATAAGATGCTTCACCAATAACAATTATGGTGGAGATGTCAAAGGTAGCGAGGATGGCAAGGTAGGTGAAGATGGTGGGCCTAAGGACTTTACACCCCAACCTACATAGAAGTCTATAGGCCGAGCGATGCTCATTTCCCGCCACTGCAGGTATCACTGCTGTGGATGTCTTAACAGGACACTTGGCTGCAAAATGTCCTCGATAGCTACAATAGAGGCATAAACCATCACAATGATGTTTATCCTTTTCTACTTGAGTCAGGTAAGGGCAGCCAGCCCCCAATTGCATGGGTTCCTCCAAAGGCACTTCCACCAAGGGCACCATCTTGCTGGAAACAGATACTGCCTCTGTCCGTTGTCGCACCTGTCGCTGCTGAAGTCTAGCATCAATACGAAAACACATATGCATAAGGTTCTGGAGGATGCAAGGGCATTTCAGTGTGTGCCAACTCATCCAGGAGCTTCGACGACAAATCCATCTGGAACTGGTCTAATAGTGCTGCCTCAGTCCTTTATACATCCTGAGCAATCACCCAAAAACTAGCAATATAATCCACGAGTGAGTCATGCCCCTGCTTCAACTCTCTCAAATGTCTGTTTCCTGTTTGGTTTCTAACAGGGTCCTCAAACATGGTCTGAAACTGATGGCAAAACTCGGTGAATTGTCCAACACCTGGTTGGGCTGGGTCAACAAAGGTGTTGCCCAATGTGCTGCAGTGCCTAATTAAAAACCCCACTTTATCCCGGTCAGTGGGAAAGTCCTCAGGCCGAAGGCTCATGTAAAGCTGGCACTGCCCCAAAATGCTGGAAATTGGGCCAGCGAACCATCAAATTTATCTGGCACTGCCACTGGGCATTTTCAGTGTGGCCAGGCAGCTTGCATTTGTGCCACCTGTATAATCAAAAGAACCACTTGCTGGCTTAACTGGGCAATCTCTGCTCTGAGCTGATCCATGGTCACCCCACAAAAAGCAAAAATAAGTTGAAGGGGTGGCTGGAGTTAAAATGTGATGACCCTTAGCCTCTCAAAATAACCCAAAATCCAAAACATATATTAAAATCCATTAAGGCCTTCAACTTCACTTCACTGTTTTATTAGACATAGTTTAAAGTCACAAAAGTAAATAATGAGGCAAAAAGAAAACCAAAACAAACCACTGAGATGAAAGTTCCAAAGCAAGACAAGATAACTAATCATACATTCCAGGAAAATAACCGAGGAGAGTCCATGGGAAGAACACTAGCAAAGATAAACCTCTTTCAAAGTAAATACTAAACTTTGACTCCAGCAATTCTGACTACACAGTTACAAACTTATATACATAGCTCCCAGCTGCAAGCCACATGGTAATCTCCTTCATCACCTCTGGAGTCACACTCCTACTCCCTGTTGTCTGTTCCTCCTCTTCCTCAGAGTCAGTCTCCACCAGGAGCATGACATCCAAATTGGAGGTGCCTGCATCTAAAAGCCTCCCTGTGTGTGATGTTGGTTTGTGCCTCAGCAATCATGTCATCCACAGGCAACTGTTGATAGGCCTGTGAAAGATCTAATTTGGCAAAAATGTTGCTGTTACCCAGGGAATGTATTAAATGTTGAACCACAGGCACAGGGTAGGAGTGTATTTGTAGTGCCTTATTCAACATACATTTGTAATCGGCACAGATTCTGACTGATCCATCTGCCTTTATAGGGGTTACTATTGGGATTTCCCATTTTGAGTGATCTCCTGGTTCCAATACCCCTTGAGATATTAATTTGTCCAGTTGTTCATCAATTTTAGATTTAAGGGCAAAGGGAATTCTTTTAGGTTTGAGTCTGATAGGAGCAACCTGAGGATCCAGGTTGAATGAAATAGGGGTGCCTGTATATTTCCTCAGAGTCTTGTCAAAAACATCTTTAAATTCCTTTACAAGTTATCTAAATCAAGTTCCTGTATGGAATTGATGCCACTGGTTCCTAATCTCAATGACTTAAACCAATCTAACTCCAATAAACTGGGAAGTGAGCCCTCAACAATTACTAATAAGAGGTTTTCCCACAAAATTTTGGAAACTTACCCAGAATTTGTGTATTTTGATGACTGGCACCAGATTTGATTGGTAGTCGATGAGGTGGAGGCTACAGAGCTGTAACCATCTTTTTGACATCATTGGTACCAGGCGTTTAAGAGTACTTCAGGAAACAATAGATAGGGAAGACCCTGTGCCTATTTCCATTCTGCAGGGACTGCCTTCAATTTTCACAGTAACAAAAAAAATCCCCCCAATCTATTTGCTTACCCTAAAACTGATGCAATGTTTTTATTATGCCTATCTAACATAAAACAGTCTTCGTAATGAGCTGTTCCTTTCTCTCTGGTACTTTGAAAATTGGGGCTCTGAATTGGTGGTAAAAGAGTCCTACAAACTTTAGCTAAGCGCCCTTTCTTTTGACAGTGAAGGCAGACTGCATTTTTAAATCTACAAGCCTACCTCTAGTGATTACCCCTACAGCCAATGCAAATAGGTCTTGTTTGACGAGGTCTTGCCTCACCAGACCAACATTTAACTATTGGTGATCTGAAGTGACAGATATCCTACTCAGGATCTATGTCCTCCTCTAAATCAGTCTGTTCAATATGAACAGAGTGATGTCCCCTGAGTGTAGCTTGATTGACTTTAGCAAAGAAGGTTTGTTCCTGTTGCAACAAATAAACTGTATGATGTTCATGCTCTCCTCCAGGTGTAACCTGATCTGATGCAGCCCTTCTCAGGGTATCACTGATATATATTTCACATCCTGGTTCATAGACCATTGTGGTTGTAATGCTGTAAGACAAGCATCAAATTCTGCAAATGCTTGGGAGCACACAAAAGGAGTTTCTTGAATATGCCTGTGAGTAGCTTGTGATCAGTTTCAGCTGTGATTGTATCCTGGCCATAAAGATAATGATGGAAATGCTTACAGGCAAGTACAATACTTAAACATTCCTTTTTGATTTGAGTATAATTTAACTGAGCAGATAAAAGAGCCCTGGATGCATATGCAACCAGCTGACCTTCTTGCAATAAGCAACATCCTAGGCCATTTTTGCTTGCATCACTTTGAATTGTAACAGTCTTTGTGACATCATAGTATTTTAACACTAGGGCAATGGTGACCAAACATTTTATCTCATGTACTGCCTGGTCATTCTTGGGAAGCCAGTGCCAAATTGTACCTTTTCCAGAAGACATTTCAATGTCTGAAAACCACAGACAGGTGCAGCAGGAGTTTTGCTAAGTATGTGATAAATCTCTGGACCAGTTTGGGATTAGCAGGCAGTGGCATGTCCACAATGGCTCTAATCTTATCTGGGTCAGCTTTTAAGTCTTGTAAGGACATAATATGTCCATGGAAGTGGATTTCTTGCACCATGAGCTGCAATTCCTTTGCACTGAGCCTCACCTGCTTACTCTAATCTAGTAGTGCTATTAGCTTCTCATAATGGGCTTAGGTTCATCTGTTACAACCACACCCAACTATGAGAATGTCATCAGCTATTGGCTCAACGCCACATAATAATTCATGGTGCTTTTGTTGATACACCTTTGGTGCTACAGAGGCTCCAAAGGGTTTCAGCCATCTCTTTTTGCCCCAAGGACTCTAGAATGTGAACATATAGCTACCCTTTTCATCCAGTTTGCACTGTAAAAAAGGCATCTCTGGCATTAACAAGCATGAAAATCCATGCTTTGGATAGTTTGATAAAAATGTCATTGTGTTGATATTAAGTAGTGTGGCCATCTCAGGGCCATATTCAGAAACTTAGGATCAATGCAGATTCTGATCTTTTCAGGCCTCTTAATAATAACCATGTTGCTTAAGCCCCTGTCACACTGCACCAACGGATGGAAAGAGGATGTAAAACGGAGAGAAATACTTGCCATCAGTTGGTTAACGCGATGCTTCCATTTTGTACTCACTGCGTCCGTTTTTCTTCCTCTCTATCCGTCCAGCATCCGTCAACTGAGGTTCCATCCACTCAAAAAGTTTTGAGCTGCTAAAAACTTTTTGAGCGGAAAATGTATCCAACATGTCTGTTCTGCATCCTCTAGGCATACGGGGAACATCCGTTCTGCATCCGTCGTCATCCGTTACGCGTCTGCTGCATCCGCTGGCATCCGCTGTGCATCTGTGCAACTCAAATACGCTCCAGCAGAAAGCGTACACAGGGAGGAAGTGGAACGGACGCGGAACGGACGCGCAGCGTTAGTAGCACGGACGGAGAAAGGATGAAAGTGGATGCAGCTCGCATACAAAGCATTTAAAACGGAAAAAACATTTGCAGAGGGGACCTATCTCGGATATTTAGGATGTCTAGAGGATGCCTAGAAGATGCAAAAGGACACCTAGTGGAAAACCTATATTGCCTATAAAAAGGGGGAGCAACTCACCTGGATCTGACTTTCAGTCCAGCAGCCCTGCTGTGCAGACCTCTCCAGCCTTCATCTGCCTCTTCCTCTTCCACAGCATCCAGTCATGTCCACCATGGATCGTAATACAGTCCTTTTGGTAGCCACCATCGTTCTGCAACAGTGCGAAGCCATCTACAGGCTCTTTCAACTCTACTACAGGAAGAAAAGGAGGCAGCCAAGAAGCGTCTGCGTCTGAAGATGGATCAGGAGAAGAGCAGAGTACAGACTGTACAACAAGCTGATGGTGGAGCTGAGGAACGAAGACACTCATGCATTCCAGAACTTCATGAGGATGCCGCCAGCCATGTTTGACGAAGTTGTGCAGCGGCTGACACCCAGGTTGACGAAGACAAACACCAGCTTCAGGCCTAGCCTGGACCCTAGGCTCAAGGTGGCACTGACTCTGCGCCACCTGGCCTCAGGGACCACCTACAGGAGTATGCAGTATGGCTGGAGGGTGCCACACAACACCATCAGCATTGTGGTCAGAGAAGTGGTGCAGGCCATCATCGAAGAATACCTGGAGGAGCTCCTCCAGTGCCCCTCCACTGAAGAAGGATGGAAGAAAGTTGCAGAGCAGTGGTATCAGAGGTGGAACTTCCCCCACACCGTTGGAGCCATAGATGGCAAGCATGTGGCCTGCAAAGCTCCAGCCAAGTCGGGGTCCACTTATTTCAACTACAAGGGCTTCTTCAGCATCGTCCTCTTCGCCATGGTCGATGCTGACGACAAGTTCATGTACATTGATGCTTCAGGCAACGGGTCAACTTCAGATGCCCAGGTATACAACGCCAGTGACGTCAAGGAGGGGCTGGAATGCAACCTCATCATGGGCTTCCCAGATCCAGACCCCCTGCCCAACAACACGCAAGATGTGCCCTACTTCATCGTGGGGGATGACACCTTCTCCCTCAGAACCTACCTCATGAAGCTCTACACTTCCAGATGTCTCACCCGTAAAGAGAGGATCTTCAACTACAGGCTGTCCAGGGCAAGGCAGGTGGTGGAGAATGCCTTTGGCATCCTGGACAACAGGTTCCCGGTACTTCTCACCACCATGCAGCATCGCCCAGAGACCGTGAGGAGGATCATGGAAGCTTGCTGCATCCTGGACAATCTCATGCGCACCCGCTACCCACTCTTGCGGAACAGGCTCATGGACCTCCAACAAGGCAATGGGGACATGGAGCCTGGGGAATGGAGGCAAGGGCGAAACCTGATAGACACTGAGGATGTGGAAGGCCCCAACAGAGCCTCACGTGAAGGGAAGAAGCAGCGCAACCTCCTGAAACACTGGTGCAATTCCCCAGCTGGAGCAGTGGAGTGGCAAGACAGGATGATAGATGATTAATGGATGCTTCCTTCAGCCTGTCTCATCACACTGATGAGATTGGGCCATGTATGTTGGGTGGGCCTACAATGAACAGGGCATTTAATAAAGAGTTGTGTTTATGTTGACATGTGTGGATCAATGATTACATTAGTATTGATAATGAAGGGCCATAGGTGTGGCACCTGGGAGGGTGGACCATGCAGTCCCACTATGCTTGCACTGGAGGTTTATCTATCCCACAGCTATCTCAACTCATCCCACAGCTATCTTAACCCATCCCACAGATATCCTAACCCATACCACAGGTATCCCTGCCCATCCCACAGCTATTACCCATTCCAAAGGTATCCCTGCCCACCCCACTGCTATCCTTACCCATCCCACAAGCATGCAAAGGCTTAAATCATTTCTAAAAGTTTCCACCAAGACTTTATTGAGAAAAATAAATGAAGCAAGTGTATGAAGCAAAGATAATCTTTATTAATAACAAGCTGTAAAAGAAAAATGACCCAAGTCAAGTGTCCAAATAAAGTCTACAGGTAGCCACCCAGTCTCTGGCACTCTTCTCTGTCACTCAGAGGTGTGCCCAGTCTCAGGGGTGAAGGGTCCAGGTGCTGTGGAGATGGCTGCTGCTGGAGTGCTGGTCTGAAGCACCACTGGGGTGCCTGGCCCCAAGAGGAGAACAGGGGACGGTGTGTTGAGGAAGCTCTCAGACAGCTGGCTCAGCCCCAAGATGTTGAGAGCTCCTTCCTCCATGCCATGGGGTGTCAGCCCCAGTCCTGACGACAGATGTACTGAGGCCGGGCTTGGCTGTGGGGTGGAGGAAGGAGCAGTGTAGTGGGGCTGTCTGGTCTGCAGCTGTGTGAGGACTGGCGTGGGTGGCATCGGTGATGTGGGTGTCATCAGTGGCAGCAGTGGTGTGGGTGGCATCAGTGGCATCAGTGGCGTGGGTAGCACCGGTGGCATCAGTGTAGCCGGTGGCAATGGTGTCATCCGATGAACCTGAGCCTGGACTGGGAAGGGCTGCTGCCTATGCTGCTGGACCTCCTGGTAGCCGTAGCCCTGGTAGGTGAGGGCCTATGGAAAGCCTTGGAATGGGAGGGACATCACCTGGGGTGGAGGAGCAGACCTGGACTGGGTGGGAGCAGGTTCATCTGGATCTGGAGGGTTGTGAAGCAGATCGGTGATCCTGTCCTTCAGCACCTGGTACTGGGGTTTCGCCATGTCCACGAGGGTCTGGTTGACATCGGTGAGGAAGGGCTTGCAGTTGGAGCATGAGGAGTCGGTGTGGACCAGCTGAGAGAGGATATCTATGCTGCTCCTGATGGTGTCTCTTATCTCCAGCAGGACAGTGT
>BLBF01000044.1:13311547-13360242 GCA_015471245.1 Laticauda colubrina | reverse complement strand
CCCCCGACAAGAATAGCAAGAATGTTCAAGAACAAATCTGAAAAATGTTGGAAATGTCATCAGATACCTGGCTCATACTATCATATGTGGTGGACTTGTGAGGATGCTAGAAAATATTGGACTAAAATTCACATGTGGTTGGAAAAAATGACAAAGAAACACATAGACTTGAAACCAGAGATCTTTTTATTGGGAATTTTACCTGATACATATAATAAAGATTTGAAATATTTGATTGTAAATGTATTAACAGCGGCTAGGATTTTATTTGCTAAAAATTGGAAGAATGAGAAAATACCATTACAGGAAGAAATTATTAAGAAAATATTGGAATGTGCTGAGATGAGTAGATTGACATTTGAAATTAGAGAGCAAGAAGATAAACAATTTTATGAAATGTGGGATCTTTTTTATCAATGGCTAGATGATAAAATACGATAATAGAACATTAATACTATATCTATAAAGGGTTTTTAGGATTGATTTGTTATGATTATATGATTTGTTATAGAATACACTGTTTAAAGTATTGTTATCTCACAAAGCATGAATGATTAAAAGTATAGTCAAAAAAATTTTTTTTTCTTTTTTTTAGTAATATTAGGATATGGATTGACAATATGAATTGTTATGCAATATAAATGTAACTGAGACTACAAAATGAATGCACAAAACTGATGAACCAACCGACACACCGGAAGTATATATGAGAGCAGATGTTTTTAATGTTTTGTATGTCATCTGTGTTTGTAGAAAATTAATAAAATTCTTTTCAAAAAAAAAAAAGAAGTTGTGAATATGATCATGTGGGCATCTTCAGGTGATGATGAGGCCTCTGTCCGTTGACCTTGGCATACTTTGATAACGGGTTGCAGTTGCACAGAGAAAAGAAAGCTAAGCGAGAAATAGAAACCTTACTCTATTGTATGCTCCCCCCCTCATTTACACAACAGAAGAATGTAACACCTCCAGCTCACTTCCCAGACTTATCCCTACCTCCCCTCCCCCCCATTTCTTATGACAGCCGAAAGATGCAAAGCGATAGTAGAAGATCTTGAAGACTGACAGCCTGTTTGACAGGAATGCACTAATCCATTTATGAAGGAATCTAGAAATGCAATAAGAGTTTAGTTTTAACAGTAGTTACATAGATTTTGCAGAAGTCTATGTAAATTGCATCTATTGTTTTACCCTGGTCACAGGGGTTTGCACCTTGTTAACATTCTAAGCAGTTCAAAGAACTGGTTGTCGGAAGAAATTACTGGCTTAGTTCTGTAAGGAAGGCAGGAAGGAAACATTCTGGTGTTGCTTACAGAAACTGCCTCTCTGTTAACCCTTATTACATTCTTGGCAGGACTAGACTTTCTGTCTCTGGAACTTCTCTGGAGTTGTTTTCCCCTCCTTTGCTGGTACTTTGCTTGTGTGGAGTGACCATTCAAAGTTACAATGGCACTGAAAAAAGTGACTTATGACCATTTTTCACACTTACGACTGTTGCATCCCCACAGTCATGAGAGGAGATGCATGGCTTGATGTGAGTGATGTTGAGTTGGCCACACCCAGGTAATAACATGACCACCAAGCCACTTAAGCCACACCCACAGAACTGATTGTTAAAAATTTGAATCCCACCCCTGCCTGGTCAAGTTGAGTAGTCAATATGTTTTTACAGTGTAGGAGTTGCAGATTGCAGAACAATTTTTTCCTGAAACCAAATTGTTTTTTTGAAGAGTAGGTTGTTTGACTCTAGATAGAGGTTAATGATTGATTCCATGACTTTGCATGTGATGCAACACAGTGAGATTGGTCTGTGGCCAACCAGGATGGAGTCACCTTTTTTGAAGATAGGGATGACCATTGCTAATATACCTGTAAAATCTTCTGTTGTCTTTTTGCTAGAATAACAGCAAAGAGTTTATAATCATTATTTAACAATGCAATTGGTGTATAGTTCTTTAGTTTTGTAGCATTTTGACCTTCCTTTGGGAGCAGCACAATATTGGGTTCTGTCCATGTCTGGGATATATTTCCTGCCTGTAATATATTATTCATTTTATGTTTTAATGGTTGGAGGAGTTCACCCTCAAAACATTTATAATATTGGCTTGTGATACTGGGCTTTGCCTGGTCTCATTTTTTTAATGGCTTCCAATGTGTCAAAGACTGTTATTTTGATAATTTGGGTAACTTGTTTGAAAAGGTATTTATCTATTTTTAATATGTCAGTTTCCTATCTTTCATATTAAAGTTGAATAAAAGTTATGGAAGAACCTTTTAATGAGTTTATTTTCTGTTATTTCATTATTGCCTTCACAAATTTTTCCAATTATTGTCTTTTTCTTTTTTTTTTAATTTATATGCAATTATCTGCCTGGTTTATTAGCAAATTAAAAATGTCTTTGTTTTGCACAATTCAATTTTGTTTCTATTTGCTGTACAGTTAACATACATAATCATTACTGTAACAGTTTAATATAGTATTACATTTTAATATCCATCGGTGGTTTTTGCAACTGGATTTATTTCTGTTTGATTTCATCTGTTATCCTTTGTAGTTTTTTCCTGAGATTTTGCTCTCTGTATAGACAATTGTACTGCATGAAAAAGCCCCTCATTATTGCTTTGCTAGCATTCCATATTGTCATTAAGCTTCTCCCTTCCACCAAATTATTCTCAAAATATTCCACAGTTTTTTCTTAGTCTTTTATAATCTTTTCCTTAAGCAAAATAACTTCATTTAGTCTCCAGCTGAAACTTGAGTTTTTTCCTGTTAAAAGCAAAAGCAGTTGATTGTGATCTGAGAAAGATTTAGGCAGAATGTCAACTTTCACATTTTTATTGGATATCCATATCATGTCAATCTTTGAAAAAGATTTATGTCTTTCAGAAAAAAAAGATTTATTCTCTGACATTTCCATTTTTATATCTCTGAATCCACCAGTACTAAGTTATCCATCATCTCAAAAAAAGTCTTAGGTAATTTACTTTATGAGGGTTTAACTCTTTTAATAGCTGTTCTATCCAAGACTGGTGCTCTCACTCCATTCCAATACCTCAACCAAAAAACAATTTCCATATGAAAAAGGCAGTGATTGATCCATTAAATAGTCAAAAAAATTGCTTTTATCATCATTTGGCCTATACACACACAACTATTGATTTTATCCCATTAAGTTCTATTTCCACTGCTGTAAATCTATCCTGATCATCTGTTATAAGTAGCTTATGCTTAAACTGGGGTTTTATATATAAAACAACTCTATTAACCTTTTTTTACACCAGCTGATATAAATTCCTATCCTAGTTGTTTATTTATCAAATATTTCTTGTCTTGTTTCTTAATATGTGTTTCTTGAAGACAGACTATATCCAAATTAAGTTTCTTCAAACAGTGAATTCCCCCCCCCCTTTGATGGAACATTTGCTCCGTTAATATTCCATGTGAAAATCTTAATCTCCATCTTTAAGCACCACAATAGATCAACTACCTTGATCCTGTCTTCTTTCTGATTCAATACCAACTTGAGGGTCTTGCTCAAGCACTTTTTAAATCTTGATTGGTCATTAAATTCTTTTCTATACCTGTTTCTCCACATGTGTCAGGGATTAGTTTATATCTGATTAAAAAATCCTCAGCTTTCTCAATGAAATTCAGCCTAAATCAGGGGTGGGATTCTACCAGTTCTGACCAGTTCTATAGAACCCTTTATTAACTTTCTAAGCAGTTTGGAGAACCGGTAGTTAGAAAAAAATCTCCTTTTATTTTTTTCCACTCTTATTACATTCTTGGCAGTATGCCTAGACTTACTGTCTGTGAAGGAGTTTTTTTTTTTTTTAATTTTCTTAAAGGGGAAGAGTTGTTTAAAGCTTTTTACACTGCTGTTGGGAGGAAATACTCCTCTGGAAATACTTCTTGGCTAGCTAGAAAGACTGACAATGAAATGTGAGTTTAAATACTGTTTCTGAGTTGTGGTCTAAAACTGGTTTTTTCTGAAGTTTAATTTTGTGCTAGGTGATATTTAATCCTGTGTTTACTGATGGGATAATTTTCCCTATTCAGCTTTGTTTGGAAGGAAAAAGATTAATCTCTGTTCCTGAAAAGAAACTGGGTTGAGAAATCTGGCTAGTTTCTGTGCCTATTTGTTCTGGTAATTGGTTTAATAAGCAACAGCTACCGTTGTGATTTAATTATTTGTGTTGTGTTTGGATTTTTTTCTGCCTCATGGTTTCTTTGTCTGTCAGGGGAGGGGGTCTTCCTTCAATGCTTTAGTGGTATCTGGCACAGTCCTTTTGGTGTATGCTTCCAAGAGGCAGGATGCAAACTTGGCACTGATTTTTTTTACTGCCTTTCTGGGGGGCATGTGATCTTTCCTTAAATCTGGATAATTTCCATAGGATATCTTGTGAGATGAGTGAGATCAATTGGTATCTTTAAGTGGTGTAAATGGATCTAAGGATTGCTTTTCCTGGGTGTGCTCTTTCTGGAGAGCTTAAATGACCTATCTGCTGAAAGGTTTCACTTTATGAGCAAGAGTTGGCTGCTGATAGTTATCATTGCATTTTAGTTATTTTTATTCCTCAAAGTGATCTGGCACCCTGTCTGATTTCTAACTCTGACTTGCAAGTATTTTTTTATCTAATGATTGGTATTTAGGGCAGTTTTTTGCAAGCAAAGTAGTTTTTGGCATTTTTGTATGGGTAATCCTTGACTTACAACAGTTCATTTAGTGACCATTCAAAGTTACAATGGCACTGAAAAAAGTGACATGACCGTTTCTCACACTTATGATCATTGCAGCATCCCCACTGTCATGAGAAGCCAGGCAAGGAGAAGTGCCCCTTAATGTGAGTGATGTTGATTTGGCCACACCCATCCAGTCACATCACCACCAAGTCACACCCATCAACTAAGCCATGCTCACAGAACTGGTTTTTTAAAAAATTGAGTCTCACTCCTGGCCTAAATCTCTGCTCATGATAGGTAAATACAAATACAAGCTAAGTGTTCCTCAAATCCATTTGACCATAGCCACTTCTCTGAGACTGAGGAGGTGGAAGAGGAGGTTAGAGACTCCAATTGGTCAAAAGATAAAGGCTTGAGACCTGAGCAACTCACCTTTTACAGGTCTTTTTAGACCTTCCTTGTTCAAGTCTTTGTTGTACAAGCCCAAAACACTGCTCAGCTGGGTCCCAATGAAGTTACAGCAGAACTCTTGGGGGAGTCTATACCCCAGGGAAATTCCTTATTCTCTAGACCAACTGTTCAAGCTGAGGTGCTCCCATCACCCAAGTTATTTCTAGAACAGGTGCAAGACCAGTGCACCTCTTCAGGTTGAGGGCCTGTCCCACTTCTAATGATAGGCAGTTTTCTAATGTGGACTCTTCCTTAGCCAAGGCCTTTTAGGTTCTGTCAGTAGATGTCCCTGTGGTTGCCTCTGTCCCCATAACTGGAACACCGACGGAACCAGAAGACATCCTAAAAGCTGATGACAAGTGGTCAGAACAGACCCTTAAATGGACTCACCAGTCTGCAGCCTGGGCAGTCCAAATCTCCATCACAGCATCATTCTTTACAAGGTGTCACTGCAGTGGCTACATCAGCTACAGGACCATTTGCCACCCAGCGATACCAGGTCCCATCAGGACATAAATAAGATCATCATGGTAGCGAGTTCACAGTGGATGTGACCTTGAACTCAGCAAAATTTTGCTTCCAAAGCGATGGTGTCTTCAGTGGCAGGTGACATCTTTGAGGCTGTGGAATTGGCAGTCTGACTTGCAACAGAAATGGAAGCTTGGTTCTTCCCCATGCTTGAGTGACAGCCTGTTAGGGGAAGCCCTAGAATCTCTTGGAATCTAGGGACAAAAGGAAGATTTTGCCATCATCTTTCAAGAGGTTGGAATTTCAACAGACACCTTACTTCCAACAGTCTTCCTTTTGAATGGAGTACAACACCCATTTTCCTCATGGACAAAGGGTGTTCCCTCCCCAGCAGGAGCAACAACCTGACTGTCCAGGCAGGCATCAACAATTTTCCAATAAATAGCTCTTTCAGGGCTGTTCTCTCCGATGCTCCAAATGACTGCCTTCCTTCTCCTCCCATTGGAGGTTGTCTGACCTTCTTTGTTTTGTGATGGGAGGGGTCAAAAACATCCAAGCAAACTGGCTCAGTCAAGCCAGGGTCAATCACTCAGAATAGTGTCTTCATTCGTCTTTGTTCAAGGAGGTGTCAGACAGGTTTTAGTCAACCTGTTTCCCACCCCTCAGAATGGGGGGTAAAGAATAAAGCAGGGGTGCTACAGAAATTTAAGCAATGGGTAAGCTTTGTAGAAAGAATGTATTCCAGTTATCTTAGCTGCAAACTGACCGAGGTTCAGAATTCATGTCAACAAGTTTTCAACAGTGGTTGGCACAGTTAGGAATAAAACACAGACGCACAAATCCTTACACAGCAGCTGAGAATGGTGTTGCTAAGAGATTAAATGGAGTTTTGCAAACCATGAAGGACTCACTGCTAGAAGATCTAAGCAGGTCATATTGGGGTAAAGCCATATTGATTGCTAATTATTTTGTTAATAGGTTGTGGAGATCATCCATTAATGATACTCCATATGCAGTGCTACATGGGAGAAAATTGTAGAGTTTTAATTGCAGGAATGTTCCAATCTTGGATGGCAAACCTCAGATAAAGAATGTTTCCAAGAAAATATAACTCAGGCAAACAAAGTCACTAATCTATGGATAAAAGAGGATTAGAGAGGGGAAGTAGACATATGTTAGACTTTAACTAGAGATAATTAATTGAATGGATTACTGTACTGAACAGTAATGAAAGTTAAGCAGTAACCAAAGTTAACCAATGATGGAGGATAACTAAAAATGTGTATAAATGTAAGACTATACTCCAATAAAGCCATCATGATGATTCAGTTGATCATGATCAAACATCTCGACTGCCTCGTCATTACAACAAGTGGCGCCCGAACAGGGACCCTCTTACTTTGTCTGGTAAGGATTTGGTGCACCTTCAACCCTTTGTGGTTTCTTCAACCATTTGGTTTCTGTAAGCACGGGGTCTTCGCTTTCTGAGGAACAAAAGAAGCATGTATATGAATTAGACTTTTTGTTTGAGAAGAATAATATCGAGGTACCACAGAGAAATCTCTTAAGGCTGGTCCAGGAGATTGCAGCTCAGTGTCTATTGTACCCAGAAAAGGGGTCTTTAAAATTAACTGATTGGGAACGTATTGGGAAAACATTGCATACTGAACCTCGAGCAAAAATAGAAGTTTTGCATGTGTGGCATTTATGTAGGCATGCAATTGAAAAATTTGGTCACAATGAACTTTTTCTTTTAACACCTCCCCCTTCATGTTATACTCATGCTGTCATTTGTCCCCCTTCTTCACCTGAATATATGTCTTCAATTCTCTCAGCTCCTGCAGATACAGGGCAAAAGCCTCCTGACTCTATTGTTCAGTCTTCTTTTCAGAAAATGGTAGAGACTTGTAAAAGGGATGCCTCTGTCTCAGGAACAGAACTTGCAGAATTACTGTCTGTTTGTCCAGTACAATATTGTCCTGGTCAGGGGCCACAGCATGGACTGCAAGTAGCAGAATGGGTAGGTCTGCCTTATCAGATCTTAAGAGAGTTAAAAAAGGCAGTTACAGATTATGGGATTAGTGGTAATTTTACAAGAAGACTTGTAGAAGGAATAAAAAATGGTTATACAATGATCCCTGAAGATTGGAAGCAAATATTTCACATGATTTTAACATCCATGCAATATGTGGTTTGGGAGAGTGAATATATGAGACATGCTCAAGCTGCTACTTTAGAAGGAGGAGGAGCATATACAGTTGAGCAGCTATTTGGTTCTGGAACATTTGGTACAATTCCTACTCAAGTTGTTCTTCCTCCAGCTATGTTACCTGTTGTTTCTGAGTTTGCCTTTTGTGCTTTTCTTAAGGTACCCTAAGCTGGAGTACCTAGAGCAATTTTTTACAAACATTCGACAGAATGCCAATGAGCCTTATGCTGACTTTGTTGAATGTCTGTCCAAAGCAATTAGACAGCAGTTTGATCATCAGGAAGTTGTTGGTGAACTTCTTCACCAGTTAGCTATTGAAAATGCTAATGCAGATTGTAAAAGAGCTTTACAGCCATTAAAGGCTACTGCTCCTTACACTCTGGCAGATATGCTGTGAGTCTGCCAGGATACTGAATCACAAACTTATAAAATGCATATGTTATCAACTGCTATTCAGAAAGGACAGTGACCAATTGGTAGCTGTTTTAAGTGTAAGAAGCCTGGCCACTTTCAGAAGGACTGTCATTCTACACCTTCTATGCCTCAGAATCGTCCTTCTAAGAAGTGTCCTGCTTTCAAAAAGGGACTTCATTGGGCCAATCAATGTTGGTTTCGGTCGGGAAACTTGCCAATGGGTGTGGCACCCACCCAGAATCCAAAGCATGCCATTTCCATCACTCTGACTCCTCCAGCAGTCTCTCTTACTCCTCCCAGCCACAGCCGGTAGCGCTGGGATCGATTTAATCACTCAAGAGGAAATTGAGTTTAAATTTCCCATGGAAGTTAAAATAGTTCCATCTCAATTTAAAGGTCCTCTTCCTTCAGGATTCATTGGCTTAATTTTGCCTCATTCTTCTGCACACAAAAAGGGCTGTTTTGTTGTGCCTGGGGAAATAGATTCAGATTAACTAGTATCCTCATGATTCAGATTTGGGTGAATCCTCTTCAAGTTCTTCATTGTAATTCTTCTGTTGCTCAATTGCTTCTTCTTCCATATGAAATTCCATCTCCTGGTATAAGTAATCGTGGGAATGCAGGATTTGGATCAACTTCTTTATCTGTAGGCTTACTTCATCAGCTGAACTCCTCTCATCCTTTGTTAACGCTCTTCCTTAATAAACAGCCATTTCAAGGGTTATTGGATACTGGACCTGATGTTACTGTCATATCCTCTTTACAGTGGCCAGTACAGTGGCCAAAAATGATAGTTTCTTCATTGTGTGGAATAGGAGGTTCTACAACTGCTTGGCAGAGTGTTCAAGAAATTAATGTTACAACATCTGCTGGTAAATCCTTTTTCCTACAACCATACATTCTAGATATTCATACTAATATTTGGGGCCATGATATCCTTTCTCTTAATATCTATTTGATTCTTGATGATGGCTCTTCCTCTTAAATGGCTCTGTTCTATGCTGGTTTGGGTGGAACAATGGCCATTATCAAGGGAAAAACTCGCTGCTTTACAACAATTGGTTCAAGAACAATTGACTGCTGGTCATATAGAACCTTCTACTAGTCCTTGTAATACTCCTGTTTTTGTTATAAAAAAGAAAAATAGGAAATGGCATTTTCTTCATGATTTAAGCCCCTGTCACACTGCACCAACGGATGGAAAGAGGATGTAAAATGGAGAAAAACACTTGCCATCCGTTGGTTAACACGATGCTTCCGTTCTGTACTCACTGCCTCCGTTTTGCTTCCTCTCTATCTGTCCAGCATCCGTCTAATGACATTTCATCCGCTTAAAAAGTTTTGAGCTGCTCAAAACTTTTGAGCGGAAAATGTATCCAATGTGTCCGTTCTGCATCCGCTAGGCATACGGGGGACATCCATTCTGCATCTGTTATGCGTCCGCTATATCCACTAGGCATCTGCTGCACATCTGTGCAACTCGCATCCGCTTGGACGCAGGGAGGAAGCGGAATGGATGTGGAACGGATGCACAGCGTTAGTAGCATGGACAGAGAAAGGATGAAAGCGGATGCAGCTTTCATACAAAGCATTTAAAATGGAAAAAACGTTTGCAGAGGGGACCTACCTCGGATATTAAGGATGTCTAGAGGATGCCTAGAGGATGCAAAGGGACACATAGGGGAAAACCTATATTGCCTATAAAAAGGGGGAGCAACTCACCTGGATCTCACTTTCAGCCCAGCAGCCCAGCTGTGCAGACCTCTGCAGCCTTCATCTGCCTCTTCCTCTTCCACAGCATCCAGTCATGTCCACCTTGGATCGTAACAAACTCCTCTTGGTAGCCACCATCGTTCTGCAACAGTGTGAAGCCATCTACAGGCTCTTTCAACTCTATTACGGGAAGAAAAGGAGGCAGCCAAGAAGCATCTGGGTCTGAAGATGGATCGGGAGAAGAGCAGAGTACGGACTGTACAATAAGCTGATGGTGGAGATCAGGAACAAAGACCCTCGTGCATTCCAGAACTTCATGAGGATGCCGCCAGCCATGTTTGACGAAGTTGTGCAGCGGCTGACACCCAGGTTGACCAAGGCAAACATCAACTTCTGGCCCAGCATGGACCCTGGGCTCAAAGTGGCACTCACTCTGCGCCACCTGGCCTCAGGGACAACCTAGAGGAGCATGCAGTATGGCTGGAGGGTGCCACCCAGCACCATCAGCTTTGTGGTCAGAGAAGTGGTGCAGGCCATCATCGAAGAATACCTGGAGGACCTCCTCCAGTGCCCCACCACTGAACAAGGCTGGAAGAAAGTTGCAGAGCAGTGATATCAGAGGTGGAACTTCCCACACACCGTGGAAGCCATAGATGGCAAGCACGTGGCCTGCAAAACACCAACTACAAGGGCTTCTTCAGCATCGTCCTCTTTGCCATGGTTGATGCTGACTACAAGTTCATGTACATCGATGCTTTAGGCAACGGCTCATGTTCAGATACCCAGGTATACAATGCCATTGACCTCAAGGAGGGGCTGGAACGCAACCTCATCATGGGCTTCCCAGATCCAGACCCGCTGCCCAACGACATGCAAGATGTGCCCTACTTCATCATGGGGGATGACGCCTTCTCCCTCAGAACCTACCTCATGAAGCCCAACACCTCCAGACTCCTCATCCATGAAGAGAGGATCTTCAACTACAGGCTGTCCAGGGCAAGGCGGGTGGTGGAGAATGCCTTTGGCATCCTGGCCAACAGGTTCCAGGTACTCGCTCTCAGCAGGCTGCCGGAGAGAGAGGGTCATGAGAGGGGCTGCTGCAGCTCTTCGGTAGCGGATCTCACCCTTCAGGAAGCTGCACCTGGCCATGACATAGGTCTCTCTGTCCGTCAGCTTAAACATGGCCTGGCCAGATTTCTTGAGGTGCAGCTTCCCGTACCAGGTGTGCATGTGCTTCCACCAGCCGAGGAGCACATCCGATGTGTAGCCCAGGCTCTCTGCCTTCTCTCTCCAAGCAACCTACTTCCTTTTGGTGTCCCTGTACAGCCGGTGTCCCTTCCACCACAGATAGTCATTCTCTCTCAGCCACTCCAGCACCTCATCCTCGTGTTGCCCCTCAATGGAGTATTGCCTCATCTCCCTATCACATGGGCCCTTATGGGCCCTTATGGGCCCTTATCAGAGGGACTTCAAGGTTGTAGGGGCTGCTCCTCCACACCACCACCAGCAGCATCACCAGCAGGATCATCATCATCATCAGCAGCAGCAGCAGCATCACCAGCAGGATCATAATCATCATCAGCAGCAGCAGCACCAGCAGGATCATCAGCATCAGCATCAGCATCAGCATCAGCACCAGCACCAGCACCAGCACCAGCATCAGCAGGACAAGGATCAGCAGCAGCAGAGTAAGCATCAGGAGCCCCAGCAGGACCAGGAGCACAAGCAGGATGAGCAGGACGAGCAGGATGAGCAAGTCCAGGAGCACGAGCAGTATGAGCAAGACCAGGAGCATGAGCAGTACAAGCAGTACGAGCAAGTCCAGGAGCACGAACAGGACCAGCAGGACCAGCAGGACAAGGAGCAGCTTCAGCAGAATAAGCACCAGCAGAAGCACCACCGCCAGGAGCAGCATCAGCAAAGTAAGCACCAGCAGAAGCACCACCGCCAGAAGCAGCTTCAGCAGAGTAAGCACCAGCAGAAGCACCACTGCCAGAAGCAGCATCAGCAGAGTAAGCATGAGCAGAAGCACCACCGCCATAAGCATCATCATCAGCTCCTCCAGAAGCAGAAGCAGCAGAAGCCCCAGCCGCAGAAGAGCGAGCCCATGCTACAGAAGCCCCAGCAGAAGCAGAGTGAGGGCCAGGGGGTGGGAGGGTGGCCCTGTCCCTCTTGCCAGGGCTGGCAGCAGATGGCTGAGGCTTCCTCTTCTTCTCCATGGTTGTTGGGTTGCTGGCTGGCAGGGAGTCTGGCAGGCAGGCAGGCACCAAGGCTGGCAGGCAGGCAGGCTGGCAGGCAGGCAGACAGCAAGGCTGGCAGGGAGGCTGGCAGGATGGCAGGCAGCAAGGCAGGCAGCAAGGCTGGCAGCAAGGCATGCAGGCAGGGCAGGCTGGCAGGGCACTCGATGTATCTGGATGCAGGTCTTTCCTCTGAATGGTGACCTGCTTCCGATCTGCTTCCCTTTATATCCGCGGGCCTGATGCAATACATCCCCCCCACATGCACATTGAATGCTAGGCATCTGCTAGGTTTCCGCTGTGCATCCGCTAGGCTTCCGCTGTGCATCTGCTTCATCTGCTGTGCATCCGCTGTGCATGTGCTTCATCCGCTCGCCGTCCACTCTGCATCCACTGTATCCGTTCCGCGTCCGCTTTGCTGAGGTCCCCCAGAAGCCTAGCGGATGTGCCATCTGCTCTCATCCGCTCCCATCCACTAGGCTTCCGCTCTGCATCCGTTTTCCATCTGCTCTGTGTCCTCCCCCCATCCATTCCTTTCCGTGTTATCTGCTCTGGTTATGCAAATTTTCGCCCCTTTTGAGAGCGGATAACAACAGATGGAACATTTTTCTCGTCCGCTATGTCCTTTTTACAAACGTTTTCATCCGTTGGGCAGTGTGACAGGGTAATGTATCCAACCCATGGGTCCTTTACAATGTGGTCTACCAAATCCTAACTTAATTCCTAATTTTTATAAACTATTGGTTGTTGATCTTAAAGACTGCTTTTTTATTATACCTTTGCAGCCTCAAGACAAAGAAAAATTGGCATTTACTGTCCTAGTTTTTAATAATAACATGCCCACAAAACGATATCATTGGAGAGTGTTGCCTCAGGGAATGCTTAATTCACCTTCACTTTGTCAATATTTAGTGGATAATGCCCTTCAACCCTTTTGGAATAAATTTATTTCCTATTTAGTCTATCATTGTATGGATGATATATTGAAAGCAGCACCGGATTTTGATGAATCTAAGTTGTTAAAAGAGTTAATGGATATTGTGGCACAACAGGGATTGTATATAGCCTCAGACAAAATTCTAAAGGTAGAACCTTATACCTACTTAGGACATAGAATGTTTCACAATTCCTCCATTCCAATTCTTCCTGAATTACAAGTACAGAAATCACATACATTAGTACAATGGCAAAAATTACTTGGCATTATTAATTGGGCGTGCCCATTCTTCTACATTACAACTGGTGATATGTTGCCCTTATTTCAGTCTCTGAAGGGAGCACAATCACTAGGAGATCTAGTTGTATTAACTGATCTTCAAAGAACATGCCTTCAAGAAATATAGAATAAGTTTAAGCATCGATAAGTGGACAGGATAACATCCTTAAGGACAGGTCATATCGGCCGACGGACGCAAAACGTTTGTAAAAAGGACACAGTGGACAAGAAAAAGTTCCATCCGTTGTTATCCATTCTCAAAAGTGCCCCTAATTTGCATAAACAGAGCGGACAACAACGGAAAGGAACGGACAGGGAGAGGACGTAACGAGGATGTTAAACAGATGCTTCACGGAAGCCTAGCGGATGGAAGCGGATGGAAGTGGATGACACATCCACAGGGCTTCCAGGGGAGCACAGCGAAGTGGACGCACAGCAGAAAGAGCGGATGCAGAGCGGATGCCTAGCAGATGACACGGATGCATCATGGACACCTAGCGGATGCCTAGCAGATGTGTAGCGGATGCAAAGCATTCACTGTGCATGCGGGGAGGATGCATTGCGTGAGCCCCGTGAATATAAAAGGATGCAGCTCGCAAGCAGGTCACCATTCAGAGGAAAGACCTGCTGCCAGACACATCTCCAGCCAACAACCATGGGGAAGAAGAGGAAGCCTGTGCCTACTCCTGCCAGCTCTGGCAAGAAGGACAGGGCCAACACCCCTCCCCCGTGCTGACTCTGCTTCTGCTGGGGCTTCTGCTGCTATGGCTGACTCTGCTGGTGCTGGTGCTTCTGCTGGTGCTTACTCTGCTGGTGCTGCTCCTGGTGCTGGTGCTTACTCTGCTGGTGCTGCTCTTGGTGCTGGTGCTTCTGCTGGTGCTCACTCTGCTGTCACTGCTCCTGGTGCTGGTGCTTCTGCTGGTGCTTAGTCTGCTGGTGCTGCTCCTGGTCCTGCTGGTGCTGCTGCTGCTCGTGCTACTGCTGGTCCTGCTGGTGCTGCTGGTGCTGCTGGTGCTACTGCTGGTCCTGCTGGTGCTGTTGCTGCTGCTGCTGCTGTTGCTGCTGGTGATGGTGGTGGTGTGGTGGACCAGCCTCTAGAACCTCAAAGCCCTTCTGATGAGGGCCCAGAAGGCCCTGCCAGAGGGAAGAAGAGGCAATCACACGATAGGGAGAGGAGACAGTACTCCATTGAAGAGGAACATGAGGATGAGGTGCTCGAATAGCTGAGGGAGAACGAGTACCTCTGGTGAAAGGTACACAGGCTCTATCGAGACACCAAGCGGAAGCAGGCGGCTTGGAGAGAGAAAGCGGAGAGCCTGGGCTACACTTCGGGTGTTCTCCTGTGGTGGTGGAAGCACATGCACACCTGGTATGGGAAGCTGCACCTGAAGAAGTCTGGCCAGACCATGGTCAAGCTCACTGACCGGGAGATCTACGTGATGGCCAAGTGCAGCTTCTTGGAGGGTGAGATCCACCACCGAGGAGCAGCCCCTCTGTCTACCCTCACTCTCAGGCAGCCCACAGAGAGCCAGTCCTCTTCTGGCCAAGAGTCAGCTCCTGTCTCCAGGCAGGTATCTGTGCAGCATCCCACAATGGAGACCCCCCTGATAGCTGCACTCCCCGTGGCGGAGCACGTGGAGGACCCCCTGACGCAGTTGGAGCAAGAAGAGGCCACGAGCACCAGAGACCAACCCACCCCCACCCCCAGCTCCACCTCCACAGAAAGCAGGCAGAAAGCCAGACCAGAGGGACAGAGCCACATTGTCCTGCTGGAGAACAGGGACACCATCAAAAGCAGCGTAGATCTCCTCTCTCAGCTGGTACACTCCAACATACCATCCTCTAACAGAAAGCACTTCCTCACCTACGTCAACCAGACCCTCATGGACATGTCCGAATCCCAGTACCAGGTGATCAAGGAGAGGATCACAGGTCTTCTGCACCACCCTCCAGGCCCAGCTGAACCTGCTCCGACCCAGTGAACCTGCTCCTCCATCCCAGGTGATGTCACAGCCCTTCCAAGGCTTTCCACAGCCCCTCACCTACCAAGGCTACAGATACCAGGATTTCCAGCAGCACAGGCAGCCCTTCCCAGTCCAGGCACAGGTTCATCGCACGCCACAGGTGCCACTGATGCCACCGATGCCACCGATGCCACCGATGCCACTGATGCCACCGACGCCACCGACGCCAGAGATGCCACCCATGCCTCACCTCGCTCAGCTGCAGACCAGATAACCCCACTACACTCCTCCTTCCTCCACCCCACAGCCAAGCCTGGCCTCAGAACATCTGTCATCGGTTTTGGGACTAACACCCCATGTCATGGATGAAGGGGCTCTCAACATCACGGGACTGAGCCAGCTCTCTGAGAGCTTTCTCCACACACCATCTCCTATTGTCCTCTCAGGGCCAGGCACCCCAATGGCACCTCAGACCAGCACTCCAGCCACTGCCACCTCCACAGCACCTGGACAATTCACCCCTGAGACTATGGGCACACCTCAGAGTGACAGAGAAGAGTGCCCAAGACTGGGTTGCTACCTGCTGACTTTATCTTTGCTTGGGACACTTTACTTGGGTCATTTTGCTTTTCCAGTTTGTTATTAATAAAGTTTATCTTTGCTTCACACATTTGGTTCAGTTCTTTTAATAAATAAAGTCTTGGTGGAAACTTTTAGAAATGGTTTAAGCCTTTGCGTGCTTGTGGGATGGGTAATAGCTGTGGGATAGATAAGCCTCCAGTGCAAGCATAGTGGGACTGTATGGTCCACCCTCCCAGGTGCCACACCTATGGCCCTTTATTATCAATAATATCTCCATTTAAAATAAAAAATGAGGATATGTAGAGTTGTAATTGCAGGAATGTTCCAATCTCAGATGGCAAACCTCAGATAAAGAATGTTTTCAAGCAAATACAACTCAGGCAAACAAAGTTACTAATCTATGGATAAAGGAGGATTAGAGAGGGGAAGTAAACATATGTTAGAGTTTAACTAGAGATAATTAATTGTATGGATTACTGTGCTGAACAGTAATGAAAGTTAAGCAGAAACCAAAGTTAACCAATGATGGAGGATAACTAAAAATGTATATAAACGCAAGACTATACTCCAATAAAGATCATCATGATTCAGTTGTTCATGATCAAACAACTCGACTGCTTCATCATTACAACAGAAAATCATTTAAAGTGCTTGGAAGCAATGTGTGGGCGCATATTGCAAAAGCAATTAGAAGAAAGGGGTAACCAGAGGCTAGAAAGCTCAGGTTTGTGATCTATGAGCCAGATTCAAACAGTTATTGCTGAAAGGCTAGGTCACACTGTCCGACAGACCTAAAACATATGCATAAAGGACACAGCGGACGAGCAAAATTTTGGGGGTGGCTCCATCCATTGTCATCCGCTGCAAAAAGTGGCAAAAAATTTGCATAAACAGAATGGAAAAGAATGGAAAAGAACGGACGTGGGTAGTATGTAACGGGGATGTTAAGTGGATGTTCATAGGAAGCCTGGCAGATGAAAGCGGATGGAAGCGGATGACACATCCGAAGGGGTTCCAGGGGAGAATTGTGAAGTGGATGCATAGCCGAAGGGGTGGATGCATAGCGGATGAAGCGGATGCATCACGGATGCCTATAGGAAACAAAGCAGATGCCACGCAGATGTATATTGGATGCAAAGTGTTCACTTCGCATGCGGGGAGTATGAATTGTGTCAGCTCCGTGGATATAAAAGGATGCAGCACGCATGCAGTCAGCATTCAGGGGAAAGACGTGCTGCCACATACATTTAGCAGGAACACCATGGTTCGTCAGTCAGGGAATAAGAGGAAGCCCGTGCCTACTCGTTCCAGCCCTGGCAAGAAGAACAGAACCAGCATCCCACCCCCTGGCACTGACTCTGAAGCTGCTGCTGCTGCTGCTGCTACTTCTGCTGCGGTGGACCAGCCCCAAGGCCCTCAAAGCCCTGCTGCTGAAGGTGCTGCTGCTCAAGCCCCTCAAAGCCCTGTTGCTCAAGCCTCTGAAGGCCCTGCTGCTGAAGCCCCTGGCAGAGGGAGGAAGAGACAAGGGAAGGAGAAGGGAGAGAGGAAACAGTACACCGTTTCCGAGGAGTATGAGGAGGAGGTGCTGGAATGGCTGAGGGAGAATGAGTACCTGTGGAGAAAGGGCCACAGACTCTATCACAACACCAAGAAGAAGCAGGCAGCTTGGAGAGACAAGTTAGAGAGCATGGGCTACACTGCAAATGTATTCCTGGGATGGTGGAAGCACATGCACACCTGGTATGGCAAGCTACACCTCAAAAAATCAGGGCAGGCCACTGTCAAGCTCATTGACCGGAAGATTTATGTCATGGCCAAGTGCAGCTTCCTGGAGGGTGAGGTCCGCCACTGAGGAGCAGCCCCTCTGACACCCTTCTCCCTCAGACAGCCCACAGACAGCCAGTCCTCTTCCAGCCAGGAGCCAGTTACCCTGTCCAGGCAGGTGTCTTCAGAGGGCCCCACGGCAGAGACCCCCCCGACAGCTGCACTCCCCATGCTGGCGGACTTGGAGGATCCCCTGTCACAAATGGAGGAAGAAGCAGCAGCCACCAGAGGCCAACCCTCCCCACCCCCAGCTCCAGAGGATGCAGGCAGAGAGGCAGACTGGAGGACCAGAACCATAGTGTGCTGTTGGAGATCAGGGACACAATGAAGACTAGCACAGAACTTCTCTCTCAGTTGGTCCACTTGGACAGAAGATCCTCGGGCCGCAACACCTTCATCACCTACATGAGCCAGACCCTGAGAGACCTGCCCAAGGCCCAGTACCAGGTGATGAAGCAGAAGATCACAGCACTTCTGCACAACCCTCAAGGCCCAGCTGAAGCTGCTCCTACCCAGTCCAGGTCTGCTCCTCCACCTCAGGCAATGTCACAGTCCTTCCACGGCTTTCAACAGCCCCTCACCTACCAAGGCTATGACTACCAGGACTTCCCACAGCAGAAGCAGAACTTCCCAGTCCAGGCTCAGATTCATCACACACCACAGACACCAGTCCTCACCCAGCTGCAGACCAGACAGCCCCACTACACTCCTTCTTCCTCCACCCCACAGCCAAGCCCATCAATGGACAATCTGTCATCAGTCTTTAGCCTCACATCTCTGGTCCTTGATGAAGGGCCTCTCAACCTCACGGGACTGAGTCAACTCTCGGACAGCTTCCTGAACACACCATCCCCTGTTGTACCCTCGGGGCCAAGCATGCCAATGGCGCCTCAGACCAGCACTCACGCCACAGCCACCTCCACAGTCCCTGCCTGCTTAACAGCTGAGACCATGGACATGACTCAGAGTGACTGAGAATAGTGTCAGAGACTGAGTTGTTTACTTGTTAAGTTTATCTTTGCTGAAGACACTTTACTTGGTTCATTTTGCTTATTTAATAAAGACATAAAGTTAAGAAAGTTAATAAAGGTTGTCTTTGCTTAAGAGACTTGGTTCATTTTTTTTACTTAATAAAGTGTGGGTGAAAACTTTGAAAAAATGGTTAAGCCTTTGCATGCTTGTGGGATAGATAAGGATAGTTGTGGGATAGATAAACCTCCAGTGCAAGCATAGTGGGACTGTATGGTCCACCCTCCCAGCTGCAACACCTATGGACCTTTGTTATCAATAACAATTTATTCGTTGATCAACACATTTTAAAATAAACAAAGCTCTTTATTAATGCCCTATTCATTGTAGGACCACTCAACATACATGGCACAATCTCATCAGTGTTATGCGACAGGCTCAAGGAAGCATCCATTAATCATCTATCACCCTTTCTTGCCACTCTACTGCTCCAGCTGGGGAGTTGCACCAGTGTCTCAGGAGGTTGCGCTGCTTCTTCCCTTCATGTGAAGCTCTGTTGGGGCCTTGTACATCCGCAGTGTCTATCAGGTTTTGTCCTTGCCTCCATTCACCAGGCTCCATGTCCCCATTGCCTTGTTGACGGTCGACAAGTCTGTTCTGCAACATTAGGTAGCGGGTGCGCATGAGATTGTGCAGGATGCAGCAAGCTTCCACGATGCTCCTCACAGTCTGTGGGTGATGCTGCATGATGGTGAGAAGTACCTGGAACTTGTTGGCCAGGATGCCAAAGGCGTTCTCCACCACCCGTCTTGCCCTGGACAGCCTGTAGTTGAAGATCCTCTCTTCATGGGTGAGGTATCTTGAAGTGTAGGGCTTCTTGAGGTAGGTTCTGAGGGAGAAGGCGTCATCACCAATGATGAAGTAGGACACATCTTGTGTGTCATTGGGTAGGGGGTCTGGAGCTGGAAAACCCATGATGAGGTTGTGTTCTAGCCCATCTTTGAGGTCACTTGCGTTGTATACCTGGTCATATGAAGCTGACCCGTTGCCTGAAGCATCAATGTAGATGAACTTGTAGTCAGCATCAACCATGGCAAAGAGGATGATACTGAAGAAGCCCTTGTAGTTGAAATAAGTGGACCCTGAGTTTGCTGGCGCTTTGCAGGCCACGTGCCTCCCATCTATGGCTCCAACGGTGTGGGGAAAGTTCCACCTCTGATACCATTCTTCTTCAAGTTTCCTCCAGCCTTGTTCAGTGGTGGGGCACTTGAGGAGCTCCTCCACGTATTCTTCGATGATAGCCTGCACCACTTCTTTGACCACTTTGCTGATGCTGTTGTGTGGCACCCTCTACACATACTGCATGTTTCTGTATGTGGTTCCAGAGGCCAGGTGGCGCAGAGTCAGTGCCACCTTCAGTCCAGGGTCCAGGTTGGGACGGAAGTTGGTGCTAGGCTTGGTCAACCTGGGTCTCAGACGCTGTAGAAATTTGTCAAACATGGCTGGTGGCATCCTCATGAAGTGATGGAATTCACGAGGGTCTTCATTCCTCAGCTTCACTATCAACTGGTCATACAGTCCAAACTCCATTCTTCTCATGATCCATCCTCGGACCCACACAGCTCTTGGATGTCTCCTTCTTCTCCTTCTGTATAAAAGGTGAAACAGTCTGAACAGGTTTTAGTTCTGGTGATGAATGATCACAGTTATCATACGGACTGTGTCATGATCCATGGTGGAGAACAATTGATGATGTGGAAGACCAAGATGAAGAGGTCTGTACACCACGGCTGCTGGACTCATACTGAGATCCAGATGATTTTCTCCCCCTTTTTATAGGAAATATTGGTTGTTCGCTAGGTGTCCTTCTACATACTCTAGACATACTGCAGACATCCTAAATATCCGAGATACAAACGTTTTGTCCGTTTTAATCCTTTATATACAAAATGCATCTGCTTGCATCCTTTCTATTTCTGTGCTATTAACGCTGTGTAGACGTTTTGTGCACCTTTCGTTTCCTCCCCCTTTCCATTTTCAGCTGCAGTGGATGTGAGTTGAGGGGATGGCCAGAGGATACAGAGAGGATACAGCGGACTTTTAACGGATGATAACGAACATAGAACATTTGTTGCCCATATATATTGTGGATGTACATCGTACGCGGTGGAAAGTTCATCCGTTCACAAAGTTTTGTGCAGCTCAAAACCTCTTGCACAGATGAAATCGCAGTGGACGGATGCTCAAGGGATAGAGCACGTATGCAGTGAGTACACAACGGATGCATAGCATTTTCCAACGGATGGCAACGTTTTTTTTAATGTTTTACATCCTCTTTGCATGCGTAAGTGCATTGGGACAGGGCCTTTAGTGATGAGAGCAGAAGAATAGTGTTTTCAAGGTCAGCTTTGCTAGCTTTGCAGAGCAAAATTGGAACAGTATTGATGCAAATTTGTGGAATGATTAACTTAGTGATGGTGATCCACTTAATGATGGTAAATCACTTAGTGATGGTGTCAGCACTGAGGGAGGAGAAGCTGAACAAGATATGAGGCAAGAGACAGTTGACACACAGGAGCAATCATAGCCATGCAGGTCACAGCAATGGAACAAAGAAATTCCACCTGACAGGTATTCTGTTAATGAAGTTAAAGTGTATCATATATGATATGAGCCAAGGAACTACAAAGAAGTATTGGAATTTCCTAAAATTGAACAAGTAAAGTGGAAAGAAGCCATGGACAAGGAAATGAAATCAACGGGAGAACATGAAGTGTTCATCTATGACTTTTATCACAGGGTGGCAAAGCTATAGGATGCAAGTGGGTATACAAGAAAAAGGTACTGCCCAATAATGAAGTACAATATAAAGCAAGGTTAGTGGCATAAAGGTTTCCACAGATGAAAAATTTGCACGATGATGAGGTATTTGCACCAACTGTAAAGTGTGAGAGCATCAGGCTGGCACTAGTGTTGGCCATAACATTTGGCATTTTGACATAACCACTGCATTTTTCAATGCAGTGTTAAAGGAAGACATTTACATGGTTCAAGCACCAGGGTACAAAAGTCGAAAGCCTAACATAGTATATAAATTGAACAAGGCCATTTATGGGTTCAAGCAGTCAGCTAGGAATTGGAATATCTGTTAAGATACTGCATTGTAGGGTCTTGGGTTCAAGAGTTGCAAGGTTGATAGTTGCATATACTCTGACTGGAAAGTTAAAAGATGGGAATTGTCAGCTACTAGCATTTGTAGATGATCTTTGCTTCATTGTAAAGGATGAATCACAGGTAAACGAATTTGCAAATAAGTTGAAGAAGAAATTTGAATTGAAAATTTTAGGAGAAATAAAAAATTATCTTGTAGAAGTCCGCGGCTGATCGTGGTTGGGTAGGGTTCTTCTCATTTTTCTATTTTTCAGAGACATGACATGTCTGTCAAGTTACTTTAACAAAAGCTGGGTGCCTAGCAACAAGGGCTGGCTTTATCAGCTTGGCAGACTCAGCTCGATGATATAGGAGGAGGAGGCTAACTCAGACCTGGACTCTCTTGCAGCGTGTATAGAAGGGGCGTCTCAGGGAAATTTTACCAACACCCAATCTGAACCTCCAAATCTGTAATCTCATTAGCTCTGCCTCACATATAGCATTAGTTTTCTCCAGCCTATCCTACATAGCATCTACTCTGGCTTTCATCTATTTCGTATCTCCCTTCAGATCTTTAATTTCTTCCCAGAACTCCCTTAGAAGCTCATCCATTTTGGTTTTCAACTTTAACATTATATTTCAAAATTATTTTTGCAATTTTATAAAATATTCATCCATAAATGGCTTTAAAAGATTTCTATCTTTTGAAAGTGTCTGAGTCTTCTTTCCTGTAACATATTTCTGAGTTTAATAGACCAAGAAATATTCTTAAGCAGACACAGCAATGTCACAGACTTTTGGCTCCCTCTTGAGGTAAATCAACACTATTATCGAAAAGAAACCTCAAGCAGAAAAGGAAGAGGGAAGGTGTATGACCAATATCCAGTCAGAAGTTGTCAAAAATGAAACTATTCACACACCCCTCACAGCAGTCTCTATTCTTCAGACAGAAAATTATTGTCCAGATTCCAAGAGCTAAGACAATTGAGTCAGTCAAAAATATAAGATTCACTGAAAAACTCAAACTAAAAGTTTCAGAGATAAATCCAGAGATAAGTTTCCCTTTGCTTAATTTCAGCTTGTCTCAAGCTTATTGTTTCAGCTTGGCTATCTTAGTTCCACCCCTTGCCCTCTTGAATCCTAGAGCCTCAAAAATGATGAAGAATCCACAAAAAATGAAACAGCAGGTTATCACAAGAGAGAGCCTTCAAGCATGAAAGCGTAAATATGCTGAGAAAATGTCTAAGAGGCAGTGGCATCCTTCATTATCTATTAAAATGGATGATTCATCCCTAGTGAACTTGCTTGATTGCCCTGTCCCTACCAGGGACTCGCCTGATTACTTCTTTTCTTCAAGAAGTAATCTGAGAGTTTCCCGCTTCCCAGGGGAGCAAAAGGATCGATTTCAAAAGCCTCCTCCTATCGGGGGTGATGGTGGTGGTGTTTCTGGCTTAGAAAACACTTTAAACCTTAAACTGTGGAGAATCTGCAGATGGCTCCCGGTGGAAATATCTGCTGCTTCAAGGGTGAAAACATCTGCTGGACTACCTGGGGATGCAGCCTTACAAGGGAGAATGGGTATTGTCTTACCTGAACACCTATTCTTCTTGTAGGCGAGACAGATCAGCCCACCTTAATGGAATTGGTCCTTCCAGTGGGCCGACAGGAGGGGGGAACTGATAACGGTCTCCTGTGATTTTAGGTTTTTCTCAGAGGCAGTCCTGTCTGTTGTGATGACTTCACAGAAAGCTGGAAGGGAGCCACCCAAAGTGGGCAGAACTAAGCTAATAAGCTAATACGTTAATACGCTAATGCGCTAATAATAATAATAATAATAATAATAATGATGATGATGATGATGATAACAACAACAACAACAACAACAATAATAATAATAATAATAATAATAATAATAATAATAATAATAATAATATAAATAAATAAAAAAAATCCCGGTGATGGGATTAAAATTTACATCCTTCACCTAAATTCTAAGATCAGGACATGACCATTAAGGCATAATAGGATTAAGCCACTGTTATTAGAATAGCAAAAGACACAGAGCTAGTCATGGGATTCAGCCAGTTCTAGCTGATTAGGGCAAACTGGTAGGAAAAAGTCTAGCTGGCCCTTCCACCGCCTGCCCTTCCCCTTCCAGAAGTCCCCACTGCCCCATTTTAGCTCCCAGGCAAGTGTAGGGAATCCCATGAGGCCCAAAATGGGACATGAGGGATGCAGCATACCCCACTTCCTGCCCCATTTTTGCCCCCAGGCAGCTGCAGGGACCAACATCTCAATGCCAAGGTTCAGGTAACACTAGATACCCTCAGGTCCCTCAGATGTGGGTTTCCCCAGCAATATCTAAAGGGACCCTATTCAGGGAGCCCATTCGCATCACCGTAACCTTATATGACAATCTATTCAAATGGGGAGCCCCTCTAAATCCCAACTAGCACAAGGACAATGGTCCCCAGAGGATCCGAATTGGCTGGAACTTCAAGCTATTCACTTGGCTTGAAAGCAATTCAAGAGCTCTGTCTCTGGCCAGGATGTGCTGATCCTGATGGACAATGTGGCAGCCAAAGCTCATCTCAACCATCAAGGAGGGACCCACTCCAGGTCCCTCATGAGTGAAGCGGAAAAGTTGGAAATCTGGGCAGAAGCTCACTGTCCATTAAAGTGGAGCACATATCAGGGGCAACAAATGCACAGGCAAATTACCTGAGCAGCTCAGAATGGTGTCTCCATCTGGATCTTTTCAATGAAATGTCCCAGAAATTTGGATGGCTGGTACTGGACCTGTTTGCCACTCTGGCAAAAACCCAACTCCTCCAATTCTTCTCCAGATACCCAACTCCAGAGGTAGAAGGGGCCAATGCCCTTCACAGCCAATGGCCCAAGGGCCTACTTTATGCCTTCCCTCCTCTTCCTCTCATTCCAGGGCGTGATAAGAAAAGTACTGCTGGAGCAGGTGTAAATTCTGCTCATCGCTCCCCATTGGTCCAGATGGTCGTGATATGTAGACCTGGTGACCTTGTCAGTGCCCATCCTTGGAGAATTCTTCAGGACAAGATCTCCCTCAGGCAGGGGGTCTTGGAACACCCAGAGCCTCAGTGGCTCCAATTGGCACCTGGCACTTGAGAGGAGGATCCTGAAGAAGGACAATTTCTCATGAAAGGTTATATGGACCATCCAAGCTTCCAGGAGACCTTCTACCAATATAATATATTACGCTACCTGGAAAGCATTCTGTAAATGGTGTACCAGAAGAGAGATGGATCCCATGACGTTTCAATTTCGCAGATCCTGGACTTTTTGCAGGATGGCCTCAACAAAAGTTTCTCACCTAGCACACTATGCAGATAAGTGGCTGCCCTGTCCATGGTGCTGAATTGTGGAGATTTTGACTCCCCAGCCCACCATCCAGGTTTGCACCTTCATCGGGGGGCCATCAATCTCAAACCACCTGCAATTCATAGGTACCCTACCTGGGACCTATCCAAGGTCTTGCAAGCCCTCACTCTAGCACTGTTTGAACCACTGCAGTCTATCTTTTGTTTCTACTAGTAGTAAAGAATTGAGTGAGAAATCATCATTTTTCTAATTATTCCTGAAGTGGTGTGTGTGTAAAAAGCAGCACTGATCACTGATCATAACAGCACAGGAACAGGCACTAAGCATAAGAAGCAAGGATTTACTACACTAGGTAGAACCCAAGGAGTAGATCAGTATCTCTCAGCTGAAAGATGTATGGACTTTAATTCCCAGAATTCTCCAGCCAGCCATCAAGGAGTTTCCACAGAAGATTGTGGAGAATAATAGAGCTAAGAATCTGTGGGAGTTCCGGATCCTGAAGGAGAGGCAAGCATTAGATAATCAACCAGACACTGTAGTCTGGTTATGGTAGACAAATTAATAGACAAAAACCAGAAGAGCTCGGGAGGCCAGGCAAGCAGGGCAAGGAAGATGCTCCTTGATATGAGTGATGTGGAGTTGGCCATCCCACTCAATCACATGACCACCAAGCCAGCCCCACCAAGCCACGCACACAGAACTGGTAGTAAAAAAATTTGAATCCCACCACTGCACAGAGCTCACTACATTGCACAACCCTTAGGAGCATTTCAGACATTGCACAACTCCTGGCAGTATCATGGAAACCTATTAAGACCCATCCACTCATTCAATCAATTGGTTATCTGCCCCAGAACCACATCCTGTTGATAGTTTTGTTCAACAATAAGTAGATCTTTTTTCCTAAGCAGCTAGCCTCCATTTTATTTCCAATGTCCCTCTTCCGGATTGGAACTGAACAGATGGATTTTTCTTTCAATAACAGGTAAAATCCTATGTCAATCCAAGAAATCCATGTGAAAATTTACAGGGAAAGTTGATGAAAAAAGAATTATATGTGGAAGAAGTTCATTCTGTAGTTTGTGGCTTCTGTTAAACTGCAGAAAGTGCCAAGAGATTGGAATGTTTCAAAATGTACTGTGTTAAAAATCTGTGACAATTGAAAAATTCAGCCTTTGTAAAAATAAATGATCAAGATGTTTCTTCTCTTTCTTCCTAGGAAACTGAACTGTCATTTCACAGCCCTCTAGAAGAAAAGGAGATCTTGTGCAATTTTAACAAGGATCTGGAATAGCAGATTAATGACAAAGAATCTATTTCCTTCTTGCTGATCTAAAAAGGTATCTTCTTCTCTCCTAAGCACATTATCTGGCTTGAAAATTGGTTCTCCTTGTTTTCAGAGAATTTGGATGGTTTTTAGAGCATTTGGATACCAAATGCAAGCTATCACTGGAAGATAGCACTCTTCCAAGAAAAGACTAACTGCCTATTATCATGATTGAAGAGGCAGTATTATTTATATGTTTTTTCTAATAAATGATAAATAGTAGAAAATAGAAATATACATGGCCCCATATATTTTTTTAACAGGTAGCAAATATTTTTAATAAAATAGATAACAGCTTTCTGTCATAAATACCCACCCCCAGATCACTGCAAATTTAGGAAATGAGCTGCTAAGAATAGTGGAAACTATTGAGCAGAACAGAAGGAGTATGAGATGCAAATACTGGGAAATACAGTTATTGAAAAGTATGGATGCCCTTGAGATTAGGCTTGATAAAATCAATTGGGCTGAAATACCCTCTTTTGTAACATCTTTTCTCCCTTTCAGTTACTTTTTCCTTTCCCTTCTCCAGTTTTTCCCTCACCTTTCTCTCCAGGCCAGCTCTCCATCCCACCCTATTGTCTTTCTTTTCTGGTCAGGACTAAGAAATAATTGTATCGGTGTACTAGTGTCTGTATGCTTGTGTTTGTGTGTGAGAGAGAAGTTTATATCTGCCAGATGATATTGATTGAGATCAGCCAATGTTTAAATATAAGCAATGTATTATATACAAGCAAGTAATTTAAATTAGTCATTAAGTTAATTATTTATTTTTGTGCTGGCTCTTCCTTTTCTTCAGAGGTAGATAATGAGGAAGATATGTATATCAACAGCAGTTATAGTGAAATGATGGGGTGTATGATGTATTCAGTCAGGAGTAGCACCTCTGATGTAGGGGCATGTTGTGTCCTTTTAGGGCAGCTCATCCACCTTTGGTTCCCATCTATCACTAAGCTCCCACCTGTGGCTCTTAGTAGTTGTAGCATGTGCAGCAGCCACACCCTGGGCAACAGCTTTGACAGGCTATCCAAACCAGTTTGAAGGTAGCTGCTGAGTCATTGACTTTCGGTGAGATAGGGATTTGTCTATCCCAAGCATATGAAGACAGATTTTGGTGGATTGAGCAGATGAAACCTACTAGAATAGGATAACAGTCATGAGGGTGGTCTCCGCAAGCAACATGGGATGCTAAGAGCATGGCAAGACACGAAAGATACCCTGGTCATCCTCTGGACCCAGTCCATCTCCAACTCTTGACTCTTGTCCTGCCATTGGAGCAAGATGGAATCTGGGAAGAAAAAGTGAGGCTGACTATGTTCACCTCTCCCTCACTTAAATCCAATTAATGTGCAAGTCTTGACATCTCCCAACTCCCGAAAACCTTTAAAGTACTGTGGTGATGGGCAAGCAACAAAATAGCAGGTGTGAATACACTGGCAAGTGTAACTGCGAACCTGCACACAGGAGGCTCAGGTCTAATTGTCATTTTCTTGGCAATTGGAGTAACAACTTGATTTGGTGTCTACCTGAGTGACTGAGCAGCCCTCTTTAGGACCACACTGCTCACCTCTGAAGTAAGGAGAAGGAGTTAGAAAAGGTGCCCTAAACATTGTTGCTTCACAGAACCCTGGCCAGCTTATCGTGGCTGGAGGGGATCCCATTTCATGTGGTAGAATGATAATAATTCAAAGAAAATGTATGGTGATACCAGTCACCATTGATACATAGAACATATGCATACTTCAAGACAATCTCAGCAGATTGATCAGAAAGAAGAACACCAGAAGGTCACCAGAGAGCTTGCAAGATTTAACATCGATATTGTGGCCCTGTGTTAAACTTGTCTAGCCAACGAAGGTCAACTCAGAGAAACAGAAGGTTTCTTCTGGTGTGGACGCAGCAGTGACAAATACCATGAGTCTGGAGTTGGCTGTGTGGTTAAGAATCATCTCATGTGCAAACTTACCAGTTTTCCCAAGGGCATGAACGACTGTCTCATGACACTCCATCTCACTACCGAGAGGAAAACAGGCCATACTGATCAGTGCCTATGCACCTACAATGACGAATCTGGATGAAATAAAGAACAAGTTTTATGACAATCACGATGCCCCACTTTCATTTGTGAAGTGCACCAACAGGCTGATTCTATTTGGCGATTTCAACCTGAAAGTAGGATCTGATCATGCTGTCTGGGATGGCATCATTGGAAAAAATGGAATTGCAAATGTAATAGCAATGGCCTATTACTACTGAAGATATGTACAGCACATGATCTGATCATCCCTAATACCATCTTCCACCTGCCCACTCGCAAAAAGACATCCTAGATGCACCCACACTCCAAGCACTGGCATCTTATTGATTATGTCATTGTGTGGAGGAATGACAGACAGGATGTAAGGGTGACCAAGGCCATACCGAGTGCTGACTGTTGGACTGACCATGGACTCATCATCTCCAAATTAAGCTTTCACATTGAAACGAAGAGACGTCCATGGGGAAACAGACCTGTGATGAAACAGGTTAACATCAGTAAACTGAGGAACCCCAATACAGCAGCTTCAGTAGCAGAAGATATTGACAACCAACTCTCAGCTGCAATTAGAGGGAAATGCTGAGCAGGACTGGGAATGCTTCCGAAATATTGTGCATTCTTCTGCACTAAAGGTTCTGGGACCCTTACACAGGAAACAGCAGGACTGGTTTGATTAAAACCCTAACCCTAAGTACATTAAATCAACTAGCGGTATCTGAACACACTTGTAAGTGGATCATAAGCTTCTTAACAGATAGGAAGCAGCAGGTGAAGCTAGGCAAAATCACCTGTACAATATGTACAATCTGCACAGGGGGGCACTAAGGCTGTGTGCTATCTCCACTTCTCTTCCCCCTATATACCAATGACTGTATCTCAAAGGATCCATCTGTTAAAATACTGAATTTTGCTGATGACACAACAGTGACTGGTCTCATTCAAGACAGTGATGAATCTGCATACAGACAGGAGGTTGTACAACTTGCCTGCCTCGTGGTGTAACTTGAACAGTCTGGAACTGAACACACTCAAAACCATAGAAATGGTGGTAGACTTTAGAAGAAACCCTCCCATACTACCATCTCTTACTATACTAGACAACACAGTATCAACAGTTGAGACCTTCAAATTTCTAGGTTCTACTATATCACATGACCTAAAATGGACACCTAACATCAAAAATGTCATCAAAAAAGCACAACAAAGAATGTTCTTTCTGCGCCAACTCAGAAAGCTCAAACTGCCCAAGGAGCTGCTGATACAGTTCTACAGAGGAATTATTGAGTCTATCATCTGCACCTCTACAACTGTCTGGTTTGGTTCTGCAACCCAACAGGACAGACACAGACTTCAGAGGATAATTAGGACTGCAGAAAAAATAATTACTACTTACCTGTCTTCCATCAAGGAGCTGTATACTGCACAAGTCAAAAAGAGGGCTGTGAAAATATTTACAGACCTCTCACATCTCAGACATAAACTGTTTCAACTTCTTCGCTCAAAACAATGCTATAGAGCACTGCACTCCAGAATAACTAGACACAAGACAGACTTTTTTCCCGAAAGCCATCGCTCTGCTAAACAAATAATTCTCTCAACACTGTTCAACTATTTACAAAGTGTGCACTACTATTACTGTTAATCTTCTCATCACTACTTATTACCCATCCCCTCCCATTTGTGATTATAGGACTGTAACTTTGTCACTTGTATCCTTATGATTTATATTGACTGTTTCCTAGTATGATTTGATTGTTGATTGTACCCTATGACTATCATTAAGTATTATACGTTATGATTCTTGATTCTTAATGAATGTATCTTTCGGTTATGTATACTGAAAGTATTTACACCAAGACAAATTCCTTGTGTGTCCAATCACACTTGGCCAATAAAAGTATTCTATTCTATTCTAAAATGATGAAGAGATCAAGGACCTATTTGCTGAAAAGACGGCCTTCACCATGCTTATCAGAATGACCCATAGCCAACAGCTAAGAAAAATGTCTTCAACAACACTCGCAGGACTGTACAGAGCAAACTTCGCAAGATGCAGGACTCCTGGTTGAGTGCCAAAGCAGATGAAATCCAGAAGTTTGCTGATAGAAATGATGCTAAATGGTTCTACAAAGCCCGCAGATCCTTGTATGAACCTCAGCCCTCATGGAACTCCCCTCTACTGGACACAGATGGTGCAACTCTCATTACTGAGAAGACTCTGATTCTACAGTGTTGGGCTCAGCACTTCCAATCCATATTGAACCTCTCATCTTCCATCAACAGTGAAGTGATTGACAGAATGCCCCAGGCGGATATCAACCATAGCTTGGATGCCCCATCATCAAAGATTAAAACCCTACATGCCTTCAGCCAGCTGTCGAGGGTGAAAGCCCCAGGATCTGATATGATCCCAGTGGAAGTCTATAAGGATGGTGGTGCAGTGCTTGTCAGTAAACTCACTCAGCTGTTCCAATCCTTCTGGAATCAAGGATTCATTGCTCAGGAACTGAAAGATTCACCCATCGTACACCTCTACAAGAGGAAAGGGAATTGACAAGTCTGCAAAGATGCTTTCCATCATAGGCAAGATCCTTGCATGAGTATTGCTGAATACCTGACTCACCACTTGGAACAGGATCTATTATTCGAGACACTCTTTTTGCAAAGAGTGTGGCACTGTACACATGATCTTCACAGCCCAACAGCTCCAAAACAAGTGTCATCAGCAGAATCATGAACTTTACATCACTTTTGTAGATCTCAACAAGGCTTTTGACACTGTCAATCATGAAGATCTGTGATGCATTATGTCAAAGTTTGGGTGCCCTGACAGATTCATTCTGATGGTACATCAGTTCCATGACAGCATGATGGCTTGTGTTCTGGATGACGGAAAAGCTTCAGAGGCCTTTCCCATAACAAACAGCATCAAGCAAGGGTCCGTATTGGCACTGATCCTGTTCAGCATAATGTTTTCAACCATGCTGTCAAACGCCTTCCAGAATAGTTCTTTGGGAGTTAGCCTGAGATACAGGTCTGATGGGAAACTGTTCAATTTGCGAAGACTCCAAGCTGTCACCAAGATAAAGGTGACTGTACTACAAGATCTCCTTTTTACTGACGACTGTGCCCTGTGTTACATATTAACATTCTTGTAATACCCTAACCTGATTGGCTGAAACAAACTGCACTGTGATTGGCCGAAACACATGATGATGATTGGTCAGTAAGGAATCTCCCGTGATTGGACGAACCGATCGCGGGAGATTCAAAAAGCTGTCATTGGGTGAGAGCCACCAGCTAGCTCTATAAGAAGAGCTGCTGTGGCTCGCAAGAGGCTATACAGATCTATACTTTGAATAAAGAGCTGAAGTTATGTTGGTCTCCTGTCTCCTGATTTCCCAGATTCACAGAGAATTGATGGAACTGCGAAAACCAAAGCAAGCGGCTCAGCGAAACCAGACGACGGGAAGAAACCCATAAAACGGTCACAATAGGCCATTCAGACAACTCTGACACAAGAAGAGTACACATGCAGATCAGCATCGAAGGCAGGCCATGCAGAATGGAGGTGGACTCCGGATCATACCTCTCCATGGTGTCCTGGGACACGATTAAGAGGTCAGTGCCCAGTTTACAGAAACAAGAGCTAGAGAACCAGAAACTCACCATTAAAGACTATCAAGGGAACAGAATCCCTGTAATAGGAATTGGACACTTCCATGTAACCTTCAAAAGGCATGGAAAAGTACTTCCACTCACTATTGTTGACAGAGACCGCCCAAGCCTGCTGGGCCTGGAATGGTTCGCGCCATTAGGAATTGAGGTGATGGGCATCAACCATGTCGAGGAAACAGACTGGGAAGAGGAGCTGATGAAGGAATTCCAAGAAGTTTTTGATAGACAATTAGGCAAATACCGGGGGTCCCCTATATCATTTAGCTTGAACCCCAATATTGCCCCAATTCGTCTCAAACCAAGATGAGTTCCATTTGCACTCAAACCAAAAATAGACAAACAATTAGATAAGCTCATCGCTCAAGGGGTCCTGGAACCAATAGATCATGCACGCTGGGAGACCCCAATAGTCACCCCAATCAAACCAGACGGGTCCGTGAGAATTTGTGGGGACTATAAAGCGACACTTAACAATGCACTGCAACAAGGTACATACCCAGTCCCGGTGGTACAGTACCACCTACACTCACTCAGGGGAGGAAAAGTCTTTGCGAAGCTTGACTTGGTGCAAACATATCAACAACTGCCCATTGATGCTGAGACTGCAGAAGCGCAAACAATCGTGACCCACAGAGGGGCTTTCCGGTGCAAAAGGCTCCAATTTGGAGTCAGCAAATTCTAGTGTAGCATTATCTAAGAACCAAGCTGTTATAGAACAGTCTGATTCATACCAATGAGTATAAGTTGCCCTCTATGACATTAGTCAGGATGGAGTTGATGATGTTAAAATAGGTGAAGGCCCATCTTCCACTTTACTTCTCTTTTTTTAACCTTGTAGATACCAAAGCAGGGAATTCCACAGTATGGGAATGGCATCAATTGGTGGTTGGTTGTTTCACTAACAACGGAGATGGTTATTTTAATAATTTGTTTGATTAAGGTAAGCTAAAATTTGTTCTATATTACTTCTGTGTTGTATTAATTTATTTACCAACTATATCTCAAAGTCTTGTAGTGAAAAGATAAACTTCGACAAACTCTTCATATGCTGTTTATTTCCTTGAACACCGAAAATCAGGGGGACCACATTACTGCACCAGGATTTAATATAATAACATTCAATCTCAAACAGATGATGTATTAAGCTTGAATTCATCCCATCTTCAATTCTGATAGGCAACCTCTAACTGGTAGGTTTGATTTGGCCCATAAGACCTTCTTATTAGGTTTATCAAGACCATGTTGGAGATTCCACACCTTTTATAAACAGAAGATGGGCGGGGGGAAGAGTTTCTTATTGAGAAGCAGGGGAAAAAAGATTCCTTTTCCTCACTGTGAAAAATATTTACATTTATCCCTCACAATCACATCTTTCTTTTTGGATTCAACAGATCTGTTTTCATAGAATTGCCAAAGGAACAGAAGGAACCTGCTGCATTGTCAGCCAAAGTTTTCCCTTCAGTCCACACATTGAGCGGGAACTGGAACTGTTCTGATCGGCTGGCCATCTGACAGCTGAGTATAAAAGGGAGCTATCAGACAGAGTCAGCTGCTGCCTGTCAGCCAGCCATCCTGTTAGCTGGCGGCCAACACGGGTAACCATTAATAAAGAAAAATAGAGATGTCAGCTGAAGTTAACTTCTGAGTCGTCTCTTCCATCTCAAGTCGCCAACTTAACACTGGTGATGAGGGTGGGATCAGCCAAGTGAGGCAAGAGAGCTGAAAGTCATTACGCTGAAGTCACTTAATACAGAGCTGAAGTCACCGAAGTCTTCACTAACTAAAAAAGCAGATGATTACCACCCAGTCATACCCTTCATTCCATCTGGAATCTGAAACCTGGGACTCTTTTAGAAATCGGTTCAATTGTTTCCTCAGTGCTGCTGATCTAGCAGAAATTTCTAGCCATAGAAAAAAAGGCATATTTCCTGAGTTCCCTGAACTTGGTTCAATCATTCTCTCAGCTCTAGGAAAGAGACAATGGGAAATTATTTCTGAAATCTTTCCAAGAAAATTGCAAGGACAGTGCCAACATTTGCCACCAGTCAACATTGATATGGAGGCATGCACACACACACACAAACAGTATCTAAAGCCTATGTCACACTGCACCAACGGATGGAAAGAGGATGTAAAATGGAGAGAAACACTTGCCATCCGTTGGTTAACTGGATGCATCCATTCTGTACTCACTGCGTCCGTTTTTCTTCCTCTCTATCCATCCAGCATCTGTCGACTGAGGTTCCATCTGCTCAAAAAGTTTTGAGCTGCACAAAACTTTTTGAGCGGAAAATGTATCCAACGCGTCCGCAACGCATATGGGGAACATCCGTTCTGCATCCGTTGGCATCCATTACGCGTCCACTACATCCGCTAGGCATCCGCTGCGCATCTGCACAACTCAAATCCACTCCAGCGGAAAGCGGATACAGGGAGGAAGCAAAATGGACGCGGAACGGATGCGCAGCGTTAGTAGCACAGATGGAGAAAGGCAGGCTGGCAGGAAGGCTGGAGAACTGTGTCTGGAAGCAGGTCTTTCCTCAGAATGGTGACCTGCTTGCGAGCTGCTTTCCTTTATATCCACGGGGCTGACGCAATGCATCCTCCCCGCATGCGCAGTGAATGCTAGGCATCCGCTAGGCTTCCGCTAGGCATCTGCTAGGCTTCCGCTCTGCATCCTCTTCATCCGCTAGGATTCCGCTGTGCATCCGCTGTGCATCCCTTCATCCGCTTGGCATCCGCTCTGCATCCGCTCTTTCCATTCCGCGTCCACTTCTCTGTGCTCCCCCGGAAGCTCTGCGGATGTGCCATCCACTCCCATCCGCTTCCATCTGCTAGGTTTCCATGGAGCATCCGCTTTTCATCTGCCCTATGTCCTCCCCCCGTCCGTTCCTTTCCGTGTTGTCCACTCTGGTTATGCAAATTTTTGCCCCTTTTGAGCGTGGATAACAACGGATGGAACATTTTTTTCTTCCACTGTGTCCTTTTTACAAACGTTTTGCATCCATTGGCCAATGTGACAGGGCCTTAAGCATTTTGTTGACCAAATGCTAAGTGCTAATGAATACCTCTGAAGCATTTTCCTTGTCTATTTGATGCTGTCTAACAGATGCCTTTTCTGTCACTGATAATTTCCTAAGCCACATTGTCTTCCACACCCTAGTTCTCTCTTTGGTTAATTATGACTCCCAATATCCCTGTTGGCTGCTGCTCCATTCGGACATTCGGCCCTCCTAGAAAAAGGACATTAGTCCTATAAAAGAAAACATAGAAGGTAATAGTTAATATACAGGGAACATAGAAATATTTATACTGTTAGAGTTTATCGGGATATTTAGTACGAAATGCCTTGATCAGAGTAGGGGCTCTAACATCCTTCTCATTTACCCACAAAGCTTGGAAAGGAGGAAAATGTTTCCAAACAACCAAATATTAGAGTCGACCTCTCCATTTCCAAGAATCCAAAATTTCTTTAACCTGAAAATGTTGTTCGCCTTCAATAAGCAATGGTACAGGAGGATCAATTTGAATCGGTCTCAGATTGGAAGTATGTTCAGGTTTTAAGAGACTAACATGGAAGACAGGGTGGATCTGTCGAAGAGTTTTTGGTAATTTTAGTTGGACTGCCACAGGGTTCACAATTCGTTCAATTGAGAAAGGCCCAACATACTGAGGGCCAAGCTTTTTTGACTTTTGGGTAGTTTGCAAATATCTGGTGGATAAAAAGACTTTGTTGCCCACCTGAGATGGTTTTTGTGGAGATCGCTTTTTGTCTGCAAATTTCTTATGAGATTGATGTGCTTCATCTAATGCTTTACGAGTAACTGGACAGGTAAGCTACAGTTGTGTTATCCATTCATCTAATGACTGAATGTTAGGCTTCTCACGTGGAAGTTCGGGTATAGGTACAAAGTCTTGTCCCGGTGCCACTTTAAAGGGACTAAACCCAGTACTACTATGTACGGAATTGTTATATGCCACCTCAGCAAATGGCAATAAGTCAGCCCAATTATCTTGTTGATAATTTATGTAACCTCTAAGATATTGTTCCAATACCGCATTGGTCCTCTCACAAGCCTCATTGGCTTGTGGATGGTGGGCGGAGCTTAAGCCTTGGGTGGAATCCAATAATTTCAGGAACTGTTTCCAAAAGTTCAAAGTGAATTGGATACCTCGGTCTGAGATTATGCATTCAGGAACCCCATTTAATCTGTAGATGTGTAAAATAAACAGTTTAGCCAACGTTTTTGCAGATGGGATCTTCGAACAAGGTATAAAATGTCCTTGTTTGGAAAACAAATCAGTTACCACCCAAATAACTGTATTCCCTCCACTTTCAGGTAATTCCACTATAAAGTCCATAGAGATTTCCTTCCATGGAGCTGTTGGTCTAGCCACATTTTGTAACAAGCCTGCTGGTTTACTAGGAGGCCGTTTGGCTGAGGCACAAATGGAACAACTAGCTACATAAATTTTAATGTCCTTCTTCAAAGTAGGCCACCAAAATTGCCGCTTAACCAAGTGTAAAGTTTTCACGAATCCAAAATGACCAGCCACTTTAGAGTCATGAGTTTGCTGTAGTATTTGTCTCCTCAGTTTCTCTGGCACATATAATATGGCTCCTACCTATGCCAATCCATCTCTAACCGTACAATTATTTGAATGAGTAAGGAACCAGTCATCCAGCTTTAGGGCCCCTTTTAGTTGTGCAGTCAAATCATTTGATAAATCAATGTCCCTCTTCTTCTTTTGGGCTCTGGTAACCACCGGTGCTGCCAACTGTTTAGTTGGGACAATTGGCCATACCACTTCCTGGTGAGTACTATTGTATTGAGGTAGTCTGGATAGTGCATCTGCCATGAAATTCCTCCCCTCTGGAATGTACTTCAATGAAAAATTGAAACGTTTAAAGTATTGCACACAGTGAATTTGTTTGGGGGACAGCTTCTAAGGCGTTTTCAAAGCCTCCAAGTTTCTATGATCATCCACACCTCAAATGGATGCTTTGCTCCTTCCAAGAAATGTCTCCAAGTAACCAAGGCCCAGCAAACTGCAAAAGCTTCTTTTTCCCAGATGGCCCATCTCCTTTTGGTTTCAGGTAATTTACGGGAAGTATATGCACATGGCTGTAAAGTCCCCTTCTCATTTGCTTGCAATAACACAGATCCAACTGCTACGTCACTCTCATCGGCTTGAATCACAAAAGGAGCATCCATGTCCGGGTGCTTGAGTACCGGTTTAGCAGCAAACAGTCGTTTCAGTTTTTCAAAGGCAGCTTGACATTCCATGGACCAGTCCAGTGGCTTACTAGGCTTTGGTTTCACCTCCCCTTTGGTTTTCAGGAGGTTTGTGATAGGCAGTGCTATCTTTGCAAAAGCCGGGATAAATTGTCGTTAGAAGTTGGCAAATCCCAAGAAACTCTGAAGTTGCTTCCTTGTACATGGAGGGGCCCATTCCAACATGGCACGAACGTTCCCCGTATCCATTTCTATGCCCTCATGCGAGATGCGATAACCCAAATAGTCAATTTTGTCCTGATGGAATTCACACTTGGACAATTTTGCACACAGATTAATGGCTCGGAGCTTTTCTAAAACTGACCACACTAGTTTCACATGCTCCTCCCAAGTCTCCGTGTAGATAAGGATATCATCAAGGTAAACCAAAATTCCTTTGTATAAATGCTCATGTAACACCTGATTGATCATTTGCATGAATACTGCTGGGGGCCCCTGTAGGCCAAATGGAAGAACGTTGAATTGGAAACAACCCATCAGGCAGTTGAAAGCGGTTTTCCATTCATCCCCTTCCTTAATTCGAATCCGGTAGTACACCTCACTCAAGTCGAGCTTCGTAAAAATATTCCCTTTAGCCAGGTGGGTCAACATGTCCTTCATCAAGGGAAGAGGGTACACGTTGTCCACGGAAATCGCGTTCAGGTTTCTGTAATCAACACATAAGCGAAGGGAGCCATCTTTCTTTTCGCGGAACACTGGGGTTGCTACCCGGGGTCTAGCAGGTTGGATGAAACCACGTTCCAAATTCTTATCGATAAATGACTGCAGCTCTTTTAATTCCCGCGGCATCATCGAGTACAGCTTCGGTTTTGGGAGCTTCACCCCTGGTAAAATTTCAATACTACAATCTGTTAAACGATGAGGAGGGAGTTCATCCGAAGCCTTCTGTTAAGCCTGGGTTCCCCAACCAGGGTTAGGTAGACAAGCTAAACAGAATGTGCAGCGTTAGTCAGATAGGCACACAGATAAATGAGTGAGCTAAGCTTGTATGTTTATTAACATACAGTAAAAATAACAGATACGCTTGTGCTATCAAGAATATATTTTATTCCAGTATAAGTTTATAGCATAGTCAAAAACAGTCCTATATTCATTTACCATGTAGTCAGTCCATTCAGGGATATTCAGTTAGCAAAGTCCATGTAGAATATCCTATTGTCAGTTCACATAAATCAGTTAGTTGTTGTCTCTCCCGTTCAAGCAATGCAGTCTTGCTTCCAAGCAGTAATCAGGGATCATCAAAGCCAGAGAGAGCGAGCAAGCTGTAGCCTTGCTACTTTTATATGGTTTTCATAACCACACCCACAGTTGCTATTTTACAGTTAAAGCTGCATACACTAACTATGATTCATAGTTAGTATTTCACCTAAAACAGTTAGGGTGAACAATGTTATCCCTAACATTCTCCCCATTTTAGGTTACAATAATAACTATGAAACATTTACAACTTTAAATTATATTTTTCGCAACTTTCTTTAAACTTAGTTGCTCCTTGAGCTTTTGTAAATTGGTCTGCTATGTTTTCCTCTGACATGCAGTATTCCAATCTTATCAGTTCTTTTTTCACTGCTTCTCTTACATTCAAATATCTTAGGTCAGTATGTTTTGATCTAGTTTTTACAGCAATACTAGTAGCTAACTTTATAGCTGATTGGTTATCTTCATATACCATAATGGGATCTTTTATTGTTATTCCCATGTCCAACAACAACTGTTTGTAGAAAATCAAATCAGTGCATAATAATGACAGACATGAAAATTCAGCTTCCATTGTAGATAAGCTAATATGCTGTTGTCTGATTGACCTCCATCCTATCAGTGTCTTACCAAATAATATAGCCATACCAGATGTTGATTTTCTAGTGTTTATATCAGTTGCAAAACTTGCATCTGCATAAGCACTAAGACTCAAATCACCCTTTGGCTCTATATATAATGCATGGTTTATAATTCCCTTCAGATATCTCAATATTCGTTTTAAAGATTTCCAATGATATTCTTTTGGATCCGAATTAAAACGTGCCAGCTGATTTACACTATAAGCTATATCTGGCCTTGACCAATTGCTTATATATGATAAGCTACCAATCAAAGATTGATATATGGACTTATCAAATTTGGGACTTTGATCATTAATTTGGCAAACTTCTTGACTCATTGGAGTCTTTGCCGGTTTACAAAGTTCCATCTTATAATTTTTAATTAATTGGCAAATTTTATCTTCTTGAGATATTTTAAAACCATGATTTGTTTTAGTTATTGTCACTCCTAGATATCTTTTAATTTCACCTAAATGCTTTATTTTTATCTTCTTGGCTAATAATGATATTATCTCATTAGCCACATTATTAGTTTTAGTTATTAAAGCAATATCATCAGTGAATAACAATAATAATGACACCGTTCCATTATTTTCTCTTTTAAATACACACGGATCTGCTAAACCAGATTTAAAACCTATATTGTTTAACTCTTTCACAATATATTGGTTCCACTCAAACCCAGATTGTTTTAATCCATAAAGACTCTTTTTGAGTTTCCAACAATCATTGCTATTTACATTATTTTTATTTATGCCAATTGGTTTTCTTAAATATATAGTGTGCTGCAATGGTGCATGTAGATAAGCAGTTTCTACATCTAAATGATTAATAATATAGTTTTTCTTAGCTGCCCACACTAATGCTGTTCTTAAAGATGTAGCTTTAAGGCTTGGTGCGAAAACTTCATCGTAATCAGATGCAGTTTGATTAAATCCTTGAGCTACTAACCTAGCTTTATGGGTAACAGTCCCATCATTTCCAGTTTTTACTTTAAATATCCATTTGCACCCAATGGATTTTTCTCCTGGAGGTAATTTGGCATCTTCATACACTTTCATTACCTTTAATGAATTTAGTTCTTTTTCCATTGCCTTTTGCCAATTCTCCTGATCCTTAGCAGGATACATCCTAAGTTCTTCTACACTAGTTGGAACTTTAGTTACTTGGCAAACTATACTTGCTTGATACCTATCAGGTGGTCTAGTTACACGTGTAGTACGTCTAGGTATTATAGGACTTACAGGTGGACTTTCCTCTACTAATTGTTCTTGATCATGTAACTCTTCCTGATCAACTATTTCCTCTTGTTCTGGTCCTATTTGCTCTTCGTGGACTTCTTCTTTAATTGGACTTTTCTTACAGCTAATCTCATCTTTATGACTTTTGTAGGGTTCAATAAATATTTCATTATTTAAATCTTGCTCTAATCTATTCCATCCTACATGTTCTAGGAATTTTGCACTAGCACTGGTGTAAACTCTAGATGTTCCTGGTTCCCAGAATCTATAAGATCTATGATTAGAGGTGTAACCTACAAAAATCAATCTTTTTGCCCTATGCTGTCCTTTGTATCTAAGTTGTTTAGGGATATGCACCCATGCTGGTGCTCCAAATGTGTGCATGTAACTTAAATCAGGTTTTGTACCATGCCACAGTGTGAATGGTAATTCACCTGTTGTTGAATTAACAACATTATTTAATATATGATTACCACACATTATTGCTTCTCCCCATAAATTGTCAGGTAATCCTGAATCAGACATCATAGTTTGTGCCATTGATTGTAATGTTTGGCCTCTTCTTTCTATAAAGGCATTATGTTGTGGCCTATATGGTGCAGACATTTTATGTTGAATCCCCAATTGTCTTATTCTGTTTTTAAATTTATTATTTGTGAATTCTGTGCCATTATCAGTGATGAGAGTCACTAATTTCCTTTTAGATTTTCTCTCAGCGAATTTTAGCCAATTAAATATATTTTGATATGTTTCAGTTTTGTTCTTCATTAAATAGCAAAACCCATATCTAGAATAGTGATCCATTATACTTAGTATATAACGAGCTCCTCCTACACTTGGTTTTTTCGGACCTATTAAATCAGCAAATACTACTTCTAAAGGCTCTTTAGTAGTAAATCCATCAACTCTATTAGCCGGTATGACCTTGCTCTTATTTTGATTACAGGCATTACATTGCAAATACTTATCACAAGGTTTCAAACTTATTCCCTTAGACAATTCAACAGTTTTCTTAAGCATTTTAAAATTTAAATGCCCTAGCCTTCTATGTAACAAGTGAATACACTCGTCATGAGGTTTCTGGTTTTCATAAATTGTGTTAGCCACCTTTAAACCATCATCATTTAACACATATAAGCCATCTCTTAAAGATGCAGTAATTTTCTTATCATCTTTTGTAATTAAGCAGTTATCTCCCCTAAATGTAACTACATATCCTAGTTTAACCAAAATTCTAACTGAAATTAAATTAAACTTAAGTTGTGGTACATATAACATTTTTACATTCTCTTTTATAAAAGAACAATATGCTATACCTTCACCTTTAGCTTTCAGTTTCCAGCCATTGGCTAACGATATCTGCTGTTTACTCTGGGACATTTTTATAAACTTTTTGTTATCATTTGTTATACAATGGGATGCCCCACTGTCAATCACCCATAAATTATTTCTTACAGCTCCGTTAGTATACATGGCTAACTCTAAATGTTTATTTATCTTTTGATGATTTGTAGTATTCTGGCCAGCGTTCTGGCTCTTTGCCTTTTTACAAAATCTTGCCAAATGTCCTCTTCCTCCACAATTAAAACACTTTTTAATTGCGTATGCTGTAGGAGATTCATTATCTTCTTTTTGAGGTTGCTCCCTCCTTAATTCATCTCTTTCATGCCTTCTTCTGGCCTCTTCAATCAATCTGCCAGTTATGTCAGTTAAAGTTAAATTTTCCTTTGGCAAAATTTCAAGTGAAGTTACGTAGTTATCATAACTTTCATCAAGGGAAGATAGAATTATATAAACTTGATGTTGTTCAGAGAATATAATCTCTTTTTCATTTAATTCTTGAAAAATGCTTTGCATAGTTTTTAAATGACTCTGCATATCACCATTTGTTTGGAGAAGTGTCCTGAAAAGCTTCCGTGTTAGATTTATGTGAGAACCAACCTTATCTCGGACATAAATCCTCTTCAGCTTCTGCCAACAGCCAAAAGCCGTTTTCTCTCCGTGGATATAAACAAGCTGTTGATCAGTTAAGGTTAACGCAATTATGCAAATGGCTTGTTGATTTTTATGCTTAAATTCTTCTATCTTTAGTCTGTCTTCCTCATCCTCTGGATCCCATTCTTCTACGTTTGGTGGATTTTCTATTATGTTCCACAGACCTTCTCTTCGTAGAAGTAGACTACATTTTGTAGACCATGATACATAGTTTGTTCCATCCAGCTTGGATATAAGGGACAAACTTTGTAAATTGACTTGTGCCATGTTTTCTTATATGGATATAAAAATATAATTAATAAAACACAGCTGTCTGTTTACTGTAATGTATAACAACACAAACTCTCACTTTTTACATAAATCTGTTTAACCTAGTTAAACTGACTTTGCAGCCTCTGGGCCCATAACTAGTGTTAAGCCTGGGTTCCCCAACCAGGGTTAGGTAGACAAGCTAAACAGAATGTGCAGCGTTAGTCAGATAGGCACACAGATAAATGAGTGAGCTAAGCTTGTATGTTTATTAACATACAGTAAAAATAACAGATACGCTTGTGCTATCAAGAATATATTTTATTCCAGTATAAGTTTATAGCATAGTCAAAAACAGTCCAATATTCATTTACCATGTAGTCAGTCCATTCAGGGATATTCAGTTAGCAAAGTCCATGTAGAATATCCTATTGTCAGTTCACATAAATCAGTTAGTTGTTGTCTCTCCCGTTCAAGCAATGCAGTCTTGCTTCCAAGCAGTAATCAGGGATCATCAAAGCCAGAGAGAGCGAGCAAGCTGTAGCCTTGCTACTTTTATATGGTTTTCATAACCACACCCACAGTTGCTATTTTACAGTTAAAGCTGCATACACTAACTATGATTCATAGTTAGTATTTCACCTAAAACAGTTAGGGTGAACAATGTTATCCCTAACACCTTCTCACTAAATACTTCCTTTAAGTCCCAATATTCCTCTGGAATTTTATCCTCCCCCTTGAGATTCTCAGTACCCGTGGAGGCCAGCTCAATGGGACTTTTGAGTTTCGGTTTAGATCGTCCCTCCCCTTCCGGCCGCTGATCAGTACGTATGCGCAATAACCCTCTCCTCCAATCAATGTGGGGGTTCCATTTCCGGAGCTAGGGCAATCCCAGTATTAGCGGCCATTCCATTCCAGGGGCCACAATAAAACACAAAGTTTCTCTATGCTTCCCCATCGTCATTTCTATGGGTTCCGTTATGAAGTGGGCAGGGCTGCCTCCCGCTACTGATCCATCCAATTGGCAAAAGGCTATGGGCATTTTCAAGTTTTTTAGTTTTAAGCCCATTTTCTCTACTACTTTCATGCTGACTACGCACCTTGTGCACCCAGAGTCTAGCAAGGCCAGCATTTTCTCTGGCTCCTGATGTGGGTACCCTTAACTTCACTGGAATGGTCATGGGGCCCTTGTTTGGACTTACCATTGAGTCATCTTCCGAGTTGAATTCACTCTCTTTAGAGGATGTTGGAGTTCCCAGCTCCTCTCCTTTTTGAGGGGCGACCTCTACAACCTCCTCCGCTTCAAGTGCTGTCTTGCAAGGCTTTGTTGGGGTTTTTCAGGTTTTTTCTCTCCTCCTGGCGCCCCCTTCAGTTCCAGCTTGACCCGGCAGTCGGCAGCCCGGTGACCTCCCTTCCCACATTGGAAGCAGGCAGTGGTCTTGGGTCTTGCCACCATCTCTCCCTTGTGGGGTTTGAAGGCGTATTGCGGCCGTGGGGGGAAGACTTGCTCCAATCAGACACCCCCCCCGGAGTCTGTTGCGGGTGAGATCAATTTCCACCTCCAATGCCAACACGTACCACATCTGCAGATCATTGGGGTCTCTTCTGGCAATGCAGCTCTAGTATACACCCTCATTTAAATGCTTCTATCAGGGCTACCTGGGACCAGCCTCAAATATGACACGCCAGCTCTCTAAATTCCTGGGTGTAGTCAGCCAGTGATCTCTGCCCCTGATTTATGGTCTTCATTCTAATCCTGGCCTTAGGTTCCACCAGTGGGTCTTCAAATCTGGCCCGCAGCGCAGTCATGAATATGTCATAATTCATCAGCTGGGGGGCGTTATCATCATGCAAAGTCACCATCCACTTTGCAGCTGTTCCCTCCAGAGCCCTGGTAACACATCTGACTTTGGCTGCTTCTGAGGGAAAATCCCCTCCGTATTCCTCCATATAGCTCCAAACTTGTGCCAGGAAAAATCCCAACTTCTTGGGATCCACCCCATATTTTACTTCCAATGGAGGCAACTTTGGAGTTCTATGTCTTCTGGCTATTACTGCTCCCGCTGGGGGCCCCGGGGCTGCTGCTGCCTGTGGCACTAGCTCAGGTTGATTTATGGGGGTGGCTGCTCTGCGTCTTCTGCCTGGGACTGCTTCTCTCTCCTCTCCCTCATACCTTTGTTCAGCGTGAGGCTCTCCGAGGGCTTCACCTATGAAGTGCTTGGCTTGATTTAATAAAAAGGTTTTCTTTTCCCTCTCTTGCCATGGCTCCTCTCTTCTACACTGACGGGTAGTGGTAACTGCTGGGGGGGGGCTTTTCTTCAGGATCCTTCGAGCCGACTGCCAAGGACCATCTGGGTTTTACAGCTGGTTTCTCTCCAAGATTTAGCTCTGCTAATAATTCAGCTTCCCTTTCTTCCTCTAGCAGCAGCAAATCTTGCCCTCCAGGAGCTCCCAGATCTCCTTGGACGCTGGCTAGAGTTGACATGGTGTTCAGACCCCCTCGGAAGAAATTGTGTTATATCTCTGGGTGGGCTGGTAAGGTGAGATTCAGAATAATGTCAGTTGCTGCTCCGTTCAAAATCCAAGAAAGAAATACTTAGACTCTTTTAATTAGAGAAAAGATATCTTTTACTGGAAGTCAAGTGGTAGCAACAAAAGAATTCTGAATCTGAGAAAATGGGCGTGTAAATCACATATATAAAGTGATGGCAATGTTCCCATTCCCAATAATTCAAATAGTTCTTCCAATTAAAAGTTGTGAATATCATCATGTGGCCATCTTCAGGTAGTGATGACACTTCATGGCCGTTGACCTTGGCATATTTTGATAAAGGTTTGCAGCTGCACAGAGAATAGAAAGCAAAGCAAGAAATAGAAACCTAAGCAAGAATGTACTTCCCCCCACCCCAGTTTGTACAGTTTCACTTTGTTTCACCTTCAGCTCACTTCCCACAATTATCCCCCCTCCTCCCACTATTACTTATGACAGCCGAAAGATGCAAAGGAAAGGGAGAAGGTCTTGAAGGCTAAAATCTTGAAGGCTGACAATCCCAATGAGCAAGTCACATAGTTCAATACACTGGAGGCTGCCAAGCTAGAACACATTTCTTCAAAGAAAGTGAAATTTCTTCAAAGAAATTTTGTCTTTTTGTGTTGTCTCCAGCAATGATGCAACCTCATGAGGTGCCAGTGACCAGAATTTTATAAAGTATTCAAAATATGGTCATTACCTAAAGACAACTCTGAGGCAAAGGAAGAAAAAACAGTCCCAGATGTTTCTGCCTCCTCAGTTATTAGACAGCAAAGATGGATGGGATACAACTTCCTTTCTTTCCCTCCCACAATGGCTTTCCTAGGAGATGACCTTTATATGATGTTATCATCATGACCATATGAGGGGTTTCTGAGAAGAGGCACACAACTCACTTCCTAAATCTGTGTTTATTAATGGAGTGACATGAAACCTTTTTTCAAAATGTTACAAATTGGCTGGCTTGCATAAACCCCTGTGGGCGTGTTGCCAACTCTGCGACTGATGAACAGGCAATACACTTGCTATGTAAAGATTAACATTCAGCATCATGACCTAAATAACAGAACTTTGCTCTCAATTATTAAATCCTCCACATTTTGAGCATCAAGTGTTTTAGTTTTGGTTTTCAAAAGAAAACAAAGTTTTTAGTCCTCAATGGGATAAAGCCTAAAAGTTTAAGTTCAAGTATACAAAAAGATAAATCAATGACATAATTGTGCCTAATGAAACATTATACAAATGGTTGTTACCATTGTTTAGTATCCAAAAGTGATTTTTAAGGATTGGATAAGAACTGAGTATTTTCTTCCACAATGACAATCATTAGCAACTTTTAAATTATGCAAAAGGATTTTAAAGTTGTACATTTTATGTATTCAAACATTTTATATAACTGCCCAATCAGGAAGTGATTTTAGGGCAGCACACACAAATGGAAATCACATGTAATGACTGCAAGAGAAGACGCAGCCAGAGTTAGGGGGACAGAACTAAACAACAGCCTAGAGTTGTTCTGTTCCTTTAAATAATCTGAATTCCTGCTGAATTCCGCTGACCCTTATTTGGTGTATATATAGAGTTGAACTTTTAGTTGACTGGATTCTTGCATATAGGGTTGAACAATAAAACTTTTGAACTGCAATTTAATGTATGCTCCAGATTCTTTGCATCTGAAAATGACAAAGCATACATTAAAAGTAATAAAACATATCATGGCCAACATCATCCAATCAAAAACAATACAGGTGGGCACAAAATCTCCAGACTTAGTGCCTAGGGGAAAAATTGAGTTTTAAAAGCTCTTGAATCAGAATCAGGGCCATTCACATTTCAAACTGTTCCAAAAGGCAGGCACGGGAATAGAGAAACACTTCTCTTGGATCCCACTAGATCAAATTGTTTAAATGATGGGTTCTGGGGGAGATATTGTAGCATTATATGGAACGTAAAAATATTGTGAAGAAATAATTTTCTGATATACTTGCTTTAAAGAAGATTTTACAAAGGCAATGCAGGCAACTGAGAGGAACTAGAAAACATATAGAAGGCAGCACAAAAGAATAAAATTATGCAATAACCAAACTATAATGTACCCCAAAGTACTGGAGGTACAAAATTAAAGTTCCCCATCCTGAATTTTTATGAAAACACCAGTCCTGGTGTGGCTGCTTGTCTCTTCCCCAGCATCCTGGTTGATTAGCTAGATCAGAGTCAGGAAATTTGTGCCCCTCCCCCAATTCCAAGAACCATTTTCCCAGTCAAATCCCTTCCCAAAGGTGGCAAACCAAAATTGGTAGACCTTTTAAAGATTTGTGAGAGGGAGGTAGAAAGCCAACAGTCATGCCACCCAGTCTGCTTTTTAATAACGATTTCATAACCACAACCACAATCAACACAAAACAAGTTTACTTTTACCAATTTGGAAGAAGGTCTGTGTGTCATCTTTAAGTCCCCTCCAAGAATCCTACAATCAGTCCAATGGTGCTGTGAGGTGGAAGCAGATAAAAAAACCACCAAAAGATTCGTTGATCCAAGGAAAACAAGGTTTTATTCACGTGTCTGCAGAGATGGGTTCCCTCAGGCATTGAAGGAACACAGAGCAAAATTCAGGCAGCATTTTTATACCCTAACTGTCCGCCTCCTCGTACGAGGGCTTGGCTCACATTCTTTCTGTTTTCAAATTGACACATATATTTCGAAGGTTCATACTAGCTCCCTATCTAGCAAAAGTAGTTACACGGTTTCTGACATCGCAGCACTTTATTACAGTTCCCCATTGTTCTAGCCTTATCTTGTTTTTTCTCTTGTGTACAAACTGGAAAACTTTCTCATTTAGCAGAGCTACTGAGTTTGAGACACACTTCCTTAATTCAATTCAATGGGCCATCCAACATGACTTTGGTTCTGCTCACAGTGCCATGATTCCTGGGATTCCAGGCAGAATATAAAGGTAAAGCATAGCATCCCAAGGCAGAAATAGTTACCCATTCTTAAAGTAGGATTTGGGGAGTGGGTGTGGCTCTCCAGTCAGCAAGCCATACAAAAGGCCTGCTTGGCCAGCGGACACATGTTTCCAGCAATCTAAGCATTTCAAATTGTTGAAAGAAGTGAAAGTTGATCCTTTGAAATGGAAATGCGGAGGTTTGGCTGTGGAGCTTTTGCTGATATGTCACTCTCACCCCAGACTAGTAGCCTAAGGCTCCATAGCACCACTTGAATGTCCAAGAGCATCTCCATAATTCAGGTAGGGAGACTGCTGGGTAGAAAACAGTTTGCATATGGG
>BLBF01000044.1:13264070-13286547 GCA_015471245.1 Laticauda colubrina | reverse complement strand
TTTTGTTTCATAGTCTTTTCTGTCCATTACTACTGTGGCATTTCCTTTGTCTGCTGGGAGTATTATGATATTATTATCATTTTTCAGGGTTTGTAACGCTCTGAATTCATCTTTTTGCAAATTATTTTTGGGTGGTTTCGTTGTGCATAAGATGTGAGTAACCTGGTGTCTTATTCTGTCAGCTTCATCTGTATTTAATTTGGTTAGGCTGGATTCTACTGCACATATGATGGATTCTGTTGGGATTTTTTTGGGTGCTATGGCATAATTGAATCCTTTGGATAGGACATCTGTTTCTGTTTTGTTGAGTTCTCTGTTGGAAACGTTGTATACTAGTTGTTTCAGGTGTTGTTGTGGGTTATTGGGAATTTTCTTGTCATTTTCTAATTTTTTCAGTTTTTTTTGAGAGTTTATCATTTTTATAAATATTTTCAGTTTCAGCTCTCCAAGTTGAAAGTTGTTTGATCTTACCCTAAAGTAGAGGGTGGATTTTGCTGCTCAATTCCAGGTGTAGTGCTAGCAAATCTTTGTTTAACTGATCTAATTGGAATCTTTTACTGTGAACTTTATTTCTGAGTAGAGATTTCTCTGTCCTTTTCAGGATACGTTTGGTAGCTGCTGTGTTCTTATGAAATGTTAATTTGAAGCAGGTTGGTGTTGCATTGTTGTCTCTGCAGCTGCATAGGAATTTTAGGTCACATAGTATTCCTGCTCTTTTAACTTCCAGCTTCTCATAGCTTCTGATCTAGCTGTTTATTTCCTCCCCGTAAGATACATCGATGACACATTTGTGATTTGGCCCCATGGAAAAGAAAACCTAAACAATTTCCTCTCAAATAGAAAGATCTCCATGCCACAAGCCAGGCAAACACCTGGGCAAAAACAGACTCCCTCTGATAGCTCCAACCTAACCCCCCCACCAGGCACCCAGGTGAAACCCAGCTTGTTAATGAAGAGCACCCGTCCCTTCACACGGAGCCAAGCTGCACTAAAAGCCTCCAACACAAGAACAGACTGTTGCCAGCCAATCAAAGCCACAAAACAGACAGAAGAAACCAGAAACACCAATCAATCAAACTCCAAGTCCAATGAAACAGGTCCAGGCTCCCAGCCAATCAGAATGGACCAGCCTCAAATTTGAAACCAGGAACTAACTCGATACAGAAGCCTGAGGATGGCAGATGAGATTCTGCTGAAACATTGCTACAACTTTAACAGAACTACAATGACATGGGATAACACCCGAAAGAAGCTAAACAGCACACATGTAAGTACCCGCGAAAGCTTAAAATATATATGCTGTTTAGCTTCCTTTGGGTATTATCCCACGTCATTGTAGTGCTGTTAAAGTTGGAGCAACGTTTCAGCAGAATCCCATCTGCCATCATCAGGCTTCTGTATGGATACATACATACAGAATGTATGTATGTATATTCCATACAGAAGCCTGATGATGGCAGATGGGATTCTGCTGAAACGTTGCTACAACTTTAACAGCACTACAATGACGTGGGATAATACCCAAAGGAAGCTAAACAGCACACATGTAAGTACCTGTGAAAGTTTAAAAAAGCAACGTTTCAGCAGAATCTCATCTGCCATCATCAGGCTTCTGTATGGATGTGGGTCTCACAACTTTTGGTTTCAAATTCGAGGCTGGCCTATTATGATTGTCTGGGAGTTTTGGTCTGTGTTCACTGGACTTGGAGTTTGATTGATTGGTGTTTCTGGTTTCTTCTGTTTTGTGGCTTTGATTGGCTGGCAACACTCTGCTCCTGTTTTGGAGGCTTTCAGTACAGCTTGGCTTCTTGTGAAAGGACGGCTGCTATCCATTAGGAAGCCAGGTTTCACCTGGGTGCCTGGTGGGGGGGTGTTCAAGTTGGAGGCATCAGAGGGAGTCTGTTTGTGCTCAGGTGTTTGCCTGGCTTGTGGTGTGAGATCTTTCTATTTCAGAGTGCAGGCTTCCAAATGATTGACAGTCTGCTGGAATCATCTCTTCTATTCATGCTTTCAGGTCTTTTTTCAATCTCTATGGCTTCTCTGATGATTCTGTGGCTGGGGTTTTCTATAGTGGTTAGGGTTTTAGTGCCATTGAAGTTGATGCTGTGACCTGTAGTTTTCATATGTTGGACTAGTGAGGAGGTGTGTTCCAGCTTTTTTACTGCATTTTTGTGTTCATCCAGGCAGGCACGTATTCTTCTATTGGTATTCAATGTATGTGGCTGGGCATGAAGCACAGGGAACTTCATATATGCCTTGGTTTTCCAGGTCAATTTTGTCTTTGGGGTTTTTAAGGATGGCTGCTATTTTTTTATCAGTTTTGAAGGCAGTCTTGATGTGATGCCTGTGTAGTATATTACTGATTTTGTCTGTAATACCTCTTACGTAGGGCAGGACAGCTGTTCCATAGGTCTGTTGATCTTCTAGGTCTCTATTCTGTCTTAGTGTGTTTTTGTGGATCAAGTTGGTGATTTTGTTTTTGTGGAAGCCATTGGCTGTCAGTACTTTAGTCAGGGTGCATAGTTCAGTCTTTATATGTCTTGTCTGCCAGGCGTTTGTTTCTGGTGATTAGTGTTTTGGCCACGGAGTTTATCTGTGCTGGGTGGTGGTGGGATTGGGCATTGAGGTCGCGGTTGGTGTGTGTTTTCTTTTGGTATATGGTGTGTCCCAGTGTGCCATCTGTTCTTTTGTAGATTAGTACATCTCGGAATGGTAGTTGTTGTTTATTTTCATTTCCATGGTGAACTTGATTTTGGGGTGTGTGTTGTTTAGGTGTGTTAGGAAATTGTTTGGGTTTTCTTTTCCATGGGGCCAAATCACAAATGTGTCATCGATGTATCTTAGCCACAGTTTGGGTTTGTGGGTGGCATTAGCCAGGGCTCTGGATTCAAATTCTTCCATGAACTGGTTTGCAATGACGGGTGACAGTGGTGATCCCATAGGGGTCCTTCAATTTGCTTGTATCTTTGTCCTTTGTATATGAAATATGTGTTGGTTAAGCAGTGTTCTGTTAGTTCCATGAGGTCTTTAGCTGGTTGGTATTTATTTTTGATGATTTCAAGAGTTTCTTTTATCGGGACTTGAGTGAATAGTGAAACCATGTCGAAACTTACAAGCAGATCTTCTTGTTCCATGTGTAGATCTTTGATCATTTCTAAGAAGTGGTATGAGTTTTGTACATATGAAGCTGCGGTTTCAGCATGGGGCTATAGTTGTTTTGCTAAGTGTTTAGCTAGGTTTTGTAGTGGTGCTCCTTTGGAGCTGACTATGGGTCTGAGAGGTATGCCTTCTTTGTGTATTTTTGGGAGGCCATATAGTTTGGGGCATTTGGAAGATTTTTCTCTTGGGATGATCATCTGTTGGATTTCTTTGCTTATGTGGCTGGTTATAATTTTCTTCTTGGTTAATTTTTTTTTCCCCCAGATATGTGGTTGGGTCTGTGTTTATAGGTTTGTATGTGGAGTCTTGGAGTAGGTCTGTCAATTTTGTTTCGTAGTCTTTTCTGTCCATTACTACTGTGACATTCCCTTTATCTGCTGGGAGTATGATTATGCTGTTATCATTTTTCAGGGTTTGTAGCCCTTTGAATTCATCTTTGTGCAAGTTGCTTTTGGGTGGTTTGCTTTTGCATAGGATGTTGGTAACCTGGTGTCTTATTCTGTCAGCTTCATCTGTATTTAATTTGGTTAGGCTGGATTCTACTGCACATATGGTGGATTCTGTGGGGATTTTTTTGGGTGCTATGGCATAATTGAATCCTTTGGTTAGGACATCTCTGTTTCAGTTTTGGTGACTTCTCTGTTAGAAATGTTATATACTAATTGTTTCAGGTGTTATTGTGAGTTGTTGGGGGTTTTCTTGTCATGTTCTAATTTCTTTAGTTTCTTTAAGAGTTTTTCATTTTTGTAAGTGGTTTCAGTTTCAGCTCTCCAAGTTGTAAGTTGTTTTATCTTATCCCAAAGTAGAGGGTGGATTTTGCTGCTCAATTCCAGGTGTAGTGCTAGCAAATCTTTGTTTAACTGATCCAACTGGAATCTCTTACTGTGGACCTCATTCCTGAGTACAGCCATTTCAGTTCTTTTCAGGATACGTTTGGTAGCTGCTGTGCTGTGATGAAATGTTAATTTGAAGCAGATTGGTGTTGCATTGTTGTTTCTGCAGCTGCGTAGGAATTTCAGGTCACATAATATTCCTGCTCTTTTAACTTTCAGCTTCTCATAGCTTTTGATCTGTCTATTTATTTCCTCCCCGTAGAGGTCTGATATTTGTTTTTTTAAGTTTTCTCGGGTACTTACATGTGTGCTGTTCAGCTTCCTTCGGGTATTATCCCACGTCATTGTAGTGCTTTTAAAGTTGTAGCAACATTTCAGCAGAATCTCATCTGCCATTATCAGGCTTCTATATTGAGTTTGTATGTGGAAGAATAAGTACCCGCCTGGATGAACACAAAAATGCAGTAACAAAGCTGGAACACACCTCCTCACTAGTCCAACACATGAAAACCACAGGTCACAACATCAACTTCAATGGCACCAAAACCCTAGCCACTATAGAAAACCCCAGCCACAGAATCATCAGAGAAGCCATAGAGATTGAAAAAAGACCTGAAAGCATGAATAGAAGAGATGATTCCACCAGACTGTCAATCATTTGGAAGCCTGCACTCTCAAATGGAAAGATCTCCACACCACAAGCCAGGCAAACACCTGGGCACAAACAGACTCCCCCTGATACCTCCAGCTCATACACACCCCAACCAGGCACCCAGATGAAACCTAGCTTCCTAATAGATAACAGCGGTCCTTTCATGTGAAGCCAAGCTGCACTGACAGCCTCCAGTGCAGGAGCAGAGTGTTGCCAGCCAATCAAAGCCACAAAACAGACAGAAGAAACCAGAAACACCAATCAAACAAACTCCAAATCCAATAAACATAGACCAAGACTCCCAACCAATCAGGATGTAGAAAAAAACACCATGGGACAACAATAGGCTAGCCTCAAATTTAAAACTAACGGCTATTATAGCCTGACCCATATACGAACTCAATACAGAAGCCTGATGATCGCAGATGAGATTCTGCTGAAATGTTGCTACAATTTTAAAAGCACTACAATGACGTGGGATAATACCCGAAGGAAGCTGAACAGCACACATGTAAGTACCCGCGAAAGCTTAAAAACACACACACACACACACACACACACATATGTGTGTGTGTGTGTGTGTGTGTGTGTGTGTGTGTGCTGTTCATCTTCCTTCGGGTATTATCCCACGTCATTGTAGTGCTTTTAAAGCTGTAGCAACGTTTCAGCAGAATCTCATCTGCCATCATCAGGCTTCTGTATTGAGTTTGTATGTGGGTCAGGGTCTCACAGCCGTTGGTTTTAAATTTGAGGCTAGCCTATTATTGTGATGATGGCAGATGAGATTCTGCTGAAACATTGCTACAACTTTAAAAGCACTACAATGACGTGGGATAATACCCGAAGGAAGATGAACAGCACACATGTAAGCACCCGCGAAAACTTAAAAAAACATATAATTATATATGTAGGCTTCTTTTATTGATAATGAGTTGATTTTATGAGATCACTGAGATATTTGTGATTAATTTTTTGGGTCAGTGTCAAGGTAGGGAATGACATTTATTTCCACTGGGAAAATCGATGTAGGGTCTGGCTATCATTCTCCAGCAACTAAAACAAATTACTGTATCTCACTTATAGCTAGAAAAAAAAGCAGTTTGGAAAGAAAAGTAGTAGGAATTTAATTTATATACCTCTCCATAGTCCTTCACAGCACTCTCTGGGATGTTTACAATGTCAGCATATTGTCCCTAACAGTCTGGGTCCTCATATTACCAACCTCGAAAGGATGTAAGGTACACTCTACACATTCAGATTTTCCCTTCATGTTTTGTGAATCCAGCCATTGTGATTTATTTCATAAATAATTTTCTGGTCATCCACAGTTTGGTACAATGTGAGAACTATGTCATAAAAAGTCTTCAAAATAGTTTGAAATAATGCTCACAACACACCCACCCAATACTAAAGCATATATTTGGACATTTCAGGTATAGGACAGACTGGGCTCCAGATCGTTGGCTAATACAATTGTCTTCTCATTCTACACAGAGAAGCTACAGTGGTTTTGAATTCCTTCTACATGAGCAGAAAATAAGGGTGCCTTTTGTTCTGAAGACAACTGATTGGGTTACAGGATCCAGAAGAAATGGTGAAAAGCGGAGGAAATTGGAAGATTCAAGAGGAATGGCTGGGAAACTGCCATCTTTAGCCACAGAACTATCAATGTGAAGTAATCACCTGCCTGGTTTAATGACCTTCAGTCTCAATGAGTGATTTTAACACAAGAACAACTACATTTAGAGAGAGTACAATAGATGGCTATATACTTTAGCTGTCAAGTAAAAGCCAACCTATGTTAAACACTGCAACCAATTCTGCAGCATATTTACTCAGAATTAAATCTCACTGAATTTAAAATACTCCCAAAATGACAGGATTATATTTTTATATATTTATTGAAACAAATTTAAGTAACCATCCAACTCACACATATGATTCCAGGCAGCTTGCAAAATTTTAAAAAACCCACCAGTCACACTTTAATTTGTATTATTATTATTGCTATTACTGCTGTAATTGCTATTATTGTTGTAATTGTCTGTTATACTTATGGGAATGTGGAGCCATTTTTTTGGGATCCAATAAGAAAATTGAACATAGTCAGATCACCAGTGGTTGCTTCTGCATTTACATACCTGTTCTTCTGGTGTATCTTCCTTCTTTCTATGCAGAAATGTCCTCAAAGAAACAAAGAGAAAAATAATGAAACTGGATAAAACCCTTCTGACAATGTTCAAACCAAGTATAGCATACATTTCTGTACTGGAGGAGAACACCAACTCTTATCATTTAATGCAAGATGTATATATTTCTGTTTCTCAAAATGGACTTAAAAGGCTTTTTAGTCATAAGATTTTTATTTTTTTTTGCATGTACAAACTATAACCAGACAGTAGAAGTCTTAATATTCTCTTATGCTGAAACAGACATCTATAATTGTCTCCAGAGTTTTAAGAGTGCAGGTAGGTAACTAGGTAGGTAACTAGGTACCTATTTGAGGTTTTACTTATTTTAGGCTTCATTAGCATGCATGTCATTCTGGTTGTTTGATCGTGGGAAAAGAGATTCGAGACCAGTGTGACTTTTCAGCTCTTTATTTAGTTGCTTGAATCTGCTCTGGACATGGAGCCACAGCAGCCTCTTTTATAGCGGCTGCTAGCGGCTTGCGGTCAATGACGGCTCTTTGAATCCCCCGCCGATCCGGCAGGCCAATCACAGAGTGCTAATGCAAACCAATCAGGATCGCGTTTCTGGACCAATCAGAAAGCAGTATTTCTGGTCCAATCAAAAGAGGGTATTTCAAGTATGTTAATATAGAACACCCTCCCCTCTTGGTTTAGCCTGACCTACGTTATGTAGTCCCGTAAGTAGGCAGGGTTTTTGTGTTGTCTACTTGACCTGCGCAGCTCAGTTGTGGTGTTGCCTTTGCCTGGTTTGGACGGGATTGCTGTTTCTCCTCTCCTTCTCAGTGGAACCTCCTGGAAGGGTGAGTCAGCCCTGCCGCTCCCTCCCAGTCTACCTGGGCAGGTCGAGTCGGCTCTGCCGCTCGGGCCTGGTCTCTCCAGGCTGGTTGAGTTGGCTCGGCTGCCTCTTTCAGGAGTGGCCTTGTGTTGATTTTCCGCTGCCAGTTCCCGTCTACCAAAGTCTTCTGCTGGTAAGTAATTTTGGTTTTGCAATGGGCCTACCGCTGGTGTTTGTTGTTGGTTTGTTTGTTGTTGTGTGATTGTTCTGTGTTCCTGGTGTTATCGGTGTTTCTTTCTATTGTCCTAGATCGTAGTTGGTCTATGTGTCTCTTCCAGCTTCTCCTATCCTCCATTTCTAATCGGTATGACCGGGATCCCATTATTTGGGTTATATATGGGTCCCTCATAAAGTTTTTTGTGTATACCAGATCCCCTGTTGTGAATGTGCGGTATTTACTGGAGAAGTCTGGTGGCTTTTCGGGGTTGTATGTTGGGTGTAATCTGTCCAGGTGTGAGCGAAGTTTCCTGCCATCAGGATTTCTGCTGGGCTATTCTTAGTCGACATGTTCGGTGTTATATGTTGGAAGGTTAGCAATTTATTGATTTTGTCTTGAATGTCCCCTGTGTCTATTTTATGTAATGTTTCTTTGGTATATCGGACCATGCGTTCTGACTGTCCATTTGCAGCCAGGTGAGCAGGAGCTGTTAGGGCATGTTGTATACTCAGTTCAGCGAGGAATTTTTTGAATGACAGCGCTGTGAACTGCGACCCATTGTCTGAGACTAACAAGTCCGATAACCCATGCGTAGCGAATAGTTTTTTTAACTGTCTGATGACGGCTTCTGTCATTGTGGATTGCATGACTGTGACCTCCAGCCAGTTGGAGTAAGCGTCGACAATTATTAAAAATGTATATCCCTTTGTGGGTCCAGCAAAATCTATATGGATTCTCGACCAGGGGACCCTGGGTGTCTCCCATTTGAAGGTAGGTGCAGGAGGGGGGTAGGTCTGGACTTTTGGCATTTTGTGCATGTTCCCACCCATGTCTCAATGTCTTTGTCCATCCCAGGCCACCACATAACTCCTGGCCAGGGATTTCATTTTGATGATACCTGGGTGTCCTTCATGTAGCATGCATAGTACTTTTTCCTGCATTTTTTTTGGAATAACAACTCTATCCCCCCACAGTATACATTCCTTCAATATCAATAGCTCCATTTGTCGGTTTCGGAAGGGTTTGAATGTCTCACTGTCATCGGTTTCTGGCCACCCTTTCCCTACCCAGTTTAAAATCCACACCAGTTGTCTGTTTCTTGCGGTCTCTTTTGCAATATCTGATGTGGTTATGGGTAGGTTTGGAAAGTCTCTATTTGTAGTGTGGACGTGGTCGGTGCCAGGTCGTCTTCCAGATCAGATAGGGGAAATGGGTCAGGGTGTCAGCGTGTGAAATGTTCTTCCCTGGCTGGTGGATTAATTGGTAGTTATATGCGGCAAGGAATTCGGACCACCTTGTCATCCGTGGTGACAATATGTTTGGGTGGCCTTGTTCCCTGCGAGTATCCCCATGAGTGATTTGTGGTCGGTAACAAGTAAGAAAGTCCTACCATAACGCTTTACTCCGATGATCGCTGCTAGTGCCTTTTTGTCCAACTGGCTGTTGTTCCTCTCTGCCTTGGACAATGTCTTGGAGTAGAATGCGATTGGTGCTTCTCTCCCATCCGGTAGTGTGTGACTGAGTATGGCCCCGATGCCGAAAGGTGATGCATCGCATGTCACTGTCAGTGGTAGGGTTTCGTTGTATTGAATGAGTACCGATTTGTATGTCAGCAGATCTTTTACTTCTTGGAATGCTGCTTCTTCCCGCCGGCCCCAGGTCCATGTAGCTGTCTTATCAAGTAGTCTATGCAATGGCTCCGCCGTTGTTGCCTTCTGTGGCGAAAAGACATAAAAATTAAGGAGTCCCATAAATGCTTGTAGTTCTGTTTTGTTTTGTGGTCTGGGGGCTTCTTTTATAGCTTTTATTTTCTTTTCATTAGGGTGAATTCCATCTTTGTCTATTAGATACCTCAGGAATTCAACTTTCTTGGTGGCCAGCTGGCATTTTTCTTTTTTTACTTTGAGTCCCACCTTTTTAAATCTTTGTAGGACCTCCCTGAGGCGGCTTTACAATTGTTTTTTGTCCTTAGTGGATATCAGCACGTCATCGAAGTAGGGCACCACCCTTTTAATTCCCTGTAAAAGACGCTCCATCAAGCTTTGGAACACCCCTGGGGCCACGCTGACTCCAAATTGCAACCTGTTGCATTTAAATGCCCCACTGTGAGTCACAATGGTTTGTGCCTCCGCTGTTTTGGAATCGATGGGCAATTGCTGGTATGCCTGTGCCAGGTCGAACTTCGCAAAGACTTTTCCTCCCCCCAATGAATGTAACAGATATTGCATCACTGGAACAGGGTATGCACTTTGTTGTAATGCGTGGTTTACGGTGGCCTTATAGTTTCCGCAGATTGGCATGGACCCATCTGGCTTAACTGGTGTCACAATTGGGGTTTCCCACCATGCATGGTCTATCTGTTCCAGGACCCCTTGTGTGATGAGCTTATCCAATTGCTCATCAATCTTTGGTTTGAGTGCGAATGGGACTCGCTGTGCCTTTAGCCGGATTGGTACTATGTTTGGATTCAAATTAAATGAAATAGGGGATCCTTGGTACTTGCCTAGCTTCCCGTCAAATACGTCCTGGAAGTCCTTCATCAGGTTCTCCTCCCAGTCTGCCTTGGTGATGCTGTTTAGGCCGGTCACTTCGATCCCCAGTGGCACAAACCATTCTAGCCCCAGCAGGCTTGGGCGATCCTGTCCACTATCGTCAATGGAAGGATTTCTTGAAGTTTATTTGAAAATGGCCGACTCCGACTACGGGGATCCTGTTCCCCTGGTAGTCCTTTAAGGTCAGTCTTTGATTTTCCAATTCTCTTCTCTGTATGCTGGGTATTAGTCGTTTGATTGTGTTCCAGGATACCATAGACAGATATGACCCGGAGTTCACTTCCATGTTGCACTATTGGCCTTCAATTTTGACCTGTACATTTACCTTTCAGGCATCTGTTGCGCTCGAATGCCTAATGGTAATGGTTTGGTGAGTCTGTTCCTTTCGGTAGGGTTCGCTGAGCTGCTTGTTCCTGCTTTCGCGGCTCCAACGTCTCCCTGCCTGTCTGTCTCTGGTCCTGGGGCGGGTGCTGTCTCATTGCCTAGGGCTGTTGCTCTTTTTATTTCAGCAGACCCAAGCAAGGTGTCCCCATTTCTTGCAGTGCCGGAAAATAGTATCTCAGAAAAAGCACTCAGCTCGGGGGTGGTTCCTTCTGCACCCGGCGCATTGGAAATCTGGTTTGTGTTCTCTCCTTTCCTGTCTGTACCATTCTGACTGGAGTCTATGTATTTCTTCCTCCTCATTGTCAGTCTCAGATAAGGACTCTACATCCTCATGGTGCGCAGTAGTGGTGGACCTTTGATTTCCCTCTGTCTTCCTTTCTTGGTGTTGGCCTATTTCTCCCCGTGTTTGCTGGGTCACCCCATTAATTTTCCGCATGGTTGCTGCTGACTTCTTCGTGACCTCAACTGCGGTGGCCTCGGCGATGGCCTCAGTGACTGTGATGTTTCACCGGGTCAGTATTTGGCTCTGTAATGTGAGATCCCTCAGTCCCAGGACCACACATTCTCTCATGACTTTGTCCATATTGAGCAAATCACATGCACTATCAATGTCCTTCAGAGCCGCTACGAATTCCCCGACACTCTCACCTTCTCTCTGGTCTCTTTTATAAAATTTGTTGTCTCCTGATAAGGTTGGAGACACCTGGTGCATAATGGGCTCTCAGTAGTCAGTCCAACTCTGGCCATGCCATCTGCGTGACATCCTGAGGTTTGGCCAACGCTTTAGCCATTTTGAACAATGTGGGCCCACAGTGTGTCAGGAACACGGCTCTCTTCCTTTTATCGGTGATTTCTTGCAAGTCGTTGCTCTCAAGGAACATGAGGAACTGGTAAATGTACGATTCCCAGTCCTCTGTCATTGGGTCAAATGGTGCAGGTGGCAAATTGCTGCCGGCCATCTCGTCGGTTGGTCAGTCCTTGTTGCCATGTGCTCGACTGGTCTCCTTTGTCTCAGAATCCCATCTTTGTCGCCAGTGTTTGATCGCAGGAAAAGAGACTCAAGACCAGTGTGACTTTTCAGTTCTTTATTTAGTTGCTTGAATCTACTCTGGCCGCAGAGCCGTGGCAGCCTTTTTTATAGCGGCTGCTAGCAGCTCGCAGTTAATGACGGCTCGTTTGAATCCCCTGCTGATCCAGCAGGCCAATCACAGGGTGGTAATGCAAACCAATCAGGATCGCGTTTCTGGACCAATCAGCAAGTATTATTTCTGGTCCAATCAGAAGAGGGTATTTCAAGTATGTTAAGAAAGAACTCCGGTAATCTCATGTTTAATGTGTTGTAGGTAACTAGATAGCTATTTGGGGTTTCACTTATTTTAGGCTTCATTAGCATGCATGTCATCCTGGAAATCTCATGTTTAATGTGTTCAGTACTAAAAATAAAGTTGTGAAGAGGAGGTGGGAGGGATATGTGCCCATTTGAAGAATGTAGCAGGAAGCCAATGCTAAAGGCCCTGTCACACTGCCCAACGGATGCAAAACGTTAGTAAAAAGAACACAACGACGAGCAAAATGTTCCATCCATTGTTATCCGCTCTCAAAAGGGACAAAAAACTGCATAACCGAAGTGGATAACACGGAAAGGAACGGACACGGGGAGGACGCAGGGTGGATGGAAAGGGGATGCGGAACAGAAGCCCAGCGGATGGAAGCGGATGGGAGCGGATGGCACATCCGCAAGGCTTCCGGGGGACCTCAGCAAATTGGACGCGGAACGGATACAGTGGATGCACAGCGGATGCACAGCGGAAGCCTAGCGGATGCACAGCGGAAGCCTAACGGATGCCTAGCATTAATTGCGCATGCGGGGAGGATGCATTGCGTAACCACATGGATATAAAGGGAAGCAGCTCACACGTGGCCAGCATTTGGAGGAAAGACCTGCTGCCGGATACATCAAGTCCTTGCCTGCCCTGCCTGCATGCCTGCCTGCAAGCCTTCCTGCCAGACTTTCTGCCAGCCTGCCTCCAAGCCTCCTAGCCAGCCTCCCTGCCAGCCTTTCTCTCTGCCTGCCTGCCTGCCTTGCTGCCAGCCTGCCTTCCAGCCTCCCTGGCAGCCAGTCTGCCTGCCAGCCTTGGTGCCTGCCTGCCTGCCTGCCTTCCTGCCAGGCTTCCTGCAAGCCTTGGTGCCGGCCAGCCTCCCTGCCAACCAGCAACCCCACAACCATGGGGAAGAAGCGAAAGCCTCAGCAACCTGCCACCATCCCTGGCAAGAGGGACAGGGCCACCCTCCCGCTCCCTGTCCCGGAATCTGCTTCTGCTGGGGCTTCTGCTGCTCAGGCTCGCTCTTCTGGTGTTGGAGCTTCTGCTGAAGCTGCTCCTGGCGGTGGTGCTTCTGCTGGTGCTTACTCTGCTGAAGCTGCTCCTGGTGGTGGTGCTTCTGCTGGTGCTTACTCTGCTGAAGCTGCTCCTGGTCCTGCTCGTCCTGCTCATGCTCCGGGACTTGCTCGTCCTGCTCATCCTGCTCATGCTCCTGGTCTTGCTCATCCTGCTGGTCCTGCTCGTGCTCCTGGTCCTGCTCGTGCTCCTGGTCTTACTGGCGCTGCTGGTGCTTACTCTGCTGCTGTTGATCCTGGTCCTGCTGCTGCTGCTGCTGCTGCTGAACCTGCTGGTGCTGCTGGTGCTGCTGCTGGTGCTGGTGCTGCTGCTGCTGATGATGATATTTATGATCCTCCTGCTGCTGCTGCTGCTGCTGCTGATGATGATGATGATGATGATCCTTCTGGTGCTGCTGCTGGTGGTGGTGTGGAGGAGCAGCCCCTACTACCTGGGAGCCCCTCTGATGAGGGCCCATCTGGTCCTGCCAAAGGGAGGAAGAGGCATATGCGGGGACGGGAGAGGAGGCAATATTTTATTGAGGAGGAACACGAGGATGAGGTGCTGGAGTGGCTGAGAGAGAATGACTATCTGTGGCGGAAGGGCCACCGGCTGTACAGGGACACCAAAAGGAAGCAGGCTGCTTGGAGAGAGAAGGTGGAGAGTATGGGCTACACTTCGGAGGTGCTCCTCGGCTGGTGGAAGCACAAGCACACCTGGTACGGGAAGCTGCACCTCAAGAAATCTGGCCAGGCCATGGTTAAGCTGACGGACAGAGAGACCTACGTCATGGCCAGGTGCAGCTTCCTGGAGGGTGAGATCCGCCACCGAGGAGCACCAGGAACCCCTCTCACTACCCTCTTTCTCTGGCAGCCTGCTGAGAGCCAGTCCTCTTCCGGCCAAGAGTCAGTCCCTGTCTCCAGGCAGGTTTCTGTGGAGTGTGCCATGGCAGAGAACCCATGGACAGGTGTTGTAACCGTGGTGGAGCACATGGAGAACTCCCTGCTGTGGTGGGAGAAAGGAGACGTCACGTCCACCACAGCCATAGCCGTAGCCACACACACGCCCAGCTCCACCTCCACAGAAAGGCAGAGAGCCAGACAGCAGGAGGGGCAGAGCCACACTGTCCTGCTGGAGATCAGGGACACCATCCGCACCAGCATAGATCTCCTCTCTAAGCTGGTCCACACCGACTCCTCATCCTCCAACCGCAAGCCCTTCCTCACCTATGTCAACCAGACCCTCAGGGACATGGCGGAACCCCAGTACCAGGTGGTGAAGGACCGGATCACCGATCTGCTTCACAACCCTCCAGACCCAGAGGAACCTGCTCCCACCCAGTCCAGACCTGCTCCTCCACCCTAGGTGATGTCCCTCCCATTCCAAGGCTTCCCACAGGCCCTCACCTACCAGGGCTAGGGCTACCAGGAGGTCCAGCAGCACAGGCAGCAGCCCTTCCCAGTCCAGACACAGAGTCATCGGGTGACACCGTTGCCACTGGTTCCACTGATGCCACCGATGCCACCCATGCCAATGATGCCAACGACAACAGCGAAGCCACCCACGCCACCGATGCCACCCATGCCAGTCTTCACCCAGCTGCAGACCAGACAGCCCCACTACACTACTCCTTCCTCCACCCCAAAGCCAAGCCCAGCCTCAGTACATCTGTCATCAGTACTGGGGATGACACCCCATGGCATGGAGGAAGGACCTCTCAGCATCACAGGTCGGAGCCAGTTGTCCGAGAGCTTTCTCAACACACCGTCACCTGTTGTCCTCTCAGGGCCAGGGACCCCAATGACAACTCAGACCAGCACTGCAGCAGCACCCACCTCCACAGCACCTGGACCCTTCACTCCTGAGACTGGGCACACCTCCGAGTGACCAAGAGGAGTGCCAGAGACTGGCTGGCTGGCTACCTGTGGACTTTATTTGGACACTTGACTTAGGTCATTTTTCTTTTACAGCTTGTTGTTCAATAAAGTTTATCTTTGATTCACACACTTGCTTCATTTCTTTTTTTTAATAAAGTCTTGGTGGAAACTTTTAAAATTGGTTTAAGCCTTTGCATGCTTGTGGGATGGGTTAAGATAGCAGTGGGGTGGGCAGGGATACCTGTGGGATAGGTAATAGCTGTGGGGACAGATAAACCTCCAGTGTAAGCATAATGGGATTATATGGTCCACCCTCCCAGGTGCCACACCTATGGCCCTTTATTATCAATAACAATGTAATAATCATCAATACATGTCAGCACAAACACAACTTTTTATTAAATGCCCTGTTCATTGTAGGCCCAATCTCATCAGTGACTTTCATGGCCCAACATACATGGCCCAATCTCATCAGTGTGATGAGACAGGCTGAAGGAAGCATCCATTAATCATCTATCATCCTGTCTTGCCACTCCACTGCTCCAGCTGGGGAGTTGCACCAGTGTCTTAGGAGGTTGCGCTGCTTCTTCCCTTCACGTGAGGCTCGGTTGGGGCCTTGCACATCCTCAGTGTCTATCAGGTTTCGCCCTTGCCTCCATTCCCCAGGCTCCATGTCCCCATTGCCTTGTTGGAGGTCCACAAGCCTGTTCTGCAAGACTGGGTAGTGGGTGCGCATGAGATTGTGCAGGATGCAGCAAGCTTCCATGATCCTCCTCACAGGCTCTGGGCGATGTTGCATGGTGGTGAGAAGTACTTGGAACCTGTTGGCCAGGATGCCAAAGGCATTCTCCACCACCCGCCTTGCCCTGGACAGCCTGTAGTTGAAGATACTCTCTTCATGGGTGAGGAGTCTGGAAGTTTAGGGCTTCATGAGGTAGGTTCTGAGGGAGAAGGCGTCATCCCCCACGATGAAGTAGGGCACATCTTGCGTATTGTTGGGCAGGGGGTCTGGATCTGGGAAGCCCATGATGAGGTTGCCTTCCAGCCCCTCCTTGAGGTCACTGGCGTTGTATACCTGGGCATCTGAACATGAGCCATTGCCTGAAGCATTGATGTACATGAACTTGTAGTCAGCATCGACCAGGGCAAAGAGGACGATGCTGAAGAAGCCCTTGTAGTTGAAATAAGTTGAGCCCGACTTGGGTGGTGCTTTGCAGGCCACATGCTTGCCATCTATGGCTCCAATGGTGTGTGGGAAGTTCCACCTCTGATATCACTGCTCTGCAACTTTCTTCCATCCTTCTTCAGTGGAGGGGCACTGGAGGAGCTCCTCCAGGTATTCTTCCATGATGGCCTGCACCACTTCTCTGACCACAATGCTGATGGTGTTGTGTGGCACCCTCCAGCCGTACTGCATGCTCCTGTAGGTGGTCCCGGAGGCCAGGTGGCGCAGAGTGAGTGCCACCTTGAGCCCAGGTTCCAGGCTGGGCTGGAAGTTGGTGTTTGCCTTGGTCAACCTGGGTGTCATCCACTGCACAACTTCGTCAAATATGGCTGGAGGCATCCTCATGAAGTTCTAGAATGCCCGAGTGTCTTCGTTCCTGAGCTCCACCATAAGCTTGTTGTACAGTCCGTACTCTGCTCTTCTCCCGATCCATCTTCGGACGCATACGCTTCTTGGCTGCCTCTTTTTCTTCCCGTAGTAGAGTTCACAGAGCCTGTAGATGGCTTCGCACTGTTGCAGAAGGATGGTGGCTGCCAAAAGGACTATGTTACAATCCATGGTGGACATGACTGGATGCTGTGGAAGAGCAAGAGTCAGATGAAGGCTGCAGAGGTCTGCACAGCTGGGCTGCTGGGATGCAAGTGAGATTCAGGTGAGTTGCTCCCCCTTTTTATAGGCAGTATAGGTGTCCCTTTGCATCCTCTAGGCATCCTCTAGGCATCCTCTAGACATCCTTAATATCCGAGATAGGTCCCCTCTGCGAACGTTTTTTCCGTTTTAAACACTTTGTTTCCGTGCTGCATCCGTTCTGCATCCGTTCTGCATCCGTTCCTCATCCGTTCCGCTTCCTCCCTGCATCCGAGCGGATGCGAGTTGCGCGAATGCGGAACAGATGCCTAGCGGATATAGCGGATGCGTAACGGATGCAGAAAGGATGCCTAGCAGATGCCTAGCGGATGCAGAACAGACAAATTGGATACATTTTCTGCGCAAAAGTTTTGAGAAGCTCAAAACTTTCTGAGCAGATGAAACGTCCATAAACGGATGCTGGACGGATAGAGAGGAAGCAAAAGGGAGGCAGTGAGTACAGAACGGATACACCGCATTAACAAACAAATGGCAAGCTTTTTTGTCCGTTTTACATCCTCTTTGCATCCATTGGTGCAGTGTGACAGGGGCTTAAACATACAAATGTAGCCAGCAAAAGAATCAGATTATTTGGTGAGACTTTCAGTGTACACAACTTTTAGATGCAGCATCTTGTGAGCTAAAATTAGCTTTTTAAGAGCAAAACACATAAGGAACATTGCAACCTAAGAGACTGTTCCTCCAAAACAGAATTTTCACAGCAGAAAGTTGCAAATAACTAAGTATCTCCAGGCAAGAGTTATCATTTTACAGGAAGAGTTTCTTCTGTTCCTTTGGCAGTTTGATGACAACAGACCTGTTGAATCCAAAAAGAAAGATATGGTTGTAAGGGATAACTATTAAAATTTTTCACAGTAAGGAAAAAGAATCAATGACTGACAGAGAGAATGATGGTTTTTTCTCTGCTTCACAATAAGAAACTTGTTTTTCTCTATCTTCTGCTTGTAAAAGTATGTGGCATCTTCAACATGGTCTTGGTAACTTCATAAGAAAGACTTATGGACCAAATCAAATCTATCAGCCAGATGTTCCCAATCAGAACTGAAGATGGAATGAATCCAAGTTTATAACACCCAATTAAGCCCATGTCACACTGGCCAACGGATGAAAAAAGAACACAGCGGATGAGCAAAATGTTCCATCCATTTTTATCCGCTCTCAAAAGGGGCAAAAATTTGCATAACCGGAGCGGATAACATGGACGTGGGGAGGATGCAGGGCAGATGCAAAGCGGATGCGGAACGGAAGCCCAGCGGATGGAAGCGGATGAGAGCGGATGGCGCATCCACTAGGCTTCCGGGGGGGCTCAGCAAAGCGGACGCGGAACGGATACAGTGGATGCAGAATGGACGCCGAATGGATGAAGCGGATGCACAGCGGATGCACAGCGGATGCACAGCGGATGCACAGCGGAAGCCTAGTGGATGCCTGGCATAAATTGCACATGCGGGGAGGATGAATTGCGTCAGCCCCACGGATATAACGGAAGCAGCTCGGAAGCAGGTCACCATTCAGAGGAAAGACCTGCTGCCGGAAGGATTGGCTGCCTTGCCTGCCCTGCCTGCATGTCTGCCTGCAAGCCTTGCTGCCAGCCTTGCTGCCACCCTCCCTGCCAGCATTCCTGCCAGCCAGCAATCCCACAACCATGCTGAAGCACAGCAAGCCTCAGCCATCTGCTGCCAGCCCTTGCAAGAGGGACAGGGCTACCATCCCGCCCCCTGGCCCTCACTCTGGTTCTTCTGGGGCTTCTGCAGCACGGGCTCACTCTTCTGGGGCTGGGGCTTCTGCTGCTTCTGCTTCTGGAGGAGCTGATGACAAGCACTCCAGCACCAGCCACCTCCACAGCACCTGCACCCTTCACCCCTGAGACTGAGCGACCAAGAGGAGTGCCAGAGAGTCATTTTTGTTTTATAGCTTGTTGTTAATAAAGTCTATTTTTGATTCACACACTTGCTTCATTTCTTTTTTTAATAACGTCTTGGTGGAAACTTTTAGAAATGGTTTAAGCCTTTGCATGCTTGTGGGATGGGTAAGGATAGCAGTGGGGTGGGTTAGGATACCTGTGGGATGGGTAATAGCTGTGGGATGGGTTAGGATAGCAGTGGGATGGGCAGGGATACCTCTGGGATGGGCAGGGATACCTTTGGGATGGGTAATAGCTGTGGAATAGATAAACCTCCAGTGCAAGCATAGTGGGACTGGATGGTCCACCCTCCTAAGTGCCACACCTATGGCCCTTTATTATCAATAACGATATAATCAATCATCCACACATGTCAACACAAACACAACTCTTTATAAAACACCCTGTTCATTGTAGCCCAACCAAACATACATGGCCCAATCTCATCCGTGTGATGAGACAGGCTGAAGGAAGCATCCATTAAGCTTGACAGCTTAACAGGATCTATCATCCTGTCTTGCCACTCCACTGCTCCAGCTGGGGAGTTGCACCAGTGTCTCAGGAAGTTGTGTTGCTTCTCCACCTCATGTGAGGCTGTGTTGGGGCCTTGCACATCCTGAGTGTTGATCAGGTTTTGCCCTTGCCTCTATTCCCCAGGCTCAATGTCCCCATTGCCTTGTTGATGGTCCACAAGCCTGTTCTGCAAGACTGGGTAGTGGGTGCGAATGAGATTGTGCAGGATGCAGCAAGCTTCCCCGATCCTCCTCATGGTCTCTGGGCTACGCTGCATGTTGGTGAGAAGTACCTGGAACCTGTTGGCCAGGATACCAAAGGCGTTCTCCACCACCCGCCTTGCCCTGGACAGCCTGTAGTTGAAGATCCTCTCTTCACGGGTGAGGTATTTGGAGGTGTAGGGCTTCATGAGGTAGGTTGTGAGGGAGAAGGCGTCATCCCCCACAATGAAGTAGGGCACATCTTGCGTGTCATTGAGCAGGGGGTCTGGATCTGGGAAGCCCATGATGAGGTTGCTTTCCAGCCCCTCCTTGAGGTGACTGGCGTTGTATACCTGGGCATCTGAAGATGAGCCGTTGCCTGAAGCATCAATGTACATGAACTTGTAGTCAGCATTGACCATGGCGAAGAGGATGATGCTGAAGAAGCCCTTGTAGTTGTGATAAGTGGACCCCGACTTGGCTGGCACTTTGCAGGCCACGTGCTTGCCATCTTTGGCTCCAACGGTGTGGGGGAAGTTCCACTTCTGATACCACTGCTCTGCAACTTTCTTCCATCCTTCTTCAATGAAGGGGCACTGGAGGAGCTCCTCCTTGTATTCTTCGATGATGGCCTGCACCACTTCTCTGACAACAAAGCTGATGGTGCTGGGTGGCACCCTCCAGCCATACTGCATGCTCCTGTAGGTGGTCCCTGAGGCCAGGTGGTGCAGAGTGAGTGCCACCTTGAGCCCAGGTTCCAGGCTGGGCCGGAAGTTGGTGTTTGTCTTGGTCAACCTGGGTGTCAGGTGCTGCACAACTTCGTCAAACATGGCTGGAGGCATCCTCATGAAGTTCTGGAACGCCCGAGTATCTTCGCTCCTGAGCTCCACCATCAGCTTGTTGTACAGTCCGTCCTCTGCTCTTCTGGCGAACCATCTTTTGACCCAGACTTTTTTTGGGTGCCTCCTTTTCTTCCCGTAGTAGAGTTCACAGAGCCTATAGATGGTTTTGCACTGTTGCAGAAGGATGTTGGCTGCCGAAAGGACTTTGTCACAATCCACAGTGGACATGACTGTGGAAGAGCAAGAGTCAGATGAATGCTGCAGAGGTCTGCACAGCTAGGCTGCTGGTCTGAAAGTGAGATGAAGATGAGTTGCTCCCCCTTTTTATGGGCAGTATAGGTGTCCCTTTGCATTCTCTAGGCATCCTCTAGGCATCCTCTAGACATCCTTAATATCCGAGGTAGGTCCCCTCTGCGAACGTTTTTTCCACTTTAAACACTTTGTTTCCATTCTGCATCCACTAGGCATCCGTTCTGCATCCGTTCCGTGTCCGTTCCGCTTCCTCCCTGCATCCGGGCAGATGCGAGTTGCGTGGATGCGCAGCGGATGCCTAGCGGATATTGCGGATGCGTAACAGATGCAGAACGGATGCGTAGCGGATGTGTAGCGGATGCAGAACGGACGAACTGGATACATTTTCCGCGCAAAAGTTTTAGGCCGCCCAAAACCAAAGATCTATATATATATATATATATATATATATATATATATATATATATATATGTTTTCTGAGGTTTTTGCGGGTATTTGTATGTGGATCTTTCGTTATTCGGGTTTTCTCCCACGTAGAATTGGAAGTATCTAGGCAACGTTTCGATGAAGTCTCATTCATCATCTTCAGGCTTGTTTCTTCAGCTCTGTGCTTCTCAGAGTAATGTGAGCTTGCAGCTGCTTCTTCCTTTTAACTGCTAGTGGGAGTGTGACTTGATTGGGTGGGGGTTTGGTTGTGTTCTGATTGGTAGGGGGGTTGGCTGTGTTCTGATTGGCTAGGGGTGTGTTCTGCTTAGGTGGGGGCTTGGTTGTGCTCAGGTTAGTCTTAGTTACTGGGGGATTTGAGCTGGTGAGCTGTGATCTTGTTGTTTGGCTTCATGTTCGTGGTCGTGCCACATCTTCATGGTGGGTGTCAGTTTGCTTCTTGTATGGGTCAGAGGGGTTTGAAGCGGGTAGTGGTGCAGCTGCAGTATGGTTTCTGGTTCGTGGTCGTGTCTCCTCTTCTGTGTGGGTGTGAGTCTTTTTTCTGTGTGGAAGTGTGGTGGTAGCATCTTGTGTGGCACTTGCGGGTGTGGGTCTGGTGTCATTCTTCATGTTAGTTACTCGTTTATTAATGAGGGCAGGTTTCCAAATGGTTGGTAGGCGGGAGGTATCATCTCGTCTATTCATGCTGTGTGGGCGTTTCTCTATCTCTATGGCTTCTCTGATTATTCTGTTGTTGAAGTGTTCAGTTTTGGCGATAGTTCTGGTATTTTTAAAGTCAATTTCATGTCCTGTGGCTTTGAGGTGTTGGACCATGGACGAGGTCAGTTCTTCTTTTTTGATTGAGTTTTTGTGTTCTCCAATGCGTGCACTAATTCTTCTGTTAGTTTGTCCTATGTATGTGGTGGGGCAGGCAGTGCAAGGGATTTCGTATACTCCTTGGTTTTCTAACTCGATTTTGTCTTTAGGTTTTCTTAGGATGGTGGATATTTTTCTGTTTGTGCAGAATGCTGTTTTAATGTTGTGTTTTTGGAGGATCTTGCTGATTTTGTCTGTAGTGCCTTTTATATATGGGAGGAGGGCTTTGCCATTCTCTTGTTCTCTGTCTTGGCTTTTGGTTGGGGTTTCTTTTTGGATTAGGTGGGTAATCTTCTTTTTTGGGAATCCATTGGCTGTAAGTACATTAGTGAGAGTGTGTAGTTCGGTTTTTAAATGTTGTTCATCGGCTAAGCATTTTGTTCTGGAGATGAGTGTCTTGGCTACGGAATTGATCTGTGCTGGGTGGTGGTGTGAGAGTGCATGTAGATAGCGGTTTGTATGTGTTTTCTTCTGGTAGATGGTGTGTCCTAGGGAGCCATTGGATTTTTTGTATACTAAGACATCTAGGAAGGGAAGTTGATTGTTGGCTTCTGTTTCCATGGTGAATTGTATTTTGGG
>BLBF01000044.1:13246892-13259070 GCA_015471245.1 Laticauda colubrina | reverse complement strand
TGTGTGTGTGTGTGTGTGCATAAAATTAAGGAGAAACATCATTAAGTATATTAGATTTTTAATGATAAACTGAAGTGATTAGAATAAGATAAAAGGGAAGAAATAAATGGAAAACACAGAAGGGAGGTGATACAACGGGTGATAATATTTAAAGACTTTCTTAAGAAAATAGGTAGATTTGGGAAGCCTAAGATGTCCACCACTACAACTACTGCTAAGATTGGGAAGAAAACAACATCCAACCCAACATCAACGATAATATCACCAGCAGGATAATGTTCAATAGAGAACATGCTGAATCCTGAGAAGGTTAGTCAGGTATCAAATATGCAAACTATTCAAATGGCATTAACAACGATACAGAAACAATGGTGAGAAACCACGCAGACTTTTAAACTGAAATGGGGGAAATGAAAGGTAAAATATGGAAACTAGATGAGAAGATAAGCACAATCCAACAAACAGTAGTAAAGATGGAACATAAAATGAAAGCAGTGGAGTCAAAGGTTGAACAAACAGATAAGAAAGTAGAATCAATAGAAGAGAAATTAATGGGGGAGAACAGGAAATTAGAAGAGGTAATTGCATATTTGGAGATGGAAAAGGCTGGTTTCTTCCTCAGATTTCAGAATGTAATAGAAAAAAGGGGGGAGGACTTGCCCAAATAAATGACAGATCTGATAGCAGAAACATTACAAAAAGAGGGCCAAGAGGTTTGAAGAGAAATCGACGAGGTATATAGAATATATACAATATGTATTCAAGACGTTTTAGACTTCCAAGAGAGGTTCATATAAAATTCTCAAAGAAACAACTGAGAGATGAGATATACAAAGTGGCAAGAAAAGAACTGCTGATATTTAAGAGAACAGAAATTGTAACATTGAAACAAGAAGAATAAGGGAACATAGAAAGAAATACAGATTCCTGGCCACCCAACTGAATAAGAATAATATTCTGTTCAAATGGTTCATCCCAGAGGAAAGTTAATATCATGGCAGGTAAAAAAATTTAAAATAGACAGTATAGAAAAAATGAAGGAATTCTTTGAACTGTATGTGGTATTAGGAGAAGGCCAGAACAGCAAAGAGGAAGTGGAAAGTAGGAGAGAAGAAGATCAGGTGGAAGAAAGAGAAACAGAACAAGAGGAAAGAGAGCAAGAAGAAGTGGAAAGAGAAGGTGTAAGAACGAGACACCAAACGGGAGCAAACAAGCTTCAACAAGAAACAACTACAGAGTAAGATGGCAGAAGAAATCAGACTGATTTCCATTAACATCAACGGTTTAAATTCACAATTTAAGAGGAAAAAAATGAAGCTAAACTGTAGAAATTGAACTTAGATATTATATGCCTTAAAGAAACACATATCCAGAAACATCTAACATAAACTGTTAGAAGCACCAAAGTTGGGAGATTTATACATATCTCTAGCCCAACAAAAAAAGAGGGGGATAGCAATAAATTAGGAAACATTTACAAGTAAAACAAGTATATGCAGATGAGAAGGGTAGGATTTTGATGTTAGAAGTTTATATAAATTATAAGAACATGTTATTGACAGTGATATGTGCACCGAACGAGAAACAAGAAAAAATTTATACTAAACTATACAGAAAATTTGTAGAATAGGAATATGAGAACATATGCCTGCTTGGTGATTTCAATGCAATAGCAAATTTCGGAAAAGATTACAATAATGAAAATCCAGGGGGAAAAAGGAAAAGGAAAACATTACCAAAAGTATTCTATCAAATGGCAGAAGAATTAGGATTAAAAGATATATGGAAAGAAAGGAATCCAGAGAAAAAACAGTATACTTACTATTAAGCACCACACACATCATGGTCAAGATTGGATATGTTATGGACAAATGGGGAAATCAAACGTAATATAAAAGAAATAGAAATTGAATCTAGCATATTTAGATTCAAATATTGGATCATAATCCCATTAAAATAATTTGGAAAGGATTGAAAAAAAAACAGAAGATGGATGCTAAACAAGGAGATCCTAAAAGAAAAAGAATGTGTTAAGACTATGAAAAAAGAATTGGAGTTCTTTCTGAAGGAAAATGAAAAACAATAAACATCAATTCCAAACCTATGGGACATGACTAAAGCATACATCAGGGGCCTAGCAATTTCATATAATACACGTAGATACAAGGGAATAAAAGGAAAATAATCTAAACTACTGGATACTCTTAAGGAGTTAGAAAAAAAATGAGAAAAAACACCACATAATAAGACAGCAAATACAGAGAGGATAATGATTAGACATAAATTGAACATGTTAGCACAAGTTGAATGGGTATAGGACATGAAAAAAATAAAACAGAATTATTTTGAACACACGAATAAGCCGGGAAGGTGCCTAACTTATAGACTTAAGAAAGAAAAAGAAAAAAGAGCAATCCAACAATTGAAGGATGCTGATGTTATGCTACAACATCAAACTGAAAAGAAAAAACATATTGTTAAAAGTTTTTTTGAGGAATTATATCGTAGGGAAGACGTACTAGAGGGAAATATCCAACATTACTTAGAAGGAAAAGGGCTACCTGTGATCCCAGAAGAGGATAAAGAAGAGATAAACAGGGAAATAACATGAAGAGAACTGCAAGAGGCAATCCTGAAAGAGAAAAACAATAGGACACCAGGACCAGATGGTCTCCCAGGGGAACTGTATAAAACGCTCCAAGAAAAATTAGAAATGCAATTATTAGAACTCTATAATGAGGTACTGATGACAGCAAAATTACCTAAGTCATGGGGGGAGACATACATAAAATTGATTTGGACCATCAATTGATTCAAAATTATAGACCCATATCCCTTTTAAATGTTGATTATAAAATATTTATGTCCATAATGGCAGAAAGATTGAAAAAAAACCCTTAATCAGATCATTCATAGTGACCAAAACGGATTCTTACCAAATAGATAAATTAAAAATAATACCAGAATGGTATTGAATATAATAGAATATTATGAAGCAAACCTAGGAAAATAATTGGCAATGGTCTTCCTCGATGCACAAAGGCATTTGACAATGTTAATTGGCAGTTCATAATACAACAATTAAAAAGCATGCAATTTGGCAATAAATTCATTAAATTGTTTTCGACAATTTATACAACACAGATGGCCAGTGTAATAATGAACGGTGACAGAACAGAAACATTTAAGATGTTTCCATTAACATCTGTTAACAAGGGAGTAAGGCAGGGATGCCCACTGTCACCCCTTCTTTTATTCTTACCTTAGAAAACTTATTGGAAAACGTTAGGAAAAATGTAGAAATCAAAGGGGCTTTAATTAAACAGGAGCATTATAAGATACAGGCATTTGCCGATGATATAGTATTTTTTCTGGAAGATCCAGAGGATACGGGAGTAAAATTAATAAAGGAAATAGAGGAATTTGGCAAGCATGCAGGCCTTAAGATAAATAAAAACATAACAAAATTATTGACTAAAAACTTAAAAGATAAGCAAAAAAAAAAGAATTAGAAGGAAAATTGGGAAAGTGTGAAAAAGGTAAAATATTTAGGCATTTGGTTAACAGCAAAATGCTCTTCAATCAAAAAAGATAACTATGACAAATTAATAATACAAATCAAAGAAGAATTGGAAATGTGGGGGGAATTACAGCTATCACTACTGAGGAAAATTGCGGCAATTAAAATGTCTACCCTACCAAAAATACTATATCTTTTTCAAACTGTACCAATAAGATTGGATAAAACCTTTTTTAGAGAATTAGATCGAATAATAAGTAAGTTTGTTTGGATTGGAAAAAAGCCAGGATAGAAATGAAATTATTACAGGACAAAAGAAAAGGGGGTGGCTTTGGACTCCCTGACTGGGAAATGTATTATCAGGCTGCGACTATGGTATGGATTAAAGATTAAATCAACCTGGAAAATAGAAGAGTATTGTCGATAGAGAGTCACGACTTGCAGAGAGGGTGGCATAGTTTCCTATGAAATGGGAAATGTAAACAGTATGCATATTTCCAGACACACATGATTAGAGAGTCATTGATTTGGACATGGAACAAGATTAAAAAGAATCATTATATTAAAATACTGAACTGGTTGTCAACTATGGAAGCACAAATCTATCCAAATGCAATGGATCAGGGAAAAAGAGGAATTACAAAGACCTATTAGACACACAAGGAAGATTAAAAATGAGACAAGAATTACAACAACAAAATATAAAGATAGATTGGTGGCCACACCAAATTCAGAAGGACAAAGAACAATTTGGTTTATGCATGGAAAAGCATCAGTTAGATAAAATTCTACAAGACATGGAAAAGAAAATGATTTCAAGAATATATAACTTTCTACTAGACTTTAAAATGGAAGAGGAGGTGGTCAAAGAGACAACAGTGGTATGGGTGAAAAATGTTGGCCACAATATAGACCTGGAAAATTGGGAGAGAATGTGGGGATCAAATTACAAACTAATTTCATCCACAGCATACAAGGAAAATCAAGACAAAATATTCTACAGATGGCACCTTCCCCTCGCGAGACTGGCAAAAATGTTTAACTCAGACCCAAATTTTTGGAAATGTGGAAAAGAAAAAGGCACTGATTTTCATAAATAAATGGACATGCCAAGTGGTGGACATAAATAAGTGGTGGACATGCCAAGAAGTGAAAAAATATTGGAATACAATTAGACAATGGACAGAAGAAATCACAAATCAGAAAACTGAATTTAATCCGGAAACTTTTTTATTAGGTATAATAACACAAAAATGCAATAAAACAGACAGATATATTATGTTACATATATTAACAGCTGCAAGGATTTCGTATGCACAACTCTGGAAGGAAAAAAGGGTTCCACTGGAAGGCATGGTCATTAAAAAAATAATAGATTGTATAGAGATGGATAGGCTAACAATGAAAATAAAAGACAGAGAAGATTCAATTTATTAACAGCCTGGGGTGCCTGATATGAGTGGTTTAGAAATAAAAAGAAAATAAAATGGCAATTAGGAAAAGAATGAGGAAATATGTAAATATGTAAATATACCATGGAGAAGATTGAGATGTAAGGATAAAAGATATTGATTTATAGTAAGTGTTCTATATTAGCATACTCGAAATACCCCAATCCGATTGGTCCAGAAATACTACAAACTGATTGGTTGAAGGAAGCACTGTGATTGGCTCACTCTGAATCAACTGCGATTGGCTGGGTCGAGCACAGGAGATTCAGAGATCCGTCATTGGCCAGCGAGCCATGAGCAATCCATATATAAAGGGTTGCCATGGCTCCGAGGTCTAGCACGGATTGATACAACAAATAAAGAGCTGAAAAGTCACACTGGTCTCAAGTCTCTTTCCTGCGATCCAACACTGGTGATGAGGATGGGATCCTGAGACAAAGAGACCAGTCGAGCACGTGGCAACCAGAGCTGAACAAATGATGAGATGGCTGGCAGCAACTCGCCACCCGCACCATTCGATCAGGCGGCTGAGAACTGGGAATTATACATCGATCGATTGCTCATGTTCCTCGAGAGCAACAACCTGAAGGACGCCAACGATCATAGGAAGAGATCCGTGTTCCTGATACACTGTGGGCCTGCAGTGTTCAAGATGGCCAAAGCGCTGGCCAGACCCCAAGACATGAAGGAGATGGCATGGACAGACCTGGAACAGCTGCTAAGGAACCATTACACACCAGCCGTACCGAACCTCATCCGGAGGCATGAGTTTTATAGGAGGGATCAGAAAGAAGGTGAAAGTATTGGAGACCTCGTGGCCGCCCTAAGGAACTTCGGGGGTGCATGCGGATTCTCCGACATGGACGAGGCTATGAGAGACCGTGTGGTTCTTGGATTAAGAGATCCCGTGCTCCAGAGCCAACTGCTGGCGCAAACGAACATCACAGTCACCGAAGCCATCACTGAAGCCACCGCAGTTGAGGCAGCAAAAAAATCAGCAGCAAAAATGTGGCAGATGAATATGCGAGACCAACAACTACCCACGGAAGCCAACCCAGCCCCAGACAAAAGACCAGAGGCAAGCCAGAAGACCACGACCACATACCATGGGAACATCAATTCTCCTTCTGAGACCAAAGATGAGGATGAGGAAGAGATCCACAGACTTCAGTCGGAACAGGACTGACAGGAGCGGAGAGGTTGTAAGTTGGGGTTTCAGTGAGCCGGGTGTGGAGGGAACCACCCCCGTTCAGATTGTCGGTTCCTAGATGCTATATGCCGGCACTGTGACAAAAGGGGGCACATTGCAAAAGTCTGCCGAAACAAGAGGACTTACAGCCTGAGGTGACGCAGCAGCACCACCACCCCCAGCACCAGAGACTGGCATGCAGAGAACTGGTGAACAAGCGGCAGGAACAAGCGACTCAGCGAAAACTGCCAGAAGGAGGAGACCCACCAGAAGGTTACCATTGGGCACTCGAACACAACTGATGCCCGAAAAGTGCACGAGCAGGTCAAAATTGAAGGCCAGCAGTGCAACATGGAGGTGAATTCCGGATCCTACCTCTCCATGGTCTCCTGGAAAACACTCAAGCATCTGGTACCCAGCATATGCAGATGGGAGTTGGAAAGCCAGAGACTGACCCTAAAAGATTACCAGGGGAACCGGATCCCCTTGGTCGGAATCGGACATTTTCACATAAATTTCAAAGGACACACAGAGGTACTCCCACTGACCATCATGGATAGAGACCACCCAAGCCTGCTGGGACTGGAATGGTTCGCTCCATTAGGGATCGAGGTGACTGGCATTAACCACATCGATGAAACGGACTGGGAGGAGAACCTCATGAAAGATTTCCAGGAGGTCTTCAACAGCGAACTAGGCAAATACCGGGGGTCCCCAATATCATTCAACTTGAACCCCAATATTGCCGCGATCCGCCTAAAACTGAGGCAAGTCACATTCACCCTCAAGCCTAAAATCAATGAGCAATTAGACAAACTCATCGCCCAAGGGGTCCTGGAGCCGATAGACCACACACAGTAGGAAACCCCAATAGTCACCCCGATAAAACCGGACAGGTCAGTGGGAATCTGCGGTGACTACAAGGCCACCCTCAACATGCGCTGCAGCAGAGTGCTTACCCCATCCCAGCGGGACACCACCTCCTACACTCACTGGGGGGAGAAAAAGGCTTCACAAAGCTTGACCTGGCACAGGCATACCAGCAGCTGCCAGTCGATGTTGAGACTGCTGAGACGCAAACCATTGTGACCCACCGGGGGGCATTCCTGGAGGCTCCAGTTTGGTGTCAGTGTGGCACCAGAGTCTAATGGAACAACTATTGCAGGGAATAAAAGGAGTGGTGCCCTACTTCGATGACGTGCTGGTGTCAGAGAAGAACAAAACCCAATTGGGGAGCCGCCTCAGGGAAGTCCTGCAAAAATTTAAAGACACAGGACTAAAAGTAAAAAAAGAGAAGTGCCGACTATGCACAGAAAAAGTCGAGTTCCTGGGGTACCTGGTTGACAAAAACGGAATCCACCCCACTAAGAAGAAGGTTAAAGTCATCAAGGAAGCTCTGAGACCACAGAATAAAACGGAATTGCAGGCTTTCCTAGGACTCATTAACTTTTATAATGTTTTCTTGCCCCAGAAGGCGACAACGGTGGAGCCCCTTCATAGACCACTGGACAAGACAGCCACCTGGCCCTGGGGCAAGCGGGAAGAAACCGTGTTTCAAAAGATAAAAGACTTACTAACATCGGAATCAGTCCTCATACAGTATAGTGGAACCCTACCACTGACCATGACCTGCGACGCTTCACCCTTCGGCGTCGGAGCCATCCTAAGCCACACTCTGCCAGATGGGAGAGAAGTGCCAATCGCATTCTTCTCCAAGACATTGTCCAGGGCAGAGAGGAATTATAGCCAGTTGGACAAGGAGGCACTAACAGCGATCACCGGTGTGAAGCGGTTCCATGAATACCTATATGGTAGGACTTTCTCACTTATCACTTATCACTGACCATAAACCGCTCCTAGGAATACTGGCAGGGAACAAGGCCACCCCAAACATTTTGTCACCCTGGAGGACAAGGTGGTCCGAATTCCTTGCCGCCTACAATTATCAATTAATACACCGACCAGGAAAAAGCATCTCACACGCAGATGCACTGAGCCGCTCCCTCCTACCCAACCAGGAAGATGACCTGGCACCCACCATGTCTATACTACAGATAGAAACACTACCCAACCCACCCATGACTGTGCCAGACATTGCCAGAGAGACTATTAAAGACAAGAACTGGCACGAGTTTTGAACTGGGTGGAAAAAGGGTGGCCAGAAACCGATGGCGGCGAACACTTTAAACCCTTCCGGAATGATTTAATGTTTCTATAATTAAGTGTGCATATCATTAAGCTATTTGTTGGCTTTAAGTCAGACTTTCAATTTTTTTTAATGTTGCTTAGTTTGAAATCTTAACCATATTTCCATGATGTTATATTTGTTCTAAATTATAAGATACTGCAGAAACTCAGTTTGACTTGCAAATTGCAAACAAATAAAAGCTGAAATGTTTTCTTGTGAAGTGTTTCTAAAAGTCTTGCTATAATAAGGAAGAGAAGCAAGAATGTGCAAAGCCAAGGCTTATTGTACTCTGATTCACCATGCAAAATTGCATTGAAGCAGGGTTTTTTTAAAACTTATTTTATATTCGTTTTCTCTAAAACTTTTTCATCTGTCCCAGATTATTCCAGACCCTTAACATAGCACTTTGAACCTCCAGACGAGTTTGACCAGAGTTTCCATTATTGCTGTTAGTTGTTTGACCAGTTGGAGGACACAAGATGAATCTTGTAACTTAATATATTCTTTATTGTGAACAAATTTATCTGCTCTATACTTTTTTTCTTCCCAATGCATTTAGTTTCATGCTTCCATGTAGTCTTTTTGTCTACATAGAAACTTTGCTTTTATTCACATCAAAAATAGCAAAATGACTTTATCCCCTGGCTCCTCACTTTCTCTCATCTTTCCTGCATTACTGGAACTCCTGGTTCATTTTGCTGGTGTATTTACATTGCTGATATTCACGTTCACACCAATATTTTCCAGTTGACTTTTCCCTTCATTGACTGTTCTGTTTCTAGGGCATATTTTTGTTGATTGTTGCTGAGAATCAACTTTAGCCATAACTCAGGAGATTCTCCCATATCACCCCTAAATTAATTCTAAATTTTACTTTCAACCAGATTACAAATTGATTATAGTCATTGATTATAAACACGCTAGCACTTTAGAAACAAGTAATAAGATAGTACTATCAATTTTAGTTCAAAAATCCTGAATCAGGTCTCATTCAAATGAACATAAGTCCTTTTTTAATTCAATTGCATTAATTGCATCTCCCACAGTTTATAAACTATGATGGCTTATTAACATACTAAAATAATTACAGATGCTTTGTATGACATCTTAACCAGACTTTATCTGAAAGATAGAGAATTTGTGTTTCATGGTGTATGAAGCCTTCCCCCCAAGAATGAAATATTTTGGGGGATATTAAGAGGCAGAATATTATATTTTACCCCAAAGGAGAAACGGAGACACATGTTTTTATAGCCAGTTTTCCTTAATGAGCCTATTCACAAAAAACCCTACCCACATACATGAGTACATACAGAGTACATACAGACCCCTGCATGTACTCTGCCTCCTGCACATGCACCGCAGATAACCAAGATCCAGCTGGCTGGCAGGTGATGCGTGCGCAGTGATGTATTTACCATTAAGCAGACTAAGCACGTGCTTAGGGCACCAAGCCCAAAGGGGACAGCACAAAGTTGAGAATATGACTTTATTTCTACAGTATGTACATAGGAGGAGGGGCACCAATATTTGCCAGTGCTTAGGGAACCAGTGAGTCTTAATCCGCCACTGCGCACATGTGCATACGCAATGGAGCTGGGGCGATGGCTCACTTGTCCACAGAGAGGGCTCTGTGTGCCACCTCTGGCATGCATGCCATTGGTTCACCATCATGGCACCAGGGGAAAAGGAGATCTTGTGCAATTTTAACATGGACAGAGAATAGCAGATTATTGACAAATAATCTATTTCCTTCTTGCTGATCCAAAAAGGTATCTTCTTCTCTCCTGAGCACATTACCCAGACTGGAAAATGGTTCTCCTTGTTTTTAAAGCATTTAGATGGTGAAGCTACCAAATGCAAGCTAGCACTTTTCCAAGAAAAGACTAGTTGCCTATTTATAATTAATGGTGATTGAAAAAACAGTATTATTTTTATATTTTTCTAATAAATGACATTAATAAAAAATAGAAATATACATGGCCCCAGATATTTTTTCATAGGCAGCAAATATTTTCAGTACAATAGATAACAGCTTTTTATAATAAATACCCAATATTTTCCCCACCCCCAGATCACTGTGAATTGAGGAAATGAGCTGCTAAAAATAGTGGAAACAATTAAATAGAAAAGGAGGAGCATGAGATGCAAATACTGACAAATACTGCTATTGGAAAATATGGATGCCCTTGAGATTAGGCTTGATAAAGTCAATTGGGCTGAAATCCCTCCAGTGTTTTTTGATGTTGCTTCTTTATCTTATTTTTCCCTCCTACATAAGATATAGTTATCCTCAAAAGTATGCCTTTGTTATGTCCCATATGTTTTGTACTGAAGTCTTTTCCTTTCTATTTTCTTAGAGAAGAATGTCATTTCTTTTTCTGTTATTTGAATGAATACTTTATCTTTTAATGTAGATTGATTCAACAGCCATCTCACTTTTTTCTTATATCCTTTCCATTTAATCCTAACTGAGTTGTGGTCTGCCCATATAATTGGTTTTATTTCTATTTCCTGTACATTAGTACTTAGTTCTGATGACATCCATGCTATATATATCGTTGGAAAGGATTGATGGATATTTGACTAGTATGTATATTTGTTTTTCTCTGGATTTCTTTCTCTCCATGTATCTTGAATACTCATTTCCTCATATTATGGAGAACAAACTATAGCAGGGCGATCAAACTCTCAGCCCACAGGCCGGATACCTCACATGCTGGCTACACCCATGCCCGGTTTAGAGAAGACAAAAAAAGTCCTGATACATCACATGACACTGCCGTCACAACATGGGTTTGACACCCCTGTATTATGGAGAACATAGAGCTGTGGTGGCACAGTGGTTAGAATGAAGTACTGCAGCCTGACTCTGCCTACTGCCAGGAGTTCAATCCTGATCTGCTCAATGTTGATTCAATCTTCCATCCTTCGGAGGATAGTAAAATGAGAACCCAGATTGTTGAGGAGAAATATGCTCACTCTGGAAACCACTTACAGAGAGCACTATGAAGTGGTATGTCTAAGTGCTATTGCTATTATGAAAAAAATTAAACTATGTTCATAAGATTATTTCAACGGGAATCTTTTAAGGGCTTCTTCATGTAGTTATTCTTATTTGCTTACCTTAATTTTATAGGAATTAAAGAGAAGGAAAATTACTTTTATAAACAGGTTTAGAGATATGTTGTTTTGAACAGAATAGCTGTTATGACAGTAAGTTTGTGATCCTGTGTAAAATGAGGTCAATGCCTTTAAGGTTGTATTTCTTATCATTTAAGAGACAGATCTAATTGCATCAATCAGCTTATAGCACTAATTTTTCAGCAGCAATATAGCATTTATTTTTGCACAGATATAGAGGAGTAATGAGGGACTTCACAAACAGCAGGGTTTTGAAATACAATAGGTTGGTCTTTACTTGACCCAGCCATGTAGGCAGTTGGTGGAGCAATACAACATTCTCTTTCCCAGGTTCGAGGACACTGCATAGGAAAAGTGAAATTGAGAGGCGGGTCTTTTCTGCTTTAGGGGACGCAGCTGATTTCTCTAAAACGACGGCATTTCATCACTCGCAGGAAAGTCTCCACTTTGTGGAGGTCTTTCTTGAAGCAGGACAAGAGATTGTAGTTTTTCAGCAAAGCGACTTCACTTCGGAGATTAAAGTCAAATTTTTCATAGGTGGGTCTAAGCAACTGAAGGCCGCGGGAAGTACCATCCTCCACCTCCTGGAAATAGATGTTGTAGGGGGAAAGAGTAATACAAAAACATTAAGAATCTCATTCTGCTTCAAATATATATATATATATATATATATATATATATATATA
>BLBF01000044.1:13164724-13241057 GCA_015471245.1 Laticauda colubrina | reverse complement strand
CTTTATAAGTCCCACAAAATGCCACCATTTACAAAGAAGTAGAAAAGGTGAGAGTGTGCAGAGTTTTGAATAACATTGTCTAAAAATTACTGAGCAAAGACATTAAGATCAGAAGCAATGAAATACTAATATTAGCTAAGAGAATAAGCAAATAGTAAATATTTCAAAAGACAGCCTTATCTAAAGATTGTTTGGTTTGTGGCAATTCTAAGTTGATCCAATAATGGAAGATTTGAGAACATATAAAACATGTGAGGGAGGGAAAGCACTTTCCCGTATCATTTAAAAAAATAAAGTGCGACATGTCATATTCTTTTTTTTACGCTTTAATATATCCCGTGACCCCAGAGAATTCCCCATGTTGCTTTTAGATGAACTTATTCTGCTTCCAAACTGCTGAACACTCTAGCAGGAATGATGATGCAACCTATAAGTTTAGTTGACCTAAAACATGGACCACTACTTACAAATTCCTTGTAGGTATTTGTTGCGAGCTGATGGAGATGCTGTGCTCTTTGCACAGCATTGGTAAACAGACTGGAGAGTGGTATTGTGGGGAAGGCTCCTCCATCTGTCCATTGCAGAGCCAAGATAAACAAGCCAATGGTAAACATAGAGGAAGGACTACTGGTCCCTGCAGAGGAAGATGAAGAAGATTGGCTTCTTAAATAAAGATGACATATTGATAAATCTTCCACTTTAATGCATAATGAAGCACTAACTGCAAATTCTTTTCATGACTGCAAACGTAACACATGCAAAAGTTGCACACGCACAAAGGTTCCGTCTCTGCTGATACTTCAGTTGAGCAGAGCACCAGTTGAGTTTCTGGGTGGCAGAAGCAAATAGGAACCCATGTAAAACAGAAACACTGCTATACACAATCATGTTGGATTCATTATTTGAACATGCACTCCCTCTTCTTCAAACCGGCCATCACAATGCTTCTAGATGAGTTAATAAATAGGGAGCTTTGCAAGTTGCTGTTGCAGCAGTTTCACACATATATACAGTTCTTATTTTCTCCATTTTTTAGTTGAGCATTTTTTCAGATACCTGCTTGTGTCGAGTAAACCATAATTAGTAGCATTCTCTCTTTGTTTTTTGTTTCTTCCATGGGAGAATTGGGTCTCACTGCTGCTTCTATTTTATACTCACCAGTATAAAAATTTAAAATTTCAATAAAGAAAATAAAAATAATACACCCTTCTATCTCCCAAATTTAATAATAACCAGGACTTCTTTCTATATTTTGCTTAATGGATATATATTGTATGGAAAATAGGTACACAAGCTTTTTTTCAGTTTAAAGGCTGGACCTACTGAATAGTCTTATAGCTATTTCCAGCTCTCCCTTCTGTTAAAAAGTAATAACTTCCCTATTGATATTTAGAAGCTTACCTGAAGCCATGTTGTATCAGCAGATCACACAGGTGTTCTCCACTTTTCTTGTTGATGCTGCCCCTTCCATTCTGAGCTGTTTTTATACACAAATATGATAATACATATGTACACAATCATTGTTTATTCATCTCTAAAAGCTCATCAACATGCACAGATGCATATATGGAGGGATAAGCCATGTGAATGGGTAAAACAGGAATGCTGAAACCTGGATTGTAGCACTCGGAGGGATCTGAAGGAGAAATTGTGTCAGCTGTGGCCCTTGGGTCTTTATGGCAGCACCATCACAGGATTGCAATCATGGATGGCTTCTTAATAATAAATTACAACTATCACAATATATAATATATAATATGTCATAGTTGAGCAACAAAATAATCTGGCAAACTAAATCCTCCCCTTAAAAGGTGCCAATTAGAAATATGTTATGTTGAAATTAAGCCCAAGAGTGCAGCTGTCATATTCTATGGAAAAAAAGAATTTTAGAGGTATCATAGGAGCGGGGGCCATGTCTCTTGCTTTCAACCATGTGATTTCACTTGCTGAGCTAGGAACACAGTCTCAGGAGCTAATCCTCATGAGGTCCTTCACAAAACTGTTTTTTTTGGGGGGGTAGTGGTGGTGATAGATCATTTGAATTGAATTGTGTTCAGAAACTAACAGCAACTGCAGCAAGAATTGGCATGATGATTTTTGTAGAACCATCCCAGCAAAGGCTTGCATTAGAATTTGATTCTGTCTGACTCTTCTCCAATATTAGAGCACACTTACTGCTCTTTGTTGAATATTTCTTGGTTCTTTTCAGTCCTGGCCCAAGACATTTCATAACTAAAGCAGATTTCAAAACTGCAAAAAAGAATAGATTACACAGTTAGGCACCAATTTCACCCTAAACGGTCTCCTTGTCATATTACTGCCTCAAGCAGATTGCTTTTAAGAAGGAGACTTTTAAGAAGAGACTGGACAGCTACTTGATTGAAATGGTATAGGATCTCCAGCTCGAGAATGGACTGGAACAGGAGTTGGACTAGAACAGGGGTCATCAACCTTTTGGACCTCAGGGACCACCAAACTCATAATTCTAAATCCCGCGGACCACTAATATGAATTTTGAGTGATGGTGGCTTGCTGATGTAAGTCGGTCTCATATTCCAGAGCTGCAGTAGTCACAGGACTGGCCCTTTGCTCATCCCAGAGTAGCTGCTCCTCCACCCAGGTGCACCGGCCTGCCATGGAGGAGGCTGGAAGAGCTGCTCCAGGATGGCCAAAGGGCCAATTCTGTGACTACTGCAGCTCTGGAATATGGGACCGATTTTCCCACCAACACCAAGCCACCCAGCGGCAGATTTCTCTTCCCAACTATTGATCTTACCTTCCAGTTCCAACTCATGTGGCTCAACTCAAGGTAAGGTTTGCTCTAGGTTGAAAGGTAGGCGCCAATCGTTGGGCAGGCCATGTGGGCAGTGCAGCCTTTTGTTCCTGTGCATCCTGGATTAATTGCTTTGGAGGGACATTTCTCAGCACACCACCAAACTTTTCTCACAGACCATCAGTGGCCCCTTGCCCACCGGTTGGCAACCACTGGACTAGAAGTCTTCCAAGGTCCCTTCTATGAGTCTATGTTCTATACTTTGCACTGTTAATTGTCTGCTTTTCTGCTGAACAAAGTTTTCTCAGCCAAATGTGTTTGTTTCATACTGTATGTGGGGGAAGTATAGATTTATTGGTTGAATTATTAGCCCACCATTCATTCAGGAGGTCTAGGTGGAAGAAATAGCTCCCTCTACTGTTTTTCCCATATGCAAACCGTTTTCTACCCAGCAGTCTCCCTACCTGAATTTATGGAGATGCTCTTGGACATTCAAGCAGTGCTATGGAGCCTTAGGCTACTCGTCTGGGGTGAGAGTGACATATCAACAAAAGCTCCACAGCCAAACCTTCACATTTCCATTTCAAAGGATTAACTTTTGCTTCCTTCAACAATATGAAATGCTTAGATTGCGGGAAACATGTGGCCGCTGGCCAAGCAGGCCTTTTGTGTGGCTTGCTGACTGGAGAGCCACACCCACTCCCCAAATCCTACTTTAAGAATGGGTAAACTATTTTTGCCTCGGGATGCTATGCTTTACCTTTATATTCTGCCTGGAACCCCAGGAATCATGGCACCATTGGACTGATTGTAGCTAACAGGTCAGGCTTCTTTGAGGGGACTTAAAGGATGACACACAGACCTTCTTCCAAACTGGTAAAAGTAAACTTGTTTTGTGTTGATTGCGGTTGTGGTTATGAAATCGTTATTAAAAAGCAGACTGGGTGGCATGCCTGTTGGCTTTCTACCTCCCTCTCACAAATCTTTAAACGGTCTACCAATTTTGGTTTGCCACCTTTGGGAAGGGATTTGGACTGGGAAAATGGTTCTTGGAATTGGGGGAAGGGCACAAATTTCCCCACTCTGATCTAGCTAATCAACCAGGATGTTGGGGAAGAGACAAGCAGCCACACCAGGACTGGTGTTTTCATAAAAATTCAGGATGGGGAACTTTAATCTTGTACCTCCAGTACTTTGGGGTACATTATAGTTTGGTTATTGGATAATTTTATTCTTTTGTGCTGCCTTCTATATGTTTTCTAGCTCCTCCCAGTTGCCTGCATTGCCTTTTTCAAGAAGACACTTTAAAAGTCAGGTGTTTACACTGACAGAGTTCCACATCCCAAGGATTTGAACATGCACCAAAGGAAAAATTGTACTTTCAAAATATATATGCAGCGGAAAGAACAAGTATTCATGTATTCTGTGTTCTGGTTTATGTTAGGTGGATGAAAAGGCCACATTTCTTATTGTGCTGCTTTTTAATACTAATTTAAATGAATCTTAAAACAGGTCTAAAAGCTTGTTAGCTTCACACCCTAACTCTGTAAAAACATTTTTAAAAGAATAATTGTGCAATTTAAAGGCATTATTTAAAGATTTAAAACACTTTGTAAAATATTCTTCAAAGCAAGTATATTAGAAAAGTGAAAATTTCCTGAAAAATATTTCTTCACAATATTTTTATGCTGCCTATAATGCTATAATATCTCCCCCAGAATCCATCATTTAAACAATTTGATCTATGTGATCCAAGAGAAGTGTTTCTCTATTCTCATGCCTGCCTTTTGGAACAGTTTGAAATGTGGATGGCCCTGATTCTGATTCAGGAGCTTTTAAACTCAATTTTTCGCCTAAGCACTAACTCTGGATTGTTTTTGATTGGATGAAGTTGGCCATGATATGCTTTATTACTTTTAATAAAGATTTTGTCATTGTCAGACGCAAAGAATCTGGAGCATACATTAAGTTGAAGCAGAAGATTTATTGTTCAACCCTATATGCAAGAATCTAGTCAACTAAAAGTTCAACTCTACATTAACACCAAATAAGAGTCAGCGGAATTCAGGAGGGGTTGGACTTAATTTCCAGATTATTTATAGGAACGTAATGACTCTTGGCTGATGTTTAGTTCTGCCCCCCTAACTCTGGCTGCGTCTTCTCTTGCAGTCATTATATGTGATTTCCATTTGTGTGTGCTGCCCTAAATTCATTTCCTGACTTTTGCTGGGTAGTTATATAAAATGTTTGAATACATAAAGTGTACAACTTTAAAATACCTTTTGCATAATTTAAAAGTTGCTAATGATTGTTGTTGTGGAAGAAAAAACTCAGTTCTTATCCATTCCTTAAAAATCCCTTTTGGATTTTAAAAATGATAACAACCATTTTTATAATGTTTCATTAGGCACAATTATTGAATTATTATTATTGCATTATTATTATAATTATTGCATCTTTGTATACTTGAACTTAAACTTTTAGGCTTTAGCCTATTGAGGACTAAAAACTTTGTTTACATTTGAAAACCAAAATTAAAAACACTTGATGTTCAAAATGTAGAAGATTTAATAATTGAGAACAAAGTTCTGTTATTTAGGTCACAACGCTGCATATTAATCTTGACATAGCAAGTGTGTCTGCTCATCAGTCGCAGAGTTGGTAACACGCCCACAGGGGTTTATGCAAGCCAGCCAGGGATCTTCCAATCTGTAACATTTTGAAAAAAGGTTTCATGTCACTCCATTAATAAACACAGATTTAGGAGGTGAGTTGTGTGCTTCTTCTCAGAAACCCCCCATATGGTCATGATGATAACATCATATAAAGGTCATCTCCTAGGAAAGCCATTGTGGGAGGGAAAGTTGTATCCCATCCATCTTTGCTATCTAACAACTGAGGAGGCAGAAGCACATGGGGCTGTTTTTTTCTTCATTTGTATCAGAGTTGTTTTTAGGTAATGACCATATTTTGAATATTTTATAAAATTCTGGTCACTTGCACCTCATGAGGTTGCATCATTGCTGGAGACAACACAAAAAGACAAAATGGAACACACTTTCTTTGAAGAAATGTTCTAGCTTGGCAACCTTCAGTGTATTGAACTATGTGACTTGCTCATTGGAATGCTGGGAGTTGTAATTAACCAAAGAGGGAACTAGGGTGTGGAAGACAGTGTGGCTTAGGAAATGATTAGTGGCAGAAAAGGCATCTGTTAGACAGCATCAAATAGATAGGGAAAATGCTTCAGAGGTCTTCATTAGCACTTAGCATTTGGTCAGCAAAATGCCCAGATATTGTGATGAGTTGCAACTATCAAATCAAATAAATTCTTTTTAAAAATATTTTTAAATAAACTTTATTAAACATTAAAAATATATGTACATAGTACAAAACATTTTGTAAAATACAAAACCAAAAATATATACATAACCAATAAACATAAAAACATAAACATTTCCAATTGCTTAGATGGTGTGTTCTTATCAAACAATTTTCCAGTACTTATTTCCTATATCTGGTAAATACTCCTATCATAACCTCTTTATATTTTCCCTTCCCTATCTGTTTACTCGCTGGTTTCTATCCTTTATCCAATTATTACAGTTTTCTCAAATTGTATAATATTTTGAGTTTTCCTTATTTTTAACTTTTGGGTGCGTTTATCCATTTCCGTGCAGTAGATCTTCTGGATTATCAAGTTATCCGTTGGCATCTGATCTCCTTTCCAGCATTGAGCTAATGTTATCCTTGCTGCCATGATTATATGTAGAATTAAATATTTTATTTCTTTTGTGTTTTCACCTTTTATTATTTCCAACAAAATAAATTCAGCCTTAAGTTCTAATTGAATGTTTGTTATTTCTCTTATCCATATTCATATTTTTTCCCAATACTTTTCACTCTTCAGGCAAAGCCACCAAGCATGGAAGAAGGTATCCCTTGTTTGTTTACATTTCCAACAGAGTGGGCTTAGATTGGATACATATTGGCCAATCTCAAAGGTGCTAGATATCACCAATAGCACATTTTATATTGGTTCTCTTTATAGATCGCCGATTTCAATAATTTGTAGTTTTGTAGTTTTTCTTCCAAATTCTTTCCCAGTCTTCCAAATTGATATTATGTCCTATGTTCCTTGCCCATGCTATCATTGGGTCCTTGACTATTTCTTCTGCCAATTCAAATTCTAACATTCTAACAACAATGTTCCAATTGTACATTTTTGAAATTGCTTTTTCATCTGTTCCCTCTAAAAGTTTGTCTAATTGATTCAGCTTTATATCTCTTCCATGTTCCTCTACATCTTTTTTATACCTTGTTTTAAGCTGTAAATATGGCCACCAATCCATCTTTACCCCTTGGTCTCTGAGTTCTTGGCTTGTTTTTAACATTCCTTTGGAATCTAAAACATCATAATATTTAGTCCTACTTCCCATTTATAGTGCATTGGGGTGCATCAATGCCTCCACGACAGATACCCACCCTGGAATTTTCATAATGTCTGTGCTTAATTTCACGCCAGATTCTCATTAATGAGTTTCATATCGCATGTCTGTTAAAATGAATATTAGTCTTGTTTCCTGGGTTCCACATGAAGTATGCCATCCCGCCTGCAGATCATGCCCTTCTTCTGTTCCTCAGGTTAACTCAATCTTTAACCCACATTAAGGCTGCTGCTTGATAATATATTTTGCATGCAAGGAGTCCAAATCCAACTCTGCATCTATTATCTTGTAATGCGTTCAACCTTATCCTCGCTCTTTTTCCTGCCCACACAAATTTCGTAGTCATTTTGTTTAATTAACTAAAGAAAATGTATCCAATTTTATAGGAATCGTTTGAAAGAGTAATAATAGTCTTGGTAAGATGTTCATTTTAATAGTCGCAATTTTCCCTAACATCAATAACTGTATGTTCCCCCATTTTTCTAAATCATTTTTTATTTCTTATACTAACTTTACATAATTATCCTCTTTTATCATTGAGCATCTTGCTATAAGCCAAATTCCCAAGTACTTGATTTATTTAATAATTTGTAAGCCCATTACTTCCACTAATTTCTTTTTTTGACAATCTGTTAATTTTTTTTTAATTATTTTAGTTTTATCTTTATTAATTGTTAGGCTGGTCACTTCCCCATATTTCTCTATTTCTTTAATTAAATTTGGTCCTGATTGTATTGGTTCTTCTACAAAGAATACAAGATTATCTGCAAAGGCTTGAACCTTGTATTCTTCTTGCTTAATTTTTAATCCTTTTATCTCCTGATTCAATCTAATTCTTCTTTACAGAATTTCTAATATCATGATAGAGAACAAAGATGAAAGTGGACATCCCTGTTGGACTCCTTTTCCTATCTCAAATGAATTTGTAATTTCTCCGTTAATTATTATATGGGCATTCTGATTTGAATATATTGACCCAATCATTTTTTCTAATCTATCCCCAAATTTCATCTTTATCTTCTGAATCATATATTGCCAGTTTACTTTGTCAAAAGCTTTTTGGGCATCCAGAAAAACCAAAGCAATTTGTTTTTCTGGGTGCACTTCATAATACTCCAATACGCCTATTACCGTCCTTGTATTATTTTTAATTTATCTTGTTGGTAGGAAACCATTTTGGTCTGGGTGTATATTATTATTCATTATTTTTTCATTCTTTCAACCATTATGCTCATAAATATTTTATAATCAGCGTTCAATAAAGAGATTGATCTATAATTCTTTATCTATGTAGCATTTGCATCATCCTTCGGGATTAGTGCAATATACGCTTCCCTCCACGACTTTGGTAACCTTTCCTCTGCTTATTCTTCATTTTAAATTTCTAAAAGTATTTGGTCAAATATTTCTCCTAAATTTTTATACACTTCTCCTGGTAAGTCATCTGTTCTGGGAATTTTTTTGTTTTTGAATTGCCTCTTTTAATTCCTCTTTAGTAATCTCTCCATTTAATCTTTCCCTCTCTTCTGTTAGAACTGAAATATTTTCTCTGAATATTTCAGTTTCTCTGAATATGTTAGAATTGAAATATTTTTTTCCTCTAAGGAATATTTTATTTTCTCCTCCCTAATTTCCTCTTGCCTGAAAAGTTCCCTAAAACATTCCAGTATCATTTCTTTTTTCTTTTCCATATTATTTTGTACCTTTCCCTCCTTGTCTTATAGCTGCTGAATCCATCTTTTTTTCTTTTTCCTTCCTTAACTTATAGGCCAGCCACCTTCCCGGTTTATTTGCATTTTCAAAATAATTCTGTTTTACCAATTTCAGAGCCCTTAAATTTTTTTCCTGTTCTAAAATATTCAGTCTGTGTTTAGCTAATCTACATTTACCTATGGGCTGATCATTTCCTGGTGTTACTTGTGCTTGTATTTCCAAATTTCTAATTTCCTTCTGTAGTTCATTGTATTCTTTCTCTTTTTACTTTTTCCTTTTAGCATTATATGCTATCATTAATCCTCTTAGATTGGCTTTCATTGTATCCCACAAATTCTGTAAGGATGTATATTCTTTTGTATTTACTTCAAAAAATATTTCTAATTCCTTTTCTACCTTCTCTAAATATTCTTTTTCTCTCAGAATTTGTGGATCCAATGTCCATCTCACTCTTTGCTTTTGTTGACCTTTCCATATTACTATTAATGGGTTATGATTTGCCCCTACATTTCGTGATATTTCTACTGATTCTATGTTGCTCATTAAGGTTATACTTGTCCAAGCCATATCAATTCTTGACCACAATTTATGGGGAATAGAATAAAAGGTGAACTGATTTTCTTTTGGGTTTTGTACTCTCCAAATATCTATTAATTTTTTTCTTCTGCCATATTAAAAACTGCTTTTGGAAGGGTGTTCTTTTTCTTCTTTGTTCTATAAGTACTATGATAATCCCTTTTAATATACATGACTGCATTGAAATCCCCTTACATACAAATATCCTCTATACCTAATTCTAGAATTTTTTCATGAAGCTTTTTATAGTAATTTTCTTGTTGATTATTGAGTGCGTATACTACCACTAACAATAATTTCCTCTGTTCTAAAAACACTTCTAACATTAATGTTCTATCTACAAGGTCTGCATATAACACTTCTGCTCTAAATTCTTCTCTAACATAGATTGCTATCCCTCTTTTTTTTTTCTTCTGCTAGGGCTACATAAAGGTTTCCTAATTTTCCTAATGTTAGAAAGCAATATAACCATGATGGAGTTAACCGAAGCACTTAAGAAACAAAATAATGGGAAGGCACCAGACCCAGATGGACTTCCGGCAGAATTCTATAAAACATTACAAGAACTGCTGAACTTTCCATTGCTAGAAGTCATGAATGAAGTTATGCTAAAGAAGAAGATATCTAAAACATGGTTAGAAGCCTATATTTCACTTATTCCAAAAGGAGAGACTGATCCATTACAAATTAAGAATTATAAACCCATTTCTTTATTAAATGCAGATTATAAAATCTTCGCTTCAATATTGGCAGAGAGACTCAAAAAATATTTAAATAATTTTATTCATTCTGATCAAAATGGATTTCTGCCAGAGACAAATTAAAGATAATATGACAGTAATATTGGACACTTTGGAATATTATGAGGCTCATCCCGAAAAACAAATGGCTTTGATATTTTTAGATGCACAAAAGGCATTTGATAATGTGAACTGGAGATTCATGTCATTATTATTGGAACAGATGGGCTTTGCCAGAAAAATTATTCAAGCAATACAAGCCATATATTATAAACAAACGGCAAAGGTAATGATAGAGGGAGAATTAACAGACTCTATCAATATAAAAAAAGGTACAAACAAGGTTGCCCACTATCACTTTTGCTATTCATATTAATTCTGGAAGTGTAAAATAGAAACATTAGAGATGAAAAGAGTATAAAAGGAATGAAAATTAAAAAGGAAGAATTTAAATTGCAAGCTTTTGTGAATGACTTGGCCTTTAGTTTAGAAGATCCTCTAGAAACAGCACCAAAACTATTGGAAAAGATAGAGGCATATGGCAAGGTGGCCGGCCTGAAAATAAACAAAGATAAGACAAAGATTTTGACAAAGAATATGTTGCTAAGACAAAAAGAAGAATTGGAAGATGTATTGAAAATTCAAGTCACGAATAAGGTTAAGTACTTGGGGATACATTTGACAGCAAAATGTAGTATATTAAAAGAGAACAATTACATTAAACTTAAACAACAGATAGCACTAGACTTGACGAAATGGGAAAACCTACAATTGTCACTAATAGGGAGAATTTCAACAATCAAAATGAATATTATACCCAGAATTCTATATTTGTTTCAAACAATACCAATTAGGCTTGGAAAGGAATACTTTGAAGATTTAAACAAAATTGTGTTGAAATATATATGGCAAGGTAATAAAGCGAGAATACAGTTAAAACTCTTACAAGATGCTAGAATTAGAGGAGGATTTGGTCTGCCTAATTGAGAGTTGTACTACCAAGCTACAAACTTGACATGGGTTAAGGAATGGATAACATTAAGGAATACTAGATTGTTGAAATTAGAAAGACATGATTTATTGTTGGGGTGACATGCCTTTTTATGGTATAAGGGAACTAAAATACAGGGTTATTTTAGAAGACATCATATACAGGTGTCTCTGTGGTTAAATTGGGAGAAGATTAAAAGACAATGTTATTTGAAAATTCCAGTCTGGTTATCGACTATTGAATTTTCTTATCCTATAACATATAAGAAGGAACAAACAATTAGATATGGGGAAATTTTGAATGAAAAGGGTGAACTTAAATTGATGCAAAAACTAGAGGAACAAGATATAAAGATGAATTGGTTTTCTTATGCGCAAATACATTCAAGGTATGAAAAAGACTAAAACAGAAGGTTTCTATAATAAATTGACTGATTTAGATAAGATTTTGACAGGTACTGATGAAAAGGTGATTAAAAAATTATATGGATATTTATTAGAAATTAAACTAGAAGAACATGTTAAAGAAACTATGATTGTTTGGGGGAAGAATTTTGGATATGGGATTGATCTAGATAAATGGCAAAAATTGTGGTCTCAAAATTATAAAATGACAATGTAAACAGTATTTAAAGAAACTTTGTTATAAGATGTTTTACAGGTGGCATTTTCCCCCGACAAGAATAGCAAGAATGTTCAAGAATAAATCTGGAAGATGTTGGAAATGTCATCAGATACCTGGCTCATATTACCATATGTGGTGGACTTGTGCGGATGCAAAAAAATATTGGACAAAAATCCACACATGGTTGGAAAAAATGACTAAAAAGCATATAGATTTAAAACCAGAAATATTTTTATTGGGAATTCTTCCTGATATATACAGCAAAGATTTAAAATATTTGATTGTAAATGTATTAACAGCAGCTAGGATTGTATTTGCTAAAAATTGAAAAAATTAGAAAATACCATTGCAGGAGGAAATTATCAAGAAAATACTGGAATGTGCTGAAATGAGTAGATTGACATTTGAAATTAGAGAACAAGAGGATAAACAATTTTACAAAATTTGGGACCTTTTCTATCAATGGCTAGATAACAAAATATAGTCATAGAATATGTAGAATTATAGAAAATAATTAATATATAAAGATGTATTTCTTTTTTATTATTATTATTCTTACATATATAAAATGTTTTTAGGATAGATTTGGAAGGACTATATGAATTGTTATAAAATAAACTAAGTAAAGTATAGCTATCTCACAAAGTATGAATGAACAAAATTATAGTCAAATGATTGATTAATAATAATACTAGGATATTCCATTTCTGATAATATGAGTTATTATGTAATGTAACTGTAATTGAGACTATGAAATCGAAGCACAAAAAATTTGTAAACCAACCGACACACTGTACACTTATGGAAGAAAGTTGGATGTTTTTATGTTTTGATTGTTTTTGTTTGTCCTTAAAAATCAATAAAACTTAACCAAAAAAATAAAAAATAAAATTTTCCTAATTTTTTATATTGTAAGTATTTTTTATCCTGTGTTCTGAAGTATACCTCTTGGAGGCACACTATATCCATTTTTTGTTTTGCCAATCTCTTCAAAGTTTGATTCCATTTAATTGAGGAGTTAAGTCCATTTATATTTACAGATAGTATTTTCAAGTTGTTTTTTTTTTCTTTGCTATCACTCATTAATTCCTGTTATTCCTTGCCTCTGTTTGTGCCCTTGTTCTCAATCTTCTCTCTTCCTGTGATTCCTCTTCTTCTTTATTGTTCTCTTCTTGTTGTTCTTTTTCTTTCTCTTCCAGTTGTTGATCTTCTTGACTGAGTGACTCCAATTCTTCTTTACTACTGCCCATTTCTTCTGTGCCTATCAGTTGGTTGTAGAGGTCTTGCACTATCTCTAGGGTATCTATCTTGATTTTTTTCTTCTGTCATGACACCAACATTCCCTCCGGTGTTATCCATCTAAATAATATGTTGTTTTTATTAAGTTGGGCCACTAAGAAATGATATTCTCTCCATTGTTCACGTACTCTTTTCAGGATTTGTTTCAATGTGATAATCTCCTTCCCTTTATAGGACATTGGTTCATCTCTAGTTATTTTATAAATTATGTCCCTCACTTTTTTTCACATGAAGCATACGTTGACTTTTTTTGGCAGTCTGTATCATCTAGCATAGTTTGTGTATAATCGATAGACTTCATCCAACTCATTAATTATCTCTCCTTTATCTCTTTGGAGTGCCTCTGCAATTGTTTTGGCCATTATTACTACCAAATCTTCCTCTTTTGTCTCCACCACATTCTGGAATTGCAAGTAAAATGAGGTTCTGTCCATTTCCAACTGGATCAGTGAGTCTTCCACTTCCTTATTCTGTTCTTTCATTCTCTGATCCACCAAGTCTAATTTTTGTTCTGTTTTTTCTATTCTTTCCTCAATCATTTGTAATCTTTGATCATTTTTTTGTAATGCTTCCTGGATCAGACCCACTTTCTCATCTAATTTCTGAATATCATTCCTCACTTCTCTTTCACTTCTTCCATTTCTATTTTCATTTCTCCATGGTTTTTAGTCATGTTTTCCTGTAGCTTTATTATCATTTCTTGTATTGATATTAAAATAGCCGGGGATGCTATCACTGCAGCTGTTGTTGAAGTGGTTTTCTTCCCGGCTTTCACTGGTGGTCGGGATGCTTATCATTTCTTGTAATATTCTATATTGTTCACCTAATATTCTCTCTATCTTCTCCTGCACCACTATTCAATGTTTTCCTAATTTCTGTCTCTATCTTTATTCTACAGTGTAGTCTACAATCTTGTATCTCGCACTATATTCTAGTTTTTCCAGAAATTTCAAAAAGTAGTTGCACCATGCAGTTTTACAGGTCAATCCCAGTGTCAAGAACCAAACTTGTATTAACAGTTAACAATTATAACAATTATATTAGTTCTAAATATGCTAATATTTTTTAATCTGTTAATTACTTAATATGTTGACCAGTTAAATATTTAATTAATTGATTACTTGGCAACTTAACTTATAAAATAAATTTCCTAATTTATTCCACTCTAATTGTCAATATAATTGTATAAAGTTGCACCTTGGGTGTAATGCCAAAATAAGTGGAGCACCACTTGAACACCACTGGCATCGAGAAATCTGCCATTAGTTAATTGCAAAAGGCAGCTTTACTTGAAGCAGTTTCCATCCTGCAATAATATCTGTAAAATCATCAAACATCCATATTGCCTATCCCAGGTCCTCAAAAAGGACTTGAAAGGTAGACAAAAATGGCAAATCCAGTCTGACTATCTTGCTGACTGCGTGATTAATCATCATCATCCCAAAAAGAGGATGGAGTAAAGAAGATAATGAGGATAAATAATAATACTACAACTGTATTATATGGATAAACATATGTAGGCATTAGACAGCTCTGTGACAATTAGGTGTTCAACAGACACTGTCATGAGGAAACAAAGGATCCCTTTGTCTACTGTTTTCACATGTAATGCCTGTAGCACCATCTCAAGGGAAGGAATTATCCAGAATGCAAGGGGTCTGTTCTCCTGACCCATGTGATATACAAATCTTGCTTGGAAGGTAGACTGTTCTTTCTGCAGTCTTAACTATCCATTGGAGTATGTTACATGTCCTGTTTGGTTGCTGTACCTAACCAGACAGTTCTAGAAGTACAAATGACAGACTCAATAATTTCTCTGTAAAATGGTATCAACAGCTCCTGGAGCAGTGTGAACTTTCTGAGTTGACACAAGAAGAACATTATTTATTAAGGATGATTTTAATATTATACATCCATTTCAAGACCTGAGAGACTATAGAACCCAAATACACGAAGGATTCTATTGCTGATACTGTACTGTCACATACAAATAGTAGACTAGAAGAGCTCCTCCTAAAATCCACTCTCATCGCTATAGATTTAAGCACGTTCAGATTGTTCTGGCTGCATCACAAGGCCAATTATTCAATTGCCTGTCTATATTCAGCTCTATCACCTTCTCGAATGAGGCCAATGACTGACGTATTATATGCAAACTTCAGTACTTTAACAGACGGTTACCTTGAGATGCAGTCATTGGTATAGAAACAGCAATGGAGACAGCATACAACCCTGAGGGGACCTTGTGCTAATTTCCAGATATCAGGAGTAATTTTCTCTAGCTTAATCTGCTACTTCCTATCTGTCAAAAAGTTGATAATCCACCTACAAATATGAATCATTCTTAGTATAGTTAATACAGATAAATATAACACATACAAATAAAAGGCCACCATAATATTTAAAAGCGGGAGCAGGTTCTGAAACAAATATTTAAGAAACACTAAACTAGAATGACTTTTGCCACTTTAGTCCCATAATGAGATTCTGGAGAGTATGAATACTGCTTTTTAGTAGTTTCTAGCAGATTGGCTGTAAGCAAGAGATAAGGACAATTTTAAAGCTTCTCTAGAGTGGAATTTTTACAGTGGATTCTGGTTGCCCCAGGAATTGGTGTCCTTTGGTTAAGTCAGCTGTAGATGACCAAGCTGCTAGCCTTTTAATTCTTCACATGGATATTCCCCCACATCCCACTTCTCTGGTCTGTCTTGGTAAACACCAATGTCTTCATACGTATCAACTAATGTAACCATAAGTCCCTGTTGAAGAAAAAAATAGAAACGACGTCAAGCAGGGTAACAAAGCACTTTGTTTGGAGTGGTGGAGTGGATAGAAACATGTTTCCAATTCAGTTTTGTTCTTTCCACATGCTAGTAAAAGAACTGCCCATAAAATGTCCTGTGGGGAGAGAAAAGGAATCCTCCTTAATGAGACAAAAGGCCCTTCTAGTCCAGTTCACAGTGACAGGCTGTTCAGCCAGAAGTCAGGTATGAAAGAAGCTGACTAGTACGTATTGAACTAGACCCATAATGCATCCCAGACAGGATTATTTGTTTAAACTGGCAGTGGCTCCCCAGAGTTCCAGATTGGGCTTTTCCAAGCCCCTCATGGAGAAAAGGGGAACTGAACATTTCTACATAAAAAATAGAAACTTCTCTATTGCTGGCTACAGTTCTCTGGCCTGAAGACAACAGGCAAGCATGGAATATGGAGACAAATTCATTTGTTTTTATGTGGTTAAGACTAAGAATCTCTCACTTTGTTGCTTACCTCATAAGTATAATCCTCCCCAGAGGCATCTTTTCTGTCATCCTAAAGTGATAGAGAGAGATATAATCAAACTTCAGTTAGCTTGATATTTCTTCTGATAATCACTTGAGACCCTAAAGGGGATGTGGTTTTGTGTGCTGCTTGCATCCCATGAATGGGGCTTTGCATGTTTGCACGGTCCGATTTCTGGCATGCTGTGGAACAATGCTGGTCCATGGATTGGGGGTTGGGGACCCTGCCTTAGATAGCTGACTAGCAAAAAGTTCATCTATGTCCCCTTTTTGATTCATTTTCTCAGCCTTCGTTGATTTAAGCAGATTTGAGTTTGCTCAATTTGTTGCTTCTGGAGGCAATGAACTTCATATAATTATTTGCCAGTTTGTATGTCATGAAGTATTTCAAGTGTATTCCCATTTATTTGTCATTTTGAATTAATTCACTTATAAATATAACATAACATGAAACAAGAAACAAAATCATGGTGCAGCTGTGTGAAAAAGTGCTGCAGCTTTATGGTTTACAGTTTATGGTTTATGACATTTTTTGGATAGGCCACTGATTTTATGATATTTTTATACTAACTGCTATGCAAATATTGTTATATTTAAACAAATACTGGTGGTTTTTAAGAGAAGAGCATAAGCTTTTTGCAATTTGGTGCTGTATGGATGGGAATTGCAAATTTTCTTGCATGCTTACAATGCATGCTTACAATGACTATGAAAACAGATTAACTGATGAATACCCAGTGGCATATGTGTGGCAATACTAAGGGCGATGCTAATGTTTTGTTAACATTTTTATTCTTTGTGGCCCTGAAAAGGATCATTTAGTTAACCAAACATGGTTACTAATATGAAATTGGCCAGCCCTTATTGCTTATCACCAAGCGGCATCGCATCGGCATAGACTGTACAGTATGCCAAGTGGACCAACGAACAGTGGACCAAGGTAATCTTCAGTGATGAGAGCAATTTCTACTTGACTGGGAATCAGTGCAATAAGTACATCAGAAGATTTCCAGATGAAGAATTTAGGCTATACTGCCTGAATCTATCTGTGAAACATCCATTGCATGTGAGGATCTGGGGCTGTATCGCTGCTTCTGGTATTAGTCAGACACAAATTATGCAGGGAATCATGAATTCCAAGCAGTATGTTAAAGTCCTGGAAAAGACCATGCTTCCTTCAGCTCAGCAACTTGTAGGGAAGGACTTTTACTTCCAGGATGACAACGCTCCTTGTCATCGAGCCAAGTCCGTCCAGCATTGGATGAAGAAGCATGATGTTCAACTCCTGGATTGGCCAGTTCAATGCCCGGATTTGAACCCAACTGAGAACTTATGGGCAAGATTGGTTACAAAATAAGCAAGAAGCATCCAAAGACCAAACAGGAGCTGGTTGAATCCATTATTGCAGCCTGGCATTACATTGTTACCAAAGATCACGTGCAAAAGCTTATGCAGTCTATGCCAAAGTGATGCCGCCTGGTGATAAGCAATAAGGGCTGGCCAATTTCATATTAGTAACCATGTCTGGTTACCTAAATGGTCCTTTTCAGGGCAACAAACAATAAAAATGTTAACAAAACACTAGCATCAGCCTTAGTAATTGCAACACGTATGTTTTAGCTTGTATAATATTGCATCTCTAACTAAGGCAAGCTGTCACTATGAACTGACAGAGTCCCAGATATTAGCTGATATATATTAGATATATTAGTTGATATATTTTTCTCTGGGAGTAGTATGTATGGGCTTTCATCCAAGAAGTATTGTCCATACACTGCAATACCCAAGTATATAGCACCAAAGGCAGTATTTAGAAGATTAAAGATTTACCCATGACTTTGAGTTCAGTACCACAAAGGAGGGCTTCAATGAATCCTTGATCTTACAGTGGTAGATACCATTGTCAGCGTGCTGAGTTTGTAGATCTGCATCATTGCTATTGAAGTATTTCTGGTCACATGGACTCTGGAGCTGTTCATAATCTCCTGATATTTGCCCTGCTCAGTCTTTATGACAACCTGCCAGAGAGCCAAAAGAACAGCTAAAGGAAATTCAGCCCACAGTAAAGAGAGAAAAGTGGAGAGCAGGATTGAAAAGAAGGGTAATTATCTTTACTGGACTTTTTGCCAATCTTCTGCAGCCAGGTTCCCTCTAGAAATGCTGCATTACTGGGCTCAATACACACAGCCAGTATCTGGATCATGCTAGCCTAGAAGAATGAGTTTGTCAATTCTTCTTCACTGGAGGTGTGGAGCTGTTCTTTTCTAGGAAGATCCTTGTATCCTTGAAAGCTTCAAGACAAACATATATATGATAGGCAAAGATTTCCCAATATCTCTAGATAGTCCCAGGCAGGGAACAGCTAGTTTTGATTGGGATATACATTTGGCTCATGTCTTCATTCATCTACAGAACAGAGTAGATTGGGACTTCTAACCTATTTTGCCTTGTCTTCACCCTTGGGATGAGACTGACAGATGGAGCAGAGATAGTGTCAAGCATTGTCTGGTCCTTTCTCAGTTCAGGCTGACTTTTGGGGATTTGAAGGGCTCATCCTCTTACAGCAGCAATCACCAACTGATAGGCCACAAGAAAATTTTGGTGGGTGGGACATAGAGAAATTTCATCCCCAGAGCACCCCCCCAAACCAATTAATCCAGGCTGTGCAGAAACACAAGACTGCACCACCCACATGGCCCGTGGGAATTCTCCCCACCCACTCATTCTTACCAGGCAAACTTGCCAGCTAAATTGCTATTTTTCCTTTTTCTGACCATCAGCTGTTTTGCTGTGCTGGGAGATTTAAATTAGCTAGGAAGCAGGAAATGGTTGGATTTCTTGATTTCTAGTTAGTCTTTAGATCTTCTTTAGATCTGCTTTTAAGCACAACCGAACCTCCCTTAGGACTGAAGCTTCTATTATTTAGTGCAGACTCCTGGCAAGCAATTTTTATGTGACAGACTCCAGTTGCTGATGGCAGGTAGATAGATCACTGAATGATTATGTGAGCACCTCAATCTGCCTGCCTGCTTTGCCTGATTTTGGGTAAAAGTTTCTTCTTTTTTTATAAAAAAAATCAATATTTATATAAATATTTATAATATTTACATACAAGCCATGCCCAGCCAGTCACATGACCACAAAGCCACACCCACAAATTAGGCCATGCCCACAGAACTGGTTAGTGGTCCCTGGGATTTAAAATTATGAATTTGGTGGTCCCTGAGGTCCAAAAGGTTGGCGACCCCTGATCTAAACAAATGGAGAAAAAAATGAAGGACATTTCCCTCCCCCAAATTCAGTTCTATAACTTTTGATATGCTTTCAATAGTCTTTGGATTTGGAAATGATTGGTGAAGTTGAATATTTTGTATGTTATATCCAAAGTTTCAGCAGTTCCAACCAGCATTCACTGTAATCTGACAAAGGCCATAAGATTGGACAGAAATTGGTATTTTGGCAGGATATAAAAAGTGCATCCCCCAAGGGAGATAAATAGGCAGCCATGTTAACATGCTTCCTTCTAGCCCTTGCATTGCCAGAAAAGAATACTGGTATCAATTGCCCAACTGGGCTCATGAAACAGAGGGGGAAACAGATAAAAAAAGCAACTAACATCATTAAGCTGCCTAGGACATTAAATACCTTAAACAAGGGATTTACCCAAAGGAAATGGAAGAAACCATACCTGTGACTACAAGTAAGAGCCCCAGGATGGCCCCAAAATCCCTGCAAATCCAGAAAGAAGCTGAGCAAAAACTGAGATGGAAAAATGTATCTTGAATTGGATTAAATCAGAGGTTTGCAAAAACACCTTCAGCTGTCAGTTTCTTTTTTCTTTTGACAAAGGGCTGAGGCTCCTGGGCTGAGCTCTTGTTTCCATGTAAATTCAGGGATAGGATACTCCCTTGGGAGAGCTTTGAACAGAGTGAAGTTGGTCACATGCAGTTGGTCACCGTTTGATTGTCATGAGCTGCACTTGGTCTCACATGGAAAGAGGAGGAAGTTATTCTGGTTCACCACCTTTTTGTAGATATTGTGCGATGAAATATTTTATTTTACCTATATCATTCTGTTCCTTTCCAAAGACTCCAGAACAGTATATGGAAGAAAATCACAATTAAGAACAATAAGCAACAGTAAAAACAAGAACAGTCATTGAGCATAACAGTTGAAAATAATTATTATGGCTAACACATTCAGTCATTTAAAGCAAGTGTCACCAACCCTTTGGACCTCAGGGACTACCAAACTGGACCAGAGACCCTGGGAAAATCCCCCAAAAAGTCTGCAGGAAAATTCCCCACCCAATTGGCCCTACTGATTGATCATTCTTTATTTGGAATCACAGGATACTGTCTCCAGCTCCATTCTCGGGGAGGGTGGGGGAGAGAGAGAGAGACTTTTGGCTTCATGCAAAGAAAGCAGCAGAAGTCTTTCTTTCTCTCCCCCAAACTCTGCCAGAAATGAGATTTTGTAAGACTTCTTGTGCCGGTGCAGCCTCTTGGAGTAGGATGCCTTGCAGGGTCTCAAAGACTCATTTCTGGTGGAGTTTGGGGGAGAGAAAGAAATACTTTTGCTGCTTTCCTTGTGTGAAGCCAAAAGCAGAAGAAGAAAGAAGCAGCCTGGTGACCAGGCCAGGTGCGTGGGGAAAGTGGGGTAAGTTTCCTCCTTCCACCCTCTCCCCTCTCCCCTCACTACCTCGTGTTGTTTGCAATGCAAGTGATGCAAGCCTTGTGTTCCCATGGGCCATGTGGGTAGTGCAGCCTTGTGTTCCCATGAAGCCTGGATTAATTGCTTTGGGGGTGCTTTGGGGGTGACATTTCTCTGCAGACCATCAAAATTTTATCACGGACCACTGGTTGGCAACCACTGATTTAAAGGCTTTTCCTCCCCCAGGAGAAAATCTATATTTGCTTAACATGCTGACCATTGAATATGGCAGTGAATGCATTCAGCCAGCTAGACAGTTCCAGACAGCCATCCACTGGATGGACTCATGACCATAAAAACAAACTTCTTGAATCAGAGAATGGATGCTACCAAACTCATTCCCTGGATACCAGAAATATTTCTGAAAACGTCTCAAAAGGATATGAGGGCAAAAGATGCTTCTAATAGGACACTCCAATTCAATGTCTGGCTATTCTTCATGAAATGCAGCTACCATTTTTGAAGTTGTTTCAGTAAAAAAGAGTTGTCATGGATGTTGTGGCAGATAGATTGAAAAGATTCCATTATTTGTTTCTTTCTGTAAGCTTCAGATTGGTGGCTTGCATAAACCCTGCATAAAATTCACAGAGTGAGAATTCTGGCTGTTCCTACGGCCATCCCATAGTGGTAGCTGGGCCTCTGCATTTTACTAGGGAGAAATAAACTGGTCTCTGCAAGACAGCTCTTATCCATATCTGATACCTGCTAAAGGGTCAACTAGATATGCATGCAAGCTGCCCACATAGCTAGATTTTATCTTTAAATTTATCAGCCCTTTTATCATCCATTCCTATTCATCACCAAATCAGGTTTCATATTAACATCTTGGTTCCAGTAAAGATAGGTATTGTATCAGATGACAAACTGTATGATCCTCCCTCTTATTCTGTTGCCTGCACTCTTTGTTCTAACTACACATTTCTTGGACATTCAGAATAATGTACAACAGGGACACACCGTTCCCACAAAGAAGGAAAACATTACATCATGGATATAATAGCAAAAAAATTGAAAATAGAAAACAAACGACATCATCGAATTGTCATGGAAAAATATCTCAAATTGCTAGTTTTAAAACTAGTGCAGCACGCAGCTAAGATGGGGAAACTTAATACTTTTGCCTGCATATATTCCATTGACCAAGAATGCTTTACACTTTACCTTACTACTGAGATGGTACTATCTGTTTTTTGAAAATGAAATCAGAGAGAGCACACCACAATGCCCTATCTCATATCTAAGAATTAGTTTAAAATTAGTGTTTTTTAAAAAATTAAGGTGTATTAATTCATGGTAGAGAGTAACAAGCCGTTGCTTAGATGGGACCTACTTCCAGTGGAGAATCCAGGAGGGTGTGGCTTTGATTTGAAACATCCATCTACGAAAGATGGAGCTAGATCTGAAGCATGTTCCTGAACATAAGGATAAACAGGTATCTTGGATCGGTGTCTCCTTAAAGCAGCCTTTTCTACACTGGTGTCCTTCAGATGCTTTTTATATTGGCCAGTAAGAATTTTGCCTAATGAAACACAATGTGAAGCTGAATGGAATAATAGACAAATACACAAAGTATATAAAACTGTAATACATGCCTAACACATCACACATTTAATTGCAAACGAATCATATTTTCCCTTCAGGTTTTGTAAATCCAGCCATTATGATTTATTCCATAAATAATTTTCTGGTAATTCAGAGTTTGGCACAATGTGGGAACTATGTCATAAAAATGTCTGCCCAAATGGTTCAAAACGCTGCTTTATTTCTAAATACCATAGTATATATTGTATATTGGACTTTTCAAATTGTTGATTATTTAGAAATTACAGGCATAGGACAAGGTGGGTTCAAGATCATTGGCTATTACAATTGTCTTCTTCTCATTCTACAAGAGAAGCTACAATGGTTCTGAATTACTATGACATGAGCAGAAAATAAGGGTGTCTTCTGTTCTTGAAGACAATGATTGGCTTACAGGATCCAGAAGAAATGGTGAGAAGCGGAGGAAACTGGAAGATTCAGGAGGAACGGCTGGGAAGCTGCCATTTTTATCCATGGTACTATCAATATGGAGTTATTATCTGCCTGGTTAAAATGACCTCCAATCTCAATGAATGACTTTAAAACAGGAACAGCTCCATTTTGAGAGAGAACGATAGCTATAGACTTCAGTTACCAAGAAAAAGCAAACACTGCAACCAATCCTACAAGTTATTTACCTAGAATTAAATCTCATTGAGTTTAAAATACTCCCAAAATGACAGGATTATACACTGCTCAAAAAAAATAAAGGGAGATCTGGTCTGGAGATGCCATGGAGAATGTTCTGCTGCCTGCAACATCCTCCAGCATGACCGGTTTGGCAGTGGGTCAGCAATGGTGCGGGGTGGCATTTCTCTAGGGGGCTGCACAGCCCTCTATGTGCTCGCCAGAGGTAGCCTGACTGCCATTAGGTACCGAGATGAGATCCTCAGACCCCTTGTGAGACCACATGCTGGTGTGGTTGGCCCTGAGTTCCTCCTAATGCAGGACAATTCTAGACCTCACGTGGCTGGAGTGTTCCAGCAGTTCCTGCAAGACAAAGGCATTGATGCTATGGACTGGCCTGCCCATTCCCCAGACCTGAATCCAATTGAGCACATCTGGGACATCATGTCTCGCTCCATCCACCAATGCCATGTTGCACCAAAGACTGTCCAGGAGTTGGGGGATGCTTTAATCCAGGTGTGGGAGGAGATCCCTCAGGATACCATCCGCCACCTCATCAGGAGCATGCCCAGGCATTGAAGGGAAGTCATACAGGCCACACACACTACTGAGCCTCATTTTGACTTGTTTTAAGGACATTACATCAAAGCTGGATCAGCGTGCAGTGTTTTTTTCCACTTTAATTTTGAGCGTAACTCCAAATCCAGACCTCCATGGGTTGCTAAATTTGATTTCCATTGATAATTTTTGTGTGATTTTGTTGTCAGCACATTCAACTATGTAATGAACAATTTAATAAGAATATTTCATTCATTCATATCTATGATGTCTTATTGTTGTGTTTCCTTTATTTTTTTGAGCCATGTATTTTATATTTATGTATTTAAACAAATTTAAGTAACCATCCAATTCACACATAAGTGATTTCAGGCAGCTTGCAAAATTTTTAAAAACTCACGATTCATACTTTAATTTGCATTACTATTACTATTGTTGACGCTGCTGATGTTTATTTTGTTGTAATGGAGCCATGTTTTCAGATCCAATAAGAAAATTGAATATAGCCAAATCACCAGTGGTTGCTACTCATTTACATACCTGTTTTGGAGTGTATCTTTCTTCTTTCTACCCAGAAATGCCCTTAAAGAAACAAAAAGAAAATAGTGAGAAGGAAATGAATTTGATGAATTTAATATGCTCCCAAAATGAAAAGATTATATTTTTATTTATTTCTTTAAACAAATTTATGTAACTATCCAAGATCCAACTCACACATTAGTGATTCTAGGCAGCTTGCAAAAATTTTAAAAATCCACCATATAATAAAACCAATTTTAAAAAACACACACACCATCCCCTCAGCTTATATGAGTAGAAGCTGCAGCATTTTCCTCTGCATCTCACCCTATTCTAATATTCACCATATTCTGATGCTGCTCCAATAGCCCATTGCTTTATTCATTTCTTAGTTTGCCACATATGATAGTAAAGAATGAAAGTTCAATGCTCAATTGGAGGGTCTAGCAAGAATATACAGTATCATTGCATTTATAATTGATGGAGGATATTTGGCTGATTAGACACATATTGAACTAAAATATCCTTTAGATCAGATGTGTCAAACACACTGCCCAAGGGCCTGATCCTACATGCAATAGGTCCAGAGTTGTCCCATGTGGCTGTCCCAGAGATGGCGAGGGACTGGCCCATGGCACCCTGGCCCAGGTCCACCCTGGCCACACCATCCAAATAAATTCCTCATAACAAAATCCTGATATGGCTGACAATGGGATAGAGTTTGACAGCCCTGCTTTAAAATCTAGTTAAAACCCCTGTCACACTGCACCAGCGGATGCAAAGAGGATGTAAAAGGGACAAAAAAGCTTGCCATTCGTTGGTTAACGTGATGTACTCACTGCCTCCGTTTTGCTTCCTCTCTATCCGTCCAGCATCCGTTTATTGATGTTTCATCCGCTCAGAAAGTTTTGAGCTGCTCAAAACTTTTGCGCGGAAAATGTATCCAATTCGTCCGTTCTGCATCCGCTACGCATCAGCACAACAAGCTGATGGTGGAGCTCAGGAACGAAGACACTCGGGTATTCCAGAACTTCATGAGGATGCCTCCAGCCATGTTTGACGAAGTTGTGCAGCGGCTGACACCCAGGTTGACCAAGGCAAACACCAACTTCTGGCCCAGCCTGGACCCTGGGCTCAAGGTGGCACTCACTCTGCGCCACCTGGCCTCAGGGACCACCTACAGGAGCATGCAGTACGGCTGGAGGGTGCCACACAACACCATCAGCATTGTTGTCAGAGAAGTGGTGCAGGCCATCATCGAAAAATACCTGGAGGAGCTCCTCCAGTGCCCCACCACTGAAGAAGGCTGGAAGAAAGTTGCAGAGCAGTGGTATCAGAGGTGGAACTTCCCACACACTGTTGGAGCCATAGATGGCAAGCACGTGGCCTGCAAAGCACCAGCCAAGTCGGGGTCCACTTATTTCAACTACAAGGGCTTCTTCAGCATCGTCCTCTTTGCCATGGTCGATGCTGACTACAAGTTCATGTACATTGATGCTTCAGGCAGCGGCTCATCTTCAGATGCCCAGGTATACAATGCCAGTGACCTCAAGGAGGGGCGGGAAGGCAACCTCATCATGGGCTTTCCAGATCCAGACCCCCTGCCCAACGACACGCAAGATGTGCCCTACTTCATCGTGGGGGATGACGCCTTCTCCCTCACAACCTACCTCATGAAGCCCTACACTTCCAGATGCCTCACCCGTGATGAGAGAATCTTCAATGACAGGCTGTCCAGGTCAAGGCGGGTGGTGGAGAACGCCTTTGGCATCCTGGCCAACAGGTTCCAGGTACTTCTCACCACCATGCACCATTGCCCAGAGACCATGAGGAGGATCGTGGAAGCTTGCTGCATCCTGCACAATCTCATACGCACCCACTACCCAGTCTTGCAGAACAGGCTCATGGACCTCCAGCAAGGCAATGGGGACATGGAGCCTGGGGAATGGAGGCAAGGGCGAAACCTGATAGACACTCAGGATGTGCAAGGCCCCAACAGAGCCTCACGTGAAGGGAAGAAGCAGCGCAACCTCCTGAGACACTGGTGCAACTCCCCAGCTGGAGCAGGGGAGTGGCAAGACAGGATGATTGATGATTAATGGGTGCTTCCTTCAGCCTGTCTCATCACACGGATGAGCCTATAATGGGCCTACAATGAACAGGGCATTTAATAAAGAGTTGTGTTTGTGTTGACATGTGTGGATGATCATTACATTATTATTGAAAATAAAGGGCCATAGGTGTGGCACCAGGGAGGGTGGACCATACAGTCCCACTATGCTTGCACTGGAGGCTTATCTATCCCACTGCTATCCTTACCCACCCCACAGCTATTACCCATTCCACGGGTATCCTTGCCCACCCTACTGCTATCTTAACCCATCCCACAAGCATGCAAAGGCTTAAACCAATTCTAAAAGTTTCCACCAAGACTTTATTAAAAAAAAGAAATGAAGCAAGTGTGTGAATCAAAGATAAACTTTATTGAACAACAAGCTGTAAAACAAAAATGATCCAAGTCAAGTGTCCAAATAAAGTCCACAGGTAGCCAGCTACCCAGTCTCTGGCACTCTTATTGGTCACTCGGAGGTGTGCCCAGTCTCAGGGGTGAAGGGTCCAGGTGCTGTGGAGGTGGGTGGTGCTGGAGTGCTGGTCTGTATCATCATTGGGGTGCCTGGCCCCGAGAGGACAACAGGGGATGGCTCAGACCCATGATGGTGAGAGGTCCTTCCTCCATGCCATGGGGTGTCAGCCCCAGTACTGATGACAGATGTACTGAGGCCGGGCTTGGCTGTGGGGTGGAGGAAGGAGTAGTGTAGTGGGGCTGTCTGGTCTGCAGCTGGGTGAGGACTGGCGTGGGTGGCATCGCTGTCATCGGTGGCATCATTGTCGTGGGTGGCATCAGTGGCATCAGTGAAACAGGTGGAAACGATGTCACCCGATGACTCTGTGCCTGGATTGGAAGGGCTGCTGCCTGTGCTGCTGGACCTGCTGGTAGCCATAGCCCTGGTAGGTGAGGGGCTGTGGGAAGCCTTGGAATGGGAGGGACATCACCTGGGGTGGAGGTGGAGGACCAGACCTGGATTGGGTGGGAGCAGGTTCCTCTGGATCTGGAGGGTTGTGAAGCAGCTCGGTGATCCGGTCCTTCACCACCTGGTACTGGGGTTCCGCCATGTCCCTGAGGGTCTGGTTGACATAGGTGAGGAAGGGCTTGCGGTTGGAGGATGAGGAGTCAGTGTGGACCAGCTGAGAGAGGAGATCTATGCTGGTACAGACGGCGTCCCTGATCTCCAGCAGGACAGTGTGGCTCTGCTCCTCCTGCTGTCTGGCTATCTGGCTTTCTGTGGAGCTGGAGCTGGGGGGGGTGGATGCGGCTACGACTGTGGAGGACTTGATGTCTCCTTTCTCCCACCACACCAGAGAGTCCTCCTCGCGCTCCACCATGGTTACAACAGCTGTCCGCGGGTTCTCTGCCATGGCACGCTCCACAGAAACCTGCCTGGAGACAGGGACTGACTCTCGGCCGGAAGAGTACTGGGTCTCAGCAGGCTGCCGGAGAGAGAGGGTTGTGAGAGGGGCTCCTAGTGCTCCTCGGTGGCGGATCTCACCCTCCAGGAAGCTGCACCTGGCCATGACATAGGTCTCTCTGTCCGTCAGCTTAACCGTAGCCTGGCCAGATTTCTTCAGGTGCAGCTTCCCGTACCAGGTGTGCATATGTTTCCACCAGCCGAGAAGCACCTCCGAAGTGTAACCCATACTCTCCGCCCTCTCTCTCCAAGCAGCCTGCTTCCTTTTGGTGTCCCTGTACAGCCGTTGTCCCTTCCGCCACAGATAGTCATTCTCTCTCAGCCACTCCAGCACCTCATCCTCATGTTCCTCCTCAATGAAGTATTGCCTCCTCTCCCGTCCCTGCATACGCCTCTTCCTCCCTTTGGCAGGACCAGATGGGCCCTTATCAGAGGGGCTCCCAGGTGGTAGGGCCTGCTCCTCCACACCACCACCAGCAGCAGCACCAGGATCATCATCATCATCATCATCATCATCATCAGGATCATAATCATCATCATCATCAGAAGCAGCAGCAGCAGGATCAGCAGGACCAGGAGCACGAGCAGGACCAGGAGCAGCTTCAGCAGAGTACGCAGCAGCAGAAGCACCACCACCAGGAGAAGCTTCAACAGAGTACGCAGCAGCAGAAGCATCACCGCCAGGAGCAGCTTCAGCAGAAGTTCCAGCACCAGAAGAGCAAGCCCGAGCAGCAGAAGCCCCAGCAGAAGCAGAGTCAGGGACAGGGGGCGGGAGGGTGGCCCTGTCCCTCTTGCCAGGGATGGCGGCAGGTTGCTGAGACTTTCGCTTCTTCCCCATGGTTGTGGGTTTGCTGGCTGGCAGGGAGGCTGGCAGGGAGGCTGGCAGGCACCAAGGCTGGCAGGAAGGCTGGCAGGAAGGCTGGCAGGAAGGCTGGCACCAAGGCTGGCACCAAGGCTGGCAGGAAGGCAGGCAGGCAGGGACCAAGGCTGGCAGGCAGGCAGGCAGGCACCAAGGCTGGCAGGCAGACTGGCAGGCAGGGAGGCTGGAAGGCAGGCTGGCAGCAAGGCTGGTAGGCAGGCAGAGAGCAAGGCTGACAGGGAGGCCAGCCAGGAGGCTTGGAGGCAGGCTGGCAGCAAGGCTGGCAGCAAGGCTTGCAGGCAGGCATGCAGGCAGGGCAGGCAAGGACTCGATGTATCCTGCAGCAAATCTTTCCTCCGAATGCTGGCCATGTGCGAGCTGCTTCCCTTTATATCCGCGTGGCTTACGCAATGCATCCCCCCCGCATGTGCAATTAATGGCAGGCATCCGTTAGGCTTCCGCTGTGCATCTGCTCAGCTTCCACTCTGCATCCGCTTCATCCACTGTGCATCCGCTGTGCATCCGCTTCATCCTCTCGGCATCCGCTCTGCATCCGCTCTGCATCCGCTCTTTCCGTTCCGCGTCCGCTTTGCTGAGGCCCCCCGGAAGCCCAGCGGATGTGCCATCCGCTCTCATCCACTTCCATCCGCTGGGCTTCCGTTCCGCATCTGCTTTCCATCCGCCCTGCGTCCTCCCCCCGTCCGTGTTATCCGCTCCGGTTATGCAAATTTTTGCCCCTTTTGAGAGCGGATAACAACGGATGGAACATTTTGCTCATCCGTTGTATCCATTTTGCATCCGTTGGGCAGTGTGATAGGGCCTTAAGCTAGTCACACTTTCAGCCAGATACGTAATACTTTTGGAAATGTGGAAAGAAAAGAAAATTGATCACCAGTGGTTGCTTCTGCATTTACATTCCTATTTTTTGGGTGTATTTTTCTTTTTCTACCCAGAAATGTCCTTAAGGCCCTGTCACACTGCCCAATGGATGCAAAACGGACACAACGGACGAGCAAAATGTTCCATCCGTTGTTATCCGCTCTCAAAAGGGGCAAAAATTTGCATAACCGGAGCGGATAACACGGACAGGGGGAGGATGCAGGGCGGATGGAAAGCGGATGCGGAACAGAAGCCCAGTGGATGGAAGCAGATGGGAGCGGATGGCACATCCGCTAGGCTTCTGGGGGGCCTCAGCAAAGCGGACGCGGAACAGATACAGCGGATGCACAGCGGATGCTCAGCGGATGAAGCAGATGCACAGCGGAAGCCTAGCAGATGCCGAGCGTAAATTGCGCATGCGGGGAGGATGCATTGCGTCAGCCCCGTGGATATAACGGAAGCAGCTCGGAAGCAGGGCGCCATTCAGAGGAAAGACCTGCTTCCAGAAACATCGACTGCCTTGTCTGTCCTGCCTACATGTCTGCCTGCATGTCTGCCTGCATGTCTGCCTGCAAGTCTTGCTGCCAGCCTTGCTGCCAGCCTCCCTGCCAGCCTCCCTGCCACCCTTGCTGTCTGCCTGCCTGCCAGCCTCCCTGCCAGCCTTGCTGTCTGCCTGCCTGCCAGCCTTGCTGCCAGCCATTCTGCCTGCCAGCCATGGTGCTTGCTTGCCTGCCAGCCTTGGTTCATGCCTGCCTGCCAGCCTTGGTGCCTGCCTGCCAGCCTTGGTGCCTGTCTCCCTGCCAGCCTTCCTGCCAGCCTTGTTGCCTGCCTTGGTGCCAGCCTTCCTGCCAGCCTTCCTGCCAGCCTTGGTGCCTGCCTGCCTGCCTGCCTGCCTGCCTGCCTGCCAGCCTTGGTGCCTGCCTCCCTGCCATCCAGCAACCCCACAACCATGCTGAAGCACAGCAAGCCTCAGCCATCTGCTGCCAGCCCTTGCAAGAGGGACAGGGCTACCATCCAGTCCCCTGGCCCTCACTCTGGTTCTGCTGGGGCTTCTGCAGCACGGGCTTGCTCTTCTGGGGTTGGGGCTTCTGCTGCTTCTGCTTCTGGAGGAGCTGATGACAAGCACTCCAGCACCAGCCACCTCCACAGCACCTGCACCCTTCACCCCTGAGACTGAGCGACCAAGAAGAGTGCCAGAGACTCATTTTTGTCTTATAGCTTGTTGTTAATAAAGTCTATTTTTGATTCACACACTTGCTTCATTTCTTTTTTTTAATAAAGTCTTGCTGGAAACTTTTAGAAATGGTTTAAGCCTTTGCATGCTTATAGGATGGGTTAAGATAGCTGTGGGATGGGTTGAGATAGCTGTGGGATGGGCAGGGATACCTATGGGATGGGTAATAGCTGTGGGATAGATAAACCTCCAGTGCAAGCATAGTGGGGCTGGATGGTCCACCCTCCCAGGTGCCACACCTTTGGCCCTTTATTATCAATAACAATATAATCAATCATCCACACATGTCAACATAAACACAACTCTTTATTAAATGCCCTATTCATTGTAGGCCCACCCAACATTCATGGCCCAATCTCATCAGTGTGATGAGACAGGCTCAAGTAAGCATCCATTAATCATCTATCATCCTGTCTTGCCACTGCACTGCTCCGGCTGGGGAGTTGCACCAGTGTCTCAGGAGGTTGCGCTGCTTCTTCCCTTCACGTGAGGCTCTGTTGGGGCCTTGCACATCCTGAGTGTCTATCAGGTTTTGCCCTTGCCTCCATTCCCCAAGCTCCATGTCCCCATTGCCTTGTTGGAGGTCCACAAGCCTGTTCTGCAAGACTGGGTAGCGGATGCGCATGAGATTGTGCAGGATGCAGCAAGCTTCCATGATCCTCCTCACGGTCTGTGGGTGATGCTGCATGGTGGTGAGAAGTACCTGGAACCTGTTGGCCAGGATGCCAAAGGCGTTCTCCACCACCCGCCTTGCCCTGGACAGCCTGTAGTTGAAGATCCTCTCTTCACGGGTGAGGTATTTGGAGGTGTAGGGCTTCATGAGGTAGGTTGTGAAGGAGAAGGCCTCATTCCCCACGATGAAGTAGGGCACATCTTGTGTGTCATTGGGCAGGGGTTCTGGATCTGGGAAGCCCACAATGAGGTTGCTTTCCAGCTCCTCCTTCAGGAGACTGGCGTTGTATACCTGGGCATCTGAAGATGAGCCGCTGCCTGAAGCATCGATGTACATGAACTTGTAGTCAGCATCGACCATGGCAAAGAGGATTATGCTGAAGAAGCCCTTGTAGTTGAAATAAGTGGACCCTGAGTTGGCTGGCGCTTTGCAGGCCACGTGCTTGCCATCGATGGCTCCAACGGTGTGGGGGAAGTTCCACCTCTGATACCACTGCTCTGCAACTTTCTTCCATCCTTCTTCAGTGGAGGGGCACTGGAGGAGCTCTTCCTTATATTTTTCAATGATGGCCTGCACCACTTCTCTGACCCCAATGCTGATGGTGTTGGGTGGCACCCTCCAGCTGTACTGCATGCTCCTGTAGGTGGTCCCTGAGGCCAGGTGGCGTAGAGTGAGTGCCACCTTGAGCCCAGGTTCCAGGCTGGGCCGGAAGTTGGTGTTCTGCTTGGTCAACCTGCATGTCAGGAGCTGCACAACTTCGTCAAACATGGCTGGAGGCATCCTCATGAAGTTCTGGAATGCCCGAGTGTCTTCGCTCCTGAGCTCCACCATCAGCTTGTTGTACAGTCTGTCCTCTGCTCTTCTGGCAAACCATCTTCGTACCCAGTCGCTTCTTGGCCGCCTCTTTTTCTTCCCGTAGTAGAGTTCACAGAGCCTGTAGATGGCTTCACACTGTTGCAGAAGGATGGTAGCTGCCAAAAGGACTGTGTTACGATCCACGGTGGACATGACTGGATGCTGTGGAAGAGGCAGAGGCAGATGAAAGCTGCAGAGGTCCGCACCACAGGGCTGCTGTTCTGAAAGTGAGATCCAGATGTGTTGCTCCCCCTTTTTATAGGCAGTATAGGTGTCCCTTTGCATCCTCTAGGCATCCTCTAGGCATCCTCTAGGCATCCTCTAGACACCTGTAGACATCCTTAATATCCGAAATAGGTCCCCTCTGCGAATGTTTTTTCCATTTTAAACGCTTTGTTTCCGTGCTGCATCCGTTCTGCATCCATTCTGCATCCGTTCCGCATCCGTTCCGCTTCCTCCCTTTGTCCGAGCGGATGCGAGTTGCGCGGATGCGCAGCGGATGCCTAGCAGATATAGCATATGCGTAACGGATGCAGAACGGATGTCCCCCGTATGCCTAGCGGATGCAGAACGGATGAATTGGATACATTTTCCGCGCAAAAGTTTTGGGCAGCTCAAAACTTTCTGAGCGGATGAAACGTCAATAGACGGATGCTGGACGGATAGAGAGGAAGCAAAATGGAGGCAGTGAGTACATCGCGTTAACCAACGGATGGCAAGCTTTTTTGTCTGTTTTACATCCTCTTTGCATCCGTTGGTGCAGTGTGACAGGGGCTTTAAAGAAACAAAGAGAAAAATAATGAGATATTAGCCTGGATAAACCCTTTTGACAATGTTCAAAGGAAATGATATAGCATATATTTTTGTGCTGCAGGCATACACAAATTTAAATGAAAGATGTATATATTTCCAGTTCTCAAAATAGACTCAAAAAGCCTTTTCAGTCACAAGACTTTTCTGTGCATGTACTAATTTTAGTCAGGCAGCAGAAGCCTTAATTGTCTCTTATGCCAAAACACACACCTACAGTTATCTCCAAAGCTTTAAGAGTACATATTGCAGGTAGCCACATATCTGTTTGGGGTTTTACTTATTTTTGGCTTTGTTAGCATACATGCCCACCTGTCAATCTCAATGGTGTTTGTTCAGCATGGAAAATTGTTTAAAGTTGCCAAGAAGAATGGGGAAAAAAGGATATGGGACTATAGGAATGTACCAGGAAGCCAATGCTCTACATACAAATTCAGCCAGCAAAAGAGCATATCATTCAGCAATATTTTTAATGTTTACAACTTTTACACACAGCATCATGCGAACTAAAATTTGCTTTTTAAAAACTACATTCATAGGTGTATGGCCAATAAATCCTGAGACTGTTCCTCATAAATAGGATTTTCAGAGTATAGAGTTGCAAATAACTATGTGCTTCCAGGGAATAGTTACCATTTTTCCTGAAGGATTTCTTCAGTGGTGGGATTTGCTCTGTCTGGAGTCTTCACTCTGATCCACAAGCTAGGGGGAACAATACGGCTATCTGATTGGCTGGCCATCTGACAGCTAGAAGTATAAAAGAACTGTCAGAGAAAGCCGCCTCAGGTTGCTGTTAGCACAAGGGGCAGTTAGTTGAATGCCCATTGGCAACCCACTGTTAGCAATAAACCTTTGTTAGCAATTGTTATTCTGAGTTGCCTCAATTCTTCTCTTGCTGATCACAAGATCTAATAGGATTCAAAAACATTTACTACCAGTGAGTGTGGGTGTGGTTAGGTGAGCGTGGCTAGGTGGTCATGTGACTGGGTGGGTGTAGCTATGTGGGTTTTTTTTCCCTTTCACAGCATCACCCATCCCATTTTTTGCCTGCTGGGCCTCAGGGAAGCCTCCCAGGAAGGTAAGTACAACAGCAAGGGGGGATCAGCTATGATTTCCTGTTTTCTAGCTAATCTAAATCATGCAGCACAGCTGATTGTCAGAAATACGATTCGGCTGAATTGGTAGCATTTTTTTTACTACCGGTTCTCCTGAAATGGGCCAACAGGTAAAATACCACCACTGGATTTCTTCCATTCCTTTTGAAGAGCTATAAGATCAGACCTCTTTAATTTAAAAAGAGACGTGTGATTGTGAGGGATAAATGTAAAGATGTTTTCAGAGTGAGGAAAAACAATGAATGACTGGCACAGGGAAAAAGCTTTATCTGTGTTAAGCTTGTGACAATTCCGAATGGTAGAAAGCTGATAAAAGTAACAAAGAACTAGGCATCTTCCAGACCTCAGCTAGACGTTAGGAACAGAGATGGCCTGGAGCAAATAGAAAGTGTATTAAATAACTTCTGGAACATTCATTAGTCAAGACTTAGGAATAGGGATGGCAAGAGACCAATGCATCCCATTCCTTAAGACAAAAATCAAGATTCTCATGTATTCCCCCCTACCCTGTAAGCGTTACCCTCAATAAGAAAGATCTGGTACTTACTTACTTACTTATTTCCTTATTTTGTCAATTGCTTACAAGATAATAGGTATAAGTAAAAACATAGTTATGAATACATGGATATATATAAGAAAACTAAAAAATAAAAGAAACAATAGGACAGGGACAGTAGGCACGTTGGTGCGCTTATGCACGCCCCCTACAGACCTCTTAGGAAAGAGGTGAGGTCAATCGTAGTCTAAGGTTAAAGTTTTTGGGGTTTGGGGAAGAAACCACAGAGTCAGGTAGAGTGTTCCAGACATTGCCCACTCTGTTGCTGAAGTCGTATTTCCTGCAATCAAGTTTGGTGCAATTAACTTTAAGTTTGTATCTATTGTTTGCTCTTGTGTTGTTATGGTTGAAGTATTCATTGACAGATAGGACATTGCAAAGTATGATTTTATATACTATACTTAGATCGGACCAAAGGCAGCATAGTACTAGGTTTTCTAGTTCTAGAATTTCGAGTCTGGTGGCATAAGGTATTCTGCAACAAATAGAGGAGTGGAGAACTCTTCTTGTGAAATATTTCTGGACTTTCTCAACTGTGTTAATATCAGATATGTAATGTGGGTTCCAGACTGATGAGCTGTATTCGAGTATTGGAATAGCAAATGTTTTGTATGCTCTAGTTAATTAGTGTAATATTACCAGAGAAAAAGCTACATAAAATTAGGTTAACAACTCTTAACACCTTTTTGGCTATGTAGTTAACAGTGGGCTCTAGCACTTAGATCATTAGAGAGGAATACTCCAAGATCCTTGACAGAGTTTGGATCATCAACAAGGTTTTGACTACTCATCCAGTATTTTATTTTCTGATATTTTTTTTTGCCAAGATGTAAGAAGAGCATTTATTTGTTGAGATTTGAAGTTCCCATTTGTTTGACCATTCTGATACATAGTCAAGGTCTTTTTGAAGGGTAACAGTATTGTCTGTAGTGTTGAATAGTTTTACATCATCAGCGAAGAGAACTTAATAAATTGGAGCATGTGGAAATTAGTACCTGCTCTTCAACCCGTCACAGTCCAAATGTATCAGCTTTTCAGAGTATGCTCCCTCAAGAAGAAGACTATCTATCAATAAACAAGCATCGTTTACCTGAAGGATCAATCACAGATTTCAAAATAAGCATTATGATTTACCAACTCTTATAATGGAGTTTGATTCTATATATCTCTGAATATCGGCGTAGTCTTATGCAAGACAAATGATGAAATGTTTATTCTCAAATTATAAATGCATTAAGAATCACAATAAAAACTAGTTTTATATCATAAATATTAGTTATGATAGATCATAAATTAATTGCTGCCATCTCTACACCCAAAAAAATTGGTTCAGGATGCTGACACTATCAAAAGTAAAATGCTATAAGATATGTTTATTGGGCCAAATGTCTTAAAAAGCAGGTTTTTGAGTGGCAAAGATAATCATTCTTCACCCAAGAAATTTAATACTGAATATCCTGAATATATGTTTTAGAAGTATATGGAATAAATATTTAGTATTTGAGATGTGGCTATATAAATACAAACAAAAAATGAATAAAGTTTATGTTCTTGACTGCTTTTTATACTGCAGATTCTGTTACATGTTTTTCATGCAGTTTTTTTACTTCTCAATATTTTAATCTGTTTTTATATTGTTTTAAATTCCCGTTAGCTGCAATTCAAGTACGTTTCCTTCTGCTCACAGAAGGAAGGAAGGAAGGAAGGAAGGGCTTCATATGTGGAAATAGTCAGAAGTAGCCTAAAGCATCTGAAAAAAGAGCTAATTTCTCCAATATAAGGATTCAAAGTTGCCTGATGTAGCTCTGCTAAATAAGAAAGTGTTCCAGTTTGTGCACAAGAGAAAAAAACAAGATAAGGCTAGAACAATGGGGAATTGTAATAAAGTGCTGCAATGTCAGAAACCGTGTAACTGCTTTTGCTAGGTAGGGAGCTAATAGTATGAACCTATGAAATATATGTGTCAATTTGAAAACAGAAAGAATGTTAGCCAAGCCCTCGTATGAGGAGGCAGACAGCTAGGGTATAAAAATGCTACCTGAATTTTGCTCTGTGTTCCTTCAATGCCTGAGGGAACCCATCTCTGCAGACACATGAATAAAACCTTGTTTTCCTTGGATCAACGAATCTTTTGGTGGTTTTTTATCTGCTTCCACCTCACACTTCTTACACACTGACACCTTGTCCCTCTCTCCAGCTTTCTATCAGCTTTTATAGCCAATGTTGCTTTGCTGGCTGGGGAGAGGGCTTAGAGAGACAGAATCACCACCGTATAGGTGCTGCATTTTCTAGGCTTCTGCCCTTTCACCTTTCCCAGCATTTTAGATGCAGAGCACATACCTATTGAAATCTGTGCTATCAGATTCATGATTTTAATATGGAAGCTGAGGGCTCTGATTTTGGAAGTGACCTTGATATGAAAGGATGGGTCTGCAAAGCCACATTTTGTTTATCCTTTATCAGATGATGGGTTAGAGCAAAATGGGAACCAGCCAAGAATATATTTATATCTTTGCTTAGTAGTAATGTGTTAAACATTACCATTACCAATGGTAATGGTTAACAGAGTTATTGCATTGTGTTCATCAAGCTCTTATGGCAGAGCTGTTCGTGCATGGTGCAAGGAAGTGGCTCATGGCTGATTTGGGCTGGGAAGGACTGACTGGCCCAAAGTCCTCCAGCTTCTGTCCTTGAGGAAGGACTAGGACCTGGCTCTTCTGACTTCCAGTCCAGGGCTTTAGACCCCACATCATGGTTTCCTGTCAGTGATAACAATGAAATCACATTTGTACAACTAACTGGCGTAACTCTAGTAATCGGACTACGTATACAGATTCAGCAGTGGAAATTCAAATTGCTTGTGGAATATTAGGTGAATAGTTTCCTACATGGAATTGGTTTTTGTTTGTTTCTCTCTTTCCAAATTTCATTAAAAGTTTCCTAGTTTCATGGGAATCATTTTTTAAATTCATTTTTAATAAAATGATTGTTTTTCATGGTCCTAGCTTGCCATCTATTGGTTTGAGGGAAATGTGATATCTCTGGACCTTTACAGCAGGGATTCCCAACCCTCAGGTGCATGAACCAACTCTGGGCCACGGCATGTCAGAAACTGGGCTGAGCAAACAAGGGAAACCCCAACTGAGGGATGCAGGCAGCCTGTGAAACCACTCTCTGTCCAGTCCACAGAAAAACCTCTCTCTGTGGAACAGGTCCTGGTGCCCCAAAGATTGGGGGCCACTATTGTACTGACCTAAGCTCCCAGATGTGTTAAACAGATGTATGGTATGAAAACCACTCCTTTTAAAATTCCTGAATGTCTCATATATAACAGCAGTAATTGGAACAACAAAGCAGAAACAGGCTAAGTAAGCAATAGCTAACAGTTCAGTGGGATACAGTACTTATTTTTGCTATTGTGCTCTGGACTTAAGGCATTCTGAATTTTATTTTCAAATCCTGCTGCATGATTCCTTTCAGGTCTCTGGGTTTGCATCACACTTGTATTTTTGTTTCTCTTGGTATGTCACACAAGCCACACTTCAAAATGGAAAGTGAAGTGAGACAATAATAAATCAATAAGTAAATATTGAATTAAATAAGTAAATATTGAATTAAAAATGAATGAAAAATGTGTCAATTTTGCAAATATCTATCTATCATCTATCACCTATAATCTATCATCTATCTATCTATCACATCTATCAATCTATCATCATGTCTGTCTATTTCTGTCTCATCTATATCTATCTATCTACCTACCAACCTACCTAGCTATTCCTTAACCCCCAAGATAATTTGAAGCTGAACGCTAGGCACAATGAAGACAATCTCAAACTCACTAATCTAAGTCTTTAAGGCCTGGTCCCACTGCACTTACAGATGCAAAGAGGATATAAAACGTTAAAAAAAGCTTGCCATCTGTTGGAAAATACTATGCATCCATTGTGTACTCACTGCATATGTGTTTCATACGTTCTATCCATCGAGCATCCATCCACTGCAATTTCATCCGTGTAAGAAGTTTTGAGCTGCACAAAACTTTGTGAACAGATGAACTTTCCGCCGCGTACGATGTACATCCATGACATATACGGTCAACAAACATTCTATGTCCGTTATCCATTAAACGTCCGCTGTATCCTCTCTGCATCCTCTGGCCATTCCCTCAACTCACATCTGCTGCAGCTGAAAACTGAAAGAGGGAGGAAACAAAAGGTACACAGAATGTCTACACAGCATTAGTAGCACGGAAATAGAAAGGATGTAAGCATATGCATCTCATATATAAAGTATTCAAAATGGACAAAATGTTTGTATCTGGGATGTATCTCATATATTTAGGATGTCTGCAGTATGTCTAGAGTATGTAGAAGGACACCTAGCGGACAACCAATATTTTCTATAAAAAGGGGGAGAAAATCATCTGGATCACTGAGATGGTGGACCATACAGTCCCACTATGGTTGCACTGGAGGTTTATCTATCCCACAACTATCCTTTTCTATCCCACAAGTATGCAAAGGCTTAACCATTTTTTCAAAGTTTTCACCAACACTTTATCAAGTAAAAAAAATGAACCAAGTAAACTAAGTGTGTTAAGCAAAGATAACCTTTATTAACTTTCTTAGGTAAACTTTATGACTTTATTAAATAAGCAAAATGAACCAAGTAAACTTAAGCAAAGATAAACTTTATTAACTTTCTTAGATAATCTTTATGACTTTATTAAATAAGCAAAATGAACCAAGTAAACTGTATTAAGTGTCTTAAGCAAAGATAAATTTTCTTAGGTAAACTTTATGACTGTATTAAATAAGCAAAATGAACCAAGTAAAGTGTCTTAAGCAAAGATAAACTTAAGCCCCTATCACACAGCACCAATGGATGGAAAGAGGATGTAAAATGGAGAGAAACACTTGCCATGCATCGGTTAACGTGATGCTTCCGTTCTGTACTCACTGCATACGTTTTTCATACTCTCTATCCATCCAGCATCCATCTATTGAAATTTCATCCCTCAAAAAGTTTTGAGCTGCACAACTTTTTGAGCGGAAAATGTATCCAACGCGTCTGTTCTGCATCCGCTACGCATACTGGGAACATCCGTTCTACATCCGTTGTCATCTGTTACACATCCGCTATATCTGCTAGGCATCCGCTGCGCATCTGCGCAACTCGCATCCGCTCCAGCGGAAAATGGACACAGGGAGGAAGCGAAATGGACACGGAATGGACACGCAGCATTAGTAACATGGACGGAGAAAGGATGAAAGCAGATGCAGCTCGCATACAAAGCATTAAAACGGAAAAAACGTTCGCAGAGGGGACGTATCTCGGATATTTAGGATGTCTGCAGGATGCCAAGAGGATGCAAAAGGACACCGAGCGGAAAACCTATATTTCCTATAAAAAGGGGGAGGAACTCACCTGGATCTGACTTTCAGTCCAGCAGCCCTGCTGTGCAGACCTCTGCAGCCTTCATCTCCCTCTTCCTCTTCCACAGCATCCAGTCATCTCCACCATGGATCATCACACACTCTTTTGGTAGCCACCATCGTTCTGCAACAGTGCGAAGCCATCTACAGGCTCTTTCACCTGTTCTACATGAAGAAAAGGAGGCGGCCAAAAAGTGTCTGGGTCCAAAGATGGATCGCAAGAAGAGCAGAGTATGGACTGTATAATAAGCTGATGGTGGAGCTGAGAAACGAAGACACTCGGGCATTCCAGCACCTCATGAGGATGCCTCCAGCCATGTTTGACGAAGTTGTGCAGCGGCTGAGACCCAGGTTGACCAAGCAGAGCACCAACTTCCGGCCCAGCCTGGACCCTGGGCTCAAGGTGGCACTCACTCTGCACCACCTGGCCTCAGGGACCACTGACAGGAGCATGCAGTACAGCTGGAGGGGGCCACACAACACCATCAGCATTGTTGTCAGAGAAGTGGTGCAGGCCATCATCGAAAAATACCTGGAGGAGCTCCTCCAGTGCCCCTCCACTGAAGAAGGCTGGAAGAAAGTTGCAGAGCAGTGGTATCAGAAGTGGAACTTCCCCCACACCGTTGGAGCCATAAATGGAAAGCACGTGGTCTGCAAAGCTCCAGCCAAGCCAGGGTCCACTTATCACAACTACAAGGGCTTCTTCAGCATCAACCTCTTCGCCATGGTCGATACTGACTACAAGTTCATGTACGTCAATGCTTCAGGCAATGGCTCATCTTCAGATGCCCAGGTATACAATGCCAGTGACCTCAAGAAGGGGCTGGAATGCAACTTCATCGTGGGCTTCCCAGATCCAGACCCACTGCCCAACGACACGCAAGATGTGCCCTACTTCATCGTGGGGGATGACGCCTTCTCCCTCAGAACCTTCCTCATGAAGCCCTACACCTCCAGACTCCTCACCCATGAAGAGAGGATCTTCAACTACAGGCTGTCCAGGGCAAGGGGGGTGGTGGAGAATGCCTTTGGCATTCTGGCCAACAAGTTCCAGGTACTTCTCACCACCATGCAGCATCGTCCACAGACCGTGAGGAGGATCGTGGAAGCTTGCTGCATCCTGCACAATCTCATGCGCACCTGCTACCCAGTGTTGCAGAACAGGTTTGTGGACCTCCAACAAGGCAATGGGGACATGGAGCCTGGTGAATGGAGGCAAGGGCGAAACCTGATAGACACTGAGGATGTGCAAGGTGCCAACAGAGCTTCACGTGAAGGGAAGAAGCAGCGCAACCTCCTGAAACACTGGTGCAACTCCCCAGCTGAAGCAGTGCAGTGGCAAGACAGGATGATAGATGCTTAATGGATGCTTCCTTCAGCCTGTCTCATCACACTGATGAGATTGTGCCATGTATGTTGAGTGGCCCTACAATGAACAGGGCATTTAATAAAGAGTTCTGTTTATGTTCAAATGTGTCAATCAATGATTACATTGTTATTGATAATAAAGGGCCAAAGGTGTGGCACCTAGGAGGGGGAACCATACAGTCCCACTATGCTTGCACTGGAGGTTTATCTATCCCACAGTTATTACCCATACCACAGGAATCCTAACCCATCCCACAGCTATCTTAATCCATCCCAAAGGTATCCCTGCCCATCCCACAACTATTACCCATCCCACAGGTATCTCTGCCCATCCCACAGCTATTACTCATCCCACAGGTATCCCTGCCCATCTCACAGCTATTACCCATCCCACAAGCATGCAAAGGCTTAAATCATTTCTCAAAGTTTCCACCAAGACTATTTAATAAAATAAATGAAGCAAGTGTGTGAAGCAAAGATAATCTTTATTAATAAAAAGCTGTAAAAGCAAAATGACCAAAGTATCCCAAACAAAGATAAAGTCAACCAGTTCCTGGCACTCTTCTCAGTCACTCTGAGGCGTGCCCATAGTCTCAGGGGTGAAAGGTCCAGGTGCTGTGGAGGTGGCTGCTGCTGGAGTCCTGGTCTGAGGCACCATTGGGGTGCCTGGCCCCGAGAGGACAACAGGGGATGGTGTGTGGAGGAAGCTCTCAGAGAGCTGGCTCAGTCCTGTGATGTGGAGAGCCCCTTCCTCCAGGACATGGGGTGTTAGCTCCAGTACGGATGACAGATGTTCTGAGGCCGGGCTTGGCTGTGGGGTGGAGGAAGGAGGAGTGTAGTGGGGCTGTCTGGTCTGCAGCGGAGCGAGGTGAGGCATGAGTGGCATCTGTGGTGTGGGTGACATCTGTGGCATGGGTGGCATCGGTGGCATCAGTGGCATCGGTGGGACCGGTGGCATACGATGTACCTGTGCCTGGACTGGGAAGGGCTGCCTGTGCTGCTGGAGCTCCTGGTAGCCGTAGCCTTGGTAAGTGAGGGCCTGTGGAAAGCCTTGGAAGGGCAGTGACACCACCTGGGGTGGAGGAGCAGACCTGGACTGGGTGGGAGCAAGTTCATCTGGGTCTGGAGGGTTGTGCAGAAGACCAGTGATCCTGTCCTTGATCACCTGGTACTGTGATTCGGACATGTTCATGAGGGTCTGGTTGACGTAGGTGAGGAAGGGCTTGTGGTTGGAGGATGGGACATCGGTGTGTACCAGCTGAGAGAGGAGATCTATGCTGCTTTTGATGGTGTCCCTGATCTCCAGCAGGAGAGTGTGGCTCTGCCCCTCTGATCTGGCTCTCTCCCTGCTTTCTGTGGAGCTGGAGCTGGGGATGGATGTGGGTTGATCTCTGGTGGAAATGCCCTCTCCTTGCTCCCACTGTGTCAGGGGGTCCTCCACGCGCTCTGCCACGGGGAGTGCAACTGTCGGGAGGGGCTCCATCGTGACACGCTCCACAGATACCTGCCTGGGCACAGGAGCTGACTCTTGGCCAGAAGAAGATTGGCTCTCTGCGGGCTGCCTGAGAGAAAGGGTTGTCAAAGGGGCTGCTCCTTGGTGGCAGATCTCACCCAAGCTGCACTTGGCCATAACATAGGTCTCTCAGTCCATCAGCTTGACCGTGGCCTGGCCAGATTTCTTGAGGTTCAGCTTCCCATACCAGGTGTTCATGTGCTTCCACCAGCCAAGGAGCACCTCCGAAGTATAGCCCAGGCTCTCCGCCTTCTCTCTCCAAGCAGCCTGCTTCCTTTTGGTGTCTTGATAGAGCCTGTGTCCCTTCCATCAAAGATACTCGTTCTCCCTCAGCCATTCCAGCACCTCATCCTCATGTTCAACAGCAGCACCAGCAGCACCAGGAGCAGCAGCAGCAGAGTAAGCACCAATAGCACCAGCAGGACCAGGAGCACCAGGAGCACCAGCAGGACCAGAAGCACCAGCAGGAACAGCAGGACCAGGAGCAGCACCAGCAGAGTAAGCACCAGTAGAAGCACCAGCACCAAGAGCAGTGCCAGCAGAGAAAGCACCAGCAGAAGCCCCAGCACCAGGAGCAGCGCCAGCAGAGTAAGCACCAGCAGAAGCACCAGCACCAGGAGCAGCGCCAGCAGAAGCTCCAGCACCAGAAGAGTCAGCCTGAGCAGCAGAAGCCCCAGCAGAAGCAGTCAGGGCCAGGGGGTGGGATGGTGGCCCTGTCCTTCTTGCCAGGGCTGGCAGCAGATGGCAGAGGCTTTCTCTTCTTCCACATGGTTGTTGGTTGGCTGGCTGGCTGGCTGGTTGGAGCTGTGTCTGGCAGCAGGTCTTTCCTCTGAAAGTGACCTGCTTGCAAGCTGCATCCCTTTATATCCACGGGGCTGACGCAATGCATCCTCCCTGCATGCGCAGTGAATGCTTTGCATCCGCTAGGCATCCACTAGGCTTCCGCTCTGCATCCGCTTCATCCACTCAGCATACGCTCTGCATCCGTTCCTTCCATTGCGTGTCTGCTCCATTGTGCTCCCCCAGAAGCCCCGCGGATGTGCCATCCGCTTCCATCCACTTCCATCCACTAGGCTTCCGTGGAGCATCCGCTTTCCATCCTGGCTACGTTCTCCCCCCGTCCATTCCTTTCCATTGTTGTCCGCTCTGCTTATGCAAATTCGGGGCACTTTTGAGAGTGGATAACAATGGATGGAACATTTTCTCGTCCACTGTGTCCTTTTTACAAACGTTTTGCATCCATCAGCCTATGTGACAGGCCCTTTAACAAGGAAAAAAGTCAGTCTCTGACACTATTCTCAGTCACTCTGAGTCATGTCCATGGTCTCAGCTGTTAAGCGGGCAGGGACTGTGGAGGTGGCTGTGGCTTGAGTGCTGGTCTGAGGCACCATTGGGGTGCTTGGCCCTGAGGGTACAACAGGTGGTGGTGTGTTCAGGAAGCTATCCGAGAGCTGACTCAGTCCCGTGAGGTTGAGAGGCCCTTCATCAAGGACTTGAGATGTCAGGCCCAATACTGATGACAGATTGTCCATTGATGGGCTTGGCTGTGGGGTGGAGGAAGAAGGAGTGTAGTGGGGCTGTCTGGTCTGCAGCTGGGTGAGAACTGGCGTCTGTGGCATGCGATGAACCTGGGCTTGGACTGGGAAGTTCTGCTTCTGCTGTGGGAAGTCCTGGTAGTCGTAGCCTTGGTAGGTGAGGGGCTGTTGAAAGCCGTGGAAGGGCTGTGACATCACCTGGGGTGGAGGAGCAGACCTGGACTGAGTATGAGCAGCTTCAGCTGGGCCTTGAGGGTTGTGCAGAAGTGCTGTGATCTTCTGCTTCATCACCTGGTACTAGGCCTCAGGCAGGTCCCTCAGGGTCTGGCTCACGTAGGTGATGAAGGTGTTCCAGTCTGAGGATGCTCTGTCCAAGTGGACCAGCTGAGAGAGAAGTTATGTGCTGGTCTTCATTGTGTCCCTGATCTCCAACAGCACACTGTGGTCCTGGCCCTCCAGTCTGCCTCTCTGCCTGCATCCTCTGGAGCTGGGGGTAAGGGTGGGTTGGCCTCTGGTGGCTGCTGCTGCTTCCTCCATTTGTGACAGCAAGACGTCATCCTCCACGGGATCCTCCAAGTCTGCCAGCATGGGGAGTGCAGCTGTTAGGGGGGTGTCTGCTGTGGGGCCCTCTGAAGACACCTGTCTGGATAGGCTCGCTCCTGGCTGGAAGAGGACTGGCTGTCTGTGGGCTGTCTGAGGGAGAGGGGTCTCACAGGGTCTGCTCCTCGGTAGTGGATCTCACCCTCCAGGAAACTGCACTTGGCCATGACGTACATCTCCCAGTCAATGAGCTTGACAGCAGCCTGCCCAGATTTCTTGAGGTGTAGCTTGCCATACCAGGTGTTCATGTGCTTCCACCATCCAACTGTAGGTGTATCCAAGGAGTACTTCTGCAGTGTACCCCAGGCTCTCTGCCTTGTCTCTCCAAGCTGCCTGCTTCTTCTTGGTGTCCCAATACAGTCTGTGGCCCTTTCTCCAGAGGTACTCGTTCTCCCTCAGCCATTCCAGCACCTCATCCTCATGCTCCTCGGAAACGGTGTACTGTTTCCTCTCTCCCTTCTCCTTCCATTGCCTCTTCCTCCCTCTGGCAGGGGCTTCAGCAGGGCCTTCAGGGGCTTGAGCAGCAGGGCCTTCAGGGGCTAGAGCAGCAGGGCCTTCAGCAGGGCTTTGAGGGCCTTGGGGCTGGTCCACCGCAGCAGCAGCAGCTTCAGAGTCAGTGCCAGGGGGTGGGATGCTGGTTCTGGCCTTCTTCACCTTGCCAGGGCTTGAACAAGTAGGCACGGGCTTCCTCTTCTTGCCTGACTGACGAACCATGGTATTCCTGCAAGATGTATGTGGCAGCACGTCTTTCCCCTGTATGCTGACTGCGTGCGTGCTGCATCCTTTTATATCCACGGAGTTGACACAATTCATACTCCCCACATGTGCAGTGAACGCTTTACATCTGATATACATCCGCGTGGCATCCCTTTTGTTTCCTATAGGCGTCCGTGATGCATCCACTTCATTTGCTATGCATCCGCCCCTTCGGCTATGTGTCCACTTCGAAATTCTCCCCCAGAACCCCTTCGGAGGTGTCATCCGCTTCCATCCACTTTCATCCGCTAGGTTTCCAATGAACATCTGTTTAACATCTCTGCTACATACTACCCACGTCCGTTCTTTTCCGTTCTTTTCCATTCTGTTTATGCACATTTTCGCCACTTTTTGGAGTGGATGACAATGGATGGAGCCACCCCCAAAATTTTGCTTGCCCACTGTGTCCTTTGTGCATATGTTTTGCATCCATCGGCCAGTGGGACCGGGCCTTGATTGAGAGGGGTGCATTTTTGTGTATCAGTATTTTGTGTATTGTTCATCTTCTCCAGCAACAGTTGGGAGGCTATGTCAAAGTATGCAAAAAGAAAATAAAAATAAAATCTGCTTTGGAAATTAGTGCAAACCCACTCAACATCTGGATGAATGCTAATTCTTCAGAAAAAATTCTCATTCTTCAGAGAAATCAATTTAGCATAGCACCAATAAAGGAGAATATTGGTAACTCAGGGAGGACATGAGGACACTTGCTGCTCTCTGAACTTGCTTGTTTTCTTGCAGACCCAGATCATCAGTACTAGAAGGGAGTGGAGTTTGCTCTCATTTTATATTCTAGTGGCTTCCCTGTCAGAGTCAGTGGGCGTGGTCTTGGTGGGTCTTTAATTTGGCTGTTTCCTGATGTCTTTTTTGCAGTTTCTTGATTGGGATATTATTGTGTTGATTATTGATTTGATGTTGCTGGAGAAAAATATCCATCTGTTTCATTTCCAAGCTGGGAGAAACATAGAGGTTGATTCGAAAGATGGTTTATTGATGAAGCAGAACCATATGTGATTCTGGGCAAGTGACAAAATGAAGTTGTGAGTGGGTGGATTTTTATATCTTCTTTGAGCTTTGTATTTGAGCTTCCTTTTCTTAAATATTCTATTCCTTTAATGTCTTGTAATATTCTATTGGCTGTTGTCAGATTCTTATGGGATCATGTAGGAGTTAGGTCAGGGTCATAGCTGGCTCTATAGGCAAAAGAGGAAATGCTTGTCTGACCTAATCTGGTCAACCATTGGCTTATTGTTTATTTGAGATCCCAGGTTTCTGTGACTTTGAAGTTTGGACTGCTCTGGGTGTGGTACAATGAAGGGGCTTGTGTTCTAAAATGATGTTGAGCGATTCCTATTGTGGCTAATGGCTTTTGAAATGGGTGAGGAGCTGCTTTCTAATCCTACCATCCTACCAAGGTTTCAAAATATCCTGTCTTGAATGGATTTCTGCTTGCATATTTGTTTTGCTTGTGAAAAGAGTCCCATCAATGTCAATGTCCCATCCTTGGAGAATTCTTCAGGACAAGATCTCCCGCAGACAGAGGGTCTTGGAACACCCAAAGCCTCAGTGGCTCCAATTGGCCACCTGGCACTTGAGAGGTAGATCCTGAGGAAGGACAATTTCTCATGAAAAGTGATATGGACCATCCAAGCTTTCAAGAGACCTTCCATCAATAGAATATATGAAGCTACCTGGAAAGTGTTCTGTAAGTGGTGTATAGTGTAGTTCTGTAAGTGGTGTACAGTGGTAGAAGAGAGATGGATTCCACTATGGTTTCAATTCCGCAGATCCTGGACTTTTTGCAGGATGGCCTCAACAAAGGTTTGTCACCTAGCACACTATGCAGACAAGTGGCTGCTCTGTCCATTGTGCTGAATTATGGAGATATGGACTCCCTAGTCTACCAACCAGTGGTCCGCACCTTCATCGGGGGACCATCAATCTCAAACCACCTGTAATCCACCTGGGACCTATCTAAAGTCCTGCAAGCCCTCACTCAGGCACCATTTGAACCACTGAGGTCTATCAGCCTATGCTACCTAGCACTAAAAGTCTGACTTTGGGTTCCAACTTTAGGTGACATTTATGGCTGCTTATTTTGTTTCTACTAGTAGCAAAGAATTGAGTGAGAAATCATCATTTTTCTAATTATTCCTGAAGTGGTCTGTGTGTAAAAGGCAGCACTGATCACTGATCACAACAGCACAGGAACAGGAACAGGCACTAGGCACCAGATTCATAGAAGCAGGGATTTACTACACTAGGTAGAACCCAAGGGGTAGTTCAGTATCTCTCAGCTGAAAGATGTATGGACTTTAACTCCCAGAATTCTCCAGCCAGCCATCAAGGAGTTTCCACAGAAGATTGTGGAGAATAATAGAGCTAAGAATCTGTGGGAGTTCCGGATCCAGAAGGAGAGCCAGGCATTAGATAATCAACCAGACACTGTAGTCTGGTTGTAGTAGACAAATTAATAGACAAAAACCAGAAGAGCTCAGGAGGCCAGGCAAGCGGGGCAAGGAAGATGCTCCTTGATGTGAGTGATGTGGAGTTGGCCATTCCCACTCAATCACATGATCACCCAACCAGCCCCACCAAGCCACACCCACAGAACTGGTAGTAAAAAAAATTTGAATCCCACCACTGCACAGAGCTCACTACATTGTACAACCCTTAGGAGCATTTTAGACATTGCACAACTCCTAGCAGCATCATGGAAACCTATAAAGACTCATCCACTCATTCAACCAATTGGTCAATTGCCCCAGAACCACATGCTGTTGATAGTTCTGTTCAACAATAAGCAGACCTTTTTTCCTAAGCAGCTAGCCTCCATTTTATTTCCAATGTCCCTCTACTGGATTGGAACTATATAGATGGATTTTTCTTTCAACAATAGGTAAAATCCTATGTCAATCCAAGAAATCAATCTGAAAATTTACAGGGAAAGTTGATGGAAAAAGAATTATATGTGAAAGAAGCTCATTCTGCAATTTGTGGCTTCTGTTAAACTCTGCAGATAGTGCCAAGAGATTGGAATTTTTCAAAATGTACTGTGTTAAAAATCTGTGAGAATTGAAGAATTCAGCCTTTGTAAAAAATAAATGATCAAGATGTTTCTTCTCTTTCTTCCTAGGCAACTGAACTGCCACTTCACAGCCCTCTAGGAAAAAAAGAGATCTTAATTTTAACATTGATGAAGAATAGCAGATTATTGACAAAGTCTATTTCCTTCTTGCTGATCTTAAAATGGAATTCTCTTCTCTCCTTAGCACATTATCTGGCTTGAAAATTGGTTCTCCTTGTTTTTAGAGCATTTGGATGGTGAAGCTACCAAATGCAAGCTATCACTAGAAGATAGCACTCTTCCAAGAAAAGATTAATTGCCTATTATCATGATTGAAGAGGCAGTATTATTTATATATTTTTCTAATGAATGACTTAGTAATAGAAAATACAAAAATACATGGCCCCGTATATATATTTTTAATAGGTAGCAAATATTTTTAATAAAATAGATAACAGTTTTCTGTCATAAATATCCAATATTTCCCCCACCCCCAGATCACTGCAAATTGAGGGAATAAGCTGCTAAGATTAATGGAAACTATTGAGCAGAAAGGAAGGAGCATGAGATGCAAATACTGGGAAATACAGTTATTGAAAAGTATGGATGCCCTTGAGATTAGGCTTGATAAAATCAATTGGGCTGAAATACCCTCTTTTGTAACATCTTTTCTCCCTTTCAGTTACTTTTTCCTTTCCCTTCTCCAGTTTTTCCCTCACTTTCTCTCCAGGCCAGCTCTCCATCCCACCCTATTGTCTTTCTTTTCTGGTCAGGACTAAGAAATAATTGTATCGGTGTACTAGTGTCTGTATGCTTGTGTTTGTGTGTGAGAGAGAAGTTTATATCTGCCAGATGATATTGATTGAGATCAGCCAATGTTTAAATATAAGCAATGTATTATATACAAGCAAGTAATTTAAATTAGTCATTAAGTTAATTATTTATTTTTGTGCTGGCTCTTCCTTTTCTTCAGAGGTAGATAATGAGGAAGGTATGTATATCAACAGCAGTTATAGTGAAATGATGGGGTGTATGATGTATTCAGTCAGGAGTAGCACCTCTGATGTAGGGGCATGTTGTGTCCTTTTAGGGCAGCTCATCCACCTTTGGTTCCCATCTATCACTAAGCTCCCACCTGTGGCTCTTAGTAGTTGTAGCATGTGCAGCAGCCACACCCTGGGCAACAGCTTTGACAGGCTATCCAAACCAGTTTGAAGGTAGCTGCTGAGTCATTGACTTTCGGTGAAATAGGGATTTGTCTATCCCAAGCATATGAAGACAGATTCTGGTGGATTGAGCAGATGAAACCTACTAGAATAGGATAACAGTCATGAGGGCGGTCTCCGCAAACAACATGGGATGCTAAGAGCATGGCAAGACACGAAAGATGCCCTGGTCATCCTCTGGACCCAGTCCATCTCCAACTCTTGACTCTTGTCCTGCCATTGGAGCAAGATGGAATCTGGGAAGAAAAAGAGGCTGATTATCTGCACCTCTCCCTCACTTTAATCCAATTAATGTGCAAGTCTTGACATCTCCCAACTCCCAAAAACCTTTAAAGTACTGTGGTGATGGGCAAGCAACAAAGTAGCAGGTGTAGATACACTGGGAACTGTAATCTGCACACAGGAGGCTCAGGTCTAATGGTCATCTTCTTTCTGAATGGAGCAACAGCTTGATTTGGTGTCTATCTGAGTGACTGAGCAGCCCTCTTTCGGACCACACTGCTCATCTCTGAAGTAAAGAGAAGGGGCTAGAAAAGGTGCCCTAAACATTGTTGCTTCACAGAACTCTGGCCAGCTTACCATGGCTGGAGGGGATCCCATTTCATGTGGTAGAATAACAAAAATTCAAAGAAAACATGTAGTGATACCAGTCACCGTTGACACATAGAACATACACACACTTCAAGACAACCTCAGCAGATTGATCAGAAAGAACACACCTAGTCACCAGAGAGCTCACAAGATTTAACATCAATATTGTGGCCTTGTGTGAAACTTGTCTAGCCAACAAAAGTCAACTCACAGAAACAGAAGGTGGTTATACATTGTTCTGGTGTGGACGCAGCAGTGACAAATACCATGAGTCTGGAGTTGGCTGTGTGGTTAAGAATCATCTCATGTGCAAACTTACCAGTTTTCCCAAGGGCATGAACGACTGTCTCATGACACTCCATCTCACTACCGAGAGGAAAACAGGCCATACTGATCAGTGCCTATGCACCTACAATGACGAATCTGGATGAAATAAAGAACAAGTTTTATGACAATCTCGATGCCCCACTTTCATTTGTGAAGTGCACCAACAGGCTGATTCTATTTGGTGATTTCAACCTGAAAGTAGATCTGATCATGCTGTCTGGGATGGCATCATTGGAAAAAATGGAATTGCAGATGTAATAGCAATGGCCTATTACTACTGAAGACATGTACAGCACATGATCTGATCATCCCCAATACTATCTTCCACCTGCCCACTTGCAAAAAGACATCCTGGATGCACCCCCACTCCAAATACTGGCATCTTATTGATTATGTCATTGTGTGGAGGAACGACAGACAGGATGTAAGGGTGACCAAGGCCATACCGAGTGCTGACTGTTGGACTGACCATAGACTCATCATCTCCAAATTAAGCTTTCACATTGAAACAAAGAGACGTCCATGGGGAAACAGACTTGTGATGAAACAGGTCAACATCAGTAAACTGAGGAACCCCAATACAGCAGCTTCAGTAGCAGAAGATATTGACAACCAACTCTCAGCTGCAATTAGAGGGAAATGCTGAGCAGGACTGGGAATGCTTCCGAAATATTGTGCATTCTTCTGCACCAAAGGTTCTTGGACCCTTACATAGGAAACAGCAGGACTGGTTTGATAAAAATGATGAAGAGATCAAGGCCCTACTTGCTGAAAAGACGGCCTTCACCATGCTTATCAGAATGACCCATCGCCAACAGCTAAGTAAAATGCTTTCAACAACACTCGCAGGACTGTACAGAGCAAACTTTGCAAGATGCAGGACTCCTGGTTGAGTGATAAAGCAGATGAAAACCAGAAGTTTTCTGATAGAAATGATGCTAAATGGTTATACGAAACCCTCAGATCCTTGTATGAACCTCAGTCCTCATGGGTTGGTACATCAGTTCCATGACAGCATGATGGCTCATGTTCTGGATGATGGAAAAGTTTCAGAGGCCTTTCCCATTACAAATGGCATCAAGCAAGGGTCCGTGTTGGCACAGATCCTGTTCAGCATAATCACCATGCTGTCAGATGCCTTCCAGAACAGTTCCTTGGGAGTTAGCCTGAGATATAGGTCTGATGGGAAACTGTTCAACTTGTGAAGACTCCAAGCTGTCACCAAGATAAAGGTGACTGTGCTACAAGACCTCCTTTTTAGTGACGACTATGCCCTGAATGCTGGATCAGAGCAGGAAATACAAGTCAGTGTGGACAAATTTGCAGTCGCATGCAACAACTTTGGCCTCCCCATAAGCACAAAGAAGACTGAAGTGATGCATCAGCCAGCTCAGAAAGTCCAACACCAAGAAAGCACCATCACAGCAAAGAGGAAAAAGCTGCAAGCAGTGGACCAATTTACATTCTTTGGTAGCACCCTTTCCCACACAGTGACAATTGGCATTGAGGTCAAATGAAAAATCACTAAGGTAAGCTTTGTCAGACTACTGACCAAGGTGTGGCACCGCCATGGAATAAGCCTTGCTGCAAAGCTCAAAGTCGACTGAGCAGTAGTGCTAACTACCCTGATGTATACCAGTGAGACTTGGACTGTATACAGGAGGTGCGCTCGGCAATTGAACCACTTCCACACAACCTGCCTCCTCAGACTTCTGAGGGTCCGGTGGAAGGACAAGGTGATTGACACAGAAGTATTCTCCAGAAAAGACCTGCCATCAGTTCACATCCTGCTGATGAAAGCCAAGACACGCTGGGCAGGCCATGTTGCCAGACCCTAAATAACTCCTCTATTGTGAGCTGTCTCAAGGAAAGTGATCGCATGGGGGACAGTGAAGTGATACAAAGATATGTTGAAAGCCTCCTTCAAGTCCCTGGACATCAACACCACCTCCTGGGAAACCCTGGTACAAGATCGATTGATATGGCACATGATTCACCAAAGCTGCCAGACATTTGAAGACAGAAGAAAAACCATAGCACAAGAAGTGAGAACTCTGCAAAGCCAGAGCTGCAAATGCTACAACAATGGTGTCCACACATATCTGCCTAACATGTGGCAAAACATTCAATGCCCATATAAGCCTTACCAGCCACTTGCAGACACATCGTGGACAGCCCACAATTCATTAGATGTCCAGGTCCTCTTCACACACAATGGACGGACATTATAGCGAAAGATAAGCCTGTGGTTATTTAATCAACCCAAAGCCACCAGCAATCATTTACTCATAATGATATTTGATAAAAGGGTGTTTCTGTTAGCCATGGCACTTAAATGCACATACCATCATCATGTTCCCTTCTCCCCACAAATACCCCTTAGTGTTTACCAAGTGTGATAAATATGAAACCAGGAGGGATTGTTTTTCAGTTTAACTATTTGGTTTGTTTGTTTTTTCAGTCTTCCTTTGGAAATCAGGCTGATGTCCAAGATTGTACCAAGGCATTTTTAAATTACTTTGGGGTCACTTTTGCTGTTACTGCTTTTTTTTCTTCCTGAGTTGTCATTTTTAATATTTTCAAAGTTGATTTTATGTTCTTAGATTTACCATTGAAAGGATTAGAGCACGGATAGAGTGTTACTAACTCAACTTTTGATATTCCTGGCTGCTGGGAGAAGCTCTATTGTAACTTAATGTGCCAACTGAGGAGATAAAGCCTCCAGACTAATTGCCAAGCTTAGCCTTGCTTGTAACTTTTTTTCAAGATGGCTGCACACATGGATGCTGCAGCTAACCGCTCCTTCTTTCAGTGTATAGCATGTATGATTCTGTGTATGTTTTGGATCCTTTCCTTGATTGAATCCTGTGGGGCAAGGAGCATCTATAGTCGGCAAGCCTTGTTACAAATTGGACTGAAATGTGAAAAGGCTATTACAGATTATTTTATACATTCTCATAACATACCGAAGGAGGCAGCTAGGCCCCTGGGGGAGCGATCCCTGTAGAAAGGAGGAAGAGGCAAAGAAAGAACAGGAAGAGAAAGAGAGGATGCTGTGCTGGGGTTTTCTTTCGGCTGAGTAAGTTTCCACATAAGCCTTCAATTCCAAATATATTTCTTTCCAATGCAAGATCCCTGACTAACAAAATGGATGAATTAAGGCTACAGATTGCAAAGACTAAATTCATCAAGAACTGCTGTGTTTTGCTAATCACAGAATCATTTGCTAATCATTCACTCATTCCAGATGCAGCTGTTGAGCTGGAAGGCTATATAGTTTACCGGCAGGACAGGACTAGAGATTCTGGCAAGATCAAAGGGGGAGGTGTAAGCTTTTATGTGAACAAAAGCTGGTGTGTCAACACAAAGACTGTAGACAGTCACTGCTCCTGGATCTGGAGTATATGACTCCTAAATGTAGACTCATATATCTTCCACAGGAATTCAGCATGGTTTTGATTACAGCAGTCTATATCCCACCTGATGCCAATACTACCATAGCTTGGGGATTCTTTTATAACATTGTTAGTAATCAGCAGAATAAGTGTCCTGATGCTGTGTATATCATAGTGGGGGACTTTAATCAAGCTTATTTAAAAGAACTGCTCCCTAAATTCTATCAGCATGTTAAGTGTGCTGTTAGAGGAGCAAACATATTAGACAAAGTATATACCAACATCAAACATGGCTATAAGGTTATACAATTACCACATTTGGGACAATCAGATCACATGTCACTACTTTTAGCACCAACTTCCATCCCTCTTAAGAGACGGGCTCTGCCTATAATAAAGACAGTGAAATCTTGGCCAGAAGATGCTTCCCAATAACTTCAAGATTGTTTTGAGAACACAAATTGGGACATTTTTTACCATCCTGACTAGAGGTGCACACTGCAACTGTTCTGTGCTATATCAAACATTGCACAGATACTGTCACTGTGGATAAACATATTAGGATCTATCCCAGTCAGAAACCCTGGATGACCAAGAAAGTCCAGCACCTCTTGCATGATAGGACCAAGGCCTTTAGGTCCGGTGATGGGGCAAGATACGGTGTTGCCAGAGCTAATCTGAAGAAAGGTATTCGAAAGGCCAAGACTGATTATAAGAGGAAGACTGAGGATAATTTTTATAGCAATAACATGAGCAGGTGTGGCAAAGGATTCAACAAACTACAAACCATCAACTGAACAATGTCATCCCTGCTGAGGGGATGCTTCATTGGCAGAGGAACTGAATCATTTCTTTGCTCGCTTTGAAGTGGAGACATCAGAGACAGATAAAACACAACTACCAGCCAATTGTAGCCCCCACCTCATTGTGGAGGAACAGCAGGTAAGGAGCATTCTGAGGGCTATGGACCCTAGAAAGGCTGCCGGTCCTGCCGGTTTCTCTGGCCAAGTGCTTAAAGACTGCTGATCAGTTCGCTGGAGTCTTTACCAGGATCTTCAATCGGTCTTTATCCCAGTTCACTATTCCATCTTGTTTGAAGACTTCCATCATTGTTCCGCTGCCAAAAAAGTTCCCTATCAATAACTTCAACAAATACAGACCAGTGGCACTCACTCCTATCATCATGAAATGCTTTGAGAAATTGGTCTGCCGGCACATCATTTCTGGTCTTCCGCATGATAAACACCAGTTTGCATACAGAAAAAATAGATCTACAGAGGATGCTATAGCCATCACTCTTCACATTGCTCTCACTCATCTAGAACAGCAGGAGGGCTAGGTGAAGATGTTTTTTGAGGATTTTAGTTCTGCGTTTAACACAATTCTTCCACACAGACTAGTGTCTAAACTTCTGGACCTTGAGCTTTCTAATTCAATCTGCCTTTGTATTATGGATTTCCTGTCTGGCCGCTCACAGAGGGTCAGATTAGGTAATCATACCTCTTCAGCCCTTATTCTTAACACTGGTACACCATAGGGTTGTGTGTTGAGTCCCTTACTCTATACTCTTTATATGCATGACTGCATTCCCACTAACGTTAGGAATACTATTGCTAAATTTGCAGATGATACAACAGTGGTGGGACTTATCTCTGGGGGGGATGAATCTGCCTACTGAGATGAAGTGGACCGGTTGCTTTCGTGGTGTGGAGACAACAACTTGGTCTTCAACACTAATAAGACCAAGGAGCTTATAGTGGATTATAGAAGGAACAGATCAGACATCCAGCCCTTGTTTATCTATGGAGACCGAGTGGAGCAAGTGGCGTTTTAAGTTTTAAGCTTCCTCTAAAAGAGGACCTGACCTGGGGTACCCACATTGCAGCCTTGGTCAAAAGGGCCCAGCAGAGATTATACTACCTGAGACTTCTCAGAAAACAGCAACTGAATGAGAAACTGCTGGTGAACTTCTACCGCTGCACCATAGAGAGCATTTTAACATACTGCACCTCTGTATGGTTTGCCAATTGCACAATGGCAGATAGGAAAGCACTCCAGAGGATTAATGTCATTGCCCAGAAGATCACTGGTTGCCCTCTTCCCTCTTTGGAAGAGCTTTATAATTCCCACTGCCTTAAGAAAGTTCAAAACATTCTCAAAGATCCATCTCATCCTGGGAACCCTTTTTTTGAACTATTACCATCTGGCAGATGGTACAGAATAAAACCAAGGACAAATAGGCTGAAAAACAACTTCTATCCCAGGCCAGTAGCTCTTTTGAATTCTGCCTTAGAGTGCAGTATTGGTTTGATATTGGGGGTTTCCAGTTCAATGTGTGAAGGGTGAAGGATGTGTGTTTGTGTTTATTTTCATGGTCATGGTCATGGTCATGATGTGCACTGAAGATGGTGTTTGATTTCGTTGTACGATGTGCTATGACAATGAAACAAAGTAAACTAACTTAAAATGTGTATTTTCAACAACCTAATGTGAGATAACTCTAACAAACTCTGGGCTATATGCCAGAAAATATATTCCTTTCCCCTTTCTGAAGTTCATTGTTTTCAGAGCATTGAGAAAATCATGAAGTTTGCATGAACTAATGAACATGAAATTATGTTTCTAACACTATGGTGATCTGTGTAAACTGTGTAAACTATAAGAAGTTTGAGAAAAAAGTTTTTGTGCACGGTTTTTGCTTTTTCTCTCTGCCTGCTCTGTTTAAAGCAGGAGATTAAAAATGCCTCACTTTAACCTTGGTCAGTAATAAAACTGAATATCAATAGCCTTGTGTTCAGAGTTTCATTGGATTAATTCAGATTCTGAGGTGCACTCAAAACCTTCTTACACCATGACCATTGTAAATTGCCGCACAGATGGTACTCATCATATAAACTCCAAGGATTATGGTTGTTTGCAATGTGACACAAATACAATAAATATATTTTTGGTGGAAGACAGCTGGATGTTTCACAGGAATTTCTGTTTATTATTTATCTGTTCTTTCTTCTGTGGATATCATGTTCTGTGGACATGATTATCTCATGTGCACTATCACACACATTCTGCCAACAGTTGGAATTCAGTCATGAAGGGCTCAAGGTTGCCTCAGCTTTCCATCCTTTTGAAGTTGGTAAAATGAGGACCCAGACACTTAGGGACAATATGCTGACATTGTAAACAGCCCAGAGAGTGCTGTGAAGCGCTATGGGAGGTATGTCAGTCCTACTACTTTCCTTCCTCAACTGCTTGTTTCTAGCTATAAGTAATGTGCAGTAATTTTTTTTAGTAGCTGGAGAACAATAACCAGACCCTACAATCTGATTTTCCAGTGGAAACAGATCAGGGGTGGGATTCAATTTTTTTAACAACTGGTTCTGTGGCCGTGGCTTAGTTGGTGGGCATGGCTTGGTGGTAATGTGACTGGCTGGGCATGGTCAACTCAACATCACTCACAATCAAGGCACGCATCTCCTCGCTTGGCTTCTCATGACTGTGGGGATACTGCAACAGTCATAAGTGTGAAAAATGGACATAAGTCACTTTTTTCTGTGCCATTGTAACTTTGAATGGTCACTCCACACAAGCAAAGTATCAGCAAAGGAGAGGGAAAAAACACCAGAGAAGTTCCAGAGACAGGAAGTCTAGTCCTGCCAAGAATGTAAAAAGGGTTAACAGAGAGGCAGTTTCTGTAAGCAACACCAGAATGTTTCCTTCCTGCCTTCCTTTCAGGATTAGGCCAGTAATTTCTTCTAACAACCAGTTGTCTGAACTGCTTAGAAATGTTAACAACTGGTTCTAGTGAATAGATGCGAACCTGTAGAATCCCACCCTTGAAACAAATGGTATATACTATTGTGACTCTATCCCAAAAACATTAATCCCAAATATCTGAATGATCTCATAAAATCAACTCACTATGTATAAAAGAGGCCACTACCTATATCGTCTCCATGGTTCTGGGAATTCTATGATGTCAGGAATCATGGAAAAATGATGTCACAGGGTGGCATTTTCCTGCAGCTTCCATATGGCATAACATGTGTTTGCTTGGTAATCACATAGAATCTCTTCAATTGTTCACTGCAATATTCCAAAGCATCCTTCACTTGAGTAAAGCAAGCAAGAGGGGATGGGCATCCTGTGATGTGTTGCTCCCTTTGCGACCCAAATTTTCCTGGTTGGAATTCTACTGGTATATTTGGAAAGTTTGTATGGATTCATACTTCTATGCCCAGCCTCAAACATTAATTGTAGAACAAATACCAATTCTCCCAGGTATGACAATATGTGTATTCGGGAGACAATTGGTAATTCCATTGAATTTCTTAAGTCATCAATTTTAAAATTTTGGGGTAGATTAACTCAATCAAATCCTCCTGAATATTTGGATGAAATGGGATTCTGTGAAAATTTGCTGAAAAAATCTGCTGTACAATGTCTTACAAGTGGCATCCAAAGCAATAATAACTAAAAATGAAGAAATTCGAAAGTTGGAAGTCCAAAAGGATTTAACTATAGAAATTGCAAAAATTTCAGAAAACAAAGAGAAAACTCACGAGTTGAAGATCCAAAAGGAAGTGGCCACAGAAATTTCAGGACATTCCGGTGAATTCAGCATGAGATCTAAAAGCCCTTTGAAATGGTTAAAGAGGCATCAAAAAACAATACAAGATCATGAGCTTGGAAAAAAGCAAACAGGAGAAGAGTTTCTTTCCTAAAGAAAAGGCGACAATTTACAGAAAGCATACAAAAATTTCAAGGAGATCAAGTAAAAAAAAACTTCATACACCATGATTCAACAATGGTGGAAGCCTGAACGAAAACAAGCAGGTCAGAAGGTTAAGAAGTGGCCACCAGTCACACCTAAAGGAAAAATAACAGGAAAAAAGAAGAAATCTCATGAGTTGGAGATCCAAAAGGATGTAGTTATGGAAATTTCAGAAGCTCTGAAAGTTAAGAGGTGCCCGAAGCATCAGTTCAATCCTTAAGTATCAGTTCACTCCTTACAAAAAATGCCCCATTTTACATCTTTCAACTCAGTTGCCTCCTTTGACTTCTTCTATTGTAGTTGATGTTGATAATGAGGAACAGCCTGGTAAAGTAATCTTTATTCTGAAATCTGGCAATAGATCAGCAAGGGCCACCCATTTTGTAATCAGTGAGCAGGTGAAAGAAAAAAATACTCAGAATGAACACATCCCAGAGAAACTTCTGGAGCAGGAATCTGAGAAGGAACATGATTCAGGAAAAGAAAACCTTCTCAGAAACTTAATAATTGGAGGAAGCAACTCCAGAATACCTACTCAGGAGTCTGAAACTTTTGATGAACTGTTGCCTAATAAAACGTTGTGCAACAAAGCGCACTGGGAGTATCAGGAACAAACCACCTCTGTTCCCCTGTTATCTGATTTTTGGTCAAGCAATGATAACTATTTTCTTCAGGGCGAAGTCTTTGAAGCTGAGGTGCAAAAACAGTTGGCACATCTGATCCTTAATGAGCCTATGAGGAACCTAATTGCCCACTTGATCTGTATGATTAAAGTGAACTGCAGAGAACTGACTATCCAGAAGCCTTGTGGTTTTTTCATTGCGAGAATAAGCCTTGCAATGAATCTCCTCAAGAAGAGAAATATCATTCAGGAAGCTTCTGCTCTGAGGAAATCTTACTTGTTGCTCACTAAAAATGAAACCAATATGACTATAGCAAGCTCCAGAAAAATGGAGAAACTTTTTGATGAGGTAGAAGGAACCTAGATAAATAATCTTAATAGGAATTATGATTAGAGTTAAAGTTAGGCTTTTGTGCCTAACTAATAGGAATATTACAAGATTTGGTTCCCTAGATGTATCTCTTTTTTTTCCCCCAAATTGATGTAAAGCAATATTTTTTCCATCTGTATTTATAGAATTACATTTGCCAGTGATTTATGAAGATTTTTGTTAATATTTTGTAAACACTTTTATATAATGTATTATATCATTATAATGAATATTTATATAATCATTTTCACTGTAATTTTATAATTCCATAATGGGTTTTGTAGGACAATAGCTGATTTGGCATACTCTTCCATCTGGTGTCAGACTCTTCTATCTGTCTGGTGTTCAGCAGACAAGATGGATGGTGAAAAATTTGCCAGGGCAAATTACAAGACAACATGGATGGGAACAACATTTCTGCAACTTGCCTTTGTCTTGCCTTGAGTTTATCATGAAATGGTAAGGACCTCAGGTATGGCAAAGTATAAACCAATAATAAACCAGGATTTTAAGTTCAAGATAACAATAATTAAAACATGTAGGACTTAGTAAAATATTTAAAGCTATGGGTTTAGATTAAAGTTGTTGCTAAAATCTTATTAGATATGGGTTAAGAGTAAAATTAAGCAAATTCTAGTGTAGCATTATCTGAGAACCAAGCTGTTATAGAACAGTCTGATTCATACCAATGAGTATAAGTTGCCCTCTATGACATTAGTCAGGATGGAGTTGATGATGTTAAAATAGGTGAAGGCCCATCTTCCACTTTACTTCTCTTTTTTTAACCTTGTAGATACCGAAGCAGGGAATTCCACAGTATGGGAATGGCATCAATTGGTGGTTGGCTGTTTCACTAACAACGGAGATGGTTATTTTAATAATTTGTTTGATTAAGGTAAGCTAAAAATTTATTCAATATTATCTCTGTGTTATATTAATTTATTTACCCACTATATCTCAAAGTCCTGTAGTGAAAAGATAAACTTCTACAAACTCTTCATATACTGCTTATTTCCTTGAACACCGAAACTCAGAGGGACCACATTACTGCAGCAGGATTTAATTATAATGATATTCAATCTCAAAGAGCCACAGTAGATGCGGCCATTAGATAGTAATATCACAAAAAAGGATAAAATATTTTATAAAATTATTGTGAGAGGGACAAATAAGGATAACTAAAAGGTGTATTATGCTTGAATTCATCCCATCTTTAATTCTGATAGGCAACTTCTAACTGGTAGGCTTGATTTGGTCCATAAGACCTTCTTATGCAGTTTACCAAGACCATGTTGGAGATTCCATTTTTATAAACAGAAAATGGAGGGAAGAGTTTCTTATTGAGAAGCAGAGAAAAAAAAGCCATCATTCTCTGTGTCAGTCATTGATTCCTTTTCTGCACTGTGAAAAATATTTACATTTATCCCTCACAATCATATCTTTCTTTTTGGATTCAACAGATCTGTTCTCATCGAACTGCCAAAGGAATAGAAGGAACTTGTTGCATTGTGAACCGAAGTTCTCCCTTCAGTCTGCACATTGAGCGGGAACTGGAACCATTCTGATTGGCTGACCATCTGACAACTGAGTATAAAAGAGAGCTGTCAGACAGAGTCAGCTGCTGCCTGTCAGCCAGCATCCAGTAAATTAATTAAACATTAATTTATAATTAATGTTACAAATAAAGATATCAGCTGAAGTTAACTTCTGAGTCGCCTCCGTTTCTCAATTCACCGACTTAATACTGGTGACAAGGGTGGGATCAGCCAAGTGAGGCAACAGAGCTGAAAGTCACTATGCTGAAGTCACTTAATATGGAGCTGAAGTCACCGAAGTCTTCACTAATGAAAGAAGCAGAAGAAAGATGATTGCCACCCAGTCATACCCTTCATTCCATCCGGAGTCTGAAATCTGGGACTCTTATAGAAATTATTTTGACTGTTTCCTCACGCTGCTGATCTAGCAGAAATTTCTAGCCATTGAAAAAAAGGCGTATTTCCTGAGTTTCCTGAACTTGGTTCAGTCATTCTCTCAGCTCTGGGAAGGAGACAATGGAAAATTATTTCTGAAATCTTTCCAAGAAAACTGCCAGGACAGTTCCCAACATTTGCCACCAGTCAACATTGACATAAGGCATGCAAGCACACATACCAACAGTATCTAAAGGCCCTGTCACACTGGCTGATGAATGCAAAACGTTTGTAAAAAGGACACAGAGGACGAGAAAAATGTTCCATCCATTGTTACCCGCTCTCAAAAGGGGCAAAAAATTGCATAACCAGAGCGGACAACACGGAAAGGAACGGACGGGGGGAGGACGCAGGGAGGATGGAAAGCGGATGCTCCACGGAAGCCTAGCGGATGGAAGCAGATGAGAGCAGATGGCACATCCGCAAGGCTTCTGGGGGACCGCAGCAAAGCGGACGCGGAACGGAAAGAACGGATGCAGAGCGGATGCCGAGCGGATGAAGCGGATGCACAGTGGATGCCGAGCGGATGAAGCAGATGCAGAGCGGAAGCCTAGCGGATGCCTAGCGGAAGCCTAGCGGATGCGTAGCGGACACGTAGCAGATGCGTAGCGGATGTCTAGCGTTCACTGCGCATGCGGGGAGGATGCATTGCATCCTCCCCGCAGATATAAAGGGAAGCAGCTCCCAAGCAGGTCACCATTCAGAGGAAAGACCTGCTTCCAGACACATCGACTGCCTTGCCAGCCTGCCCTGCCTGCATGCCTGCCTGCCAGCCTTGCTGCCTGCCTTGCTGCCAGCCTCCCTGCCAGCCTCCCTTCCTGCCTGCCTGCCAGCCTTGTTGCCAGCCTGCCTGCCAGCCTCCCTGCCAGCCTGCCTGCCAGCCTGTCTACCAGATTTGCTGCCTGCCTGCCTGCCAGCCTACCTGCCTACCTGCCTGCCTGCCTGCCTGCCAGCCTTGCTGCCAGCCTGCCTGCCAGCCTTGCTGCCAGCCTGCCTGCCAGCCAGCAACCCCACAACCATGGGGAAGAAGAGAAAGCCTCAGCCATCTGCTGCCAGCCCTGGCAAGAGGGCCAGGGTCACCCTCCCACCCCCTGGCCCTCACTCTGCTTCTGCTGGGCCTTCTGTAGCATGGGCTCGCCCTTCTGGAGCTGGGGCTTCTGCTGCTTCTGCTTCTGGAGGAGCTGATGATGATGCTTATGGCGGTAGTGCTTCTGCTCGTGCTTACTCTGCTGATGCTGCTTCTGGTGGTGGTGCTTCTGCTGGTGCTTACTCTGCTGATGCTGCTTCTGGCAGTGGTGCTTCTGCTGATGCTGCTTCTGGAGGAGCTGCTGATGCTGCTTATGGCGGTGGTGCTTCTGCTGGTGCTTACTCTGCTGAAGCTGCTCCTCATCCTGCTGGTCCTGCTGGTCCTGCTCGTGCTCCTGGTCTTGCTGGTCCTGCTGGTCCTGCTCGTGCTCCTGGTCTTGCTCGTCCTGCTGGTCCTGCTCGTGCTCCTGGTCCTGCTCGTGCTCCTGGTCCTGCTCGTGCTCCTGGTCCCTGCTCGTGCTCCTGGTTCTGCTGGTGCTGCTGGCGCTGCTTATGCTTACTCTGCTGCTGCTGATCCTGGTCCTGCTGGTCCTGCTCTGCTGATCCTGGTCCTGGTGGTGCTGCTGGCACTGCTGGTGCTTACTCTGCTGATGATGATCCTGGTCCTGCTGGTGCTGCTGGTGCTGCTGCTGATGGTGGTGTGGAGGAGCAGCCCCTACAACTTGGAAGCCCCTCTGATGAGGGCCCATGTGGTCCTGCCAAAGAGAGGAAGAGGCATATGCGATTACGGGAGGGGAGGCAATACTCCATCGAGGAGGAACATGAGGATGAGGTGCTGGAGTGGCTGAGAGAGAATGAGTATCTATGGCGGAAGGGACACAGGCTCTACAGGGACAACAAAAGGAAGCAGGCTGCTTGGAGAGAGAAGGCGGAGAGCCTGGGCTACACTTCGGAGGTGCTCCTCGGCTGGTGGAAGCACATGCACACCTGGTACGGGAAGCTGCACCTCAAGAAATCTGGTCAGGCCGCGTTCAACCTGAGGGATAGAGAGACCTACATCATGGCCAAGTGCAGCTTCCTGGAGGGTGAGATCCACCACTGAGGAGCAGCCCCTCTCACAACCCTCTCTCTCAGGCAGCCTGCTGAGAGCCAGTCCTCTTCTGGCAGAGAGTCAGCTCCTGTCTCCAGGCAGGTGTCTGTGGAGCGTGCCACGATGGAAAACCCGCAGACAGCTGTTCTAACCGTGGTGGAGCGCGTGGAGGACTCCCTGGCACAGTGGGAGAAAGGAGACGGCACTTCCACCACAGTCCAACCCGCATCCATCCCCAGCTCCACCTCCACAGAAAGGCAGAGAGCCAGACAGGAGGGGCAGAGCCACACTGTCCTGCTGGAGATAAGAGACACCATCAGAAGCAGCATAGATATCCTCTCTCAGCTGGTCCACACCGACTCCTCATCCTCCAACCACAAGCCCTTCCTCACCTATATCAACCAGACCCTCACAGACATGGCGGAACCCCAGTACCAGGTGGTGAAGGACAGTATCACCGATCTGCTTCACAAACCTCCAGATCCAGATGAACCTGCTCCCACCCAGTCCAGGTCTGCTCCTCCACCCCAGGTGATGTCACTCCCCTTCCAAGGCTTCCCACAGGCCCTCACCTACCAGGGCTACGGCTAGCAGGAGGTCCAGCAGCACAGGCAGCAGCCCTTCCCAGTCCAGGAACAGGTTCATTGGATGCCACCGTTGCCACTGGTTCCACTGATGCCACCTATGCCAACGATGCCACCCACGCCACTGATGCCATCGATGCCACCCATGCCACTGATGCCACCCATGCCACCGATGCCACCCACGCCAGTCCTCACACAGCTGCAGACCAGACAGCCCCACTACATTGGTCCTTCCTCCACCCCACAGCCAAGCCCGGTCTCAGTACATCTGTCATCGGTACTGGGGCTGACACCCCATGGCATGGAGGAAGGAGCTCTCAACATCACGGGTCTGAGCCAGCTGTCTGAGAGCTTCCTCAACACACCATCACCTGTTGTCCTCTCGGGGCCAGGCACCCCAGTGGCGCTTCAGACCAGCACTCCAGCAGCAGCCACCTCCACAGCACCTGGACCCTTCACCCCTGAGACTGGGCACACCTCTGAGTGACAGAGAAGAGTGCCAGAGACTGGGTGGCTACGTGTAGACTTTATTTGGACACTTGACTTGGGTCATTTTTCTTTTACAGCTTGTTATTAATAAAGATTATCTTTGCTTCACACACTTGCTTCATTTATTTTTTTCAATAAAGTCTTGGTGGAAACTTTTAGAAATGGTTTAAGCCTTTGCATGCTTGTGGGATGGGTAAGGATAGCAGTGGGGTGGGCAGGGATACCTGTGGAATGGGTAATAGCTGTGGGATGGGCAGGGATACCTTTGGAATGGGTAATAGCTGTGGGATGGGCAGGGATACCTTTGGGATGGGTTAAGATAGCTGTGGGATGGGCAGGGATACCTGTGGGATGGGTTAGGATATCTGTGGGATGGGTTAAGATAGTTGTGGGATGGGCAGGAAAACCTTTGGGATGGGTTAGGATAGCTGTGGGATGGGCAGGGATACCTGTGGGATGGGATAGGATATCTGTAGGATAGGTTAAGATAGATGTGGGATGGGCAGGGATACCTTTGGGATGGGTTAAGATAGCTGTGGGATGGGTTGAGATAGCTGTGGTGATAGATAAACCTCCAGTGCAAGCATAGTGGGACTGTATGGTCCACCCTCCCAGGTGCCACACCTATGGCCCTTCATTATGAATACTAATGTAATCATTCATCCACACATGTCAACATAAACAGAACTCTTTATTAAATGCCCTGTTCATTGTAGGGCCACTCAACATACATGGCACAATCTCATCAGTGTGATGAGACAGGCTGAAGGAAGCATCCATTAATCATCTATCATCCTGTCTTGCCACTCCACTGCTCCAGCTGGGGAGTTGCACCAGTGTTTCAGGAGGTTGCGCTGCTTCTTCCCTTCACATGAGCCTCTGTTGGGGCCTTGCGCATCCTCAGTGTCTATCAGGTTTTGCCCTTGCCTCCATTCCCCAGGCTCCATGTCCCCATTGCCTTGTTGGAGGTCCACAAACCTGTTCTGCAAGACTGGGTAGCGGGTGTACATGAGATTGTGCAGGATGCAGCAAGCTTCCACGATCCTCCTCACGGTCTCTGGGCGATGGTGCATGGTGGTGAGAAGTACCTGAAACCTGTTGGCCAGGATGCCAAAGGCGTTCTCCACCACCCGCCTTGCCCTGCACAGCCTGTAGTTGAAGATCCTCTCATCACGGGTGAGGCATCTGGAAGTGTAGGGCTTCATGAGGTAGGTTTTGAGGGAGAAGGCGTCATCCCCCACAATGAAGTAGGGCACATCTTGCGTGTCATTGGGCAGAGGGTGTGGATCTGGGAGCTCCTGCAGGTATTCTTCTCCTGCACCACTTCTCTTGCACCATTTCTCTGACCACAATGCTGATGGTGTTGTGTGGCACCCTCCAGCCGTAATGCATGCTTCTGTAGGTGGTCCCTGAAGCCAGGTGGCACAGAGTGAGTGCCACCTTGAGCCCAGGTTCCAGGCTGGGCCAGAAGTTCGTGTTTGCCTTGGTACACCTGGCTGCACAACTTCATCAAACATGGCTGGAGGCATCCTCATGAAGTTCTGGAATGCACGAGGGTCTTCGTTCCTCAGCTCTACCATCAGCTTGTTGTACAGTCCATCCTCTGCTCTTCTCCTGATCCATCTTTGGACCCAGACTCTTCCTGGCCGCCTCCTTTTCTTCCTATAGTAGAGTTTAAAGAGCCTGTAGATGGCTTCGCACTGTTGAAGAACAATGGTGGCTCCCAAAAGGACTGTGTTACAATCCATGGTAGACATGACTGGATGCTTTGGAAGAGTAAGAGGCAGATGAAGGCTGCAGAGGTCTGCACAGCAGGGCTGCTGGTCTGAAAGTGAGATCCAGGTGAGTTGCTCCCCCTTTTTATAGGCGGTATAGATTTTCCCCTATGGGTCCTTTTTCATCCTCTAGGCATCCTCTAGACATCCTTAATATCCGAGATAGGTCCCCTCTGCGAACGTTTTTTCCGTTTTAAAAGCTTTCTTTGCGAGCTGCATCCACTTTCATCCTTTCTCCGTCTGTGCTACTAATGCTGTGCGTCCGTTCCGCGTCTGTTCCGCTTCCTCCCTGTGTCCATTTTCCGCTGGAGCGGATGCGAGTTGCGCGGATGCGCAGCGGATGCTTAGCGGATATAGCGGATGCATAACGGATGATGACGGATGCAGAACAGATGTTCCCCGTATGCCTAGCGGATGCAGAACGGACGTGTTGGATACATTTTCCGCTCAAAAAGTTATGAGCAGCTCAAAACTTTTTGAGCGGATGGAACCTCAGTCGATGGATGCTGGATGGAAAAAGAGGAAGAAAAACAGACGCAGTGAGTACAAAATGGAAGCATCACATTAACCAACAGATGGCAAGTGTTTTTCTCCATTTTACATCCTCTTTCCATCCATTGGTGCAGTGTGACATGGGCTTAAGCAGTTTGCTGACCAAATGCCAAATGCTATTGAAGACCTCTGAAGCATTTTCCCTATCTATTTGATGCTGTCTAACAGATGCCTTTTCTATCACTGATCATTTCCTAAAGCCCCTGTCACACTGAACCAACGGATGCAAAGAGGATGTAAAACGGACAAAAAACCTTGCCATCCATTGGAAAACGCGATGTACTCACTGCCTCCGTTTTGCTTCCTCTCTATCCATCCAGCATCCTTCTATTGACGTTTCATCCGCTCCAAAAGTTTTGGGCTGCCTAAAACTTTTGCGCGGAAAATGTATCAAGCTCGTCCGTTCTGCATCTGCTACGCATCTGCTAGGCATCCGTTACGCATCTGTTACGCATCCGCTATATCCACTAGGCATCCGCTGCGCATCCGTGCAACTCCATCCACCCGGACGCAGGGAGGAAGCGGAACGGATGTGGAACGGATGCAGAACGGATGCAGAACGGATGCAGCACGGAAACAAAGCATTTAAAACGGAAAAAACGTCCGCAGAGGGGACCTATCTCGGATATTAAGGATGTCTAGAGGATGCCTAGAGGATGCCTAGAGGATGCCTTGAGAATGCCTAGAGGATGCAAAGGGACACCTATACTGCCTATGAAAAGGGGGAGCAACTCGTCTGCATCTCACTTTCAGACCAGCAGACCAGCTGTGCAGACCTCTGCAGCCTTCATCTGACTCTGACTCTTCCACAGCATCCAGTCATGTCCACCGTGGATTGCGACAATATCCTTTTGGCAGCCAACATCCTTCTGCAACACTGCGAAACCATCTACAGTCTCTGTGAACTCTACTACGGGAAGAAAAGGAGGCACCCAAAAAAAGTCTGGGTCCAAAGATGGTTAGCCAGAAGAGCACAGTAGGTACTTTACGACAAGCTGATGGTGGAGCTCAGGAGCGAAGACACTCGGACGTTCCAGAACTTCATGAGGATGCCTCCAGCCATGTTTGACGAAGTTGTGCAGCGCCTGACACCCAGGTTGACGAAGACAAACACCAACTTCCCGCCAGCCTGGAACCTGGGCTCAAGGTGGCACTCACTCTGCGCCACCTGGCCTCAGGGACCACCTACAGGAGCATGCAGTATGGCTGGAGGGTGCCACCCAGCACCATCAGCTTTGTTGTCAGAGAAGTGGTGCAGGCCATCATCGAAGAATACAAGGAGGAGCTCCTCCAGTGCCCCTCCACTGAAGAAGGATGGAAGAAAGTTGCAGAGCAGTGGTATCAGAAGTGGAACTTCCCCCACACCGTTGGAGCCAAAGATGGCAAGCACGTGGCCTGCAAAGCGCCAGCCAAGTCGGGGTCCACTTATTTCAATTACAAGGGCTTCTTCAGCATCATCCTCTTCGCATTGGTCGATGCTAACTACAAGTTCATGCACATCGATGTTTCAGGCAACAGCTCATCTTCAGATGCCCAGGGATACAACGACAGTCACCTCAAGGAGGGGCTGGAAGGCAACCTCATCATGGGCTTCCCAGATCCAGACCCGCTGCCCAACGACATGCAAGATGTGCCCTACTTCATCGTGGGGAATGATGCCTTCTCCCTCACAACCTACCTCATGAAGCCCTACACCTCCAAATACCTCACCCGTGAAGAGAAGATCTTCAACTACAGGCTGTCCAGGGCAAGGCGGGTGGTGGAGAACGCCTTTGACATCCTGGACAACAGGTTCCAGGTACTTCTCACCAACATGCAGCATCACCCAGAGACCATGAGGAGGATCGTGGAAGCTTGCTGCATCCTACACAATCTCATGCGCACCCGCTACCCAGTCTTGCAGAACAGGCTCATGGACCTCCAGCAAGGCAATGGGGACATGGAGCCTGGGGAATGGAGGCAAGGGCAAAACCTGATCGACACTGAGGATGCGCAAGGCCCTAACAGAGCCTCACGTGAGGCGAAGAAGCAGCACAACCTCCTGAAACACTGGTACAACTCCCCAGCTGGAGCGGTGGAGTGGCAAGGCAGGATGGTAGATGCTTTATGGATGCTTCCTTCAGCCTGTCTCATCACACTGATGAGATTGTCCCATGTATGTTGGGTGTGCCTACAATGATCAGGGCATTTAATAAAGAGTTGTGTTTATGTTGACATGTGTGGATCAATGTTTACATTGTAATTGATAATGAAGGGCCATAGGTGTGGCACCTGGGAGGGTGGACCATACAGTCCCACTATGCTTGCACTGGAGGTTTATCTATCCCACAACTATTACCCATCCCATAGGTATCCCTGCCCATCCCACAGGTATCCCTTCCCATCCCACAGGTATCCCTTCCCATCCCACAGGTATCCCTTCCCATCCCACAGCTATCTTAACCCATCCCAAAGGTATCACTGCCCATCCCACTGCTATCTTAACCCATCCCACAAGCATGCAAAGGATAAACCATTTCTAAAAGTTTCCACCCAGACTTGAAAGAAAAAAATTAATGAAGCAAGTGTGTGAAACAAAGATAAACTTTATTAATAACAAGCTGTAAAATAAACATGACCCAAGTCAAGTGTCCAAATAAAGTCCACAAATATCCAGGCAGCTAGTCTTTGGCACTCCTCTTGGTCACTCGGAGGTGTTTGCCCAGTCTAAGGTGTTAGGGTGCAGGTGCTGTGGAGGTGGGTGCTGCTGCAGTGCTGGTCTGAGGTGTTGTTGGAGTGCCTGGCCCCGAGAGGACAACAGGGGTTGGTGTGTTGAGGAAGGTGTCGGACAGGTGGCTCAGCCCCGTGATGCTGAGAGGTCCTTCCTCCATGCCATGGGGTGTCAGCCCCAGTACTGAGGACAGATGTACTGAGGCTGGGCTTGGCTGTGGGATGGAGAATGGAGCAGTGTAGTGGGGTGCCTGGTCTGCAGCGGGGTGAGGACTGGCATGGGTGTCATCATTGGCGTGGCTGGTATCGCTGTCGTGGTTGGCATTATTGTCGAGGTTGGCATCGGTGGCATCATTGGAACCGGTGGCAGCGGTGTCGCCCGATGACTCTGTGCCTGCATCTATAAGGGCTGCTATCTGTGCTGCTGGACCTCCGGGTAGCTGTAGCCTTGGTAGGTGAGAGGGTGTGGGAAGCCTTGGTATGGGAGGGACATTACCTGGGGTGGAGGAGCAGACCTGGACTGGGTGGGAGCAGGTTCCTCTGGGTCTGGAGGGTTGTTAAGCAGCATGGTGATCCTCTCCTTCGCCACCTGGTACTGGGGATCCGCCATCTCCTTGAGGGTCTGGTTGACATAATTGAGGAAGGGCTTGCGATTGGAGGAGGAGGAGTCGATGGGGACCAGCTCAGAGATGAGACCTATGCTGGTGCGGATGGTGTCCCTGATCTCCACCAGGACTTTGTGGCTCTGCCCCTCCTGCAGTCTGGCTCTCTGCCTTACTGTGGAGGCGGAGGTGTGGGTGGATGCGACTTCAGCAGCGGTGGACTCGATGTCTCCTTTCTCCCACCGCACCAGGGAGTCCTCCTTGCTTTCCACCACGCTTTCAACACCTGCCCGTGGGTTCTCCGCCATGGCACGCTCCACAGATACCTGCATGGAGACAGGGACTGACTCTCGGCCACCAGAGGACTGGCTCCCAATAGGCTGCTGGAGAGAGAGGGCAGTGAGAGGGGCTCCTGGTGCTCCTCGGTGGCGGACCTCACCCTCCAGGAAGCTGCACTTGGCCATCACGTAGTTCTCTCTGTCCGTCAGCTTAACCCTGGCCTGGCCAGATTTTTTGCGGTGCAGCTTCCTGTACCAGGTGTGCATGTGCTTCCAGCAGCCGAGGAACACCTCCAAAGTGTAGCCCAGACTCTCCGCCCTCTCTCTCCAAGCAGCCTGCTTCCACTTGGTGTCCCTGTACAGCTGATGTCCCTTCCACCACAGATAGTCGTTCTCTCTCAGCCACTCCAGCACCTCATACTCGTGCGCTTCCTCGATGTAGTACTGCCTCCTCTCCCATTGTTGCATACGCCTCTTCCTCCCTTTGGCAGGACCAGATGGGCCCTCATCAGAGGGGCTTCCGGTTTGTAGGGGCTGCTCCTCCACACCAACAGCAGCAGCAGCAGCAGCAGCAGCATCACCAGCAGGATCATCATCATCATCAGCAGCAGCAGCAGCAGCATAATCACTAGCAGGATCATAATCATCATCATCAGCAGCAGCAGCAGCAGCAGCAGCAAGACCAGGATCAGCAGCAGCAGAGTAAGCACCAGCAGCAGGGTCAGCAAGACCAGGAGCACGAGCAGAACGAGCAGGACCAGCAGAACCAGGAGCAGCTTCAGCAGAGTACACAGCAGCAGAAGCACCACCGCCAGGAGCAGCTACAGCAGAAGCTCCAGCAACAGAAGAGCGAGCCCAAGCAGCAGAAGCCCCAGCAGAAGATGAGTCAGGGACATGGGGCGGGAGGGTGGCCCTGTCCCTCTTGCCAGGGATGGCGGCAGGTTGCTGAGACTTTCACTTCTTCCCCATGGTTGTGGGGTTGCTGGCTGTCAGGAAGGCTTGCAGGAAGGCTGGCAGGCACCAAGGCTGGCACCAAGGCTGGCAGGAAGCCTGGCAGGAAGCCTCTTAGGAAGGCTGGCAGAAAGGCTGGCAGGAAGGCAGGCACCAAGGCTGGCAGACAGACTGGCTGGCAGGGAGGCTGGAAGGAAGGCTGGCAGCAAGGCTGGCAGGGAGGCTGGAAGGCAGGCTGGCAGTAAGGCTGGCAGGGAGGCTGGAAGGCAGGCTGCCAGCAAGACTGGAAGGGAGGCTGGAAGGCAGGCTGGCAGCAAGGCTGGAAGGGAGGCTGGAAGGCAGGCTGGCAGCAAGGCTGGCAGCAAGGCTGCCCAGGAGGCTGGGAGGCAGGCTGGGAGGCAGGCTGGGAGGCAGGCTGGCAGCAAGGCTTGCAGGCAGACATGCAGGCAAGAACTCAAGGTATCCAGCAGCAGGTCTTTCCTCCAAATGCTGGCCACATGCGAGCTGCTTCCCTTTATATCCACGGGGCTTGCGCAATGCATCCCCCCCGCATGTGCAATTAACGCCAGGCGTCCGTTAGGCTTCCGCTGTGCATCCGCTTCATCCGCTGTTCATCCGTTCTGCATCCATTGTTTCCGTTCTGCGTCTGCTTTGCTGAGGCCCCCTGGAAGCCCTGCGGTTGCGCCATCTGCTTCCATCCGCTGTGCTTCCGTTCTGCATCCGCTTTGCATCTGCCCTGCATCCTCCCCGCGTCCGTGTTATCCGCTCCAATTATGCAAATTTTCACCCCTTTTGAGTGCGGATACAATGGATGTAACATTTTTCTCTTCCATTGTGTCCTTTTTGCATCCGTTGGGCAGTGTGACACGGCCTTAAGCTACACTGTCTTCCACACCCTAGTTCATTCTTTGGTTAATTACAACTCCCAGCATTCCAATGAGGAAGTCACATAGTTCAATACACTGGAGGCTGCCAAGCTAGAACACATTTCTTCAAAGAAAATGTGTTCCATTTTGTCTTTTTGTGTTGTCTCCAGCAATGATGCAACCTCATGAGGTGCAAGTGACCAGAATTTTATAAAGTATTCAAAAGATGGTCATTACCTAAAGACAACTCTGATACAAATGAAGAAAAAAACAGTACCAGGTGTTTCTGCCTCATGAGTTAGTAGACAGCAAAGATGGATGGGAGGCAACTTCCTCTTTCCCTCCCACAATGGCTTTCCTAGGAGATGACCTTTATATGATGCTATCATCATGACCATATGGGGGGTTTCTGAGAAGAGGTACACAACTCACCTCCTACATCTGTGTTTATTAATGGAGTGACATGAAACCTTTTTTCAAAATGTTACAAATTGGCTGCCTTGCATAAACCCCTGTGGGCGTGTTGCCAACTCTGCGACTGATGAACAGGCAATACACTTGCTATGTAAAGATTAACATTCAGCATCATGACCTAAATAACAGAACTTTGCTCTCAATTGTTAAATCCTCCACATTTTGAACATCAAGTGTTTTAGTTTTGGTTTTCAAAAGAAAACAAAGTTTGTAATCCTCAATGGCCTAAAAGTTTAAATTCAAATATACAAAGAAACAAATCAATGACATAATTGTGCCTAATGAAACATTATAAAAATGGTTGTTACCATTGTTTAGAATCCAAAAGGGATTTTTAAGGAGTGGATAAGAACTGAGTCTTCTTCCACAGCAACAATCATTAGCAACTTTTAAATTATGCAAAAGGTATTTTAAAGTTGTACACTTTATGTATTCAAATATTTTATACAACTACCCAATCAGGAAGTGATTTTAGGGCAGCACACAAAAATGGAAATCACATATAATGACTGCAAGAGAAGACGCAGCCAGACTTAGGGGGGCAGAACTAAACATCAGCCAAGAGTCATTACGTTCCTATAAATAATCTGGAGATTAAGTCCAACCCCTCCTGAATTCCGCTGACCCTTATTTGGTGTTAATGTAGAGTTGAACTTTTAGTTGACTAGATTCTTACATATAGGGTTGAACAATAAGCCTTCTGAACTGCAACTTAATATATGCTCCAGATTCTTTGCATCTGACAATGACAAAACCTTTATTAAAAGTAATAAAGCATATCATGGCCAATCTAAATAATAAAGCATATCATGACCAATAAAGCATATCATGGCCATTCATCCAATCTAAAACAATGCAGATGGGCACAAAATCTCCAGACTTAGTGCCTAGGGGAAAAATTGAGTTTTAAAAGCTCTTGAATCAGAATTAGGGCCATCCACATTTCAAACTATTCCAAAAGGCACTCATGGGAATAGAGAAGCATTTCTCCTAGATCCCACTAGATGAAATTGTTTAAGTGATGGGTTCTTGGGAGAAATATTATATCATTATAGGCAGGATAAAAATATTGTGAAGAAATAATTTTCAGGAAATTTTCGCTTTTCTGATATACTTGCTTTAAAGAATATTTTACAAAGTGTTTTAAATCTTTAATAATGCCTTTACACTGCACAATTATTCTTTTAAACATGTTTTTACAGAGTTAGGGTGTGAAGCTAACAAGCCTTTAGACCTGTTTTAGGATTCATTTAAATTAGTATTAAAAAGCAGCACAATAAGAAATGTGGCCTTTTCATCTACCTAACATAAACCAGAACACAGAACATATGAATACTTGTTCTTTCCGCTGCACATACATTTTGAAAGTACAATTTTTCCTTTGATGCATGTTCAAATCATCTGGAAGTGGAACTCTGTCAGTGTAAACACCTGACTTTTAAAGTGTCTTTTTTTTTTTTTACAAATTTTATTGGTTTTAAAACAAACATAAATAAACAAAACATAAAAACATTAAGCCATTTTCCATACATACACATGCAGTGTTGGTTTACAAATTTTTTTGTGCTACCATTTCATAGTCTTCCATTACAATTACATTATATATCTTCTCATACTTTCAATCAAATATCAAGTACATTATACCTTTATTAATTAACCATTGACTATACTTTTATTCATTCATGTTTTACCAAATAATCATGTTCTATTTAGTTTATTTTACAACAATTCATATTATCCTCCCAGATCTATCCTAGAATCATTTTGTAGATATAATTAAAAAGAAGAAAAAAAAAGAAAATACATCTTTATATATTTATTATTTTCTAAAAATCATTACTATGTTTTGTTAAGGCCCTGTCACACTGCCCAACGGATGCAAAACGTTTGTAAAAAGGACACAGCGGACGAGAAAAATGTTCCATCCATTGTTATCTGCTCCCAAAAGGGGCAAAAATTTGCATAACCAGAGTGGATAACACGGAAAGGAACGGACGGTGGGAGGACGCAGAGTGGATGGAAAGCGGATGAGAGCAGATGGCACATCTGCAAGGCTTCCGGGGGACCTCAGCAAAGTGGACGCAGAACGGATGAAGCGGATGCAGAGTGGACGCGGAACGGATGAAGCGGATGCAGAGCGGATGCACAGCGGATGAAGCGGATGCAGAGCGGAAGCCTAGCAGATGCACAGCAGAAGCCTAACGGATGCAGAGCGTTAATTGCACATGCGGGGAGGATGCATTGCGTAAGCCCCGCGGATATAAAAGGAAGCAGCTCGGAAGCAGGTCACCATTCAGAGGAAAGACCTGCTGCCGGACGGATTGACAGCCTTGCCTGCCCTGCTTGCATGCCTGCTTGCAAGCCTTGCTGCAAGCCTTGCTGCCAGCCTCCCTGCCAGCCTTGCTGTCGGCCTGCCTGCCAGCCTTGCTGTCGGCCT
>BLBF01000044.1:13109305-13164714 GCA_015471245.1 Laticauda colubrina | reverse complement strand
CCTGCCAGCCTTGCTGTCGGCCTGCCTGCCAGCCTTGCTGTCGGCCTGCCTGCCAGCCTTGCTGTCGGCCTGCCTGCCAGCCTTGCTGCCGGCCTGCCTGCCAGCCTCCCTGCAAGCCAGTCTGCCTGCCAGCCTTCCTGCCAGCCTTGGTGCATGCCTTCCTGCCAACCTTCCTGCCAGCTTTGGTGCCTGCCTGCCTGCCTGCAAGCCTTGGTGCCTGCCTGCCAGCCAGCCTTGGTGCCTGCCTGCCTGCAAGCCTTCCTGCCAGCCTTCCTGCCAGCATTGGTGCCTGCCTGCCTGCCAGCCTTTCTGCCTGCCTTCCTGCCAGCCTTGGTGCCTGCCTGCCTGCCAGCCTTGGTGCCTGCCTGCCTGACAGCCTTCCTGCCAGCCTTGGTGCCTGCCTGCCTGACAGCCTTCCTGACAGCCTTGGTGCCTGCCTGCCTGACAGCCTTCCTGCCAGCCTTGGTGCCAGGCATCCTGTCAGCCTTGGTTCCTGCCAGCTTCCCTGCCAGCCAGCAACCCCACAACCATGGGGAAGAACAGAAAGCCTCAGCCATCTGCTGCCAGCCCTGGCAAGAGGGACAGGGCCACCATCCCACCCCCTGGCCCACACTCTGGTTCTGCTGGGGCTTCTGTAGCACGGGCTCACTCTTCTGGGGCTGGAGCTTCTGATGCTTCTGCTTCTGGAGGAGCTGATGATGATGCTTCTGGAGGTGGTGCTTCTGCTGGTGCTTACTCTGCTGATGCTGCACCCCAATGGCGCTTCAGACAAGCACTCCAGCACCAGCCACCTCCACAGCACCTGGACCCTTCACCCCTGAGACTGAGCACACCTCCGAGTGACCAAGAGGAGTGCCAGAGACTGGCTGGCTGGCTACCTGTGGATTTTATTTGGACACTTGACTTGGGTCATTTTTCTTTTATAGCTTGTTGTTAATAAAGCCTATTTTTGATTCACATACTTTTAGAAATGGTTTAAGCCTTTGCATGCTTGTGGGATGGGTTAAGATAGCAGTAGGGTGGGCAGGGATACCTGTGGAATGAGCAGGGATACCTGTGGGATGGGTAATAGCTGTGGGTTAGATAAACCTCCAGTGCAAGCATAGTGGGACTGTATGGTCCACCCTCCCAGGTGCCACACCTATGGCCCTTTATTATCAATACTAATGTAATCATTCATCCACACATGTCAACATAAACACAACTCTTTATTAAATGCCCTATTCATTGTAGGCCCACCCAACATACATGGCCCAATCTCATCCGTGTGATGAGACAGGCTGAAGGAAGCATCCATTAAACATCTATCATCCTGTCTTGCCACTCCACCACTCCAGCTGGGGAGTTACACCAGTGTTTCAGGAGGTTGCGCTGCTTCTTCCCTTCACGTGAGGCTCTGTTGGGGCCTTGCACATCCTCAGTGTCTATCAGGTTTTGCCCTTGCCTTCATTCCCCAAGCTCCATGTCCCCATTGCCTTGTTGGAGGTCCACAAGCCTGTTCTGCAAGACTGGGTAGCGGGTGTGCATGAGATTGTGCAGGATGTAGCAAGCTTCCATGATCCTCCTCACGGTCTCTGGGCGATGCTGCATGTTGGTGAGAAGTACCTGGAACCTGTTGGCCAGGATGCCAAAGGCGTTCTCCACCACCCGCCTTGCCCTGGACAGCCTGTAGTTGAAGATCCTCTCTTCACGGGTGAGGCATCTGGAGGTGTAGGGCTTCATGAGGTAGGTTCTGAGGGAGAAGGCGTCATCCCCCACAATGAAGTAGGGCACATCTTGCATGTTGTTGGGCAGTTCTGGATCTGGGAAGCCCACGATGAAGTTGCGTTCCAGCCCCTCCTTGAGGTCACTGGCATTGTATATCTGGGCATCTGAAGCTGAGCCATTGCCTGAAGCATTGATGTACATGAACTTGTAGTCAGCATCAACCATGGCAAAGAGGATGATGCTGAAGAAGCCCTTGTAGTTGAAATAAGTGGACCCCGACTTGGCTGGAGCTTTGCAGGCCACCTGCTTGCCATCTATGGCTCCAACGGTGTGGGGGAAGTTCCACCTCTGATACCACTGCTCTGCAACTTTCTTCCAGCCTTCTTCAGTGGAGGGGCACTGGAGGAGCTCCTCCATGTATTCTTAAATGATGGCCTGCACCACTTCTCTGACCACAATGCTGATGGTGTTGTGTGGCACCCTCCAGCCGTACTGTATGCTCCTGTAGGTGGTCCCTGAGGCCAGGTGGTGCAGAGTGAGTGCTACCTTGAGCCCAGGTTCCAGGCTGGGTCGGAAGTTGGTGTTTGCCTTGGGCAACCTGGGTGTCAGCCGCTGTACAACTTTGTCAAACATGGCTGGAGGCATCCTCATGAAGTTTTGGAATGCACGAGTGTCTTCGTTCCTGAGCTCCACCATCAGCTTGTTGTACAGTCTGTCCTCTGCTCTTCTGGCAAACCATCTTCATACCCAGTCGCTTCTTGGCCGCCTCTTTTTCTTCCCGTAGTAGAGTTCACAGAGCCTGTAGATGGCTTCGCACTGTTGCAGAACGATGGTGGCTGCCAAAAGGACTTTGTTATGATCTATGGTGGACATGACTGGATGCTGTGGAAGAGGAAGAGTCAGATGAAGGCTGCAGAGGTCTGCACAGCTGGGTTGCTGGTCTGAAAGTGAGATCCAGATGAGTTGCTCCCCCTTTTTATAGGCAGTATAGGTTTTCCCCTATGTGTCCCTTTGCATCCTCTAGGCATCCTCTAGATCTCCTTAATATCTGAGATAGGTCCCCTCTGCGAACATTTTTTCCATTTTAAATGCTTTCTTCGCGAGCTGCATCCGCTTTCATCCTTTCTCCATCCATTCTGCATCCATTCCGTGTCTGTTCCGCTTCCTCCCTGTGTCCGTTTAACGCTGGAGCAGATCAAGTTGCGCGGATGCGCAGCGGATGCCTAGCGGATATAGCGGATGCATAACGGATGCATAACGGATGCCTAGTGGATGCCTAGCAGATGTAGAATGGACGCATTGGATACATTTTCTGCTCAAAAGTTTTGAGCAGCTCAAAACCCTCTGAGCGGATGAAACATCAATAGACGGATGCTGGACAGATAGAGAGGAAGCAAAATGGACGCAGTGAGGACAGAATGGATGAATCGCGTTAACCAACGGATGGTAAGTGTTTTTCTCCGTTTTACATCCTCTTTCCATCCATTGGTGCAGTGTGACAGGGGCTTTATCTAACCATTGATAGAATAGATCCCAAATTTTATAAAATTGTTTATCTCCTTGCTTTCTAATTTCAAATGTCAATCTACTCATTTCAGCACATTCCAATATTGTCTTAATGATTTCCTCCTGTGATGGTATTTTCTCATTTTTCCAATTTTTAGCAAATACAGTACTAGCCACTGTTAATACATTTACAATCAGGTATTTCAAGTCTTTACTATATATTTCAGGTAAAATTCCCAATAAGAATATCTCTGGTTTCAAATCTATGGGGTTTTTTTGTCATTTTTTCAAACCATGTGTGGATTTTAGTCCAATATTTTTTAGTGTCCGAACATGTCCATCACGTATGGTAATATGAGCCAGGTGTCTGATGACATTTCCAACACTTTTCGGACTTATTCTTGAACATTCTTGCTATTCTTGTCGGGGGAAAGTGCCACCTGTAAAACATCTTATGCAAATTTTCTTTATCTGCTGTTGACATTGTCATTTTGTAATTTTGAGACCACAATTTTTGCCATTTCTCTAAATCAATCCCATATCCAAAATTCTTTCCCCATGCAATCATAGTTTCTTTTACTTGTTCTTTTTCTAATTTAACTTCTAATAAATAAATATATATATAATTTTTAATCACCTTTTCATCAGCACCTGTCAAAATCTTATCTAAATCAGTCAATTTATCATAAAAACCTTCTGTTTTAAAATCTTGATGATACCTTGATTGTATTTGCGCTTATGAAGACCAATTCATCTTTATACCTTGTTCCTCTAATTTTTGCATAGATTTAAGTTCACCCTTTTCATTCAGTATTTCACCATATCTAACTGTTTGTTCCTTTTTGTATTATAGGATAAGAAAATGCTTCAATAATCGATAACCAGATTGGAATTTTCAAATAACATTGTCTTTTAATCTTCTCCCAATTTAACCACAGAGACACCCGTATATAATGTCTTCTAAAGCAGGGGTCCCCAACCACCGGGCCCTGGACCGGTACTGGTCCATGGATCATTTTGTACCGGGCCGCAAAGAATGAATAATCCTGATTAAAATATATATAAAAATATGTTTTTAGTAAAGAAATAGTAAAGAAGCCCTTTACTATTGGGGAAGAATTGATTTTGCTGGTCCTTGAAAAAGTGTTTCTGCGTGAAACTGGTCCCTGGTACAAAAAAGGTTGGGGACCACTGTTCTAGTACCCCTGTGTTTTCATTCCTTTATACCATAAGAAAGTATGCCACCCCAACAACAGATCATGTCCTTCTAATGTCAACAATCTTGTATTTCTTAATGTTATCCATTCCTTTACCCACATCAATTTCGTAGCTTGACAGTCCAACTCCCAATTACGCCAGCCAAATCCTCCTTTTATTCTAGCAAAAGTTTTAACTTTATTCTCGCCTTCTTACCTTGCCATATATGTTTCAACACAATTTTATTTAAAACTTCAAAATAATCTTTTCCAAGCCTAATTGGAATAATTTGAAACAAATATAAAATTCTGGGTAATATATTCATCTTGATTGTTGATATTCTCCCTATTAGTGACAGTTGTAAATTTTCCCATTTCGCCAGATCTAGCACTATCTGCTGCTTAAGTTTAATATAGTTATTCTCTTTTAGTGTACTGCATCTTGCTGTCAAATATATCCCCAACTATTTAATCTTATTCATTATCCAGATTTTCAGTAGGTCTACTAATTCTTCCTTTTGTCTTGATAACATGTTCTTTGTCAGAACTTTATTTATTTTCAAGCCAGCCACTTTTCCATATGCCTCTATCTTTTCTATCAACTTGGATGCTGTTTCTAGTGGATCTTCCAGGGTGAAAACCAAGTCATCTGCGAATGCTTGCAGTTTAAATTCTTCCTTTTTAATTTTCATCCCTTTTATATCCTTTTCTTCTCTAATATTTCTGTTTAACACTTCCAAGGTTAACACAAACAACAAGGGTGACAGTGGGCATCCTTGTCTTGTTCCTTTTCTTATATCAATAGAGTCTGTCAATTCTCCCTCTATCATGACCTTTGCTGTTTGCTTATGATATATAGCTTCTATTATGAGTAAATTTTTTGGTAAAGTCCATCTGTTCTAGCAGTAACAACATGAATCACCAATTCACATTATCAAATGCCTTCTGTACATCTAGAAATATCAAAGCCATTTGTTTTTCAGGATGAGCCTCATAGTATTCCAAACTGTTCAAAATTATTCTCATATTGTCTTTAATTTGTCTCTTTGGCAGAAATCCATTTTGATCAGGATGAATAAAACTATTTAAATATTTTTAAGACTTTCTGCCATAATTGAAGCAAACATTTTATAATCTGCATTTAGTAAAGAAATAGGTCTTTAGTTCTTAATTTGTAATGTATCGGTCTCCTCTTTTGGAATGAGTGTAATATAAGCTTCTAACCATGTTTTAGGTATCCTCTTCTTTAACATAACTTCATTCATAACTTTTAACAATGGAAGATTCAACAATTCTTGTACTATTTTATAAAATTCTTCCGGAAGTCCATCTGGGCCTGGCGCCTTTCCATTATTTTGTCTCTTGAGTGTTTCAATTAGCTCCATCATTGTTATATTGCTTTCTAACATTGTTTCGATCTCTTTAGGTATCTGGGGTAGATTAGCATTCCATTGATACTGTTTAATTCTTTCCACATCAATATTCTCTTATGTATATAATTTTCTCATAATAGTCTCATAAATGTGTACAAAATTAAAGTTTCCCATCCTGAATATTTATGAAAACACCAGTCCTGGTGTTGCTGCTTGTCTCTTCCCCAATATCCTGGTTGATTAGCTAGATCAGAGTCGGAAAATTTATGCACCTCCACCCAATTCCAAGAACTATTTTCCCAGTCCAAATCCCTTCCCAAAGGTGGCAAACCAAAATTGGTAGACCTTTTAAAGATTTGTGAGAGGGAGGTAAAAAGCCAACAGGCATGCCACCCAGTCTGCTTTTTAAAAACGATTTCATAACCAGAACCATAATCAACACAAAACAAGTTTACGTTTACCAGTTTGGAAGAAGGTCTGTGTGTCATCCTTTAAGTCCCCTCAAAGAAGCCTGACCTGTTAGCTACAATCAGTCCAATGGTGCCATGATTCCTGGGGTTCCAGGCAGAATATAAAGGTAAAGCATAGCATCCCGAGGCAAAAATAGTTTACCCATTCTTAAAGTAGGATTTGGGAAGTGGGTGTGGCTCTCCAGTCAGCAAGCCACACAAAAGGCCTGCTTGGCCAGCGGCCACATGTTTCCAGCAATCAAAGCATTTCATATTGTTGAAGGAAGCGAAAGTTGATCCTTTGAAATGGAAATGCCACGGTTTGGCTGTGGAGCTTTTGCTGATATGTCACTCTCACCCCAGACTAGTAACCTAAGGCTCCATAGCACTGCTTGAATGTCCAAGAGCATCTCCATTAATTCAGGTAGGGAGACTGCTGGGTAGAAAACAGTTTGCATATGGGAAAAACAGTAGAGGGAGCTATTTCTTCCACCTAGACCTCCTGAATTAATGGTGGGCTAATAATTTAACCAATAAATCTATAGTTCTCCCACATACATTAAACAAACATTAAAGTATTAAACAAACACATTTGGCTGAGAAAACTTTGTTCAGCAGAAAAGCAGACAATTAACAGTGCAAAGCATAGAACATAGACTAATAGAGTTGAAGGGACCTTGGAAGTCTTCTAGTCCTGTGGTCGCCAACCAGTGAGCAGGGGGCCACTGATGGTCTGTGAGAAAAGTTTGATGGTCCGCTGAGAAATGTCTCTCCAAAGCAATTAATCCAGGATGCATAGTAACAAAAGGCTGCGCTGCCCACATGGCCCACCCACTCACTGCACCCCACCATTTTGACCAAGAGCAAACCTTACCTTGAGTAGAGCCACATGAGTTGGAACTAGAAGGTAAGACTAGAAGATGGAGAAGGGAAATCTGCTGCTGGGTGGCTTGCTGATGTTGGTGGGAAAATCGGTCCCATATTCCGGAGCTGCAGTAGTCACAGAATTGGCCCTTTGGTCATCCTGGAGCAGCTACTCCAGCCTCCTCCATGGCAGGCCGGTGCATCTGGGTGGAGGAGCAGCTACTCTGGGATGAGCAAAGGGCCAGTCCTGTGACTACTGCAGCTCTGGAATATGAGACCGACTTACATCAGCAAGCCACCATCACTCAAAATTCATATTAGTGGTCCGCGGGATTTAGAATTATGAGTTTGGTGGTCCCTGAGGTCCAAAAGGTTGATGACCCCTGTTCTAGTCCAACTCCTGTTCCAGTCCATTCTCGAGCTGGAGATCCTATACCATTTCAATCAAGTAGCTGTCCAGTCTCTTCTTAAAAGTCTCCTTCTTAAAAGCAATCTGCTTGAGGCAGTAATATGACAAGGAGACCGTTTAGGGTGAAATTGGTGCCTAACTGTGTAATCTATTCTTTTTTGCAGTTTTGAAATCTGCTTTAGTTATGAAATGTCTTGGGCCAGGACTGAAAAGAACCAAGAAATATTCAACAAAGAGCAGTAAGTGTGCTCTAATATTGGAGAAGAGTTAGACAGAATCAAATTCTAATGCAAGCCTTTGCTGGGATGGTTCTACAAAAATTATCATGCCAATTCTTGCTGCAGTTGCTGTTAGTTTCTGAACACAATTCAATTCAAATGATCTATCACCACCACTACCCCCGCCCAAAAAAAAAACAGTTTTGTGAAGGTCCTCATGAAGATTAGCTCCTGAGACTGTGTTCCTAGCTCAGCAAGTGAAATCACATGGTTGAAAGCAAGAAACATGGCCCCCGCTCCTATGATACCTCTAAAATTCTTTTTTTTCATGAAATATGACAGCTGCACTCTTGGGCTTAATTTCAACATGACATATTTCTAATTGGCACCTTTTAAGGGGAGGATTTAGGTTGCCAGATTATTTTGTTGCCAAACTATGGCATATTATATATTATATATTGTGATAGTTGTAATTTATTATTAAGAAGCCATCCATGATTGCAATCCTGTGATGGTGCTGCCATAAAGACCCAAGGGCCACAGCTGACACAATTTCCCCCTCAGATCCCTCCAAGTGCTACAATCCAGGTTTCAGCATTCCTGTTTTCCCCATTCACATGGCTTATCCCTCCATATATGCATCTATGCATGTTGATGAGCTTCCAGAGATGAATAAACAATTATTGTGTATGTCTGCATTGTTATATTTGTGTATAAAAGCAGCACATAATGGAAGGGGCAGCATCAACAAGAAAAGTGGAGAACACCTGTGTGATCTGCTGATAAACATGGCTTCAGGTAAGCTTCTGAATATCAATAGGGAAGTTATTATTTTTTAACAGAAGGGAGAGCTGGAAATAGCTATAAGACATCCATTCAGTGGATCCAGCCTTTATACTGAAAATAAGCTTGTGTACTAATTTTCCATACAATATATATCCATTAAGCAAAATATAGAAAGAAGTCCTGGTTATTATTAAATTAGGGAGATAGAAGGATGTATTATTTTTATTTTCTTTATTGAAATTTTAAATTTTTGTACTGGTGAGTATAAAACAGAGACCCAATTCTCCCATGGGAGAAACAAAAAACAAAGATAGAATGCTACTAATTATGGTTTACTCGACGCAAACAGGTACCTGAAAAAATGCTCAACTAAAAAATTGAGAAAACAAGAACTGTATGTGAACTTGCTGCAACAACAACTTGCAAAGTTTCCTATTTATTAAGTCATCTAGAAGCATTTTGAAGGCCGGTTTGAAGAAGAGGGAGTGCATGTTCAAATAATGCATCCTGCATGATTGTGTATAGCAGTTTTCCTGTTTTACATGGGTTCCGATTTATTTCTGCCACCCAGAAACTCAACTGGTGCTCTGCTCAACTGAAGTATCATCAGAGACGGAACCTTTGTGCATGTGCAACTTTTGCATGTGTTATGTTTGCAGTCATGAAAAGAACTTGCAGTTAGTGCTTCATTATGCATTAAAGTGGAAGATTTACCAATATGTCATCTTTATTTAAGAAGCCAACCTTCTTCATTTTCCTCTGCAGGGACCAGTAGTCCTTCCTCTATGTTTACCATTGGCTTGTTTATCTTGGCTCTGCAATGGACAGATGGAGGAGCCTTCCCCACAATACCACTCTCCAGTCTGTTTACCAATGCTGTGCAAAGAGCACAGCATCTCCATCAGCTCGCAACAAATACCTACAAGGAATTTGTGAGTAGTGGTCCATGTTTTAGGTCAGTTAAACTTTTAGGTTGCATCATCATTCCTGCTAGAGTGTTCAGCAGCTTGGAAGCAGAATAAGTTCATCTAAAAGTAACATGGAGAATTCTCCAGGGTCATGGAATATATTAAAGCGTAAAAAAAGAATATGACATGTCACACTTTATTTTTAAAAATGATACAGGAAAGTGCTTTCCCTCCCTCACATGTTTTATATGTTCTCAAATCTTCCATTATTGGATCAACTTAGAGTTGCCACAAACCAAACAATCTTTAAATAAGGCTCTCTTTTGAAATATTTACTATTTGCTTATTCTCTTAGCTAATATTAGTATTTCATTGCTTCTGATCTTAATGTCTTTGCTCAGTAATTTTTAAACAACGTTATTCAAAACTCTGCACACTCTCACCTTTTCTACTTCTTTGTAAATGGTGGCATTTTGTGGGACTTATAAAGAAACGATCCTATATCGCAGAAGAGCAGCGATACTCCATCAAGAATTCTCACACTGTATATTGTTACTCAGACATTAACCCTTCACCCACAAAAGAGGAAAGCCAACAAAAAACAGTAAGCCAACATTTTTTATTCCATGGAAGAATTATTTTGGTGCCCCAAATATATAACTTGTGTTACCTATCTTCCCACTTTCACAAAATTCCCAAGAAGTATTCACAAAGAGCAATAAATGTATTCTAAACATCAGAGGAGAGTCAGACAGCTAGCTAGTCAGACACCTGGTAAAAGTGAAGGGGACTAGAAGCCATAGTCAACCATCTGAAGTGCTGCCAGGTCCTTGTTTCTATGTTGGATGATCTAATCCCTAGAGGACAGAACATTAGAAACTCTATACGTTATCACATTTGCAAATTTCAAATTCCTTTGGCCAAGATTCAGGTAGATTGTTACTCTCTTGCATTTAACCATGGTACAAACATGCCCTGGCAATATATTGTATTTTTTCCTCTGATGTTTCCTTATGATATTATCTTTACCTTGACCACAATCCAGGGCTAAGCTGTCTTTTATCTGAGTATACTTCCCAGGCCGCACAAGTTAATTTTCCACATCTCTCTGAGATAGAGATTCTGAACAGAAATACAGAATTTTTTTGGCATCATTTAATTTAGTTTCTACCCCAAATATAGCATGTCTACCCTTAGCTGTTTTGACATTTGTGGTTCCTCTTTAATCCCAAAACATGTAAAAGCTATAAGATGTGTAACATCTGTTATGTTTCACCACCTATTTACAGAGGTAAAATCAGGTGATCAACAGTAGGTGAATTTGAAAAAATGCTTATTGACTGGTCCTAGATGATGCAGGCATGAGCTTCTTTCTAGTCCAATCCAATTCCTCTGCTGCTTTTCTTCCCCCTTAAAGAATTTGATACAACAGCGCTTGGCAGTGGTCTATCACAACTGCACGATGATGCCAAGCTGCATACCCAGCAGTATCATACGTAGCATTACAATGGAGTGATGGGACCAACCAGTGGTGGGCTTCTAACATTTTAGTAAAGGGATTTCTGCCCAGTTGCTGGGTGGTGGGTGGGGCCTAATTCAGGGTGGGATTCAAAAATTTTAACAACCAGTTCTGTGAGTGTGGCTTTGATGGTGGACATATGACTGGGTGGACGTGGCTTGGTGGTCATGTTATTGGCTGGGTGTGGCTAACTCAATATCACTCACATTGAAGTACACATCTCGCCTGGCTTCTCATGATTGTGGGGATGCTGCAACAGTCATAAGTGTGAAAAATGGTCATAAGTCACTTTTTTCAGTGTCATTGTAAGTTTAAATGGTCACTCCACACAAACACAGTACCAGCAAAGGAGAGGAAAAAAAACTCCAGAGACTTTTCTGAGACAGGAAGTCTAGTTCTGCCAAGAATGTAATAAGGGTTAACAGAGAGGCAGTTTCTGTAAGCAGCACCAGAATGTTTCCTTCCTGTCTTCCTTACAGGATTAGGCCAGTGATTTCTTCTAACAACCAGTTCTCCAAACTGCTTAGAATGTTAACAAACGGTTCTAGAGAATAGATGCAAACTGGTAGAATCCCACCCCTGGCCTCCTGCATCATAATGGGGGGACATTTTTGCCCTTCCTGGGCTCCTGAGGCTTTTCTTAACTCTCCAGGAGACCAAAAACGTCTTCCCAGACTCAGGAGGCTCTCTGGGAGCCAGAAATGGGCCCATTTCCAGCCCTCCCTGAGCTTCCTTACACAACCTGCATCCAAAATGGACTGTGTGGAGACTCCTGGGAGGGATGAGGTGGGCAGGGCCAACCAGGAGTGGGATTTGGGGGTTCTCTGAACTGCTCAGAATCTTAGCTAGGGGCTCTCCCAAACCCCTGTGAACCCCCAGTAGCCCACCCACTCTTTCCATATCTCCACCCTTTCCAGCACAGAAATATCTGGAAGTTTTTAATATTAAAAAAGGATGTGGAGAGAAAGAAGGATGCTAAATAAAAGTTTTGTTTCTCATTTAGTTCTCTACATGACTCCAATTTTTTTTATTCAGCTTGGAAAGGCAGCACAAAAAGGTGCCCAGGGATACAACACTTCTGAAATTATATCTTTCCTCTTCTAGCTGGAGTGCTATGAGTATATCAGTGCTTCAGAGAAGAGGGTAAGAGGTTGACATCATAGCCCCATGCCTTCTCTGTGTTCCATGGGATGTCAATCACATGTCCCAAATAGGAGGATCTTGTGAGACAATAGTGTGAATTTACGGCAGAATTAGTAGGTATATTTCCATTCAGCTAATGATGTGAAGAAAGAAGGCACTAAAACCAGATTAAACCATCATCTTTTGCTTTCATGAAGTACACGCACAATCAGAATAACAGCATTAAACAGTGAGTCAGAAAGAGGATAAGCTGTCAAAATCCTGGCCTGCGGGTTAGATGCCTCACGCACTGGCCACACCCAAGCCTAGTTTAGCGAAAGGAGAAAAAGTCCCAATACATCATGTGGCACACCTGCACTAGAGGCAACACATCTTCTGTAAACAAATTGTACTCTTCTGTCAATGCAAGGACCTTCTGTATAGCATTTCACTCAACACTGAGAAAGACCTAAAGCCCATGTCACACTGCACCAATGGATAGAAAGAGGATGAAAAATGGAGAGAAACACTTGCCATCCGTTGGTTAACGCGATTCATCCGTTCTGTACTCACTGCGTCCGTTTTTCTTCCTCTCCATCCGTCCAGCATCCATTGACTGAGGTTCCATCCACTCAAAAAGTTTTGAGCTGCTCAACACTTTTTGAGCGGAAAATGTATCCAACGCGTCCGTTCTGCATCCGCAACGCATACGGGGAACATCCGTTCTACATCCATTGTCATCAGTTACGCGTCCGCTATATCTGCTAGGCATCCACTGCACATCCGCGCAACTCAAATCCGCTCCAGCAGAAAACGGACACGGGGAGGAAGCAAAATGGACGCGGAACGGATGTGCAGCGTTAGTAGCACGGACGGAGAAAGGATGAAAGCGGGTGCAGCTCGCAAAGAAAGCATTTAAAATGGAAAAAACATTCACAGAGAGGACCTATCTCGGATATTAAGGATGTCTAGAGGATGCCTAGAGGATGCAAAAGGACACACAGTGGAAAACCTATATTGCCTATAAAAAGGGGGAGGAACTAACCTGGATCTCACTTTCAGTCCAGTAGCCCTGTGGTGCAGACCTCTGTAGCCTTCATCTAGCTCTTGCTCTTCCACAGCATCCATTGATGTCCACCATGGATCGTAACACACTCCTTTTGGTGGCACACATCGTTCTGCAACAGTGCGAAGCCATCTACAGGCTCTTTCACCTGTTCTACGCGAAGAAAAGGAGGCATCCAAGAAGTGTCTGGATCCAAAGATGGATCACCAAAAGACCAGAGTATGGACTGTATAACAAGCTTATGGTGGAGCTAAGGAACAAAGACACTCGTGCATTCCAGAACATCATGAGGATGCCTCCAGCCATGTTTGACGAAGTTGTGGAGCGGCTGAGTCCCAGGTTGACCAAGACAAAGACCAACTTCCGACCCAGCCTGGACCCTGGGCTCAAGGTGGCACTGACTCTGCACCACCTGGCCCCAGGGACCACCTACAAGAGCATGCAGTAGGGCTGGAGGGTGCCACACAACACTATCAGCATTGTGGTCAGAGAAGTGGTGCAGGCCATCATCGAAGAATACCTGGAGGAGCTCCTCCAGTGCCCCTCCACTGAAGACAGCTGGAAGAAAGTTGCAGAGCAGTGGTATCAGAAGTGGAACTTCCCCCACACCGTTGGAGCCATCGATGGCAAGCACATGGCCTGCAAAACTTCAGCCAAGTCGGGGTCCACTTATTTCAACTACAAGGGCTTCTTCAGCATCATCCTCTTTGCCATGGTCGATGCTGACTACAAATTCATGTACATCGATGCTTCAGGCAACGGATCAGCTTCAGATGCCCAGGTATACAATGCCAGTGACCCGAAGGAGGGACTGGAACGCAACCTCATCATAGGCTTCCCAGATCCAGACCCCCTACCCAACGACACACAAGATGTGCCCTACTTCATTGTGGGGGATGATGCCTTCTCCCTCAGAACCTACCTCATGAAGCCTTACACTTCCAGATGCCTCACCCGTGAAGAGAGGATCTTCAACTAAAGGCTGTGCAGGGTAAGGCGGGTGGTGGAGAACGCCTTGGCAACCTGGCCAACAGGTTCCAGGTACTTCTCACCACCATGCAGCATTGCCCAGAGACCGTGAGGAGGATCGTGGAAGCTTGCTGCATCCTGGACAATCTCATGCGCACCCGCTACCCACTCTTGCAAAACAGGCTCATGGACCTCCAACAAGGCAATGGGGACATGGAGCCTGGGGAATGGAGGCAAGGGTGAAACCTGATAGACACTGAGGATGTGCAAGGCCCCAACAGAGCCTCATGTGAAGGGAAGAAGCAGCGCAACCTCCTGAAACACTGGTGCAACTCCCCAGCTGGAGCAGTGGAGTGGCAAGACAGGATGGTAGATGCTTAATGGATGCTTCCTTCAGCCTGTCTCATCACACGGATGAGATTGGGCCATGTATGTTGCGTGGGCCTGCAATGAACAGGGCATTTAATAAAGAATTGTGTTTATGTTTACATGTGTGGATGATTGATTACACTGTTATTGATAATAAAGGGCCATAGGTGTGGCACCTGGGAGGGGGGACCATACAGTCCCACTAAGCTTGCACTGGAGGTTTATCTATCCCACAGCTATTACCCATGCCAAAGGTATCCTTGCCCATTCCACTGCTATCCTTACCCATCCCACAAGCATGCAAAGGCTTAAACCATTTCTAAAAAATTCCAGCAAGACTTTATTAAAAAAAAGAAATGAAGCAAGTGTGTGAATCAAAAATAGACTTTATTAACAACAAGCTATAAGACAAAAATGAGTCTCTGGCACTCCTCTTGGTCGCTCAGTCTCAGGGGTGAAGGGTCCAGGTGCTGTGGAGGTGGCTGGTGCTGGAGTGCTTGTCATCAGCTCCTCCAGAAGCAGAAGCAGCAGAAGCCCCAGCCCCAGAAGAGTGAGCCCTTGCTGCAGAAGCCCCAGCAGAGCCAGAGTGAGGGCCAGGGGGTGGGATGGTAGCCCTGTCCCTCTTGCCAGGGCTTGCAGCAGATGGCTGAGGCTTGCTGTGCTTCCGCATGGTTATGGGGTTGCTGGCTGGCAGGGAGGCTGGCAGGAATCAAGGCTGGCAGGAAGGCTGGCAGGGAGGCAGGCACCAAGGCTTGCAGGAAGGCTGGTAGGGAGGCAGGCACCAAGACTGGCAGGAAGGCTGGCAGGCAGGCAGGCACCAAGGCTGGCAGGCTGGCAGGCAGGCAGGCAAGGCAGCAAGGCTGGCAGGAAGGCTGGCACCAAGGCTTGCAGGACGGCTGGCAGGGAGGCAGGCACCAAGGCTGGCAGGGAGGCTGGCAGCAAGGCTGGCAGCAAGGCTTGCAGCAAGGCTTGCAAGCAGGCATGCAAGCAGGGCAGGCAAGGCTGTCAATCTGTCCGGCAGCAGGTCTTTCCTCTGAATGGTGACCTGCTTCCAAGCTGCTTCCCTTATATCCGTGGGGCTTACGCAATGCATCCTCCCCGCATGCGCAATTAATGCTAGGCATCCGTTCGGCTTCCGCTGTGCATCCGCTTTGCATCCGCTGTGCATCCGCTGTGCATCCGCTTCATCCTCTCGGCGTCCGCTGTGCATCCGCTGTATCCATTCCGTGTCCGCTTTGCTGAGGTCACCCGGAAGCCTGGTAGATGTGCCATCCACTCCCATCCGCTTCCATCCGCTGGGCTTCTGTTCCGCATCCGCTTTCCATCCGCCCTGCGTCCTCCACGCGTCCATTCCTTTCCATGTTATCCGCTCCGGTTATGCAAATTTTTGCCCCTTCTGAGAGCGGATAACAACAGATGGAACATTTTTCTCGTCTGTTGTGTCCTTTTTACTAACGTTTTGCATCCGTTGGGCAGTGTGACAGGGCCTTAAGGTATTTTTTCAGATCAAAAGAGAAATAAACCCCAAAATGAATTCACAAAGACCTGTGTTCAACAATCATGAAATCTGCAGAATGAGATTAACCCTTCATTATTGTACTGTTCTTGTTCTACTCATTATTGTAGTTATTGTACTGTTATTTAACTCAATGTCTTCCAGATACATTTAACTCTCCCAGTAATTTGGAATTGGACCAGCCCTTAGTCTCCTACTCTAGAACTCAAAAGTTGCTAAACAATATGGAGTTTAGACTATATTCAGATGCTTTCCCAAGGTTGGGAAAAGTGGGTATCTCTCACCCACCCATAGCTGTACACCCAACCAAGGACCATGGTGGAATGCAGTTCAGAGGGTCAATATGATGCAACTGCAGGCTCACTATTCCTTTTATGTTCATAAAACAGAAAGTCCACAAAATCAATCATAAAAACACAGTATGTCTCAATCCTTAAGTACTGAAGATATTATAAATTATATTATTATAAATTATTATTATGAATTATGTTTGATAAAATATATATTTCACTGTAACTATATGTTACATAAAATATATTAGAAAGTATACAGTAGTTAATATACATTAACTACTTAACTCAGTAAATCTGAGCTGAAATGTGTGTGTGTGTGTGTGTCTTTGTATGTGTATGTGAGATATATATATAGCAGTGTATGTGAGATATATATATGGTGTGTATGTGAGATATATATACAGCAGAATCTCATCTGCCATCATCAGGCTTCTGTATTGAGTTCGTATGTGGGTCAGGCTCTCACAGCCGTTGGTTTTAAATTTGAGGCTAGCCTATTGCTGTCCCAGGATGCTTTTTTCATCATCCTGATTGGTTGGAAGTCTTGGTCTGTGTTTATTGGACATGGAGTTTGTTTGATTGGTGTTTCTGGTTTCTTCTGTCTGTTTTGTGGCTTCGATTGGCTGGCAACACTGTGTTTCTTTATTGGAGGCTTTCAGTGCAGCTTGGCTTCGTGTGAAAGGATGGCTATTATCTATTAGGAAGCTAGGTTTCATCTGGGTGCCTGGTTGGGGTGTGTTTGAGCTGGAGGTATCAGAGGGAGTCTGTTTGTGCCCAGGTGTTTGCCTGGCTTGTGGTGTGGAGATCTTTCTATTTGAGAGCGCACGCTTCCAAATGATTGACAGTCTGGTGGAATCATCTCTTCTATTCATGCTTTCAGGACTTTCTTCAATCTCTATGGCTTCTCTGATGATTCTGTGGCTGGGGTTTTCTATAGTGGCTAGGGTTTTGTTGCCATTGAAGTTGATGTTGTGACCTGTGGTTTTCATGTGTTGGACTAGTGAGGAGGTGTGTTCCAGCTTTTTTACTGCATTTTTGTGTTCATCCAGGCGGGTACTTATTCTTCTATTGGTCTGTCCAATGTATGTGGCCGGGCATGATGCACAGGGAACTTCTTATATGCCTTGGTTTTCCAGGTCAATTTTGTCTTTGGGGTTTTTAAGGATGACTGCTATTTTTTTGTCTGTTTTGAAGGCAGTCTTGATGTGATGCCTGTGTAGAATCTTACTGATTTTGTCTGTAGTATCTCTTATGTAAGGCAGGACAGCTGTTCCATAGGTCTGTTGATCTTCTAGGTCTCTATTATGTTTTAGTGTGTTTTTGTGGATCAAGCTAGTGATTTTGTTTTTGTGGAGGCTGTTGGCTGTCAGTACTTTAGTCAGGGTGCATAGTTCAGTCTTTATATGTGTCTTGTCTACCAGGCGTTTGTTTCTGGTGATTAGTGTTTTGGCCACGGAGTTTATCTGTGCTGGGTGGTGGTGGGATTGGGCGTTGAGGTAGCGGTTGATGTGTGTTTTCTTCTGGTATACGGTGTGTCCTAGTGTACCATCTGTTCTTTTGTAGATTAGTACATCTAGGAATGGTAGTTGTTTGTTTATTTCCGTTTCCATACTGAACTTGATTTTGGGGTGTGTGCTGTTGAGGTGTGTTAGGAAATTGTTTAGGTTTTCTTTTCCATGGGGCCAAATCACAAATGTGTCATCGATGTATCTTAGCCACAGTTTGGGTTTGTGGGTGGCATTAGCCAGGGCTCTGGATTCGAATTCTTCCATGAACAGGTTTGCAATGACGGGTGACAGTGGTGATCCCATAGGGGCTCTGTTAAGCCTGGGTTCCCCAACCAGGATTAGGGAGACAAGCTAAACAGAATGTGCAGCGTTAGTCAGATAGGCACACAGATAAATGAGTGAGCTAAGCTTGTATGTTTATTAACATACAGTAAAAATAACAGATACGCTTGTGCTATCAAGAATATAGTTTATTCCATTATAAGTTCATGGCATAGTCAAATAACAGTCCAATAGTCATGTATCAAGTAGTCAGTCCATTCAGGGATATTCAGTTAGCAAAGTCCATGTAGAATATCCTATGTCAGTTCACTTACAAATCAGTCCTTTGTTGTCTCTCCCGTTCGAGCAATGCAGTCTTGATTCCAAGCAGTAATCAGGGATCATCAAAGCCAGAGAGAGCAAGCTGTATGCTTGCTACTTTTAAAGTGTTTTCATAACCACTCCCTTAATTACTATCCCACAATTAAAGCTGCAGACACTTTAACATACACAACTATGAATCATAGTTGTTATTTCACCTAAACCAGTTAGGGTAAACAATGTTATCCCTAACATTCTCCCCTTTTAGGTTAAATAATAACTATGAATCATTTACATCTTTAAATTATATTTGTTACAACTCTCTTTAAACTTAGTTGCTCCTTGAGCTTTTGTAAATTGGTCTGCAATGTTTTCTTCTGTCATGCAGTATTCCAATTTAATTAGTCCATTCTTTACTGATTCTCTAACATTTAAATATCTTAAATCAGTATGTTTTGATCTAGTTTTTACAGCAATACTAGTAGCTAACTTTATAGCTGCTTGGTTATCCTCGTACACAATAATGGAATCTTTTACAGTTATACCCATGTCTAATAATAACTGTTTTTAGAAAATCAATTCAGTGCATAATAATGACAGACATGAAAATTCAGCTTCCATCGTGGATAAGCTAATATGCTGTTGTCTGATTGACCTCCATCCTATTAGTGTCTTACCAAATAATATAGCCATTCCAGATGTTGATTTTCTAGTGTTTATATCAGTTGCAAAACTTGCATCTGCATAGGCACTAAGACTCAAATCACCCTTTAGTTCTATATACAATGCATGGCTCATTGTTCCTTTAAGATATCTTAAAATTCTTTTTAATGATTGCCAATGACATTGTTTTGGATCTGAATTAAAACGTGCCAGCTGATTTACACTATAAGCTATATCTGGCCTTGACCAATTGCTTATATATGATAAGCTACGAACCAAAGATTGATATATGGACTTATCAAATTTGGGACTTTGATCATTAGTTTGGCAAACTTCCTGACTCATTGGAGTCTTTGCCAGTTTACAAAGTTCCATTTTATACGTTTTAATTAATTGGCAAATTTTATCTTCTTGAGATATCTTAAAACCATTATTTGTTTATTAATTGTCAATCCTAGATACCTTTTAATTTCACCTAAATGTTTTAATTTTATCTTTTTGGCTAATAATGATATAATTTCATTAGCTTCATTATTAGTCTTAGTTATTAAAGCAATATCATCTGTAAATAATAACAATAATGACACCGTTCCATTATTTTCTCTTTTAAACACACACGGATCTGCTAAACCAGATTTAAAACCTATATTGTTTAACTCTTTCACAATATATTGGTTCCACTCAAACCCAGATTGTTTTAACCCGTAAAGACTCTTTTTGAGTTTCCAACAATCATTGCTATTTACATTATTTTCTTTTATGCCAATTGGTTTTCTTAAATATATAGTGTGCTGCAATGGTGCATGTAGATAAGCAGTTTCTACATCTAAATGATTAACGATATAGTTTTTCTTAGCTGCCCACACTAATGCTGTTCTTAACGATGTAGCTTTAAGGCTTGGCGCAAAAACTTCATCGTAATCAGATGCAGTTTGATTAAATCCTTGAGCTACTAACCTAGCTTTATGGGTAACAGTCCCATCATTTCCAGTTTTTACTTTAAATATCCATTTGCACCCAATGGATTTTTCTCCTGGAGGTAATTTGGCATCTTCATACACTTTCATTACCTTTAATGAATTTAGTTCTTTTTCCATTGCCTTTTGCCAATTCTCCTGATCCTTAGCAGGATACATCCTAAGTTCATCTACACTAGTTGGAACTTTAGTTACTTGGCAAACTATACTTGCTTGATACCTATCAGGTGGTCTAGTTACACATGTAGTACGTCTAGGTATAATAGGACTTGCAGGTGGACTTTCCTCTACTAATTGTTCTTGATCATGTAATTCTTCCTGATCAACTATTTCCTCTTCTTCTGGTCCTATTTGCTCTTCGTGGACTTCTTCTTTAATTGGACTCTTTTTACAGCTAATCTCATCTTTCTGACTTTTGTAGGGTTCAATAAATATTTCATTATTTAAATCTTGCTCTAATCTATTCCATCCTACATGTTCTAGGAATTTTGCACTAGCACTGGTGTAAACTCTAGATGTACCTGGTTCCCAGAATCTATAGGATCGATGATTAGAGGTGTAACCTACAAAAATCAATCTTTTTGCTCTATGCTGTCCTTTGTATCTAAGTTGTTTAGGAATATGCACCCATGCTGGTGCTCCAAATGTGTGCATGTAACTTAAATCAGGTTTTGTACCATGCCACAGTGTGAATGGTAATTCACCTGTTGTTGAATTAACAACATTATTTAATATATGATTACCACACATTATTGCTTCTCCCCATAAATTGTCAGGTAATCCTGAATCAGACATCATAGTTTGTGCCATTGATTGTAATATTTGGCCTCTTCTCTCTATAAAGGCATTATGTTGTGGCCTATATGGTGCAGACATTTTATGTTGAATCCCCAATTGTCTTATTCTGTTTTTAAATTTATTATTTGTGAATTCTGTGCCATTATCAGTGATGAGAGTCACTAATTTCCTTTTGGTTTTTCTCTCAGCATATTTTAGCCAATTAAATATATTTTGATATGTTTCAGTTTTGCTCTTCATTAAATAGCAAAACCCATATCTAGAATAGTGATCCATTATACTTAGTATGTAGCGAGCTCCTCCTACACTTGGTTTTTTCGGACCTATTAAATCAGCAAATACTACTTTTAAAGGCTCTTTAGTAGTAAATCCATCAACTCTATTAGCCGGTATGACCCTGCTCTTATTTTGATTACATGCATTACATTGCAAATACTTATCACAAGGTTTCAAACTTATTCCTTTAGACAAGTCAACAGTTTTCTTAAGCATTTTAAAATTTAAATGCCCTAGCCTTCTATGTAACAAGTGAATACATTCATCATGAGGTTTCTGGTTTTCATAAATTGTGTTAGCCACCTTTAAACCATCATCATTTAACACATATAATCCATCTCTTAAAGATGCAATAATTTTCTTATCATCTTTTGTAATTAAGCAGTTATCTCCCCTAAATGTAACTACATATCCTAGTTTAACCAAAATTCTAACTGAAATTAAATTAAACTTAAGTTGTGGTACATATAACATTTTTACATTCTCTTTTATAAAAGAACAATATGCTATACCTTCACCTTTAGCTTTCAGTTTCCAGCCATTGGCTAACGATATATGCTGTTTACTCTGGGACATTTTAACAAAATTTTTGTTATCATTTGTTATACAATGGGATGCCCCACTGTCAACCACCCATAAATTATTTCTTACAGCTCCGTTCGTATACATGGCAAACTCTAAATGTTTAGTTAGCTTTTGATGTTTTTTAGTATTCTGGCCAGCGTTCTGGCTCTTTGCCTTTTTACAAAATCTTGCCAAATGTCCTCTTCCTCCACAATTAAAGCACCTTTTAATTGCGTATGCAGTAGGAGATTTATTATCTTCTTTTTGAGGTTGCTCCCTCCTTAATTCATCTCTTTCATGCCTTCTTCTGGCCTCTTCAATCAATCTGCCAGTTATATCAGTTAAAGTTAAATTGTCCTTTGGCAAAATTTCAAGTGAAGTTACGTAGTTATCATAACTTTCATCAAGGGAAGATAGAATTATATAAATTTGATGTTGTTCAGGGAATATAAGTTCTTTTTCGTTTAATTCTTGGAAAATGTTTTGCATAGTTTTCAAATGACTCTGCATATCACCATTTGTTTGGAGATGTGTCCTGAAAAGCTTCCGTGTTAGATTTATATGTGCACCAACCTTATCTCGGACATAAATTCTCTTCAGCTTCTGCCAACACCCAAAAGCCATTTTCTCTCCGTGGATATAAACAAGCTGTTGATCAGTTAAGGTTAACGCAATTATGCAAATAGCTTGTTGATTTTTATGCTTAAATTCTTCTATCTTTAGTCTGTCTTCCTCATCCTCTGGATCCCATTCTTCTACGTTTGGTGGATTTTCAATTATGTTCCACAGACCTTCTCCTCGTAGAAGTAGACTACATTTTGTAGACCATGATACATAGTTTGTTCCATCCAGCTTGGATATAAGGGACAAACTTTGTAAATTGACTTGTGCCATGTTTTCTTATATGGATATAAAAATATAATTAATAAAACACAGCTGTCTGTTTACTGTAATGTATAACAATACAAACTCTCACTTTTTACATAAATCTGTTTAACCTAGTTAAACTGACTTTGCAGCCTCTGGGCCCGTAACCAGTGTTAAGCCTGGGTTCCCCAACCAGGGTTAGGTAGACAAGCTAAACAGAATGTGCAGCGTTAGTCAGATAGGCACACAGATAAATGAGTGAGTTAAGCTTGGATGTTTATTAACATACAGTAAAAATAACAGATATGCTTGTGCTATCAAGAATATATTTTATTCCAGTATAAGTTTATAGCATAGTCAAAAACAGTCCAATATTCATTTACCATGTAGTCAGTCCATTCAGGAATATTCAGTTAGCAAAGTCCATGTAGAATATCCTATTGTCAGTTCACATAAATCAGTCCGTTGTTGTCTCTCCCGTTCGAGCAATGCAGTCTTGCTTCCAAGCAGTAATCAGGGATCATCAAAGCCAGAGAGAGAGAGAGCAAGCCGTAGCCTTGCTACTTTTATATGGTTTTCATAACCACACCCACAGTTGCTATTTTACAGTTAAAGCTGCATACACTAACTATGATTCATAGTTATGATTTCACCTAAACCAGTTAGGGTGAACAATGTTATCCCTAACAATAGTTTTCAAATGACTCAGCATATCACCATTTGTTTGGAGATGCGTCCTGAAAAGCTTCCGTGTTAGATTTATGTGAGCACCAACATTATCTCGAACATAAATCCTCTTCAGCTTCTGCCAACACCCAAAAGCCGTTTTCTCTCCATGGATATAAACAAGCTGTTGATCAGTTAAGGTTAACCCAATTATGCAAATGGCTTGTTGATTTTTATGCATAAATTCTTCTATCTTTAGTCTGTCTTCCTCATCCTCTGGATCCCATTCTTCTACGTTTGGTGGATTTTCAATTATGTTCCACAGACCTTCTCCTCATAGAAGTAGACTACATTTTGTAGACCATGATACATAGTTTGTTCCATCCAGCTTGGATATAAGGGACAAACTTTGCAGATTGACTTCTGCCATGTTTTCTTATATGGATATAAAAATATAATTAATAAAACACAGCTGTCTGTTTACTGTAATGTATAACAATACAAACTCTCACTTTTTACATAAATCTGTTTTATCTAGTTAAACTGACTTTGCAGCCTCTGGGCCCATAACCAGTGTTAAGCCTGGGTTCCCCAACCAGGGTTAGGGAGACAAGCTAAACAGAATGTGCAGCGTTAGTCAGATAGGCACACAGATAAATGAGTGAGCTAAGCTTGTATGTTTATTAACATACAGTAAAAATAACAGATACGCTTGTGCTATCAAGAATATAGTTTATTCCATTATAAGTCCATAGCATAGTCAAATAACAGTCCAATAGTCATGTATCAAGTAGTCAGTCCATTCAGGGATATTCAGTTAGCAAAGTCCATGTAGAATATCCTATGTCAGTTCACTTACAAATCAGTCCTTTGTTGTCTCTCCCGTTCGAGCAATGCAGTCTTGATTCCAAGCAGTAATCAGGGATCATCAAAGCCAGCCAGAGTGAGCAAGCTGTAGACTTGCTACTTTTATAGTGTTTTTCATAACCGCTCCCTTAATTGCTATTTCACAGTTAAAGCTGCAGACACTTTAACATACACTAACTATGATTCATAGTTATTATTTCACCTAAACCAGTTAGGGTAAACAATGTTATCCCTAACAGGCATCATGGAACCTTGTGCGTTTCTTTCTGTGTCCTATCTTAGTAAGTTTTGGGTTACTCGTCATATCAAACTTTTCCAAGAAATGTTATTTAGCAAGAAATCTCACTTATGGCTTCCACCTCTTTGTCCCTCCACTGTTTATTTTGTATTGTCAAGCTTTACTTGGGGATTAACCAATCATTTATAAATGATATTATTTTGCTATTTTTCTTTTGCTCCTTTGTTTCCTTTATTCAGTGGAGGGGGGAGAGCCCCTGGATAAAAAGATCAACAATCAGTAAAAAACAGTAAAAGTATCATAAAATCAATGTTGATAATTATCTCTTGTTATATAATTCCCAAATCTTATTTTTATCCTTATAATATTGTTCTCTGCAATATCACCAAGATATAATTAAGCTATCTTATTCTAGTGTCCTATGTACCAATTTTAACATTACATATATGTTAATATTTGATGACAACTGTTATCAATAATGAAAATTTTACAAAATTAATTTTTGTAAATACTTATAATCTAAAAGTTATTCAAAAATATATTATTTATGAGAATGTAGGTTTAGTTCATAAAATTATTTCAAAAAAACAGCTTAAATTGATTTAGTTTTGTAATATAATTATGTTTCAGTACAGTGTTTCAAAAGTCACCTAATAGGCTTCTTCTTTCTTTCTCTTCTTTTTTTTTTTAACAACCAATTATTGTCCAGTAGATGCCTCTCTCTTCAGGTTATCATACTCTAAAATTGCAAAGTCATTGTTCTTATAGAGACTCCATTTTATACTAACTATTAGCCACAGTTTCAGAGTTTCCTAGTATCCATTTCTGGTCTCTTTCCTTTTTTCAGTCTATGTAGCACCAAAATTAAACTCTACAGTGTTTCTCTTTATGTATCTCTTTTTTGCTCATTTAAGTTTTATTCAGTTCTTATAATTTCCTGGTTTCCTCTTCACAAATTCCTCTGCTGTTAAGCACCCTCACTGCTTTTTTCTGAACAGTCACAGCTTTCACCTCTCACTAGGTTCCATGTCTCCAATCTCATTTGAGTGCTCCCTTCCATCGTTTCACTCAAAAAAGCCTAGGGGAATATCTTCAACAAATTCAGTCCTTCATCGTTCCGCTTGGTAATTGCTTGTTCCTTCCACCCATCAGATCATCTAGGCAGCCATAGCTGGTTACCTTCTCCTGGTCTGCTTGGATCCTGCTGATCGCTGCCAGCCACAGATCACAGATGGTCTGCAGGACACCCCACTCCTTCAGCTGTCCCTTTGGTACTTCTGACAGTTCTGATGAGCCCCGCAGGCACAGGAAAAGTGGCTTGTGAAGTGAAGAAAATCGCTCGCACCACAGGTCTCTCTGACAACTGGCCCAGCCCCCCCTGCAATGTGTGATTTTAATCTCCTCAAATTTATAAGAATATAAGAATCTTATCAGGACAATGATGATAATGGTATATGTAATGTTCCTGCTTCTTATTTTCCTTACAACAATTCTATGAGGTGGGTTGGGCTGAAAAGAAGGACCAAAGTCAAAGCCAACTTTTATGCTGAAGGAAAGATTAAAACTCACAATCTCCTGAGCTTCTTAATTGTGGGACTCCTCACAGAAAGTGCAAAGTAAATATAATGGGGTACATTTCCACTTGTCTACAATCAAGCTTTCCTCAATCATGTTAGCCTTAACCTCACCAACTCCAGTACCTTCAATAATTTACAAAACCTTCTGTATCTCAAGTCTATCTTCTCGAATGTTGGCAATTCCTGCTAACTTGGTGTCATCTGCAAATTTGATGAGTTTCCCATCTACCCCCTTGTCCAAATAATTGATGAAGATTTTGAAGAGTATTGGGCCTAAAACAGAGCTTTCGGTACTCCACTGCATACTTCCCTTCATGTACAAGCAGTTCCATTGAAGACTACACGTTGAGTGCGGTTGATCAGCCAGTTAGAAATCCATCTGGTGATACTGTCTAACCCACATTTGTCTGCTTTATCTAGAAGTAGGTTATAGTCTACTTTATCAAATGCTTTACTGAAGTCAGAGGTGGTATTTGCCAGTTCTCTGAACTACTCAAAATTTCCACGACCGGTACTCCAGAACTGGTCAAAAACTGCTGAATACCACCTCTGGTTTGGTTGCTCTTCCAACACTTGGCAGACATATTTCTAAACATTCTAGCTAATCTTGGTGGAGGGAAGTGCCATCTATAAAACATTTTGTATAGGTTTTCTTTATATGCAGTGGACATTGTCAATTTATAGTTTCTATCCCAGAATTTTTGCCATTTGTCCAAATTCTATAAAATACCCAAAAAATTTAACCCATGTTATCATGCTTTGTTTTACTTTGCTCCTCCCTTCCATTCAAATAGTCAATAGATAATTATATAATTTTTAAATTAGTTTCTCCTTCGGTTCTGTTAAGATTTGATTCAATTCTGTCAGTTTTTTATAAAAAGCATATGTTTCAGCATCTATATAACATCTAGATCATATTTGTACATGTGGCCACCATGGTAAGTCTATCCCTTGGCTATTCAATTCCTGTTTGTTTTCAATTCCCCTTTCTTGTTCAAAATATCTTTGTATCTTACAATTTTCCTCATGTCCATTGAACTTGGGTGTCTTAGTGCCTCCATCATGGAGAGGCAGACTGGTACTTTCAAATAGCATTTTTCCTTGATTTTTGCTCATACTGAAAACAGGGTGTTTCTAATATAGTAGCTTTGTATTTCCTATACCATAGGAAGACATGCCACCTCAATTTCAAATCATGTCCCTCCAGTACAAATAATCATCTATGTCTCAGAGTTATCCATTCTTTTAGCCAGGTAAAGGCAGCTGCTAGGTGGTAGAATTCCCAGTTTGGCAACCCAATGGATTGATGGAGTCTTGTAGTAATTTCAGCCTAATTCTTGGCTTTCTACCTTGCCAGATAAATTTGGATACTGTTCTGTTTAGTTCCTTGAAATATTTCCTTTCTAGCTTTATTGGGATTATTTGGAGCAGGCATAACAGTCTCGGTAAGATATTCATTTTGCTTGTGGCTATTCTTTCTAACAATGATAGTTGCATGTTTTTCCACTTTTCCAAATCTAGCTTAATTTGCTATGTTAGTTTTAAATAGTTGTCTTCTTTTATAGTTACACATTCACTGATACATATATTCCCAAATATTTTACTTTTTTTACTATATGAATATCTCTTTTCCATTAGGATTTTTTCCTGTTTATCTGTAAGATTCTTAATTAAGATTTGTTTTCTCTTTATTTGTTTTCAATCCTGAAGTATCACAATAGTCTTTCATTTTCTTTATTAATTTGAATTCCATTTCTTGCAGTTCCTCTATGATGAAAACCAAATTATCTGTAAAAGCTTGTAATTTTTATGAGTTTTTTTTTTATCTCCATGCCCTTTATTTCTATATCTTGGCAGATGTTTCTATTTAACACTTCCAAAGTCAGAATAAATAGCAAGGGGGACAATGGACATCCTTGTCTTGTGCCTCTTTTAATATTAATATTCTCTATTATGTCACCATTTACAAACAATTTTGCAGTCTGCTTAATGTATATTGAATTGATCATATTAATAAAATTTCCCCCCAAATTACAATTACTTTACATGTAGTACCATGAATCGCCAGTTTACATTATCAAATACTTTCTGCACATCCAGAAACATCAGCTCCATTTGTTTTTCTAGGTGTGCTTCATAATATTCCAATGTGTTCAAAATTATTCTCATGTTGTTTTTAATTTGTCTATTTGGCAAGAAACCATTCTGGTCTGAATGTATTAAATTCATTCAGGAAACTCTTCAATCTTTCAGCTATTATTAATGTGTAAATTTTGTAGTCCACATTTAAAAGTGAGATAGGTCTATAATTTTTAATCTGTGATAAGTCTGCATCTTCTTTTGATATGAGGGTGGTATCTGCTCCATATTTTGGTATAGATTTGGTATGTTAGCTTCTAACAAGACTTCATTGTAAACTTCCAGCATTAATAGTTCCAGGCCATCTTGCAGCTCTCTCCATTTAGAGGGCTATAATATTTAAAACTTACGCTGTTTCCACTCTCTTTCTCTGCAGTTCTCTCTGTAAATTGTTCTCAGGTGCAGGCAGTTTATCTGAGTCTCGTTAAAAATGTTCTTTCAAAAAACCCAAGGTCAATTGTTAATCTCACTTTCTTTTCATTTCCACTCCAGCAGTTTTTTTTCCAGCCAGCAGATGGCAATGTTGCTCTATTTGTCTTCTACTCCTCTTCCAAATCTTTTTTTCCAGGGCCTAAGTTTCATCTTCCAAAAAAGTTTTTACTTCAATAAAATCCAATTAATATTGTCATTAAAATAACCAGTCCAATTTTCCTCCTTTAACACTGATTTATCTCAAATAGTTCAAATTTCTTATCTGGATCTATTTCAGCATTATGCTTATTTGATGCAATTCTCAGGGGGTGGAAGATAGACAAATCAACCCCCTTCTTTTACAGTACCACTGTCACTCAAGCCAGTTTTAAAAGGACAAATTCCTGAACAGAAGTTGGAAAATTCTCACCCAGTCACCACATTGTTCCTCCTCAAACTTCATTCATTCTTCTCTAGTTGGGCTGTCACAGCCTTGATCAGGCACACAATGGCCATCTTTTTTCTTCCTACTGGATTGAGAGTTTTCCTCCAGATCTTCTTGTGATGCACAGAGTGTCCTCTCTTCTTCACCACATCTCCAGGGTAGCTTAGGTTCTACGGAACCCTCTGGCAGGAGAAATTCGGCAAACTTCCATAGAGCCCTATGAAAAGCACATTGTACTGCCGTGATGTCAGCTCTGCCCCCCTTTATTCTTCTCTCTCTTAATTGCCTGTTAAGCCCATGTCACACTGCACCAACAGATGGAAAGAGGATGTAAAATGGAGAACAACGCTTGCCATCCATTGGTTAACACGATGCATCCGTTCTGTACTCATTGCATGCGTGATTCATACGTTCTATCCATCCAGAATCCGTCTACCGAGATTTCATCCGCTCAAAAAGTTTTGAGCTGCACAAAACTTTTTGAGCAGATGAACTTTCCGCCGCGTCCGTTCTACATCCACAACAAACATTCTACATCCGTCGTCATCCATTACAAGTCCGCTGTATCCGCTCAGCATCCGCTGTGCATCTGCACAACTCGCCTCTGCTCCAGTGGAAAATGGAAAGAGGGAGGAAACGAAACGGACGCAGAACGGACACGCAGCGTTAGTAGCACGGACATAGAAAGGATCAAAGTGGATGCAGCTCGCATATAAAGCATTAAAATGGAAAAAATGTATAGGGGACGTATCTCGGATATTTAGGACATCTGCAGTATGTCTAGAGTATTTGGAAGGACACCAAGCAGAAAACCGATATTTCCTATAAAAAGGGGGAGGAAATCATCTGGATCTCACTTTCAATCCAGCAGCCCTGTGGTGCAGACCTCTTCACCCTTCATCTGGCTCTTCCTCTTGTTCTTCCACATCTTCCAGTCATCCCCAACATGGATCGTCGCACACTCCTTTTGGTAGCCGCCATCGTTCTACAGCAGTGCCAAGCCCTCTTCAGGCTCTTTCACCTGTTCTACACAAGGAAAAGGAGGCATCCAAGAAGTGTGTGGGTCTGAAGATGGATCACGAGAAGAGTGGAGTACGGACTGTATGACAAGCTGATGGTGGAGCTGAGGAACGAAGACCCTTGTGCATTCCAGCACCTCATGAGGATGCCTCCAGCCATGTTTGACGAAGTTGTGAAGCGGGTGAGACCCAGATTGACCAAGGCAAACACCAACTTCCGGCCCAGCCTGGACCCTGGGCTGAAGGTAGCACTGAGTCTGCGCCACCTGGCTTCTGGGACCACGTACAGGAACATGCAGTACTGCTGGAGGGTGCCACACAACACCATCAGAATTGTGGTCAGAGAAGTGGTGCAGGCCATCATCGAAGAATACCTGGAGGAGCTCCTCCAGTGCCCCACCACTGAAGAAGGCTGGAAGAAAGTTGCAGAGCAGTGGAATCAGAAGTGGAACTTCCCCCACACCCTTGGAGCCATAGATGGCAAGCACGTGGCCTGCAAAGCTCCAGCCAACTCAGAGTCCACTTATCACAACTACAAGGGCTTCTTCAGCATCATCCTCTTTGCCATGGTTGATGCTGACTACAAGTTCATGTACAGTGATGCTTCAGACAACGGGTCAGCTTCAGATGCCCAGGTATACAACGCCAGTCACCTCAAGGAGGGGCTGGAACGCAACCGCATCATGGGCTTCCCAGATCCAGACCCAATGCCCAACAACACACAAGATGTGCCTTACTTCATCGTGGGGGATGACGCCTTCTCCCACAAAACCTACCTCATGAAGCCCTACACCTCCAGATGCCTCACCTGTGAAGAGAGGACCTTCAACTACAGGCTGTCCAGGGCAAGAGGGGTGGTGGAGAACGCCTTTGGCATCCTGGCCAACAGGTTCCAGGTACTTCTCACCACCATGCAGCATCGCCCACAGACCGTGAAGAACATCACAGAATCTTGCGCACCTGCTACCCAGTGTTGCAGAACAGGCTTGTGGACCGCCAACAAGGCAATGGGGACATGGAGCCTGGTGAATGGAGGCAAGGACTAAACCTGATAGACACTGTGGATGTGCCAGGCCTCAACAGAGCTTCATGTGAAGGGAAGAAGCAGGGCAACCTCCTGAAATGCTGGTGCAACTCCCCAGCTGGAGCAGTGGAGTGGCAAGACAGGATGGTAGATGCTTAATGGATGCTTCCTTCAGCCTGTCTCATCACACTGATGAGACTGTGCCATGTATGTTGAGCGGCCCTACAATGAACAGGGCATTTAATAAAGAGTTGTGTTTATGTTAAAATGTGTTGATGAATGATTAAATTGTTATTGATAATAAAGGGCCATAGGTGTGGCACCTGGGAGGGTGGACCATACAATCCCACTATGCTTGCACTGGAGGTTTATCTATACCACAGCTATTACCCATCCCACAGCTATTACCCATCCCACAGCTATTACCCATTCCACAGGTATCCCTGCCCACTGCTATCCTTACCTATCCCACTGCTATTCTTACCCATCCCACAAGCATGCAAAGGCTTAAACCATTTCTAAAAGTTTCCACCAAGACTTTATTAAGAAAAAGAACTGAACCAAGTGTGTGAAGCAAATATAAACTTTATTAATAACAAACTGTAAAAGCAAAATGACCCAAGTAAAGTGTCCCAAGCAAAGATAAAGTCAACAGGTAGCAACCCAGTCTCTGGCACTCTTCTCGGTCACTCTGAGGCATGCCCATAGTCTCAGGGGTGAAGGATCCAGGGACTGTGGAGGTGGAAGTGACTGGAGTGCTGGTCTGAGGTGCCATTGGGGTGCCTGGCCCTGAGAGGACAATGGGGATGGTGTGTGGAGGAAGCTCTCAGAGAGCTGGCTCAGTCCCGTGATGTTGACAGGCCCTTCCTCCAGGACATGGGATGTCAGTCCCAACACCGCTGACAGAAGTTCTGAGGCCAGGCTTGGCTGTGGGGCGGAGGAAGGAGGAGTGTAGTGGGGCTGTCTGGTCTGCAGCTGAGCGAGGTGAGGCGTCGGTGGCATCTGTGACGTTGGTGGCATCTATGGCAGGTGAGGAACCTGTGCCTGGACTGGGAAGGGCTGCCTGTGCTGCTGGAAGTCCTGGTATCCGTAGCCTTGGTAGGTGATGGGCTGTTGAAAGGCTTGGAAGGGCTGTGACATCACCTGGGGCAGAGGAGCAGACCTGGACTGGGTGGGAGCAGGTTCAGCTGGGCCTGGAGGGTGGTGCAGAAGACCTGTGATCCTCTCCTTCATCACCTGGTACTGGGCTTCGGGCATTTCCATGAGGGTATGGTTCACGTAGGTGAGGAAGGGCTTTCTGTTAGAGGATGGAATCTCGAAGTGTACCAGCTGAGAGAGGAGATCTACGCTGCTCTTGATGGTGTCCCTGATCTCCAAGAGGACAGTGTGGCTCTGTCCCTCCGGTCTGCCTCTCTGCCTGCTTTCTGTGGAGGTGGAGCTGGGTGTGGGTGTGGGTTGGTCTCTGGTGGCCGTGGCCTCTTCTTGCTTCATCTGTGTCAGGGGATCCTCCATGTGCTCCGGCAAGGGGTGTGCAGCTGTCGGGGGAGTCTCCATCGTGGGTTGGAGATACCTGCCTGGACACAGGAGCTGACTCTTGGCCAGAAGAGGACTGGCTGTCTGTGGGCTGCCTGAGAGAGAGGGTTGACAGAGGGGCTGCTCCTCGGTGGCGGATCTCATTCTCCAAGAAGCTGCACTTGGCCATCACATAGGTCTCCCGGTCCGTCAGCTTGACCGCAGCCTGGCCAGACTTCTTCAGGTGCAGCTTCCCGTACCAGGTGTGCATGTGCTTCTACCACCCCAGGAGGACATCTGAAGTGTAGCCCAGGCTCTCCGCCTTCTCTATCCAAGCCGCCTGCTTCCGCTTGGTGTCTCGATAGAGCCTGTGTCCCTTCCTCCAGAGGTACTCGTTCTCCCTCAGCCATTCGAGCACCTCCTCCTCATGTTCCTCTGCAATGGAGTACTGTCTCCTCTCCCCCTTTTCGTGTGATTGCCTCTTCCTCCCTCTGGCAGGGCCTTCTGGGCCCTCATCATCAGGGCTTTGAGGTTCTAGGGGTTGGTCCACCACACCACCAGCAGCAGCAGCAACAACAGCAGTAGCACCAGCAGCAGAATCAGCACCAGCAGAAGCACCAGCACCAGCAGCACCAGCAGCACCAGCAGCACCAGCAGCACCAGCAGTAGCACCACCAGCAGCAGCACCAGCAGGACCAGCAGCAACACCAGCAGAGTCAGCACCAGCAGAAGCACCAGCACCAAAAGCAGCACCAGCAGAAGCACCAGCACCAGCAGATTCAGCACCAGCAGCAGAAGCAGCAGTAGCAGCAGCAGCAGCAGCAGAAGCCCCAGCAGAAGCAGAGTCAGCACCAGGGGGTGGGATGGTGGTCCTGTCCTTCTTGCCAGGGCTGGCAGGAGTAGGCACAGGCTTCCTCTTCTTCCCCATGGTTGTTGGCTGAAGATGTCTGGCAGCAGCTCTTTCCTCTGAATGGTGACCTGCTTGTGAGCTGCTTCCCTTTATATCCATGGGACTGATGCAATGCATCCTCCCCGCATGTGCAGTGAATGCTTTGCATCCACTAGGCATCCACTAGGCATCCGCTAGGCATCCGTGATGCATCCGCATCATCCACTCTGCATCCGCTCTGCATCCGCTCCTTCCACTGCGCGTCCGCTTCGCTGTTCTCCTACGGAAGCCCTGCGGATGTATCATCCGCTTCCATCCGCTTCCATCCGCTAGGCTTCCGTTGAGCATCCACTTAACATCCTTGCTACGTCCTCCCCACGTCCGTTCCTTTCCGTTGTTGTCTGTTTTATGCAAATTTGGGGCACTTTTGAGAGCAGATAAAATGGATGGAAAATTTGCTCATCCGCTGTGTCCTTTTTACATACGTTTTGCATCCGTCAGCCGATGTGACCTAGCCTTTAATTCAAACATTGTTATCCTTTTGTTTAATGTAGATCTTATTTCTTCAGGGACTTTAGGCAACTAAAGCAGGGGTTGCCAACCTTTTGGACCTCAGGGACTACCAAACTCATAATTTTAAATCCCTGAACCAGAGACCCTGGGAAAATCTCCCAAAAAGTCTGCTGGAAAATTCCCCAGCCCATTCTCCTACTGATTAATCATACTTTATGTGGGATTGCAGGATACCGCCTCCAGCTCCATTCTCAGTGCAAGAGAAAGAGACTTTTGGTTTCATGCAAGGAAAGCAGCAAAGCAGCAGAAGTCTTTCTTTCTCTCCCCAAAAATCTGCCAGAAATGAGTCTTTGTGAGACTTGTTGTGCCAATACAGCCTCTTGGAGCAGGATGCCTTGCAGGGTCCCATAGGCTCGTTTCTGATGGAGTTTGGGGGAGTTTGGGGGAGAGAAAGAAAGACTTTTGCTGCTTTCATTGCATGCAGCCAAAAGCAGAAGCTGAAAGAAGCAGCCTGGTAGCCAGGCAAGGGCGTGGGACACATTCCTCCCCTTGCCCTTTCCCCCTCCCCTCATTACCTCATGATGTTTGAAATGCATGCGATGCAAGCCTTCTGTTCCCGCAAACCATTTGGGCAGGGCAGCCTTGTGTTCCCACACAGCCTGGATTAATTGCTTTGGGGGGAGGCTTTGGGGGTGACATTTCTCTGCGAAACACCAAAATTTTCTCACAGACCATCAGTGGTCCCTGGCCCACTGGTTGGTGACCACTGACCTAAAGATATCATTTTATTTTATCCTCCGATAGTTCCTCTTGGTTGTATAGGTTTTCACAGTAGTTTTGACTTATTATTTTTTGGGTATCGTTTTGATGCTGTACTAAACTTTTCCCTTCTCCAGTTTTTCCCTCACCTTTCTCTCCAGCCAGCTACCCATCCCACCCTATTGTCCTCTTTTTCTTATCAGGTCTAAAAAAGAATTGTATGGGGTTGTTAGGTATTTATGCTTGTGTTTGTGTGTGAGAGAGAAGTTTCTCTATGTAAGAATATAGATAGAGATAAGCCAATGCTTAAATGGCAGCAATCTATTATGCTGCCATTTAAAATTGTCATTAATTTAAGTTCTTAGTTATTTTTGTGATAGCTCTTCCTTTTCTTCAAAGCTAGATTCGGGGGAGGGTGTGTGTATTGGAAGCAGTTATAGCAAAATGATAAACATATGATGATTAAATCACTCCAAAGCCACCAGCAATCATTTATTAGCTAGGACATTTGATAAAAGGGAGGGTCTCTGTTTGCCATGGCATTTAAATGCACTCTTCCACACAAATATCCCTAGCGTTTATCATCCCCAAGTGTGATAAATGTAAAATCAGGAGGGATTGTTTTCAGTTAAATTGGGGTTGTTGTTTTTTTTTGTCTTCCTTTGGAAATCAGGCTGATGTTCCAGATTGTACTTAGACATTTAAATTACTTTGGGGTCAACTTTTATATTACTGCTTTTTTTTTCTTCCTGAGTTGTCATTTTTAATATTCTCAAGGTTGATTTTATGTTTTACATTTACCATGATTAATGTAAATTGTCCCACAGATGGTAATCATCATATAAACTCCAAGGATTTGGATTGTTTTCAATGTGACACAAATACAATAAATATATTTTGGGTGAAGGAAGACAGCTGGATGTTGCACAGGAATTTCTGTTTATCATTTATCTGCTCTTTCTGATAAGCCTGCCAAGGTTTTCACTTTGAGAGCAGTACCTCAGCAATATTCACTATTGTTTCAGCAATAGGAAGCATCCTATTGCTATAAAAAGGGAGTATATGAAGGGATTGGAGCATAAACAGAGTGTATATACAGTGTGTGTCTGGCCCAGTCTTTGATTTCCTTGCTGAACTGAGCCAACTGCAGAGTTAAAAACTTCTAGGTGAACTGCCAACCTTAGCCTAGCAAAGTAACTACTTGAGATCTGCTTGCTGTAACTACTTAGTTAGTATTCTTCCCAGTAACATAAGCCCCTGTCACACAGCACCAATGGATGGAAAGAGGATGTAAAACAGAGAGAAATACTTGCCATCCATTGGTTAATGCGATCCATCTGTTCTGTACTCACTGCGTCCGTTTTTCATACTCTCTATCCGTCCAGCATCCGTCGACTGAGGTTCCATCCGCTCAAAAAGTTTGAGCTGTTCAAAACTTTTTGAGCAGAAAATGTATCCAACACGTCCGTTCTGCATCCGCAACGCATACGGGGAACATCCGTTCTACATCCATCGTCATCCGTTACGCATTCGCTATATCCACTAGGCATCCGCTGTGCATCCGCGCAACTTGCATCCGCTCCAGCGGAAAACGGACACAGGGAGGAAGGGAAACGGATGCAGAATGGACACAAAGCGTTAGTAGCATGGACGGAGAAAGAATGAAAGCAGATGCAGCTCGCATACAAAGCATTAAAATGGAAAAAATGTTTGCAGAGGGGACCTATCTCGGATATTTAGGATGTCTGCAGGATGCCTAGAGGATGCAAAAGGACATGTAGCGGAAAACCTATATTTCCTATAAAAAAGGGGAGGAACTCACCTGGATCTCTTTCAGTCCAGCAGCCCTGTGGTGCAGACCTCTTCAGCCTTCATCTGGGTCTTGCTCTTCCACAGCATCCAGTCATGTCCACCATGGATCATCACACACTCCTTTTGGTAGCCACCATTGTTCTACAATAGTGCGAAGCCATCTACAGGCTCTTTCACCTGTTCTACGCGAAGAAAAGGAGGCAGCCAAGAAGTGTCTGGGTCCGAAGATGGATTGCCAGAAGAACAGAGTATGAACTGTACAACAAGCTGATGGTGGAGCTGAGGAAAGAAGACCCTCATGCATTCCAGAACTTCATGAAGATGCCGCCCACCAAGTTTGACGAAGTTGTGGAGCGGCTGAGACCCAGGATGACCAAGCAGAGCACCAACTTCCGGCCCAGCCTGGACCCTGGGCTCAAGGTGGCACTGACCCTGCGCCACCTGGCTTCAGGGACCACGTACAGGAGCATGCAGTACGGCTGGAGGGTGCCACACAACACCATCAGCATTGTGGTCAGAGAAGTGGTGCAGGCCATCATCGAAGAATATCTGGAGGAGCTCCTCCAGTGCCCCTCCACTGAAGAAGGCTGGAAGAAAGTTGTAGAGCAGTGGTATCAGAAGTGGAACTTCCCCCACACCATTGGAGCCATAGATGGCAAGCACGTGGCCTGCAAAGCACCACCCAAGTCGGGCTCAACTTATTTCAACTACAAGGGCTTCTTCAGGATCATCCTCTTTGCCATGGTTGATGCTGACTACAAGTTCATGTACATCGATGCTTCAGGCAACGGCTCAGCTTCAGATATCCAGGTATATGCCAGTGACCTCAAGGAGGGGCTGGAACGCAACCTCATCGTGGGCTTCCCAGATCCAGACCGCCTGCCCAACGACATGCAAGATGTGCCCTACTTCATTGTGGGGGATGACGCCTTCTCCCTCAGAACCTACCTCATGAAGCCCTACACTTCCAGACTCCTCACCCGTGAAGAAAGGATCTTCAACTACAGGCTGTCCAGGGCAAGGCGGGTGGTGGAGAACGCCTTTGGCATCCTGGCCAACAGGTTCCAGGTACTTCTCACCACCATGCAGCATCGCCCACAGACCGTGAAGAGGATCGTGGAAGCTTGCTGCATCCTGCACAATCTCATGCGCACCCGCTACCCAGTGTTGCAGAACAGGCTTGTGGACCTCCAACAAGGCAATGGGGACATGGAGCCTGGAGAATGGAGGCAAGGGCAAAATCTGATAGATACTGTGGATGTGCAAGGCCCCAACAGAGCTTCACGTGAAGGGAAGAAGCAGCACAACCTCCTGAAATACTGTTGCAACTCCCCAGCTGGAGCAGTGGAGTGGCAAGACAGGATGGTAGATGCTTAATGGATGCTTCCTTCAGCCTGTCTCATCACACTGATGAGATTGTGCCATGTATGTTGAGTGGCCCTACAATGAACAGGGCATTTAATAAAGAGTTGTGTTTATGTTGAAATGTGTGGATAAATGATTACATTGTTACTGATAATAAAGGGCCAAAGTTGTGGCACCTGGGAGGGTGGACCATACAGTCCCACTATGCTTGCACTGGAGGTTTATCTATCCCACAGCTATTACCCATCCCAAAGGTATCCCTGCCCATCCCACAGGTATCCCTGCCCATCCCACAGGTATCCCTGCCCATCCCACAGCTATTACCCATCCCACAGGTATCCCTGCCCATCCCACAGCTATTACCCATCCTAAAGGTATCCCTGCCCATCCCACTATCTTAACCCATCCCACAATCATGCAAAGGCTTAAACCATTTCTAAAAGTTTCCACCAAGACTTTATTTACAAAAATAAATGAAGCAAGTGTGTGAAGCATAGATAATCTTTATTAATAACAAGCTGTGAAAGAAAAATGACCCAAGTGTCTTAAGCAAATATAAAGTCAGCAGGTAGCCACCCAATCTCTGGCACTCTTCTTGGTCACTCTGAGGCGTGCCCAGTCTCGGGGGTGAAGGGTCCAGGTGCTGTGGAGGTGGCTGCTGCTGGAGTGCTGGTCTGAGGCGTCATTGGGGTGCCTGGCCCCGAGAGGACAACAGGGGCGGTGTGTTGAGGAAGCTCTCAGAGAGCTGGCTCAGTCCTGTGATGTGGAGAGCCCTTTCCTCCAGGACATGGGTGTCAGCCCCAATACCGATGACAGATGTTCTGAGGCCGGGCTTGGCTGTGGGGTGGAGGAAGGAGCAGTGTAGTGGGGATGTCTGGTCTGCAGCTGGGTGAGGACTGGTGTGGGTGGCATCTGTGGCATCAGTGGCATCTGTGGCATGGGTGGCATCTTTGGCATGGCTGGCATCGGTGGCGTGGGTGGCATCGGTGGCATCAGTGGCATCGGTGGCATCCGATGTACCTGTGCCTGGACTGGGAAGGGCTGCCTGTGCTGCCCTCCTGGTAGCCGTAGCCTTGATAGGTGAGGGCCTGTGGAAAGCCTTGGAAGGGCAGTGACATCACCTGTGGTAGAAGAGCAGGCCTGGACTGGGTGGGAGCAGGTTTAGCTTGGATTGGAGGGTTGTGAAGAAGACCGGTGATCCTCTCCTTCATCACCTGGTACTGTGATTCGGACATGTTCATGAGGGTCTGGTTCACGTAGGTGAGGAAGGGCTTGTGGTTGGAGGATGGGACTTCGGTGTGTACCAGCTGAGAGAGGAGACCTACGCTGCTTCTGATGGTGTCCCTGATCTCCAGCAGGACAATATGGCTCTGCCCCTCTGGTCTGCCTCACTGCCTGCTTTCTGTGGAGGTGGAGCTGGGGGTGGATGTGGGTTGTTCTCTGGTGGAAGTGCCCTCTCCTTGCTCCCACTGCATCAGGGGGTCCTCCACATGCTCCGCCACAGGGAGTGCAGCTGTCGGGGGAGTCTCCATCATGGCACACTCCACAGATACCTGCCTGGACACAGGAGCTGACTCTTGGCCAGAAGAGGACTGGCTCTCTGCGGGCTGCCTGAGAGGGAGGGTTGTCAGAGGGGCTGCTCCTTGGTGGCGGATCTCACCCTCCAAGAAGATGCATTTGGCCATCACGTAGTTCTCTCTGTCCGTCAGCTTGACTGCAGCCTGGCCAGATTTCTTGAGGTGCAGCTTCCCGTACCAGGTGTGCATGTGCTTTCACCAGCCGAGGAGCACCTCTGAAGTGTAGCCCAGGCTCTCCACCTTCTCTCTCCAAGCAGCCTGCTTCCTTTTGGTATCTCGATAGAGCCTGTGTCCCTTCCGCCAAAGATACTCGTTCTCCCTCAGCCATTCCAGCACCTCATCCTCATGTTCCTCTTCAATGGAGTATTGCTTCCTCTCCCGTTCACGCATATGCCTCTTCCTCCCTCTGGCAGGGCCATCTGGGCCCTCATCAGAGGGGCTTCAAGGTTGTAGGGGCTGCTCCTCCACACCACCAGCAGCAGCAGCAGCAGCAACAACAACAGTAGCAGCAAAAGCAGGACCAGCAGGACCAGCAGCAGCACCAGCACCAGCACCAGCAGCGCCAGCATCAGCAGCACCAGGAGCGCCAGCAGCGCCAGCAGGACCAGGATCAGCAGCAGCAGAGTTAGTCCCAGCAACGCCAGCAGCACCAGCAGGACCTGGAGCACCAGCAGGACCAGGAGCACCAGCAGGACCAGGAGCAGCGCCAGCAGAGTAAGCACCAGCAGAAGTACCAGCACCAGGAGGAGCACCAGCAGAGTAAGCACCAGCAGAAGCACCAGCACCAGGAGCAGCGCCAGCAGAGTAAGCACCAGCAGAAGCACCAGCACCAGGAGCAGCGCCAGCAGAGTAAGCACCAGCAGAAGCACCAGCACCAGGAGCAGCACCAGCAGAGTAAGCCCCAGCAGAAGCACCAGCACCAGGAGCAGTGCCAGCAGAAGCTCCAGCACCAGAAGAGTCAGCCCGAGCAGCAGAAGCCCCAGCAGAAGCAGAGTCAGGGCCAGGGGGTGGGATGGTGGCCCTGTCCCTCTTGCCAGGGCTGGCAGCAGATGGCAGAGGCTTTCTCTTCTTTCCCATGATTGTTGGTTTGCTGACTGGCTGGCTGGCTGGAGCTGTGTCTGGCAGCAGGTCTTTCCTCTGAATGGTGACCTGCTTGCGAGCTGCTTCCCTTTATATCTACGGGGCTGACGCAATGCATCCTCCCCGCATGTGCAGTGAACGCTTTGCATCCGCTAGGCATCCGCTAGGCTTCTGCTCTGCATCCGCTTCATCCGCTTGGCATCTGCTCCTTCTGCTGTGCGTCCACTTCGCTGTGCTCCCCTGGAAGCCCTGTGGATGTGCCATCCGCTCCCATCTCCTTCCATCCACTAGTCTTCCATGGAGCAACCGTTTTCCATCCTGGCTACGTTCTCCCCCCCGTCCGTTCCTTTCTGTTGTTGTCCGCTCTGGTTATGCAAATTCGGGGCACTTTTGAGAGCGGATAACAACGGATGGAACATTTTCTCGTCCGCTGTGTCCTTTTTACAAACGTTTTGCATCTGTCGGCCAATGTGACAGTCCCTTTAAAATGTGAGAAACAAAGCTTTGAGCTAAAATGTATTTCTTTCTAATCCATCTAAGTAAAGTTCCATTGTTTGCAGAAGCACTGAGAACATTTCCTGAGCTTTGCTTGATATGAAATGTTTCCATAGAAATGACAGTCTTTGCTAGCGATGTAATCCATAAAAAGTTCAGGAAAAATTTTTTGCACACACTTGCTTTTCTCTCTCTCTCTGCCTTGCTGCTGTTTAAGGTGGGAGAAAGGTCGCCCAGTTTTTGCTTTCTGATCAGAAAATAAAGCTGATTATCAGTAGCCTCGTGTTCAGAGTTTCATTGGATTTATTAAATTCTGAGCTGCTTTTGAAAAACCTTACATTTTTACTGGCGCCCAAGCATGGGGCATTAAAATTCAAGGCAATATTCCCTTGGGGTGACTCCCATTGAGTCCCACAAACCATTGTCATTTTTGGACAGATGGAGAGCCTCCTTGTTATCTCCCAGACCTGGAAGATCTCGACATCAAGAGCGCTTCCAGGGCCCTTGCCCCTGGTGACTTTGTGACTACTGAGGACTCCGCTGTGGACAGAGGACAGAGGACTCCACTGTGGGAGGACCAGAATGCCCTGGCTAAATCAAGGCACTGAAGGTTTAGGAAGGAGTGGGAGAGAAGGGAGGTCAGCTTTGTGGTGGTGAGTATAATTTCATTAGCAGGGAGGTGGGGAGTACTTTGTGAATGAAAGAATGAGACAGAGTAATTGTTGATAAAGATTTGCTCTGACATGAGTGCGGAGGAACGATCTTTGTTTTCGTTATCCCACAAGGGAAACAGCCGTTGACTTCCAAAGTAACAGATGAAGCATGCTTGTTGAATATTCTGGGGGAAGAGGGTCCTAGTCTGATGTACAAGGAGGGGATGTAGCTAGCCCGATTTTGAAGGAAAGGAACCAAGAAACTCCTTAAGGACAATGGGAAATAGGCAAGGTAAAGATATAGGAATTGTTGGATTGGCCACCTTGAGGAAAATGTGCACTCCTTTAGAATGAGTTTGAAACCCCAGGTGACTTTTAAGATAAGTTTTAATAAAAGTAAGTTCCAAACCTTTTGCAACATCATCTGGCCCACATACAATCTTGGTCCATAATGCTGTGGCCAAAAGAAGATTCCGTAAATATAGAAGAGATCAAAGCCTTAACTGACTATCTATATGCGGGTTTCTTCCTTCTTCTTCCTTCTAAAGTCTGTCCTGTTCGGAAGGGGGTGGAACAAGAAAAATCTGTACTGGAAGAGATTTTAGAAGATCAAACAGAGGAAGAATTTCCACCTTTCTATAATCCAGAAATAAACAATCCTCCTGTTACAGCAGCATTATTTCCAGTCCCTCCACCTCTTTCCCCCTCTCTTTCTCAGTCCAACAAGGAAGCAACAGACACAAATAAAAAGGGAGGGGAATTGTTAAGCCCTTCTCACATTAGAAGAGGAATACTTTATGGAGGACTTGATGGGTCATTTACAGCCCCACTCATCGCCCCTTTAAGAGAATTACCAATGGGAAACCACATTCCATTCACAAGTGATTTGTTTAATTGGCAGAGGGGAATGCCCTCATATAGAGAAGCCCCTCAATTATATGTAGAACTGGTTCAAAGAATTGTGGCAACCCAAGACCAACTGTGCTCAACCTGCATACTTTGTTTGCTGCCTTCTTGAGACCAGAAGACAAGCGACAAATTTTGGAGGCTGTAGAAAAACATTATAAAGCCAAAAGGGCAATCATTAACAATCCTCCATTAGTACGATGGAGGTTGCAGATTTATTGTCCCCAACCTTTGAAATTAATGCCAATGACCCTATAGGCATGGAAGTTCTGAGAGAAGTTCAGGAAGCCATTATTCAGGGTCTCAGGAAAGGAATACCCAGAACTGTAAATTTTGGTGTATCGGATACACCAAATTATGCAAGAGCCAAAAGAAAGCCCAACTGACTTTTTAATCCATTTGAAAGATGGCTTTTGGCATTTTACAGACCTAGACTCTGATGCCCACAAAATGAAGTAATTCTGAAAATGACCTTTTTGGGACAAAGCACCTCTGATATTAGAAAGAAACTCCAAAATTTAGATTCCCCAACTACCCAAAATCTGGAACTCCTGATTCAGACAACTTTCACAGTCTACTCCCAATGAGAGGAAAGAGAAGAAGAAAAGGAAGATAGAAAGATGAAGAAGTAAGCCACCCTTCTAGCAGTGGCATTACAGTCACAACCTAAGAGAGGATATCCAAACCAACATATTGGGGGGTTGAAGAAAAACCAATATGCCCTATGGAAAAAGATGGGACATTGGAGGAATAAATGCCTACTAAATCACCAAAATCCTCAGACCAGTAGATGATTCCAACAGCAATGGCCTCTATCCCAGCCATCCCCAAACCTTCCTCAGAGACAGATGTCAGCAAGACAGGAAGAACTATACTGATGGAAGTCCAGAGGATTATTTTCTACCCCCGAACCTCTAGTAGAGCTCTGTGGAGGGGGGATTTTAATTTTTTCTTGTCAACACCAGGGCAACTTATAGAGTTCTCAATGACTACTATGCGTGCCTAGCCATTCAGAGTACCCCCCATAGATGTTACAGGGAGAATGGAAACTGCCAAACAAAGTGGATGCTTGGAAGTTAAAGGAATCCAAGGTCCCAGTGTGACCCATTCATTTCTCATTCTCATACTCAATTAACTTATTAGGAAGGGATCTATTAGGAAAACTTGGACCTACTCTTAAGTGCTCTCCAGAAGGAGTACAGCTAAATTTTTCCCCAGATCAATCATATTTGTGTTTTCTGAGTCTGCAAAACTTCAAGTCACCTTCAGACTCTTGCATTAACCCTTCTGTGCAGTACCAGGAAACACCTGGATATGCTAAATTTGCTGTCCCGCATTTAGCAAAACTGAAACATGATGCAGCCCGTCTCAATAAAGCAGTATCCAATAAAAAGGGAGGCTTGCATTGGCATACAAGAACACACTCAAACCTTTTTGAACTTTGGCTTTCTTAGAGAGACACAGTCTCCATGGTCTACCCCAATATTTCCAGTCCCAAACTAGATGGGGCCTAGAGGACGGTCCAGGATTTGTGGGAGACCAATTACAGGATTCAGACATTGCATCCTGTTGTGGCCAATCCTTACACCCTTTTGACTACCCTATCACACTGCCAGGTGTGGTACACCATAATAGATCTAAAAGATGCCTTTTTCTGTATCATCTTGGTCATACAGTGCCAAGATTACTTTGCCTTTGAATGGTCTGATACAGATAATGGATGCTGCTGCCAGTTGACATGGACTAGATTACCCCAAGGATATAAAAACAGCCCTACAGCCTTTGCTGCTGCCCTTTCTGAAGATTTAAAAGACTAATACTTCATCCACAATGCTTTTATAATATAAAAATGATTTCTTACTGGCAGCCGAAAATGAACAACAGTTAGAAGAAAAATCAGTTGAGCAACTGAATCATCTGGCTAAGAAGGGATACACAATGTCTCAAAAGAAAATCCAATGTATTGTGTTCTACAGAAGTTCTATTTGTTGGTCTGCAATTTGAGAGGGAGTTTTGTTTGTTCTGATTGGCTGAGTAGCCTGACAGTGAACTATAAAAGGGAGCTGTCAGACAGCATCAGTCGTTACCTGTCAGCTGGCCGATTCAACAACATATCGGCAGACTAGGGTAACCTGTTTTTTTGTTACAATAAAATTGCTTCATTCATCAATGCCTGCCTCAGCTCATTCTTAGAAAGAATATAATATTGGCGACAAGGGTGGGATGCCTGCCTGAAAGCTGAGGAAGAAAGAGCCAGAGGTATTGTGTTTTTTTTTACTTCAGGATAGACAAGATGTCGACTGCTCCGACATTTCCGTGTTTTCATCCATCGTCAAAAACTTGGGAATCTTATATTAATCGTTTTGACTGTTTCCTAGATGCTGCTGATTTGTCTGAGATTTCAAACCATAGGAAAAAAGCGTATTTCCTAAGCTTTTGCGGGACTGTAGTTTTTGATACCACCACAGTGCTGTTGGTGCCTCAGACTGCTAAAGTGGTATCCTGGGAAGATTTACAAGAACTTTTAAGTAATTATTACTCGCCTAAATCTTCTAGAATTGTGAGGCGGCACACATTCAGGAGAAGAGTACAGGCTGAGGGAGAGACTATCAGGACATACATGGTTGTCCTCTGAAAAGCAGGACTACACTGCGGGTTCCAGGATCTTGAGGATCAATTATTGGATCAATTAGTATGCGGTGTATGAGACCTCAAGCTTCAAAGACGCTTGCTTGCCAAAGGCGATTTAATCCTTAAAATGGCTGTTGAGAAGTCTCAAGTGGCAGAAATGTCAATTATCTCTGCTGCTGAGATACAAGGCTCTAATAGCACTGCTACATCCAACTCGAATGCTACTGTGCATTATGATGAGTTTTCCTGACAAAAATTCTGAAGCCAATGAAGAAGCTGGTAAATCGCCTCAGAGGACAGCCTCCACCACAGCAAAAGAATTAGATTCCTGGTAACAAACCTATGCAACTGCAAACAACCTGCCTGAGTTGCGATGGTAATCATTTTAGATCCACATGCAGATTTAGAAACGTAATTTGTTTAAAATGCCAAAGAAAGGGACACATAGCTAGGGTTTGCAAATCAGGAAAAAAATTTAATCCACAATATCAGCCTCAAGTTAGATTACAAAAACAAAAAGAATGTTTTACTATTACTAGGCCTACTTACAATTCTAAGTCACCTAACAAATTTAACCAGATCTATACTAACAAAATTCATGTGACTGTCTCCTTAGAAGGAAAGCAGTGTCCAATGGAAGTTGATACCGGCTCATTGCTATCCATTGTATCCTGGAGCACATTAAAAAGGTTAATTTGATGAAGGCGGAGCTACGTCTCGGTGTTACAGCTGCGATCTCGGGGCTCTGAGATCTCAGCTGATATTTTTGCCTCTGGTCGGTTCTAACGGACCTAAACCGTCCCGTAGAGACGGAGATTGTGAAGGGCATAGTCCCAGGATCCCAGAGACATCGCAAAATCTCTGGTTTGATCCGGGAGAAGCCTTTTTGCTGGAAGCAGAAAGACAGGCTCTAAAGCTGCTGAAGTCGGGACAACTCCGGAAAGAAAGGGATTTAAATGAGCGTGTATCGGTTGGGTGAGAAATTCTTTTGCATTATAAATTGATTAAGACTTGAAAGGACATCCTGAACAAAGAAGAAATCTGTGGCTTTATTTTTCTTTTGACTGAACCTGGGTTGAGCGGCGTCTAAGTGATGTCAAATTGAGACTTGGATTATTATTTTTTTTTCTTATTTTCTTTGAGGACTTTAAGGTGACTTTGTAGGTAACCGGATTGAATTTTCTCTTATATATATTTTTATTTTTCACTTGATTTTTATTTTTTATCTTTTTAACTTTCATTTTAGGATAGAGGCTCCCTTTGACTATCTTTTTCTTCTGTTTGAGTTTTTTATAAACATTTTTTCTTCTGGCTGGGGGGGGAAAGAGTATTTAGAGATGCTGTAACACTGCCATCTAGAGGCTTGAAAATATTTTATTTGAATTGGGGAGAAAAGCACTTCTTTTCAAGGACATTTTAATGTGATAAGATAGAGGGAGAATACAGTAAAATATTATTACAGGTGCTCTCTTGGACTCTTATCAATATCTCAACATTTGAGGTTTGGCTTTGAAGCTGCTGGAGAAGACAGTCATAATAAGAGCCTTGGATAAAGAAATAAAGTGCAGTGTACAGTGCATATATATATATATATATACTTTTGAAATACCTACTTGCCAGCCTTTTTGGTTAATTTTAATTCTAGCATTTTTGCTTTTTATTTCAAAGGGAAAGCCTCAGAGTTTTTTCTTTTTTCTTCTCTTTCTTTGCTTCTTCCATCTATTTTAATTGGATTAGGGTCTAGAAGAACCTGAAGACCTTTCTTTTTCCTTTTTCCTTTTTTCTTTTTTGGCTTTGGGCTTTTAATATTGGATTTTCTCTTTTTCTTTTTGATTTTTTGGACTATATTTGGTTACTATACCAGCTGGATTTAAAGTCAAAGAGAGCTTGAAGACTTGGAAATATTAAAATGAGCAGGAAGCCAAAATCATTCGCCGTTTTTGCTTCTACCTCTGCTTCCCCACCACTTGAAGGACAACTTTCAACTCAGACAACGTTGAAGCAAGATAAGGAACAAGAAAAAGTAAATTTACAGATGATTATGCAAGGAATTCAAGATATTAAGATAAAAATAGATACCATGGACAAAAAAATAGAGAAATCTGATGAAAATTTTAAACAAATGATGGGAAAATATGAGGAGAGATTCCAAAAAATTGAGGAAGAAGGAAAACAAAGAGAGGAGAAGATTGGAAATATTGACACTAGATTAACAGTGATAGAACAAGAAAAAAATGGGATGTTGAGGTGGGAGATGGAAAGATCAGAATTTTATCTTAGATTTCAAAATATAGAAGAGGAAAAAGGAGAAAACTTGGCTGTGATAATGATAGAAATATTGGCAGATCTTCTGGAAATTACTGAGGAAAAAATGATGGATGGAGTAGATGAGATATACCGAGTTTATACAAGATATGCGATGAGAAATAAACTACCAAAGGAAGTACATATTAGATTTACTAAAAAATCCATCAGAACACAAATACTACAAGTGGCAAGAGAAAAAGTATTGAAATATAAAAGCAAAGAGATTGTAGTTTTAAAACAAATACCTAGAAGAGTGAGAGAGATGAGAAGAGAATATCGATTTTTGACCAAAATATTACTGGAAAATGAAGTGAACTACAGATGGCTGATACCAGAAGGACTAATTTTTACGTGGCAAGAGCAGAGACATAGAATTGACTCGATTGAAAAAGCAGAATTTTTTTATGCAGAATTTTTTGGAAGAAAAAAAGAGGAGGCAGAGAAAGAGATCTCATTAATTGAGCTTCTGGAGGAACAACTGGAGACTGAAAAAGAGAAAGGAGTTGTAGGTGGACAGGTAGACAGTAAAGAACAACGTGAAGTGAGAGCTACGAGAGTTGTTAGACCTAAATATAAAGCATAATCATGGAAGAAAAAAAACTGATTACAATGAATATAAATGGACTTAATTCAGCTGTTAAAAGAAGGAAAACTTTTCACAAATTAGAGAAATTAAAATTTGATATAATTTGCTTACAAGAAGTTCATATTAAAAAGCAACATGAGCATTTGTTAGTACAGCCAAAATTAGGGAAAATATTTACTTCTTTGATTCAATGTAAGAAAAGAGGAGTGGTTCTCTATATTAAAGAAGATATTCCAGCAAAACTGATCTACACGGATGAAGATGGAAGAGTATTAATGGTGGAAATAATGGATAATAATAAAAAAATACTCTTGATTGCAATTTATGCTCCGAATGATAAACAAGAAGAGTTTTATAAAAAACTACATATGGAAATAATTAGACTGGACTATGTTAACATAATCATGATGGGAGACTTTAATGGAATTGTGGACAATAAATTGGACTATATAACAACAACAACAAAACAAAATAGAAAGATTCTCCCTAAATCTTTTTTTAAAATGACAGATGAATTAACCTTAAAAGATATTTGGAGGGAAAGAAATGTTAAAACTAAACAATATACTTTTTATTCTAATAGACATTTATCATGGTCCAGGTTAGATATGATTTGGATCTCAACAGAATTAATATCTACTATTCAAGAAACAAATATTGAAATAAGTACTTGGGCAGATCATAGTCCAATGACAATTAAATGGAAGGGACAAAAAAAAAGATTGAGATGGACATTAAACAATACCATTTTAAAGGAGAAAGATTTTATACAATGGATGGAGAAGGAATTGGTCTTTTTTTTTAAAGAAAATAAAAAAGAAGATACCTCAATACAGAATGTTTGGGATACAATGAAGGCATATGTAAGAGGTTTGATAATAGACTATACAAGAAAAAAGAATATTAGGAAAAGACAAACCTCTAAGGCCTTGGAAGATGAATATATAAGACTTGAAAAAGAATTACAGAAAATACCACAGAAAAAAGATATTAAATTGAAACTGGATGTAATTAAGCATAAAATGGAATTAATAGAGAAAGAAGAACTGGCACAGAAAATTAGAAATTCTAAACAGAATTATTTTGAAGATGCAAATAAACCAGGTAGATGGTTAGCATATAAACTGAGAAAGGAGAGGGAATCAAGAAAAATATTGAAACTAATAAATGATCAAGGTCAAGTTTGTTGTGGTAATAAGGAGAAAAAGGAAATTATTCGAGATTATTATGGACAACTATATAAACAAGAGAATATTGATGAGAAAAAAATTAAACAGTATTTACAGAATGTTAACTTACCGAAGATACCTAAAGAGACTGAAGAAATGTTAGAAAGCAATATAACAATGATGGAACTAAATGAAGCATTTAAAAGACAAAATAATGGGAAAGCACCAGGTCCAGATGGGCTTCCGGCAGAATTCTATAAAAAATTTCAAGAATCATTGAACACTCCATTGTTAGAAATTATGAATGAAGTTATGTTAAAAAAGATGACACCCAAAACATGGTCAGAGGCTTATATTACACTTATTTTAAAGGAAGAGGCTGACCCGTTGCAAATTAAGAATTATAGACCTATTTCCTTATTGAATGCAGATTATAAAATCTTTGCTTCAATCTTAGCAGAAAGACTGAAAAAATATTTAAATAATTTTATCCATCCAGATCAAAATGGATTTCTACCAAAGAGACAAATTAGAGACAACATGAGAGTAATTTTGGATACCTTGGAATATTATGAGGCTCATCCTGAAAAAACAAATGGCTTTGATATTCCTAGATGCTCAAAAAGCATTTGACAACGTGAATTGGAGATTTATGTTATTATTATTGGAACAGATGGGCTTTGCCAGAAAATTTATTCAAGCAATAGAAGCCATATATAATAAACAGACAGCAAAGGTAATGATGGAGGGAGAATTTACAGATCTTATTAATATAAGAAGAGGTACAAGACAAGGATGTCCCCTATCTCCTTTGTTATTCGTATTAACTTTGGAAGTGTTGAATAGAAATATTAGAGATGACAAAAATATAAAAGGAATGAAAATTAAAAAGGAAGAATTTAAACTACAAGCTTTTGCTGACGATTTAGCTTTTATTCTGGAAGACCCGTTAGAAACCGCTCCAAAGTTATTGGAAAAGGTAGAGACATATGGTGAGATGGCTGGCTTGAAAATAAATAAAGATAAAACAAAGATTTTGACAAAAAATATGTTGTTGAGACAAAGAGAAGAACTGACAGATCTTTTGAAAATTCAAATTACAAACAAGGTTAAGTATTTGGGGATATATTTGACAGCAAGATGTAGCACATTAAAAGAGAATAATTATATTAAACTTAAACAACAGATAATTACAGATTTGAAGAAATGGGAAAATTTACAATTGTCATTAATAGGGAGAATTTCAACAATTAAGATGAATATTTTACCTAGAATTTTATTTCTCTTTCAAACAATACCAATTAGACTTGGAAAAGACTATTTTGAAGATTTAAATAAAACTATGTTGAAGTTTATATGGCAAGGTAAAAAAGCGAGAATAAAGCTAAAACTTTTGCAAGATGCTAGAAATAGAGGAGGTTTTGGTCTGCCTAATTGGGAATTGTATTATCAAGCTGCAAGTTTGATGTGGGTTAAAGAATGGATAACATTAAGAAAACATAGATTGTTGACATTAGAAGGACATGACTTACTGTTGGGCTGGCATGCTTTTTTATGGTACAAGGGAACTAAAACACAGGGGTATTTCAGAAGACATTATATACGGGAGTCTTTGTGGTTAAATTGGGAGAAGATAAAAAAACAATGTTATTTGAAAATTCCAATTTGGTTATCGACTTTTGAAGCATTTTCCTATCCTATGATTTATAAAAAGGAACAAACAGTTAGATATGGGGAACTGTTGGATGAAAAGGGTGGACTTAAAACGATCCAAAATTTAGAGGAACAAGGTATAAGGATGAATTGGTTTTCATATGCGCAAATACACTCAAGATATCTTGAAGATTTTAAAACGGAAGGATTCTATGATAAACAGACTGATTTAGATAAGATATTGATGGGTACTGATGAGAAAGTGATTAAAAAGTTATATGGTTATTTATTGGGAATTAAGCTAGAGGAAGAACAAGTTAAAGAAACTATGATTGCATGGGGGAAGAATTTTGGATATGGAATTGATTTAGAACAATGGCAAAAATTGTGGTCTCAAAATTATAAAATGACAATGTCAATAGCATATAAAGAAAACTTGTATAAGATGTTTTACAGGTGGCACCTTCCCCCGACAAGAATAGCAAGAATGTTCAAGAATAAATCTGAAAAATGTTGGAAATGTCATCAGATACCTGGCTCATACTATCATATGTGGTGGACTTGTGAGAATGCTAGAAAATATTGGACTAAAATTCACATGTGGTTGGAAAAAATGATAAAGAAACACATAGACTTGAAGCCAGAGATCTTTTTATTGGGAATTTTACCTGATATATATAATAAAGACTTGAAATATTTGATTGTAAATGTATTAACGGCGGCTAGGATTGTATTTGCTAAAAACTGGAAGAATGAGAAAATACCATTGCAGGAAGAAATTATTAAGAAAATATTGGAATGTGCTGAGATGAGTAGATTGACATTTGAAATTAGAGAACAAGAAGATAAACAATTTTATGCAATTTGGGGTTTTTTTTATCAATGGTTAGATGATAAAATACAATAATAGACCATTAATACTATATATATGAAGAGTTTTTTAGGATTGATTTGTTATGATTATACGACAAATTATAGAATAATTTGTTTGAAGTATTGTTATCTCGCAAAGCATGAATGATTAAAAGTATAGTCAGAAAAAAGAATTTTTTATTTTTATTTTTTTCTTTAGTAATATTAGAATATGGATTGACAATATGAGTAGTTATGCAATATAATTGTAATTGACACTATAAAATGAATGCACAAAACTGATGAACCAACCGATACACCGGAAGTATATATGAGAATAGATGTTTTTAATGTTTTGTATGTTTGTTTGTTTGTAGAAAATTAATAAAAACTTTAATAAAAAAAAAAAAAAAGGTTAATTCCTGCTATCACAAAAAAACATCTCCAGCCATGCAAACTATCCTTAAAAGATTACCAAGGGCATTCCATTCCAGTAATGGGCATAGGTAAATTCAATATTCACACTTTGAGGGACTACTTCCTCTCAAAATAGTAGAAGGCAACCTGCCAAGCCTATTAGGGTTAGACTGATTCACATTTTTGGGATTTACAATATCTGGAATATATTCTATTCAGGATCAGGATTTACAAGCATTATTAAATGTTTTTAAGAAAGTATTTAGTGAAGAATTAGGTCAGTATATATGAATTCCAATCTCATTTACCTTAGACCTCAATATAGCACCCATCAGATTAAAACCTTACTTTTGCATTATGACCTAAAGTAGATGCTGAATTGGATAAATTAATAGCCCAAGGGGTTCTAGAACCCACAGATTTTGCAAAATGGGAGAGCCCTATTGTGATACCTTTGAAGCATGATGGTTCTATCAGGATTTGCGCAGACTATAAATGTACCATAAATAAGGCTTTGCAAACCAATGCTTACCCAGTGCCAATAATCCAGCATCTGTTGTATTCACTGGGAAAGGGGTCTATTTTTGCAGAACTTGATATGGTTCACGCCTATCAACAGCTACCTGTTGACAACCTTACAGCAGAATCACAGACAATTGTCACCCATCGTGGGGCTTTTAAATGTACTAGATTACAATTTGGAGTTTCAGTAGCACCAGGGTTATTTCAATGCCTGATAGAGAGACTGCTTCAGGGCATTCCGGGGGTTGTGCTATACTTTGATGACATTCTCATTTCTGCCTGCAACAAAGAAGAACTTTTCAAATGTCTCAGATGGGTCCTAGCCTGTTTCAAAACAGGCCTTAAATTGAAGGAAAACAAATACAAATTTGCAGTCAGCCAAGTAGATTTTCTGGGATACCATATAGATGCCAAAGGTATTCAACCCAATGAGTCAATAGTAAGAGCTATTAAGATGCCCCTATACTATCCAATAAGACTGAATTGCAAGCATTTTTGGGGCTCCTGAATTTCTATAGCTCTTTTCTTCCGCATAAGGCTTCTGTGGCAGAACCGTTACATAGATTATTGGATGCAAAGGCTTCCTGGTCATGGGGGCCCAATGAAGAATTCTCTTTCAATGCTGTCAAAGCTCTGTTGTCATCTGACAGTGTGTTAATTCAATTTGACAGGGATTTATCTTTGATACTTTGCTGCGATGAATCCCCTTTTGAGATAGGCACTGCATTGGCACACAAATTGCCAAATGGCCTGGAAATGCCGATAGCATATTTCTCCAGGACCTTATCAAGTACTGAGAAAAATTATGCACAGATCGATAAGGAAGCCTTAGCAGCAGTCGCTTCCGTAAAAAAAATTCATAAGTTCCTCTATGGTCACTATTTTCAGCTTGTGACTGATCAAACCTTTATTAGGCATTTTGTCTGGAGATCATCCAAGTGTTGTCTCAAAAAATGACTAGGTGGGCAATAATGCTTGCTGCCTATTCATATACATTAATATACAGAGCTGGGGAACACCTTAGTCATGCAGACGTTTTAAGCCGTTGTCCTTTACCAACCCCTGTAATTGACCCCACACCATCATTAACTGTGTTCTCTTTGGATGATCAACAATTAACTCTGACTGCAGCAGATATTTCTCAATGTTCGTCAAGAGACCAAATAATATTACAGGTTTTGGACTAGGTGAGAAAGGGTTGGCCTGAAGGAAAATTAGACACCAAATTCTTACCATTTAGAGCCAGGTAGCATGAGATGTCCACCCAGAAGGGGTGTTTATTATGGGGTTGCTGTGTCATTGTCCCTAGCAGTTTGAGGCCTGGGGATAATAGATAGCTTACATGAAGGACATCCGGGTATTGCCAGAATGAAGGCACTGGCATGGAGTTATGTCTAGTGGTCAGGCATAGACGCAGACATAACTACTAAGGTCAGACATACCAGGCATGTCAACTATCAAGGCCAATCCAGGGGAATGGGAATTGGCTAAGTCCCCATGGTCACGAGTCCACATAGATTTGGCGGGGCCATTCCACAGCTGCATATTCTTAATTGTAGTGGACTCTTATTCCAAATGGGTTGAGTTGTCCCTCATGCATTCTACTTTGACAGCTGTCATAAAAGCATCTGCAACTTTTATGTTTGCATTTGTTTGCAACTCATGGTTTTCCAGATGTTCTTGTTTTGGACAATGGTCCACAGTTTGCATCAGCTAGTTTCAAATTGTTTCTAACTAAGAAGGGGGTCTGGCACACTCTGACTGCCCCTTACACCTAGTAGTGAATGGACAAGCTGAAAGGGCCATAAGAGCAGCCAAGGAGGTTTTAGGCAGACTTGAGGGAGATTGACACTCAAAATTAGCCACTTATTTACTATCACAACATATCACCCCTAGCTCAGTGACAAATCATTCTCCAGCAGAGATACTGATGGGAAGGAAGCTTAGGAATAATTTAGATAGGCTCCATCCAGGCTACTCTCCTTCAATTCCATTAGATTCTTTTAGCGAGGTGAGGTCATTCCAGGTAAACGACCCTGTGTATGCTAGGAATTTTGGGGGTAATCCCCTATGGTTGCTCAGCCAAGTGTGACTGTCACAGGCCCTAGGTCTTATAAAATTGGGTTACAGGATGGCAGAATATGGCAATACCATATTGACCAATTGAGAGGTCATTGGGGCTCATCCCAGAGTAACTCAGAGGGGAACAAACAGAGGGAATGTTTTGTGAGTATGATGCACCAGAGTACAAGACACCGATGAGTGATGCATGTACTGACACAAACTTACCTGATGAAGAGTTCTTGAGAGAGTCCGACTCATCTTCAACAAGAAGTCCAGCACTGCCATGTCTGGAGCTTTGGTGACAACTGATTCATTCCAACCAGCTGCAAAGACTGAACTGCACTGGTCGGGATGAGATAGACGACGTCCCACTTATTTAAATGATTATACATGCTCCTAGCTGGGGGAAAGTAGGATTGTGTTCTACAGAAGTTCTATTTCTTGGTCTGCAATTTGAACTGGTGTTTTGTTTGTTCTGATTGGCTGAGCAGCCTGACAGTGAACTATAAAAGGGAGCTGTCAGACAGCATCAGTCGTTACCTGTCAGCTGGCCGATTCAGCAACATATCGGCAGACTAGGGTAACCTGTTTCTTTGTTACAATAAACATTGTTTCATTCATCAATGCCTGCCTCAGCTCATTCTTAGAAAGAATGTAAGATATAATATGATATGATATGATATGATATGATATGATATGATATGATATGATAAAATAAAATAAAATAAAATAAAATAAAATAAAATAAAATAAAAT
>BLBF01000044.1:13093897-13109295 GCA_015471245.1 Laticauda colubrina | reverse complement strand
TAAAATAAAATAAAATAAAATAAAATAAAATAAAATAAAATAAAATATAAAATAAAATAAAATAAAATCCAATGGACTAAGCAAACTGTAAGCTATTTAGGTTATGTGCTGGATAAAGGAACTTGACACTTACATGAAAGTAGAGTCCAAGCACAGATGACTTTACCAATGCCAACCAATGTGAAACAGCTTAGGTCTTTCTTGGGTATTACAGGATATGCCAGACTTTGGATCCCCCTCTATTCTGTAATAGCCAAACCGTTGTACCAACTGACCTAAAAAGATGGGAGTGGACAGGGGAACACACCCAAGCCTGGAAGACCTTAAGGGAAAGTCTAGTGAGAGCAGCTCATTTGACTCTACCAGATCAGTCCCAAGGTTTTGATTTGTACCTCACAGAACAGAAAGACTGTGCTGTGGGAGTCTTGCTATAAAAAGTGGGTCCAGAACAGGCCCCAGTGGCCTATTTGTCAAAAGGCCTGGATAATATTGCTAAAGGATGGCCTGCATGCTTAAAAGCAGTACAGCTGTTCTAATTGCAGAATCGCAGAAAATTATTCTTGGACCTCTTCTCCATGTTTTCACACCCCATGCAATTCAGATTGTTAGAAAAAAGCTTCGTGCTTGGACAACATCCAATAGGATTTCACAATGTGAGTACTATAGTAGAGCAAAAAAATGTTCAGTTATCCAGATGCCAACTTTTTCCAGATGCCACATCCACAGAGGCTAAAGTTGAAGGCATCAAATGCTCTTTTACTATGACCCATGATTGCATAACCCATGATTGCTTAGATGTGTTAGAGTGCATCACAGGGTCCAAATGTGATTTAAAGACTAAGTTATTGATGGATGGAAATCTGGCACTCTGGACTGATGGTTCTTCCTTTATGAAAAATGGAAAAAGATATACAGGATTAGTAATAATGGCAGATGATGGACCATTGCTTCAAAAATGGCTCCCTTCACATGTCTACACAAGCAGCTGAACTAATGGCTCTCATAGAAGCATGTTATTAGCAGAAGGCCAACAAGTGACTATATATATATACTGATAGCCGATATGCATTTTTAGCTGCACATTGCCACATTGTGGAAAACTTGAGGCTATGTAGGAGCTGATGGCAAAACTTTAAAGATGAAACCCCTTCTGGACTATTTGATGGAAGCTATTCACCTACCTAAAGCCATTGCAAATGTCCATTGCTGTGGACATCAAACTGACTGGTCCAGTCTCTAGGGGCAATAAGGCAGCAGACTATTTGGCTGAACAGGCTGCCATGGGCCCAGAGACCACAATCTGTGCAGTTGCATTAATTCCAGAAGAACCTATTGATTACTTTCCTCCTTTGTACGATGGACAAGTTAGAAGCAGATGGTCAGTGGAAAAATGGCTGGTGGATAATAAGGGACAAAGTACAACTGCCTAGGCAGCTAGTTTGACCAATAGTGAGACGTGTCCACCAGGCCACTCATGCAGGTTTCAAGAGTAATGAAGAGATAGTTAGAGAAGAGATACAGGATTGAGAATGTGAGAAGGTTGTGTAAGGTAGTAATGGATCAGTGTGAGATCTCAGAAGAATAACCCCATAGGAGGAGCCAAAATCCCACAAGGACATATCAGAGCATCATGCTATCCAGGAGAAGCATGGCAAATTGATTTCACAGGAATGCCAAAGAAAGGAGCTAAGAACACTTTTCAGTCTTAATCGATATGTTCACCAGATGGTCAGAAGCCATCCCCGCAGCCACACAAACAACTAAAGTTGTCAAAATCATGATAAAAGTAATCATTCCGATTTGGAGTAACAAAGAGTATATAGAATCTGACAATGGTAGACATTTTACATCCCAGTAGTTCAGGGAGTGAGGATTAATTACTTAAGGATTAACTGGAACCTTCAGTCAGTTTACAGACCACAAGCTTAAGCTTTTGTCTTAACCGAACATCCAGGCAAATCATGTCAAGAGACCAATTTGCCTTGGCCACAGGTCTTGCCCATTGCTTTAACCAGAATCAGGACATTACCTCGAGGACAGTGGAAACTGTTACCTTTTGAGATGCTCTATGGTAGACTTTTCTCATCCCAGTCAATATCAAGGGATAAAGGAGAGATAAATGTAACACAATATTTGCAGAAACTGGCCCAGGTTATTTCCCAACAGGTGCAAGATGCCTTGCCACCAGTAATAACAGCACCAACCTGGAGAGTGGGTTCAAGTAAAGGAACTCTTTCCAAGTACAACCAGTGCCAAGTGGTCCAACCCTCAGCAGGTTCTTCTCAGCACACCCACAGTAGCTAAAATTGAAGGCATCAAAGCTTGGGTCCATGTTTCCAGAATAAAGAAGATTCCACCACCGCAGTGGGAATGTCAACCCATTACCAATCTGAAGCTACATTTGCAATGAACCCCAGCTTCACCTGCAGACCTTTTTGATGACCTGGAATCCTGACTACCTGCTGTTTGCTTTTATAGCAATTTGCTTTTCACTTTGCATTATTGCTGCCTGATGAAATTGCTGCACCTCAAGAAGAAAAGTTGTGTGTGTGTGATTAAAGCCACAGTGAACTACACTACCCTAGGTGCTCAACTGTTTGACGTGTCCATTGCCTCCTCCTGCTCGTGTTATTCCTTGGGAGGCATTGTCAACTCTATTTGTTGTTGAAGATTCTATTTCTCACAATGTCTTGCCTTCAGAAGAATATGACAGTGATGACTACAAACTATTGCTCCAGCTCTTTTCACCTGAAAAGGATTCTGATGATATTACCTTGTTTGAAACATATGATAAGATCAGTTGTTACTAGCACAATTTCTGGAATAACAGCTGTGGCTTCGGGAAGACCAGATAAACCTGCCAAGGTTCTTACAGCAGTACCCCAGCAATATTCACCATTGTTTCAGCAATAGGAAGCATCCTATTGCTGTAAAAAAGGAGTATATGAAGGGACTGGAGCATAAACAGAGTGTATATACAGTGTGTGTCTGGCCCAATCTTTGAATTCCTTGCTGAACTGAGCCAACTGCAGAGATAAAAACTTCTAGGTGAACTGCCAGTCTTAGCCTAGCAAAGTAACTACTTCAGATTTGCTTGCTGTGACTAACTTAGAATGTATTCTTCCGAGTAACTTAAAATGTGAGAAACAAAGCTTTGAGCTAAAATGTATTTCTTTCCAATCCATCTAAGTAAAGTTCCGTTGTTTGCAGAAGCGCTGAGAAAATTTCATGAGCTTTGCTTGATATGAAATAGTTTCCATAGCAATGAGTGTTTGCTAGCTGTGTAATCTATAAAAGTTCAAAAAAAAGTTTTTATGCGTGTCTGCTTTTCTCTCTCTGCCTTGCTGTTTAAGGTGGGAGACTGAAAGATCACCCAGTTTTTGCTTTCTGATCAGAAAATAAAGCTGATTATCAGTAGTCTCGCGTTCAGAGTTTCATTGGATTTATTAGATTCTGAGCTGCACTCGAAAAACCTTACAATCTTATGTGCACTATCACAGATACTCTGCCCACAGTTGGAATTCAGTCATGAAGGGTTCAGGGTTGCCTCAGCCTTCCATCCTTTTGAGGTTGGCAATATGCGGACCCAGACTGTTAGAGATAATATGCTGACATTGTAAACAGCCAGAGAGTGGTGTGAAGGACTATGGAGAGGTATATAAGTTAAACTCCTACTACCTTTCTTCCTCAACTGCTTGTTTTTCTAGCTATAAGCAATGTACAGTAATTTGTTTTAGTAACTGGAGAATGATAGCAAGGCCCTACAATCTTTTTTCCCAGTGGAAATAAATGGTATTCCCTACCATGATACTGACCCAAAAATTAATCACAAATATCTCAGTGATCTCATAAAATCAATTCATTATCAATAAAAGTAGCCACTATGTATATTGTTGCCATGGTTTTCAGAAGTGTATGATATCAGGAATCATGGTAAAATGATGTCACAGCAGTGGCATTCTCCTTCAGCCTCTATATGGCATAACATGTGGTTGCTTGGTAACCACATAGAATTCTTCAATTGTTGGCTGCAATATTCCAAGCATCTTTCACTTGGGAAAAGCGAGCAAGAGGGGATGGGCATCATGAGATGTGTTGCTCCCTCTGCGACCCAAATTTTCCTGGTTGGAATTCTATTGGTGTATTTGGAAAGGTTGGATGGATTCACACTTAAATGTCCACCCTCAAACATTAATTGTAGAACAAATACCAATTCTTCCAGGTATGACAATGTGCACATTTGGGAGACAATTGGTTATTCCACTGTATTTCTTAGGTCATCAATTTTAAATTTATGGAGTAGATTAACTCAATCAAATCCTCATGAATATTTGGATGAAATGGGATCCCATGAAAATATGCTGAAAAAACTGTACAAATCTTCCAATGTCTTACAAGTGGAACCCAAAACAAAAACAACCAAGAATGAAGAGACTCAAGAGTTGGAAGTCCAAAAGGATTTAACTGTAGACATTACAAAAATTTCAGAAAACAAAGAGAAAACTCATGAGTTGGAGATCCAAAAGGAAATCACCACAGAAATTTCAGATCCTTCTGGTTACATCAGCCTGAGGATTCCAGAATGATTAAAGAGCCATCAAAGAACAACACAAGAAGATCATGAGCTTGGAAAAAAGGCAAACAGGAGAAGAAATATTTCTTAGCTTCCTAATGAAAAGGTGACAACTTGCAGAAAGCATACAAAAACTTAAACAAGAGCAAATAAAACTTGCCTCACACACAATGATTCAACAATGGTGGAAGCCTGCACGACGACAAGCAGGTCAGAAGGTTAAGAAGTGGCCACAAGTCACACCCAAAGCAAAAATAACAAGAAAACAAGAGAAATCTCATGCATTGGAGAGCCAAAAGGAAGTGGCCTCAGAAATTTTAGATTTGAAGATTAAGAGGTGGCCAATGGTTAATCTCAAAGAAAAAAATAAGAGGAGACAAAGAGAAAAATCATGAGTTGGAGATTCTGAAGGAAACATCTAGAGAAATTTCGGAAGCTCTGAAAGTTAAGAGGTGTCGAAAAGTGACTCCCAAAGAAATAATAAGAGGAAACAAACAGGAAACTCATAGGAGGTGGCTGAAGGTGACTCTCAAAGAACAAATGGGAAAAAACAAAGGGAACACTCCTGAGATGGAAATTCAAAACGAAGAAATTTCAAAAGCTGTGAAGGTTAAGAGATGGCCGAAAATGAATCTCAAAGAAAAAATGAGAGGAAACAAAGAGAAAACTCATGACTTGGAGACTGAAAAAAAAGTGCCTACAGAAATTTCAGAAACAATGAAAGTTCAGAGGGGCGGAAGGTGGCAGAAGGTCGGGGAACCCTCAAAGAAAAAATGAGAGAAAACAAAGAGGACACTGCTGAGTTGGAGATGCAAAAGGACATACCTATAGAAATTTCAGAAGCTCTGAAGGTTAAGAGATGGCCAAAGGAGAATCTCAAAGGAAAAATAAGAGAAGACAAAGAGAAAACTCATGATTTGGAGATTCAAAAGGAAGTGCCTACAGAAATGTCAGAAGCTTTGAAAGTTAAGAGGTGCTGAAAAGTGACTCCCAAAAAAATAATGAGAGGAAACAAACAGGAAACTCATAATTTGGAGATTCAAAAGGAAGTGCCTACAAAAAATTCAGAAACTCGAAAGATTAAGTGGTGGCCAAAGGAGAATCACATGGAAAAAATAAGATGAGACAAAGAGAAAAATCATGAGTTGGAGATTCTGAAGGATGCACCTACAGAAATTTCAGAAGTTCTGAAAGTTAAGAGGTGCCCAAAGGTGACTCCCAAAGAAAAAGTGAGAAAAAACAAAGAGAAAACTCATCAATTAGAGATACAAAGGGAAGCACCTAGAGAAATTTCAGAAGCTCTGAAGGCTATGAAGTGGCCAAAAGTGACCCTCAAGGAAAAAATGAAACAAAGGAAAGAGAAAACCCATGAGTTGGAGATTCAAAAGGAATTGCTTGTAGACATTTCTGAAACTCATGATTAAGAGATGCCCAAATGTGGCTCTCAAGGAAAAAACAAAACCAAAGAAAGAGAAAACTCATGAGTTGGAGATTCAAAAGGAAGCACCTACAGAAATATCAGAAGCTGGGAAAGTTAAGAGGTGCCCAAAGGTGACTCCCAAATTAAAAATAAGAGGAAACAAAGAGAAAACTCATGATTTGGAGATTCAAAAGGAAGTGCCTACAGAAATTTCAGAAGCTTTGAAAGTTAAGAGGTGCTGAAAAGTGACTCCCAAAAAAATAATAAGAGGAAACAAACAGGAAACTCATAATTTGGAGATTCAAAAGGAAGTGCCTACAAAAAATTCAGAAACTCGAAAGATTAAGTGGTGGCCAAATGACCACATGGAAATTAAGTGGTGGCCAAATGAATCACATGGAAAAAATAAGATGAGACAAAGAGAAAAATCATGAGTTGGAGATTCTGAAGGATGCACCTACAGAAATTTCAGAAGTTCTGAAAGTTAAAAGGTGCCCAAAGGTGACTCCCAAAGAAAAAGTGAGAAAAAACAAAAAGAAAACTCATCAATTAGAGATACAAAGGGAAGCACCTAGAGAAATTTCAGAAGCTCTGAAGGCTATGAAGTGGCCAAAAGTGACCCTCAAGGAAAAAATGAAACAAAGGAAAGAGAAAACCCATGAGTTGGAGATTCAAAAGGAATTGCTTGTAGACATTTCTGAAACTCTGATGATTAAGAGATGCCCAAATGTGGCTCTCAAGGAAAAAACAAAACCAAACAAAGAGAAAACTCATGAGTTGGAGATTCAAAAAGAAGCACCTACAGAAATTTCAGAAGCTTGAAAGGGTAAGAGGTGGCCAAAGGTGACATTCAAGGAGGAAATAGGAGAAAATAAACAGAAAACTCATGAGTTGGAAATTGAAAAGGAGGTGCCTACAAAAATTTCCAAACCTCTGAAGGTTAAGTGGCCGAAAGTGACTCTCAAGGAAGAAATATGAGGAAACAAAGAAAAAAGGCATGAATTGGAGATTCAAAGGGAAATGGCTACAAAAATTTCAGAAGCTTGGAAGGGTAAGAGATGCCCGAAGGTGACTTTCAAAGAGGAAATAGGAGAAAATAAACAGAAAACCCATGAGATGGAAATTGAAAAGGAGGTGCCTAGAAAAATTTCAGGAGCTGGGAAGGGTAAAAGATGGCCGAAGGTGACTCTCAAAAAGGAAATAGGAGAAGATAAACAGAAAACCCACCTTAAGAGGTGGCTAAATGTGATTCACCTGGATAAAATAAGAGAATATAAAGTGAAAACCCATGAGATGGGGATTCAAAAGGAAGTGGCCGAAGGGCCACATCAAAAGAAGAAGTGGCCGAAGGGGACTCTCAAAGAAAAATTTAGGGAAAACAGACAGAAAACTCCTGAGTTGGCAACTCAAAAAAATGTGTCTACAGAAATTTCTAAAGCTCATCAAATTAAGAGGTGGCCGAAGGGGACTCCCAAAGAAAAAATAAGAGAAAACAAAGAACTCATCAATTGGAGATTGAAAAGGAACTGCCTCCAGAAATATCTGAAGCTCAGAAGGTTGAGAGGTGGCCAAAGGTGACTATCAAAGAAAAAAATAGAGAAAACAAGAGAGAAAACTCCTGAGTTGATGATTCAAAAGGAAGTGTCTACAGAAATTTCCAAAGTTCTGAAGGCTAAGTGGCCGAAGGTGACTCTCAAGGAGGAATTCAGAGAAAATAAACAGAAAAGCCATGAGTTGAAAATTGAAAAGTAGGTGTCTGCACAAATTTCAGAAGTTTGGAAGGGTAAGAGATGGCCAAAGGTGACTCTCAAGAACAAAATAGAAGAAAATAAACAAGAAACCCGTTAGCTGGAAATTGAAAAGGAGGTGCCTACAAAAATTTCGGAAGCTGGGAAGCTTAAGAGGTGGCCAAAGGTGATTCACTTGGATAAAATAAGAGAATACAAAGAGAAAACCAATGAGATGGGGATTCAAAAGGAAATGCCTACAAAAATTTCAGGCGCTAGGACGGTTAAGATCGGGTCAGTGATGACTCTCAAGGAAAAAGTAAAAGAAAACAAAGAGAAAATTCCCGAGTTGGAGATTCAAAGGGACATGGCTACATAAATTTCAGCTCTGAAAGTTAAGAGATGGCCAAAATATCAGTTCAATCCTCAAACATCTGTTTACTCCTTACAAAAGCGCTCCATTTTACATCTTTCAACTCAGCTGCCTCCTTTGACTTTTTTTTAATATTTTTTTTTATTTTTTAACAACAAAAATAGACAAAAATAAGCATACATAGAAAACATAAACCTTTTTTCCTTTGTACAATGTTTGTTGATACAAATCCTGTGCACTATATCAACAGTCCCCCTAACTACATTATTACAATTTGTTTTACATGGATATGCATATTATATTGTTATTAACTACTTATTGGAATTTACTATAGAGTCCAAGGCATCACACCTCTGCTAGAGCACTATATAATTAAAATAGCATGAAATCTAAAATAAAACAGAAAAAATAAAACTACTATTCCTCTCTAAAAAGATAAAATATAAAGAAGAAATTGACTTTATTTTTTCTAGAAGATTTCCGTGTGGCTTTTTTGCAAGAATATAGGACATAGAAAGCAAAGGTATGTTCTGTGAATATGAAAAATTAATCTCAAGCTTCAATTATTTTAGGTATTTTTTCTATGCTTGTCAGATCTACATCTCAGAGAAAATATATGTCCTTTCTAAACAATCTAGCCTAGCAACATTGGAATTCATGGAAAGGATATAAGAATTTGCACATGAATACCTGACATTTCAGATTTTTTTAATATATTCAGTTTGGGGAAACATATTTTCTAATGTATGTTGAAACATATAATGATGTTTTCATATTAGCTTGGTTTAATAGAATCTGGAGATTCAGATTTAGAAGTCAGTCATTGCTTTCAATCAAAGAAGCTAGCATTTTGCAACAGAATTAGCAAAAGCAACAGCACTTAAGAGTTGCATACAAATCCACTGTTTTAAAGCACTCTCTGAACTGCTTATAGTGTCCCCAACAATATGGCAGCTAAGATAGGACTTCCTTCAAATTCCTTCCCTCTCATAATTACCTCTCTCCCTCCTTTCCTCATTCTTATCCCATCTTCCTTCCTTCCATCTCATTCCCATCTCCTCCCTTCCTCCTTTTTTGGATGAAGGAAATGTAACAACACCTACTCAGAATTAGATAGGAAGTTACAAGATTGGAAGTGGAAAACTAAAGGCCCTGTCACACTGGCTGATGGATGCAAAGCGTTTCTAAAAAGGGCACAGCGGATGAGAAAAATGTTCCATCCGTTGTTATCCGCTCTCAAAAGGGGCAAAAATTTGCATAACCAGAGCGAATAACACGGAAAGGAACGGACGGGGGGAGGACGCAGGGAAGATGGAAAGCGGATGCTCCATGGAAGCCTAGCGGATGAAAGCGGATGGGAGCGGATGCCACATCCACAAGGCTTCCGGGGGAGAGCAGCAAAGCAGACGTGGAACAGATACAGCGGATGCAGAGCATACGCCGAGCGGATGAAGCGGATGCACAGCGGATGCCGAGTGGATGAAGCGGATGCGGGGCGGAAACCTAGCGGATGCCTAGCGGAAGCCAAGCAGATGCCTAGCGGATGCCTAGCGTTCACTGCGCATGCGGGGAGGATGCATTGCGTCAGCCCCATGGATATAAAGGGAAGCAGCTCCCAAGCAGGTCAACATTCAGAGGAAAGACCTGCTTCCAGACATGCCTGCCTGCCAGCCTGCCAGCCTGCCTGTCTGCCTGCCTGCCTGTCTGCCAGCCAGCAACCCCAAAACCATGGGGAAGAAGAGAAAGCCTCAGCCATCTGCTGCCAGCCCTGGCAAGAGGGACAGGGCCACCCTCCCACCCCCTGTCCCTCACTCTGCTTCTGCTGGGGCTTCTGCAGCACAGGCTCACTCTTCTGGGGCAGGGGCTTCTGCTGCTTCTGCTTCTGGAGGAGCTGATGATGCTGCTTATGGCGGTGGTGCTTCTGCTGGTGCTTACTCTGCTGATGCTGCTTATGGCGGTGGTGCTTCTGCTGGTGCTTACTCTGCTGAAGCTGCTTCTGGCGGTGGTGCTTCTGCTGGTGCTTACTCTGCTGAAGCTGCTCCTGGTGGTGCTTCTGCTGGTGCTTACTCTGCTGGCGCTGCTCCTCGTCCTTCTGGTCCTTCTGGTGCTCCTGGTCCTGCTGGTGATCCTGGTCCTGCTCGTGTTCCTGGTCCTGCTGGTGCTCCTGGTCCTGCTGGCCCTGCTCGTGCTCCTGGTCTTGCTGGTGGTCCTGCTGGTCCTGCTCGTGCTCCTGGTCCTGTTGATGATGCTGGTGCTGCTGCTGGTGCTGCTGGTCCTGCTTTTGCTGCTGCTGCTGCTGGTGTGGAGGAGCAGCCCCTACAACCTGGAAGCCCTTCTGATGAGGGCCCATGTGGTCCTGCCAAAGGGAGGAAGAGGCAGACGCAAGAACGGGAGAGGAGGCAATACACCATAGAAGAGGAACATGAGGATAAGGTGCTGGAATGGCTGAGAGAGAATGAGTATCTATGGCAGAAGGGACACAGGCTCTATAGGGACACCAAAAGGAAGCAGGCTGCTTGGAGAGAGAAGGGGCTACACTTCGGAGGTGCTCCTCGGCTGGTGGAAGCACATGCACACCTGATACGGGAAGCTGCACCTCAAGAAATCTGGCCAGGCCGCGGTCAAGCTGACGGACAGAGAGAACTACGTCATGGCCAAGTGCAGCTTCCTGGAGGGTGAGATCCGCCACCGAGGAGCAGCCCCTCTCACAACCCTCTCTCTCAAGCAGCCTGCTGAGAGCCAGTCCTCTTCCGGCAGAGAGTCAGCTCCTGTCTCCAGGAAGGTGTCTGTGGAGCGTGCCACGACAGAGAAACCCCCGACAGCTGAACTAACAATGGCGGAGCGCGTGGAGGATCCCCTGACGCAGTGGGAGAAAGGAGACGGCACTCCCACCACAGTCCAACCCGCATCCACCCCCAGCTCCACCTCCACAGAAAGGCAGAGAGCCAGACAGGAGGGACAAAGCCACACTGTCCTGCTGGAGATAAGAGACACCATCAGGAGCAGCGTAGATCTCCTCTCTCAGCTGGTACACACCGACTCCTCATCCTCCAACCGCAAGCCCTTCCTCACCTATGTGAACCAGACCCTCATGGACATGGTGGAACCCCAGTACCAGGTGGTGAAGGACAGGATCACTGATCTGCTTCACAATCCTCCAGATCCAGATGAACCTGCTCCCACCCAGTCCAGATCTGCTCCTCCACCCCAGGTGATGTCACTCCCATTCCAAGGCTTTACACAGGCCCTCACCTACCAGGGCTACGGCTTCCAGGAGGTCCAGCAGCACAGGCAGCAGCCCTTCCCAGTCCAGGCATAAGTTCATCGGATGTCACTGGTTCCACTGATGCCACCGATGCCACCCACGCCACAGATGCCACCCACGCCAGTCCTCACCTAGCTGCAGACCAGACAGCCCCACTAACCTGCTCCTTCCTCCACCCCACAGCCAAGCCCAGCCTCAGTACAGCTGTCATCGGTACTGAGGCTGACACCCCATGGCATGGAGGAAGGAGCTCTCAACATCATGAGGCTCAGCCAGCTGTCTGAGAGCTTCCTCAACACACCGTCTCCTGTTGTCCTCTGAGGGCCAGGCACCCCAGTGGCACTTCAGACCAGCACTCCAGCAGCACCCACCTCCACAGCACCTGGACCCTTCACCCCTGAGACTGGGCACACCTCCGAGTGACCAAGAGGAGTGCCAGAGACTGGGTGGCTACCTGTTGACTTTATTTGGACACTTGACTTGGGTCATTTTTCTTTTACAGCTTGTTATTAATATTATCTTTGCTTCACACACTTGCTTCATTTATTTTAGTAAATAAAGTCTTCGTGGAAACTTTTAGAAATGGTTTAAGCCTTTGCATGCTTGTGGGATGGGTAATAGCTGTGGGATGGGTAATAGCTGTGGGATGGTCAGGGATACCTTTGGGATGGGTTAAGATAGCAGTGGGATGGGCAGAGATACCTTTGGGATGGATAATAGCTGTGGGATGGGCAGGGATACCTTTGGAATGGGTAATAGCTGTGGGATAGATAAACCTCCAGTGCAAGCATAGTGGGACTGTATGGTCCACCCTCCCAGGTGCCACACCTTTGGCCCGTCATTATCAATAACAAAGTAAGCATTGATCCACACATTTGAACATAAACAGAACTCTTTATTAAATGCTCTGTTCATTGTAGGCCCACCCAACATACATGGCCCAATCTCATCAGTGTGATGAGACAGGCTGAAGGAAGCATCCATTAAGCATCTACCATCCTGTCTTGCCACTCCACTGCTCCAGCTGGGGAGTTGACCAGTGTTTCAGGAGGTTGCGCTGCTTTTTCCCTTCACGTGAGGCTCTGTTGGGGCCTTGCACATCCTCAGTGTCTATCAGGTTTCGCCCTTGCCTCCATTCCCCAGGCTCCATGTCCCCATTGCCTTGTTGGAGGTCGACGAGCCTGTTCTGCAACACTGGGTAGTGGGTGCGCATGAGATTGTGCAGGATGCAGCAAGCTTCCATGATCCTCCTCACAGTCTCTGGGCGATGCTGCATGGTGGTGAGAAGTACCGGGAACCTGTTGGCCAGGATGCCAAAGGCGTTCTCCACCACCCGCCTTGCCCTGGACAGCCTGTAGTTGAAGATCCTCTCTTCACAGGTGAGGCATCTGGAGGTGTAGGGCTTCATGAGGTAGGTTCTGAGGGAGAAGGCGTCATCCCCCACGATGAAGTAGGGCACATCTTGCGTGTCGTTGGGCAGGGGGTCTGGATCTGGGAAGCCCAAGATGAGGTTGCGTTTCAGCCCCTCCTTGAGGTCACTGGCGTTGTATACCTGGGCATCTGAAGATGACCCGTTGCCTGGAGCATTGATGTACATGAACTTGTAGTCAGCATCGACCATGGCCAAGAGGATGATGCTGAAGAAGCCCTTGTAGTTGAAATAAGTGGACCACGACCACGAAATAAGTGGACCTTGACTGGAGCTTTGCAGGCCACGTGCTTGCCATCTATGGCTCCAAGGGTGTGGGGGAAGTTCCACTTCTGATACCACTGCTCTGCAACTTTCTTCCAGCCTTCTTCGGTGGAGGGGCACTGGAGGAGCTCCTTCAGGTATTCTTCGATGATGGCCTGCACCACTTCTCTGACCACAATGCTGATGGTGTTGTGTGGCACCCTCCAGCCCTACTGCATGCTCCTGTAGGTGGTCCCTGAGGCCAGGTGGCACAGAGTGAGTGCCACCTTGACCCCAGGGTCCAGGCTGGGCCGGAAGTTGGTGTTTGCCTTGGTCAACCTGGGTCTCAGCTGCTCCACAATTTCGTCAAACATGGCTGGAGGCATCCTCATGAAGTTCTGGAATGCACGAGGGTCTTTGTTCCTCAGCTCCACCATCAACTTGTTGTACAGTCCGTACTCTGCTCTTCTCCCAATCCATCTTCGGACCCAGACGCTTCTTGGCCACCTCCTTTTCTTCCTGTAGAACAGTTGAAAGAGCTTGTAGATGGCTTCGCACTGTTGCAGAACGATGGTGGCTACCAAAAGGAGTTTGTTACGATCCATGGTGGACATGACTGGATGGTGTGGAAAAGCAAGATCCAGATGAAGGCTGCAGAGGTCTGCACAGCAGGGCTGCTGGACTGAAAGTGAGATCCAGGTGAGTTCCTCCCCCTTTTTATAGGCAATATAGGTTTTCCACTAGGTGTCCTTTTGTATCCTCTAGGCATCCTTTAGACATCCTAAATATCCGAGATAGGTCCCCTCTGGGAATGTTTTTTCTGTTTTAAATGCTTTCTTTGCGAGCTGCATCTGCTTTCATCCTTTCTCCGTCCGTGCTACTAACGCTTTGTGTCCGTTCCGCATCCGTTTCGCTTCCTCCCTATGTCCGTTTTCCGCTGGAGCGGATGTGAGCGGATGCCTAGCGGATGCGCAGCGGATGCCTAGCGGATATAGCGGACGTGTAACGGATGACGGCAGATGCAGAACGGATGTTCCACATATGCGTTGCGGATGCAGAACAGACGCGTTGGATACATTTTCCGCTCAAAAAGTTTTGAGCAGCTCAAAACTTTTTGAGCGGATGGAACCTCAGTCGACGGATGCTGGACGGATAGAGAGGAAGAAAAATGGATGCAGTGAGTACAGAACGGATGCATTGGATTAACCAACGGATGGCAAGTGTTTCTCTCCATTTTACATCCTCTTTCCATCCGTTGGTGCAGTGTGACATGGGCTTAAGTTGCAGAGACCACAAGTAGGGGCCAAAGCAGCGGTGGTATTCAGCCAGTTTGCACCGGTTCAGGAGAACTGGTAGCAAGAATTTGGCATGGGTCACCGAACCAGTAGCAACATCTGACTGGCCATGCCCCCAACCCAGTCGCCCCTCACTCACTTGCCCTGCCCACCCAAATATTCACTCACAACCACCCCACCCACCCGCCTGCCACTTGTCCTGCCCAGTTACTCCTCTACTCTTGGGTCCTCATGGCTTGCCATTCTAGCCTTCTCACATGGTGCCTGCACCCAACTGAGCTCTGATCTTCCTGCAAGTCCTGTTCGCCCCTCCCCCATCTTCCCCAGACTTTTCTGGATCTTCCCATCCCAGGCTGGGCTGGCTGGCTAAGCCGGCATGGCTCCTTCCCACGCGGCACTTTCCCAGCTTTCCCTACCATGTGGCAGCCATGGCGCAGTGAAAGCAGGTGGATGTCCCAGCCGGGTTTGCTAAAAATTGCGCACCACATGTGCAGCCCGGCTGGGACATTTACCCACCCTTCCCTGCCCTCCCTCCACCACCACTGCCTTCAAGAAAGCAAGCAGCTGCCGAAAGTCTTTTGGAGGGAGGGCGAAGGCTTCTGCTACTGCCGCCGTCCACAGAGGTGCTTTGAGAGTGGTGGAGTGGGATGGGTGTACTTCACGGCCCCTCTGCAGCTGCCAGGTCTTTGAGAGGGAGGGCAGAGGCTGCTGCCCCTGCCACCATCTGCAGAGGTGCTTTGGGAAGGCTGGAGTATGAGGGGTACTTCAGGGTCCCACCACCACCTCCACCTGCAAATAAAGTAAGCAGCTGCTGGAGGTCGGGCGGCTGCTGCTGCCACCATTCAGAGGTGCTTTGAGAGGGCTGGAGTGGGGAGGTTCCTCCAGGGGCCTGCACCTCTACTTCCCCCCACAAATATAGTAAGTGGATGCCGGAGGTCTTTGAGAGGGCACATCGCTTGCTTTCTTCCCTTTCCCACCGCCCGCTGCTGACTGGAGCTCGTGGGATCATTCAGTTCATCCCAGACTGTGTGTGTGTGTGTGTGTGTGTGTGTGTGTGTGTGTGTGTGTGTGTG
>BLBF01000044.1:13045998-13093887 GCA_015471245.1 Laticauda colubrina | reverse complement strand
GTGTGTGTGTGTGTGTGTGTGTGTGTGTGTGTGTGTGTGTGTGTGTGAGAGAGAGAGAGAGAGAGAGAGAGAGAGAGGTGTGTGTGTGTGTGTGTGTCTGTGAGAGAGAGAGAGAGAGAGAGAGAGAGAGAAATCAGAAAGAGAGAGAAACAAATGAGAAAAAGAAATAGGAAGAGGTTGGTGTGTGTGTTTGAGTGAGTGAAAGAGAAGAAAGGGGGAAAGAAAAAGAAAGCCAAAAATAGGGAGAGAGAGACAAAACTGTGCTATTATTTTTAATTGTTTCATTAATCATGTATTAATATTTTACACTGTTCCTATACCTAGAGTGATTTTACTGCCTTTCTTTTGCCCAGGGCTACCACATATTTTTCAGGTATTTACATGCATTCAATGTTTAGTCCAGAGTATAAATATGTCTGTTTATTTTGTACATCAGGTTGCATAAGCCCAGCTTAACATGCTATTCCTGGTATGTGATATTTTGTATACATACAGAGAAAGAAGCATTCTTGTGATCTTTGACTTTTACGCTGTCAAACAATAGCTATAATTACTGTTTTGAACAATATGCAGATTGTATTACACGAATGGCTATTTTATATGTGAAACGATGAAACAAATTTAAGTAGAGGTCCTGGGAAAGTGTCAAAATAATAGAATAACACTAGAAGGACCTTGAGGGACTTATACCATTTCAGAGAAATGGCTGTCCAGTCTTTTCTGAAAAACTTCCAGTGATTGAGCACCCAGAAATTCTGGAGACAAGCAGGTTCACTGGTTAAGTGTTCTGTCAGGAAGTTTCTCCTTAGTTTTAGGTTGCTTCTCTCTTTGTTCGGTTTCCATCCATTGCTTCTTGTTTGCATTCTGCTTCTTTGGAAAATACATAGTCCCCCTTTCTTTGTGGCACCTATCACACTCTTGAAAAAAGCATGTGAGCCATTTCCTCCTTTCAGTGGTCCATGAAAGTACATCTATAATATGCAGATGATAAAGTCAAAAAAGGTGAACAACATTTTTACAGAACTATAGATAAGTTGAGGCTGGGTGTGACAAGGAAATGCTAGGAGGGGAGTGGCCAGGGGAGGCACCCCTTGACATGAGTGACATTGATTTGATCATGCTCACCCAATCACATGACCACCAAGCTATGCCCATCAAATAAGCCACGTCCACAGAACTGGTAGTAATTTTTTTTTATTCCCACCTTTGGGCCAAGGGACGGGTAGAACTTAAGGCCGTGTCATACTGCCCAACGGATGCAAAAAGGACACAACGGAAGAGAAAAATGTTACATCTGTTGTATCCGCGCTCAAAAGGGGCGAAAATTTGCATAATTGGAGCGGACAACACGGAAGCGGGGAGGACGCAGGGCGGATGCAAAGCGGATGCGGAACGGAAGCACAGAGGATGGAAGTGGATGGCGCGTCCACAGAGCTTCCGGGGGGCCTCAGCAAAGCGGACACGGAATGGAAAAAGCGGATGCAGAACGGATGCACAGCGGATGAAGCGGATGCACAGCGGAAGCCTAGCGGATGCACAGCGGAAGCGGAACGGATACCTGGCGTTAATTGTGCATGCGGGGGGGATGCATTACGCAAGCCCCCCGGATATAAAGGGAAGCAGCTCGCATGTCTAGCATTCTGAGGAAAGACCTGCTGCTGGATACCTCAGAGTTCTTGCCTACATGTCTGCCTGCAAGCCTTGCTGCCAGCCTGCCTCCAAGCCTGCCTCCCAGCCTCCTGGACAGCCTCCCTTCCAGCCTTGCTGCCAGCCTGCCTTCCAGCCTCCCTGCCAGCCAGTCTGTCTGCCAGCCTTGGTGCCTGCCTTCCTGCCAGCCTTCCTGCCAGCCTTCCTAACAGGCTTCCTGCCAGGCTTCCTAACAGGCTTCCTGCCAGCCTTGGTGCCAGCCTTCCTGCCAGCCTTGGTGCCTGCAAGCCTTCCTGCCAGCCTTCCTGCCAGCCAGCAACCCCACAACCATGGGGAAGCAGCGAAAGTCTCAGCAACCTGCCGCCATCCCTGGCAAGAGGGACAGGGCCACCCTCCCGCCCCATGTCCCTGACTCTGCTTCTGCTGGGGCTTCTGCTGCTTGGGCTCACTCTTCTGTTGCTGGAGCTTCTGTTGTAGCTGCTCCTGGTAGTGGTGCTTCTGCTGCGTACTCTGCTGAAGTTGCTCCTGGTCCTGCTGGTCCTGCTCCTTCTGCTCGTGCTCCTGGTCTTGCTGACCCTGCTGCTGGTACTTACTCTGCTGCTGCTCATCCTGGTCTTGCTGCTGCTGCTGCTGTTGCTGCTGCTGCTGATCCTGCTGCTGCTGCTGCTGCTGCTTATGATCCTGCTGGTGATTATGCTGCTGCTGCTGATGATGATTATGATTATGATCCTGCTGGTGATGATGATGATGATGATGATGATGATGATGATGATGATGATGCTGTTGGTGTGGAGGAGCAGCCCCTACAACCTGGAAGCCCCTCTGATGAGGGCCCATCTGGTCCTGCCCAAGGGAGGAAGAGGCGTATGCAACAAAGGGGGAGAGGAGGCAGTATTACATCGAGGAAGCGCACGAGGATGAGGTGCTGGAGTGGCTGAGAGAGAACGACTATCTGTGGCGGAAGGGACACCGGCTGTACAGGGACACCAAGCGGAAGCAGGCTGCTTGGAGAGAGAGGGCGGAGAGTCTGGGCTTCACTTCGGAGGTGCTCCTCGGCTGGTGGAAGCACATGCACACCTGGTACAGGAAGCTGCACTGCAAAAAATCTGGCCAGGCCAGGGTTAAGCTGATGGACAGAGAGAACTACGTCATGGCTAAGTGCAGCTTCCTGGAGGGTGAGGTCCACCACCGAGGAGCACCAGGAGCCCAAATCTCTACCCTCTCTCTCCGGCAGCCTGCTGGGAGCCAGTCCTCTGGCGGCCGAGAGTCAGTCCCTGTCTCCATGCAGGTATCTGTGGAGCGTGCCACGGCGGAGAACCCCCGGACAGGTATTGAAAGCATGGTGGAGAGTGATGAGGACTCCCTGGTGCGGTGGGAGAAAGGAGACATCAAGTCCACTGCTGCCAAAGCCGCATCCACCCACACCTCCGCAACCACAGTAAGGCAGAGAGCCGGACCGCAGGAGGGGCAGAGCCACAAGGTCCCGGTGGAGATCAGGGACACCATCCGCACCAGCATAGGTCTCCTCTCTCAGCTGGTCCCCATCGAATCCTCCTCCTCCAACCGCAAGCCCTTCCTCACCTATGTGAACCAGACCCTCAAGGAGATGGCGGATCCCCAGTACCAGGTGGTGAAGGAGAGGATCACCACGCTGCTTAACAACCCTCCAGACACAGAGGAACCTGCTCCCACCCAGTCCAGGTCTGCTCCTCCACCCCAGGTAATGTCCCTCCCATACCAAGGCTTCCCACACCCTCTCACCTACCAGGGCTACAGCTACCTGGAGGTCCAGCAGCACAGATAGCAGCCCTTATAGATGCAGGCACAGAGTCATCGGGCGACATCGCTGCCACCGGTTCCAATGATGCCACCGATGCCAACCTCGACAGTCCTCACCCCGCTGCAGAGCAGGCAGCCCCACTACACTGCTCCTTCCTCCATCCCACAGCCAAGCCCGGCCTCAGTACATCTGTCCTCAGTACTGGGGCTGACACCCCATGGCATGGAGGAAGGACCTCTCAGCATCACGGGGCTGAGCCAGCTGTCCGAGAGCTTTCTCAACATACCGTCCCCTGTTGTCCTCTCGGGGCTAGGCACTCCAATAACACCTCAGACCAGCACTGCAGCAGCACCCACCTCCACAGCACCTGCTCCCTAAAATCTTAGCCTGGGCACACACCTCCGAGTGGCCAAGAGGAGTGCCAGAGACTGGCTGCCTGGATATTTGTGGACTTTATTTGGACACTTGACTTGGGTCATGTTTATTTTACAGCTTGGTATTAATAAAGTTTATCTTTGTTTCACACACTCGCTTCATTAATTTTTTTCTATAAAGTCTGGGTGGAAACTTTTAGAAATGGTTTAGCCTTTGCATGCTTGTGGGATGGGTTAAGATAGCAGTGGGATGGGAAGGGATACCTGTGGGATGGGTTAAGATAGCTGTGGGATGGGAAGGGATACCTGTGGGATGGGTTAAGATAGCTGTGGGATGGGAAGGGATACCTGTGGGATGGGTTAAGATAGCTGTTGGATGGGAAGGGATACCTGTGTGATGGGCAGGGATACCTATGGGATGGGTAATAGCTGTGGGATAGATAAACCTCCAGTGCAAGCATAGGGGGACTGTAAGGTCCACCCTCCCAGGTGCCACCCCTATGGCCCTTCATTATCAATTACAATGTAAGCATTGATCCACACATGTCAACATAAACACAACTCTTCATTAAACGCCCTGTTCATTGTAGGCCAACCAAACATACATGGCCCAATCTCATCCGTGTGATGAGACAGGCTGAAGGAAGCATCCATTAAGCATCTACCATCCTGTCTTGCCACTCCACCGCTCCAGCTGGGGAGTTGCACCAGTGTTTCAGGAGGTTGCGCTGCTTCTTCGCCTCACGTGAGGCTCTGTTGGTCCCTTGCACATCCTCAGTGTCAATCAGGTTTCGCCCTTGCCTCCATTCCCCAGGCTACATGTCCCCATTGCCTTGCTGGAGGTCCACGAGCCTATTCTGCAAGACTGGGTAGCGGGTGCGCATGAGATTGTGTAGGATGCAGCAAGCTTCCACGATCCTCCTCACGGTCTCTGGGCGATGGTGCATGGTGGTGAGAAGTACCTGAAACCTGTTGGACAGCCTGTAGTTGAAGATCCTCTCTTCACGGGTGAGGAGTCTGGAGGTGTAGGGATTCATGAGATAGGTTGTGAGGGAGAAGGCGTCATCCCCCACGATGAAGTAGGGCACATCTTGCATGTCGTTGGGCAGCGGGTCTGGATCTGGGAAGCCCACCATAAGGTTGCTTTGCAGCCCCTCCTTGAGGTGACTGGCGTTGTATACCTGGGCATCTGAAGATGAGCCGTTGCCTGAAACATCGATGTACATGAACTTGTAGTCAGCATCGACCATGGCGAAGAGGATGATGCTGAAGAAACCCTTGTAGTTGTGATAAGTGGACCCCGACTTGGCTGGAGCTTTGCAGGCCACATGCTTGCCATCGATGGCTCCAACGGTGTGGGGGAAGTTCCACTTCTGATACCACTGCTCTGCAACTTTCTTCCATCCTTCTTCAGTGGAGGGGCACTGGAGGAGCTCCTCCTTGTATTCTTCGATGATGGCCTGCACCACTTCTCTGACAACAAAGCTGATGGTGCTGGGTTGCACCCTCCAGCCGTACTTGCATGCTCCTGTAGGTGGTCCCTGAGGCCAGGTGGCGCAGAGTGAGTGCCACCTTGAGCCCAGGTTCCAGGCTGGGTGGGAAGTTGGTGTTTGCCTTGGTCAACCTGGGTGTCAGGCACTGCATAACTTCGTCAAACATGGCTGGAGGCATCCTCATGAAGTTCTGGAACGACCGAGGGTCTTCGCTCCTGAGCTCCACCATCAGCTTGTCGTAAAGTATGTACTGCGCTCTTCTGGTGAACCATCTTCGGAGCCAGACTTTTTTTGGGTGCCTCCTTTTCTTCCCGTAGTACTGTTCACAGAGACTGTAGATGGTTTCGCAGTGTTGCAGAAGGATGTTGGCTGCCAAAAGGATTTTGTCACAATCCCCGGTGGACATGACTGGATGCTGTGGAAGAGGAAGAGCCAGATGAAGGCTGCAGAGGTCTCCACCGCTGGGCTGCTGGGCTGAAAGTGCGAAGCAGTCAAGTTGCTCCCCCTTTTTATAGGCAGTATAGGTTTTCCGCTAGGCATCCTCTAGGCATCCTCTAGGTATCCTCTAGGCATCCTTAATATCCGAGATAGGTCCCCTCTGCGAACGTTTTTTCCGCTTTAAACGCTTTGTTTCCGTTCTGCATCCGTTCTGCATCCGTTCTGCATCTGTTCCGCGTCCGTTCCGCTTCCTCCCTGCGTCCGGGCGGATGCGAGTTGCGTGGATGCGCAGCGGACACCAAGCAGATATTGCAGATGCGTAGCGGATGCGTAGCGGATGCGTAGCGGATGCGTAGCAGATGCGTAGCAGATGCAGAACGGACGAACTGGATAAATTTTCCGCGCAAAAGTTTTAAGCAGCCTAAAACTTTTGGAGCGGATGAAACATCCATAAACGGATGCTGGACGGATAGAGAGGAAGCAAAACGGAGGCAGTGAGTACATCGCGTTTTCGAACGGATGGCAAACTTTTTTGTCCATTTTACTTCCTCTTTGCATCCGTTGGTGCAGTGTGACAGGGGCTTTAACCAAGGCATAAATAATTCTATAGTGGCAAAATGATACATATGCTTAAACAAGGCGCAACTCCATAAACAAACAGGCATGTAGGCTAAAAGAAAGGTAGAACTCCAAAAAAGCTTTAGGAAATGTTATTTCCCTATTTCTGGAAATCAACTGTGTAAAAGATCATGTTATGCTGTTCAATAAAAGTTTTGCAAAAGTTTATCTTGTGTCTGGCTGTTTGGTTTCTGTGCCAGGCTGAACCATTTATTGAACAACAATAATATTTTCCTTCAGTATAAGATTGGTTTTAAGATGTTTACCTATATATAGAAATGATGATATCTTTCTGTCTGTGTGTGTGTGTATGTCAAAGAGGGAGGTCAGATTAGTATTTGAGGAGAATCCCTGATGGAATATAAATGTGTGCTAGATGATTTGGGTCAAGAATGATTTAGAACAGTGATCCCCAACCTTTCTGGCTTGGTGGCCTGGCAGGGTGGGGGAAGAGAGGATAGCTCCTTCTGAGTGGTAGATGGGGCACACTCAATTATGTGCAGCTCCATTTGTGTATAAATGGCAGGAACTTGCACCCACCAGTCACACAAAAGGAGTTTCACATGAAAGTGCAAGAAGGTTGCCATTTGTGCAAGAATAATTTCATTCAAGAAAAACAAGTATCAACATGTAACAAAAGTGGCGTAACAAAAAAATTAACTAAATTTCTTTGTATTGGCTAATTTCTAATTCTGTTAATTATATCAACATGATTATAATTATCAACCCTTTGTATTTAATTCATACATAGCAATGATCATTCTCCACCTAATTTCTACTTCTTATCTCTATCCATTTCTGCACATTGTAATTTTTTGATTTCATTTTCATCTATAGGGATCTCTTTGTTTTTCCATTGTTGTGCAAACATAAGTCTAGCTGCTGTGAATGTGCCTATCAATTCCATTCTTAATCTAACTTCTTAGATGATTTTGTACTATTATCTTTTTTCTTTTCTTTTTTTACTATATATATCTGCATAAGGCTGTAGAAAGCTTAAGTACATTTTTAAGCTGCATTTTAAAAAAATTAGGTGACGAAATTTGGCTTCCCCTGGCTTCTCTCTCTGCTATAGAGAGAGCATTCCATTAGGGATTGTTGGTCCAGGTCTTGGCTAGGAAAGACTTTTGTGCTACTACTGGCACAAAATAACAAACTCCTTTGGTTTGTTAATCGTATTTCCATTTTAAGTGTTTCTTTTTCAATTAATGAATTGTAATTATTAAAATATCGGCCATTCTTTTATATACAGAGAGCAACATCTTTTTTATAGACTGTCATTTTCAAATCCACTTTCAGTTCTGTCTCAGTCTTATCTTATTTGTTCCTCTTCCACAACATCTTTTAAACACTAACTAGCTAGTGTCAGGGACTCTTAAAAGTAACTGAATATTACTGATCTCCACTCCTTGCCTGCTTTCTTCACTTGCCACTGCCTTCACCATTCAACTTACAACAGTCCAAACCACTACATTGTTGATTTTATTTTATTTTTATTTTTATTGCAGTATATTACCAAGATGAAAAGGCAAATGAATTTGGCAAGAAACAAAAGGAGACCCAAAAGAGTCACAACCACAACCACAACCATCAGTGTCTGAGGAAAGCAGCAGCAGCAGCACATCATCCACACTTCAACCAGGGGAAAGCAGTGCCAGCATATCCACACTGCAGCCAGGGGAAAGCAGTGCCAGCATATCATCAGGCACTAAAAGAACAGAGTCAGACATTGAAAGGAATCTTCCTGACTGCTGGACACTGCGGCACTACAACAATTTTAGGGAAAAACTTGATGGAATGGAAGTTTCCCAGAAAAATTAAGTTGCAACCATTGCAGAAGATTTGAAATTTCAACCAAAGAAAAAAGTGTCCATGGAGCTAAGGAATGGAAGAATTTCCAAATTGAACCAGCAGGAAAGAGTAAAGAAGTACAGCAAGTTTCTCTCAGAAATTGAAGGAACATTTCTCATCTAAGGCTCACAACATTTGTACAGAGAAGTTGAAGCAATGTGAACAGGATGTGATAAGCAAAGGACTGAAGAGGATGACTGAGAAATATTTGGGAAGTACATGTAGAGTGTTTACTACACGCAGACCATTTTTATATATAGAAGATCTGATTGAATTACAAATAAAAAATGGTTTAGATTTGGGAACAGGGTTGCATTCACGTAAAACTGCAGTTGCAATAGTAGATTTTATTGCAAAAAACATTTGGAAACATTTATTTAGCAAAATTATTGAAAAAAACTCGCAAAATCTGCTTGATAATTGACAAAGCCTCAACGATATCTTCCCAACCAGTTCTTATACTGTACTTAAAAGTTGATCCAGTTTTCTCACCAACAATTTTCCTTGACCTAGCAGAATTGGATAAACAAGATGCAGACACAACATGTTGTTCAGTTATAGAAAGTTTGAATAAAGTTAGGTTTAATAAAAGCTACCTGGAAAAACATTTAATTGGATTTTGCTTTGATGGTGCCAGTGTTTTGCTTGGGAGAAAATCTGGGGTAAACACTAGGCTAGCCAAGGACTTTCCAAATATTATCATATGGCATTGTTTAAACCAACTTGTTTTAGATGATTCTATTAGGGAAATAAAGCAAATAAATCATTTTCAAATTTTTATTGATAAAATATATTCTATTTTCAATCAATCAAATAAGAACCTAATTGAACTTAAAAATATTTCCAAACAACTTGAGATTGAAATTATAAAAATTAGTAGAGTTTTTGGACCAAGATGGGCTGCCTGTAGTTTAAGATCAACCCTAGCTGTGTGGTGTGCTTATCCAGTGCTACACCAGTTTTTCTGTTCAAATAAAAAATACTCTGGTATGGCTGCCCGTCTTGAAAACACAACTTCTCACTGATTTGGCCTTGATGATTGATATCCTAACTGAAATATCTCTTCTTTCTAATGCATTGCAAGAAAGAAATGTAAACATTATATAGGCTGAAAAACTTGTGGTAAGATCAATTAAATCATTTGAAATGCTTAGAAAAGAAAAGGGTTCAAATAAAAAAAGATTGATTAATTATTTACTTCAGAAACTTTTAAAAATATAATTTTTTAACAAAATAATTGATTTGTGGGACTTCCTCATGAAAGACTTATAGAAAGCATTGTAACCAATTTTAAGAAAAAAATGATGGATTGAGAACATTTAAAAACAGGCTGCCAATTTAAAGCCACTGATAAATTAAAATTTCTAAATTATTTGGAGCCAGATTATTGGAACATTGAAGAAGTGGTGGTTCCATGGAGAGCAGCGGAATAATTGGTTGCATTTGGTGAAATTTTCAATAATGAAATCAATATTAATGATTATTGTGATTTCACAGAAAATGTATTAAAAGATTTGGAAAAATATACAATCCTTGCAAGCATTCTAACGGCTAGAGATATTATTAGAACTATTGAAATTAGTTCAGCAGAGGCGGAAAGGGGCTTCTCACATATGAACATAATATGTTCAGAGGGCAGAAGATGCCTTACACTTTCCAATATAACAAGCCTCCTGACGATCAATCTAATTGGCTTACCACTGCAAGAATGTGGCCCTGTTCCTATAGTAAAGAAATGGTTATGGGCAAGTGTTAAACAAAAAAAAAAACCCTGTAACTGAGGACACTAATAAAAAAGCAATTTGGCAGTACTTTCAATTAATTTTATTGTTTTTTATAAAGTTTTGTGATGTAATAGTTTTTGATTAATATTTTAAAATGTTGTAACAATATAGTTTTGTATATCTTTTTTATTATTTAAGCATTAAAGATATAACATAATAAACTTTTGTTTTGGTATATCTTTTCTAATACTTAAAGTCATTAGGGCAAAGAAGTGATGTTGAGTTGGCCACGGCCAGCTGGTCTTGTGATCACCAAACCACACACAGTGGTCACATGATCATCAAGCCATGCCCGGCTGGTCTTGTAATCACCAAACCATGCTTGGCTGGCCACATTATCACCAAGCCACGCCCACCAAGCCATACCCACAAATTAGGCCATGCCCACAGAACTGGTTAATAAATTTGAATCCCATCCCTGGATTTCTGCCTAAGAGGCAAATAAAAGATAACATGAGAATAATCCTTAATACATTGGAATACTATGAAGCACACCCAGAGAAGCAAATGGCCTTAGTGTTTCTAGATGTGCAAAAAGCTTTTGATAATGTAAATTGGCAACGTATGTTTTTGCAAATGGAAGAGATGGGTTTTGGAAAAGATTAATTAAGGCAATTGAAGCAATATACTGTATCTTAAACAATCTGCAAAAGTAATGATAAATGGAGATTTGACAGATAATGTTAAGATTAAAGGCCTTGTCCCACTGGCCGACGGACGCAAAACATATGCATAAAGGACACAGTGGATGAACAAAATTTTGGGGGTGGTTCCATCCGTTGTCATCCGCTCCAAAAAGTGGCAAAAATTTACATAAACAGAACGGAAAATAATGGAAAAGAACGGACGTGGGTAGGATGTAGTGAGGATGTTAAACGGATGTTCGTAGGAAGCCTAGCGGTTGACAGCGGATGGAAGCGGATGACACATCCGCAGGGGTTCCGGGGGAAAATAGCAAAGCGGACGCATAGCGGAAGGGGCGGATGCATAGCGGATGACGTGGATGCATCACAGACACCTATAGGAAGCAAAGCGGATGCATAGCGGATGTTTATCGGATGCAAAGCATTCACTGTGCATGCGGGGAGTATGAAATGCATCAGCTCTGCGGATATAAAAGGATGCAACTCGCACGCAGTCAGCATTCAGAGGAAAGACATGCTGCCACATACATCTTCAAAGAACATTATGGTTTGTCAGTCAGGGAAGAAGAGGAAGCCCGTGCCTACTCGTGCCTGCCCTGGAAAGAAGGACAGAACCACCATCCCATCCCCTGGCACTGACTCTGAAGCTGCTGGTGCTTCTTCTGCTGCTGGTGCTGCTGCTGGTGCTGCTGGTGGTGATGGTACTGCTGGTGCTGGTGCTGGTGCTACTGCTGCTGCTGTGGTGGACCAGCCCAAAGGCCCTCAAAGCCCTGCTGCTCAAGCCCCTGAAAGCCCTGCTGCTGACGGCCCCACCAGAGGGAGGAAGAGGCAAGGGAAGGAGAAGGGAGAGAGGAAACAGTATACTGTTTCTGAGGACCATGAGGAGGAGGTGCTGGAATGGCTGAGGGAGAACGAGTACCTCTGGAGAAAGGGCCACAGACTATATCAGGACACCAAAAAGAAGCAGGCAGCTTGGAGAGACAAGGCAGAGAGCCTGGGCTACACTGCAGATGTACTCCTGGGATGGTGGAAGCACATGCACACCTGGTATGGCAACCTACACCTCAAAAAATCTGGCCAGGCTGCTGTCAAGCTCATTGACTGGGAGATATACATCATGGCCAAGTGCAGCTTCCTGGAGGGTGAGGTCTGCCACTGAGGAGCAACCCCTCTGACAACCCTCTCCCTCAGACAGCCCACAGACAGCCAGTCCTCTTCCAGCCAGGAGCCAGCGAGCCTGTCCAGGCAGGTGTCTTCAGAGGGCCCCATGGCAGAGACCCCCTGACAGCTGCACTCCCCATGCCAGAGGACATGGAGGATAACGCCCTGCTGTCACAAATGGAGGAAGAAGCGGCAGCCACTAGGGACCAACGCACCTCCACCCCCACCTCCACAGGATGCAGGTAGAGAGGCAGATTGGAGGGCCAGAGCCACACTGTCCTGTTGGAGATCAGGGACACAATGAGGACCAGCACAGAACTTCTCTCTCAGCTGGTCCACTTGGACAGAGGATCCTCCAGCCGCCACACGTTCATCACCTACGTGAGCCACACATTCAGGGATATGCCCGAGGCCCAGTACCAGGTGATGAAGGAAAAGATCACAGCACTTCTGCACAACCTTCAAGGCCCAGCTGAACCAGCTCCGACCCAGTCCAGGTCTGATCCTCCACCCCAGGTGATGTGACAGCCCTTCCACGGCTTTCAACAGCCCCTCACCTACCAAGGCTATGAGTACCAGGACTTCCCACAGCACAACAGACCTTCCCAGTCCAGGCCCAGGTTCATCACACACCACAGACGCCACACCTCACCCAGCTACAGACCAGACAGCCCCAGTATACTCCTCCTTCCTCCACCCCACAGCCAAGCCCCTCAATGAACAATCTGTCATCAGTCTTGTGCCTGACATCCCAGGTACTTCATGAAGGGCCTTTCAACCTCACGGAACTGAGTCAGCTCTCTGAGAGCTTCCTGAACACACCATCCCCTGTTCTACTCTTGGGGCCAAGCACCCCAATGGCACCTCAGACCAGCACTCAAGCCACTTCCACCTCCACAGTCCCTGGCCACTTAACAGCTGAGACCATGGACATGCCTCAGAGTGACTGAGAATAGTGCCAGAGACTGAGTTGTTACTTGTTAACTTTACCTTTGCTTTAGACACTTCACTTGGTTCATTTTGCTTTTTTAATAAAGTCATACAGTTTACTTAAGACAATTATTAATAAAGGTTATCTTTGCTTAACACACTTGGTTCATTTTTTTTACTTAATAAAGTGTTGGTGAAAACTTTGAAAAAATGGTTAAGCTTTTGCATGCTTGTGGGATAGGTAAGGATAGTTGTGGGATAGATAAGGATAGTTGTGGGATAGATAAACCTCCAGTGCAAGCATAGTGGGACTGTATGGTCCACCCTCCCAGCTGCCACACATATGGACCTTTTGTATCAATAACAATTTATTCATTGATCAACACATTTCAAAATAAACAAAGCTCTTTATTAATGCCCTATTCATTGTAGGGCCACTCAACATACATGGCACAATCTCATCAGTGTTATGCGACAGCTTCAAGGAAGCATCCATTAACCATCTATCATCCTGTCTTGCCACTCCACTGCTCCAGCTGGGGAGTTGCACCAGTGTCTCAATAGGTTGCGCTGCTTCTTCCCTTCACATGAAGCTCTGTTGGGGCCTGGCACATCCACAGTGTCTATCAGGTTTCATCCTTGCCTCCATTCAACAGGCTCCATATCCCCATTGCCTTGTTGACAGTCCACAAATCTGTTCTGCAACACTGGGTAGCGGGTGCGCATGAGATTGTGCAGGATGCAGCAAGCTTCCACGATGTTCCTCACAGTCTGTGGGTCATGCTGCATTGTGGTGAGAAGTATCTGGAACCTGTTGGCCAGGATGCCAAATGCGTTCTCCACCACCCGTCTTGCCCTGCGCAGCCTGTAGTTGAAGATCCTCTCTTCGCGGGTGAGGTATCTTGAAGTGTAGGGCTTCATGAGGTAGGTTCTGAGGGAGAAGGCGTCATCACCCATGATGAAGTAGAGCACATCATGTGTGTCATTGGGTAGGGGGTCTGGATCTGGAAAACCCATGATGAGGTTGCGTTCCAGCCCATCCTTGAGGTGACTGGTGTTGTATAACTGGCTATCTGAAGCTGACCCATTGCCTGAAGCATCGATGTACATGAACTTGTAGTCAGCATCAACCATGGCAAAGAGGATGATACTGAAGAAGCCCTTGTAGTTGAATTAAGTGTACCCTGAGTTGGCTGGAGCTTTGCAGGCCACGTGCTTCCCATCTATGGCTCCAACGGTGCGGGAAAAGTTCCACCTCTGATACCACTCTTCTGCAACTTTCTTCCAGTCTTGTTCAGTGGTGGGGCACTGGAGGAGCTCCTCCACGTATTCTTCGATGATGGCCTGCACTACTTCTCTGACCACTTTGCTGATGCTATTGTGTGGCACCCTCCATGCATACTTTTTTTATGTGGTTCCAGAGGCCAGGTGGTGCAGAGTCAGTGCCACCTTCAGTCCAGGGTCCAGGCTGGAGCGGAAGTTGGTGGTTGGCTTGGTCAACCTGGGTCTCAGAAGCTCTACAACTTCATCAAACATGGCTGGTGGCATCCTCATGAAGTGATAGAATGCACAAGGGTCTTCATTCCTCAGCTCCACTATTAACTGGTCATACAGTCCAAACTCCATTCTTCTCATGATCCATCGTCAGGCCCACACAGCTCTTGGACGTCTCCTTCTTCTCCTTGTGTATAAAAGGTGAAACATTCTGAACAGGATTTGGTTCTGGTGATGAATGATCGCAGCTACCATACAGATTGTGTCATGATCCATGGTGGAGAACAATGGATGATGTGAAAGAGCAAGATCAAGGATGAAGAGGTCTGTACACCATGGCTGCTAGACTCATACTGAAATCCAGATGATTTTCTCCCCCTTTTTATAGGAAATATTGGTTTTCTGCTAGGTGTCCTTCCAAATACTCTAGACATACTGCAGATGTCCTAAATATCCGAGATACATCCCAGATACAAACGTTTTGTCCATTTTAATCCTTTATATACGAGATGCATCCGCTTACATCCTTTCTATTTCCGTGCTACTAACGCTGTGTGGACGTTCCATGTACCTTTTTTTTTCTCCTCCTTTCTGTTTTCAGCTGCAGTGGATGTGAGTTGCGAGGATGTCCAGAGGATGCCGAGAGGATACAGCGGACGTTTAAAGGATGATAATGGACATAGAATGTTTGTTGCCTGTATATGTCGCGGATGTACATCGTACGCGACGGAAAGTCCATCTGTTCACAAAGTTTCGTGCAGCTCAAAACTTCTTGGGCGGGTGAAATCTCAGTGGACAGATGCTGGAGGGATAGAGCGTATGAAACACGTATGCAGTGAGTACACAACGGATGCATCGCGTTTTCCAATGGATGGCAAGCTTTTTTTAACGTTTTACATCCTCTTTGCATCCGTTGGTGCAGTGGGACATGGGCTTAAAAAAGGAACTAGACAAGGATTCCCTCTGTCACCACTCTTATTTGTATTGACTTTGGAAGTACTAAACAGAAATAACTGGCAAACAAAGAAATAAAGGGAATGAAAATAAAAAATGAGGAATACAAACTACAAAATTCAAACTAAAATACAAGCTTTTGCAGATGATCTGATTTGTATATTGGAAGAACCATTGGAAACAGTGTTCAAATTGATAGAAAAGATCGAAGAATATGGACAAGTGGCAGGATTAAAAATAAATAAAGATAAAACAAAGAGTAGTCAAGAATATGAAAGAGTAGTCAAGAGTAGTCAAGAATATAAAAACAAGGGAAAGAATTGACAGGATGAATATCCAGATCACAAAGTGAAATATTTGGGAATACAGCTGACAGCAGGGTGAGGAACTTTAAAGGAAAATAATTATTACAAATTAAAGTAACAGATTGCGATAGATTTGGAACAATGGAAAATTTACAATTATCCCTAATAGGGAGAATATCTACAATCAAAATGAATATATTACCAAGGATATTTTTATTTCAGATGATTCTAATTAAATTAGGGAAAGAATATTTTCAGGATTTCAACAAAATAATGTTGAAACATATATGACAAGGAAAGAAAGCAAGAATTAAACTTAAACTTTTACAGGAGACTAGAATGAGAGGTTTTGGGCTACCCAATTGGGAAGTATACTATCAAGCAGCAATACTGATGTGGGTGAAAGAATGGATTGCACTGAGAAATACTAGATTGTTAACATTGGAAGATCATGATTTATAATTGGGGTCGCATTCATGTCTGTGGTATAAGGAAAACAAAGTATATGGGTATTTCAGGAGACACAATATTCGAGATGCTTTATTAACATGGGAAAAAGTAAGGAAATATTATATGAAAATACCAGTCTGGGTATCAACAATAGAGACATTTGCATATCCAATTGTTTTTAAAATGGAGCATATAGTCAGATATAGTGAAATATTAAATGAAAAGGGTGAACTCAAAACAAAGCAAGAGTGAGATGAACAAGGAATAAATATGAATTGGTACTCATATATGCAAATGCATTCTAGATATGACAAAAATAGCAAGAAAGGATTTGATAAAGAACCTTCTGAATTAGATAAAATCTTAACAAGTACTGATGAGAGGATGATTAAAAAATTATATGCTTATTTATTAGGAGTGAAGTTAGAAGAACAAGTTAAAGAAATGATGATTGCTTGGGGGAAAAATTTTGGGTATGGGATAGATTTAGAAAAATGGTAGAAATTATGAAGTAGAAACTATAAATTAACAATGTCAAAAGGGTTTAGAGAATTTGTATAAGATGTTTTACAGGTGGCATTTACCCCCGGCAAGAATAGCAAAGATGTTCAAAGATAAATCGGTGAAGTGTAAAAAATGTGATCAGATACCTGGATCATACTACCATACGTGACAGACATGTGTGGAAGCCAAAAGATACTGAACTAAAATTCATACATCATTGGAAAAAATGACAAAACAATAGATTTAAAACCAGAGTTATTTTTATTGTGAATTATACCTGAAGGTTACAATAGAGAACTGGCATATTTGATTTTTAGTGTTATTTAATACAGAAATTTCTTAAGCTCTGAAGGCTAAGAAGTGGCCAAAAATGACTCTCAAGGAAAAAATGAAACAAAAGAAAGAGAAAACCCTTCTGAAACCCAAAAGAAAGAGAAAAACCAAAAGAAACTGCATAAAGAAATTTCTGAGCTACTGAAGATTAAGAAGTGACCGAAAGTGACTCACATAGAAAAAATAAGAGGATACAAAGAGAAAACTATGCATTGGGCATTCAAAAGGAACTGGTTACAGAAATTTCTGAAGTTCTGAAGATTAAGGCCTTGTCACATTGGCCGACGGATGCAAATGTTTGTAAAAAGGACACAGTGGACGAGAAAAATGTTCCATCCATTGTTGTCCGCTCTCAAAAGGAGCAAAAATTTGCATAACCAGAGCGGACAACATGGAAAGGAAAGGACGGGGGGAGGACACAGGGCGGATGGAAAGCGGATGCTCCACGGAAGCTAGCGGATGGAAGCGGATGGGAGCGGATGGCACATCCGCAAGGCTTCCGGGGGACCGCAGCAAAGCGAATGCGCAGCAGAAAGAGCGGATGCACAGTGGAAGCCGAGCGGATGAAGCGGATGCACAGCGGAAGCTTAGCGGAAGCCTAGCGGATGCATAGCGGATGTCTAGCGGAAGCCTAGCAGATGCATAGCGGATGTCTAGCGTTCACTGCGCATGCGGGGAGGATGCATTGAGTCAGCCCCGCGGATATAAAGGGAAGCAGCTCCCAAGCAGGTCACCATTCAGAGGAAAGACCTGCTTCCAAACACATCGACTGCCTGCCAACCTGCCAGCCTGCCAGCCTGCCTGCCATGCTGCCTGCCTGCCAGCCTGCCTGCCAGCCTTGCTGCCTGCCTGCCTGCCTGCCAGCCTGCCTACCTGCCTGCCTGACTGCCACCCTGCCTGCCAGGCAGCAACCCCACAACCAGGGGGAAGAAGAGAAAGCCTCAGCCATCTGCTGCCAGCCCTGGCAAGAGGGACAGGGCCACCCTCCCACTCCCTGGCCCTCACTCTGCTTCTGCTGGGGCTTCTGCAGCACGGGCTCGCTCTTCTGGGGCTGGGGCTTCTGCTGCTTCTGCTTCTAGAGGAGCTGAGGATGCTGCTTATGGCGGTAGTGCTTCTGCTCGTGCTTACTCTGCTGATGCTGCTTCTGGTGATGGTGCTTCTGCTGGTGCTTACTCTGCTGATGCTGCTTCTGGCGGTGGTGCTTCTGCTGGTGCTTACCCTGTTGAAGCTGCTCCTCATCCTGCTGGTCCTGCTGGTGCTCCTGGTCCTGCTCGTGGTCCTGGTCCTGCTGGTGCTCCTGGTCCTGCTGGTGCTCCTGGTCCTGCTGGTCCTACTCATAATCCTGGTCCTGCTGGTGCTGCTGGTGCTGCTGGCGCTGCTGGTGCTTACCCTGCTGATGATGATCCTGGTGCTGCTGGTGCTGCTGGTGCTGCTATTGGTCCTGCTGTTGCTGCTGCTACTGGTGGTGTGGAGGAGCAGCCCCTACAACCTGGAAGCTCCTCTGATGAGGGTCCATGTGGTCCTGCCAAAGGGAGGAAGAGGCAGACGCGAGAACGGGAGAGGAGGCAATACAACATCGAGGAGGAACATGAGGATGAGGTGCTGGAGTGGCTGAGAGAGAATGAGTATCTATGGCGGAAGGGACACTGGCTCTATAGGGACACCAAAAGGAAGCAGGCTGCTTGGAGAGAGAAGGCGGAGAGCCTGGGCTACACATCGGAGGTGCTCCTCGGCTGGTGGAAGCACATGCACACCTGGTACGGGAAGCTGCACCTCAAGAAATCTGGCCAGGCCGCAGTCAAGCTGACGGACAGAGAGACCTATGTCATGGCCAAATGCAGCTTCCTGGAGGGTGAGATCCACCACCGAGGAGCAGCCCCTTTCACAACCCTCTCTCAGGCAGCCTGCTGAGAGCCAGTCCTCTTCCGGCCGAGAGTCAGCTCCTGTCTCCAGGCAGGTGTCTGTGGAGCGTGCCATGACAGAAAACCCACGGACAGCTGTTCTAACCATGGCGGAGCGCATGGAGGATTCCCTGGTGCAGTGGGAGAAAGGAGACGGCACTTCCACCACAGTCCAACCCGCATCCAATCCCAGCTCCACCTCCACAGAAAGGCAGAGAGCCAGACAGGAGGGGCAGAGTCACACTGTCCTATTGGAGATAAGAGACACCATCAGGAGCAGCATAGATATCCTCTCTCAGCTGGTACACACACCGACTCCTCATCCTCCAACCGCAAGCCCTTCCTCACCTATGTGAACCAGACCCTCATGGACATGGCGGAACCCCAGTACCAGGTAGTGAAGGACAGGATCACCGATCTGCTTCACAACCCTCCAGATCCAGATGAACTTGCTCCCACCCAATCCAAGGTCTGCTCCTCCACCCCAGGTGATGTCCCTCCCATTCCAAGGCTTTCCACAGGCCCTCACCTACCAGGGCTATGGCTACCAGGAGGTCCAGCAGCACAGGCAGCAGCCCTTCCCAGTCCAAGCACAGGTTCATCGGACGACACTGTTGCCACCGGTTCCACTGATGCCACCGATGCCACCCACGCCACTCCTTTCACCGATGCCACCGATGCCACCCATGCCACCGATGCCAGCCCTCACCCAGTTGCAGACCAGATAGCCCTACTACACTGCTCCTTCCTCCACCCCACAGACAAGCCCGGCCTCAGTACAGCTGTCATCGGTACTGGGGCTGACACCCCATGGCATGGAGGAAGGAGCTCTCAACATCACAGGGCTGAGCCAGCTGTCTGAGAGCTTCCTCAACACACCGTCACCTGTTGTCCTCTCGGGACCAGGCACCCCAGTGGCGCTTCAGACCAGCACTCCAGCAGCACCCACCTCCACAGCACCTGGACCCTTCACCCCTGAGACTGGGCACACTTCTGAGTGACAGAGAAGAGTGCCAGAGACTGGGTGGCTACCTGTAGACTTTATTTGGACACTTGACTTGGGTCATTTTTCTTTTACAGCTTGTTATTAATAAAGATTATCTTTGCTTCACACACTTGCTTCATTTATTTTAGTAAATAAAGTCTTGGTGGAAACTTTTAGAAATAGTTTAAGCCTTTGCATGCTTTTGGGATGGGTAAGGATAGCAGTGGGATGGGCAGGGATACCTGTGGAATGGGTAATAGCTGTGGGATGGGTTAAGATAGCAGTGGGATGGGCAGGGATACCTGTGGAATGGGTAATAGCTGTGGGATGGGCAGGGATACCTTTGGGATGGGTTAAGATAGCTGTGGGATGGGCAGGGATGCCTTTGGGATGGGTTAAAATAGCTGTGGGATTGATAAACCTCCAGTGCAAGCATAGTGGGACTGTTTGGTCCACCCTCCCAGGTGCCACACAGATGGCCCTTCATTATCAATAACAATATAAGCATTGATCCACACATTTGAACATAAACAGAACTCTTTATTAAATGCCCTGTTCATTGTAGGCCCACCCAACATACATGGCCCAATCTCATCAGTGTAATGAGACAGGCTGAAGGAAGCATCCATTAATCATCTATCATCCTGTCTTGCCACTCCACTGCTCCAGCTGGGGAGTTGCACCAGTGTTTCAGGAGGTTGCGCTGCTTCTTCCCTTCACGTGAGGCTCTGTTGGGGCCTTGTACATCCTCAGTGTCTATCAGGTTTCGCCCTTGCTTCCATTCCCCAGGCTCCATGTCACCCTTTGCCTTGTTGGAGGTCCACAAGCCTGTTCTGCAAGACTGGGTAGTGGGTGCGCATGAGATTGTGCAGGATGCAGCAAGCTTCCACGATCCTCCTGATGGTCTCTGGGCGATGCTGCATGGTGGTGAGAAGTACCTGGAACCTGTTTGCTAGGATGCCAAAGGCGTTCTCCACCACCCGCCTTGCCCTGGACAGCCTGTAGTTGAAGATCCTCTCTTCATAGGTGAGGCATCTGGAAGTGTATGGCTTCATGAGGTAGGTTCTGAGGGAGAAGGCATCATCACCCACGATGAAGTAGGGCACATCTTGCGTGTCGTTGGGCAGTGGGTCTGGATCTGGGAAGCCCATGATGAGGTTGCGTTCCAGCCCCTCCTTGAGGTGACTGGCATTGTATACCTGGGCATCTGAAGATGAGCCGTTGCCTGAGGCATCGATGTACATGAACTTGTAGTCAGCATCGACCATGGCGAAGAGGATGATGCTGAAGAAGCCCTTGTAGTTGAAATAAGTGGACCCTGACCTGGCTGGAGCTTTGCAGGCCATGTGTTTGCCATCTATGGCTCCAACGGTGTGGGGGAAGTTCCACTTCTGATACCACTGCTCTGCAACTTTCTTCCATCCTTCTTCGGTGGAGGGGCACTGGAGGAGCTCCTCCAGGTATTCTTCGATGATGGCCTGCACCACTTCTCTGACCACAATGCTGATGGTGTTGTGTGGCACCCTCCAGCTGTACTGCATGCTCCTGTAGGTGGTTCCTGAGGCCAGTTGCCGCAGAGTCAGTGCCACCTTGAGTCCAGGGTCCAGGCTGGGCCGGAAGTTGGTGCTCTGCTTGGTCAACCTAGGTGTCAGCCGCTCCACAACTTCATCAAACATGGCTGGAGGCATCCTCATGAACTTCTGGAATGCACGAGGGTCTTCGTTCCTCAGCTCCACCATCAGCTTGTTGTACAGTCCGTACTCTGCTCTTCTCCCGATCCATCTTCGGACCCAGACGTTTCTTGGCCGCCTCCTTTTCTTCCCGTAGAATAGTTGAAAGAGCTTGTAGATGGCTTTGCACTGTTGCAGAACGATGGTGGCTACCAAAAGGATTGTGTTATGATCCATGGTGGACATGACTGGATGCTGTGGAAGAGCAAAAGCCAGATGAAGGCTGCAGAGGTCTACACAGCAGGGCTGCTGGACTGAAAGTGAGATCCAGGTGAGTTCCTCCCCCTTTTTATAGGCAATATAGGTTTTCCACTAGGTGTCATTTTGCATCCTCTAGGCATCTTCTAGACATCCTTAATATCTGAGATAGGTCCCCTCTGCGAACGTTTTTTCCATTTTAAATGCTTTCTTTGCGAGCTGCATCCGCTTTCATCCTTTCTCCGTCCGTGCTACTAACGCTTTGTGTCCATTCCGCGTCTGTTTCGCTTCCTCCCTGTGTCCGCTTTTTGCTGGAGCGGATTTGAGTTGCGCGGATGCATAGCGGATGCCTAGTGGATGTAGTGGATGTGTAATGGATGACGACGGATGTAGAACGGATTTTCCCCATATGCGTACCGAATGCAGAACAGACGCGTTGGATACATTTTCCGCTCAAAAAGTTTTGAGCAGGTCAAAACTTTTTGAGCGGATGGAACCTCAATCGACGGATGCTGGATGGATAGAGAGGAAGAAAAACGGACGCAGTGAGTACAGAACGGATGCATCGTGTTAACCAACGGATGGCAAGTGTTTCTCTCTGTTTTACATCCTCTTTCCATCCGTTGGTGCAGTGTGACATGGGCTTTAAGAGGAAGGTGACTCTCAAAGGAAAAATAAGAGGAAATAAAGAGAAAACTCATGAGTGGGAGATTCAAAAGGAAATGCCTTCAAAAATTTCAGAAATTCGAAAGGTTAAGTGGTGGCCAGAGGTAAATCACATGGAAAAAATAAGAGGAGACAAAGAGAAATCTCATCAATTAGAGATTCTGAAGGAAGCACCTATAGAAATTTCAGAAGCTCTGAAAGTTAAGAGATGCCCAAAGGTGACTCCCAAAGAAATAATAAGAGGAAACAAAGAAAACACCCTGTCAAGCCCAAAATTGACATGTGTACCCATTTTAGTTGTCTTAGTATATTTTTTTCGTATTTTCTCTGTGGCAGTAACGGAGGGGAAGGGTTTCGGGCTTGACACATTCCTAAGGGGAGAGGAGTGGAGATAAAGAGAATGTTATGGTTAGGTGATCTTTCCCGTGGGAAATGACCTGTCCGTGCTTGGGCCCCTGGAGGTGGAGATTTATGACATCAAGCAACGTTGAATTACTTTTATTGGAGAATGTGACTTTTGGGGATTGTTTCTAACTTCTAATATTGTGGGGTAATTCCGGGTTGGGTCAGATCCAGAATTATCATGGACTTTGCCAATTTGATGCTTTCCTAAATAAAAGAAATATTTTTGAAGATGGACTTTGTTATTTTCTTTTAAAATGGATTTCATCACTTGGAAACCTGATATTATTCTAGATCTCATAAAAACCAGAATCCTGGAGAAGGGTTATCATTCAGGATTCTGAGCCCTGGGCTGATTACCTGGAGTTCTGGGTAACAGTAAAGACTCAGGGAAGATGGCAGAAGGATGAGATCTGGGGGCACCGGAACATGAATGCAAACTCTGCAGGGGGGCTTGTGTTGTCAACTGAGCAGCAAACCTCCCAAAGAATTCCCAGGAAATCATCAGAGTAACGGTGGTCATGGAGGACATTAGCTGTCAGTTGGGGCCCACCCAAAATCTCTGCCTGAGTGGTCTGGAAGCACAAGAATCCAGCAGATGAAAAGAGACCTGCTTGGCCAAGCAACCCTTCCTGACCCACTCATCAATCAGCCATTAACGGCAGCCAGGGAGTTTTGAGCAACGAGTGGAGAGCTGCAATGGGACCCATAGGACTGAGGGGAGACCACAATGAGCCAACTGAATGGCAATACCAAACGGCAGTGTTCATGCAAACCTTTAAGGATCTACCCGACTAGCTGGAATAGCTTGTGATCAGACATGAAGGCAGAGACCAGCAAAGGAGGCAAATTCCCCCTCCCCCCCGGAGAGATTGTGAAACCAGAGCTTCCAGCCCGTCAACTTTCGGTTCAATCCAGTTGTTGGGAGAATATTCTCCTCCCAAAAGAGGGTGATCTACCGCTGCAGGAGACCTTCCATCAATATATCGTTCATCTCTATGGAACACAAAGAATCCATTGAGGAATGAGCCCTCCCTCGCACCTCTTTTACCTCCAGATGACCAAATCCCCCCGGGATGGGCATTTTTTCCAGGCAGAGGATGAGTTAGGGAAGAAGCTTGAAGGAGGCCAGCTCAGGCTGCAGCCCCACCTCCCCCACCACCTCCCCCACCACAACCAGCTCCACAGGTGAACACCCCAACACCTTTTAAACCATGTTTGATGGGACTGCAAGCAAACTTGCATTTTTCATGAATAGAGCATGATCTTGCATCAAGAGATATAGAAATGAGTTCCATGATGAGGCTAGTTCGAACTAATCCAATTCCTTGGAGATAATTGGGAGGAAGAGGCATCTGAATAGTTCACCCAGCTCAATGATGGAGGAGCCCCTGAATTAAATAATGTGGATGACTTCTTAAGAGAGTTCTGTTCACATTTTGAAGATTCTTCCTGAGCACAAGAAGCAGAAGCTAAAATAAAAAGCATCAGGCAGAAGGGTAGACCCACCAAGGATTTAGTGCTTGACCACTAATCTCAGGCATGAAGATAGAATCTATGCATGGTACAGGATGGCCATAAAAATGGATAACACCCTCAGACAGCACAGGAAGAGCAATGCTGAGAAACAACCAAAAAGGCAATTCACACAACACTCATTTCCACACCAAGGGGAAGCACATCAAACAGCAATCCCCCCAACCTCCATGAAATGTTTCCATTGTGGTCAGCAAGGGCATCGAGATTAGAATGCTTTGCACCAGCCCCAGTACTTCAAGGGAGAGCACCCACTCCTCCTAAGTGGAAAAAGGCACTTAGAAAACCTCCTGAAAAAAGCAAATTTGTGTGCCAAGCCATCGAGATCCCCAACCCTCAACAAACAACAGGGGAGGGTATTCTGGCAGCAGGACTACCCATTGTGCAAGATGCAGACAGTGAAGATGACCCAATCCTGGGTCTCACCTGGCTAGACAAATGGCAGCCAAATATAAGTTGGGTGGGTGGCTATAGGAGAATCAAATTAGCACATGGTCCTGAGCCACCTCCTGAACAATATAACAGCCAAACTGTCAGCCCAGAAATACAAAAAAGCCAGGAAGATAGAACAGTATCATTGGCTAATCAACCCCTAGGGATTCCCAAAATCCCAATCCAGTACCATGATCTGGTTCAAGTTTTCAGTGAGGAAGAATGCAATGTGCTACACCCCCCATTGCAATACTGACTGTGCCATAGAGTTCATAGAGGGAGCGAAATTACCAAAACCACAAATGTACTCCATGACTCCTAAGGAAATGAAGGAGCTACAAAACTATATAAACACAGACCTAGCCAGAGGCTTCATCCAACCTGCAAAATCCAGAGTGGCTACCCCTGTACTATTTAAAGAAAAAAAAAGATGGAGGGTATCATCTTTGTAATGATTTCAAATCTCTGAATGCTCAGAGTACCCACAATACATACCCCTTTCTGCTTATGAAAGACATTAGGGCACCTAGAGAAAGGGAAAGTATTTATCAAATTAGATCTCTGTGAAGTGTGTTAGGGATAACATTGTTCACCCTAACTGTTTTAGGTGAAATACTAACTATGAATCATAGTTAGTGTATGCAGCTTTAACTGTAAAATAGCAACTGTGGGTGTGGTTATGAAAACCATATAAAAGTAGCAAGGCTACAGCTTGCTCTCTCTCTCTCTGGCTTTGATGATCCCTGATTACTGCTTGGAAGCAAGACTGCATTGCTCGAACGGGAGAGACAACAACGGACTGATTTATGTGAACTGACAATAGGATATTCTACATGGACTTTGCTAACTGAATATCCCTGAATGGACTGACTACATGGTAAATGAATATTGGACTGTTTTTGACTATGCTATAAACTTATACTGGAATAAAATATATTCTTGATAGCACAAGCGTATCTGTTATTTTTACTGTATGTTAATAAACATACAAGCTTAGCTCACTCATTTATCTGTGTGCCTATCTGACTAACGCTGCACATTCTGTTTAGCTTGTCTACCTAACCCTGGTTGGGGAACCCAGGCTTAACAAAGTGTATTAAAGAATCTGCATCAGAGAAAGAGGGAGATGAATGGAAAATTGCTTTCAATTGGATTGTAGCCATTTGGACTACAAGGAGCCCTAGGGATCTACATGCAGCTCATAAATGAAGTTTTACATCAATATTTGTATAAAGGGTTTCTGGTCTACTTGGGTGACATTCTTATTTACAGTGAAACTCTAGAAGAACATATCAAGTTAGTGAGAAAAGTATTTAAAAGACTTTTAGATGTAAAGCTGTATGTAAAGCTATCCAAATGCAAATTCCATAAAGAGTCATTGGATTATCTTGGCTATCACATTTCAAATCAGGGGATAAAAATGGATCCAGCTAAAATGAAAGCTGTCCTGGATTGGCAACCCCCCCCCCCAAAAAAAAAAAAAATAGCAAACAGCTACAAAGCTTCCTGGGATTTGCAAACTTTTACCGGCAATGTATCCCCTCATTTGCAGAGATTGCATTACCGATAACTGAGCTATTGAAAACCGGGAGGGGCCAACCAAGACAAACCTGGACAACCTGACACACTGATTAATTGGAGATTCAGAAGGAAGCACCTAAAAATATTTTAGAAGATCTGAAAGTTAAGAGTTGCCCAAAGGTGACTCCCAAAGGAAAAATAAGAGGAAATAAAGAGAAAACTCATGAGTTGGAGATTCAAAAGGAAGTGCCTACAGAAATATTAGAAGCTGTGAAGATTAAGTGGCTGAAGGTGACTCACATGGAAAAAATAAGAGGAAACAAAGAGTAAACTCATCAGTTAGATATTCAGAAGGAAGCACCTACAGAAATTTCAGAAGGTTTGAAAGTTAAAAGATGCCCAAAGCAATAAAGTGAAGAAATGCCAAATCAAAAATAGCAAGGATGTTAAAGGACAAATCAGCAAAATGCTGGAAATGTCATCAGATACCTGGATCATACAACCATATGTGGTAGACGTGGAAGCCAAAAGTTACTGGACTAAAATTCATAAATGGTTGGAAAAAATGACAAAACAGCATATAGATTTAAAACCAGAGATATTTTTATTGGGAATAACACCAGAAGGTTACAATAGAGAACTGACATATTTTATTATTAATGTTATTTAATACAGAAATTTCTGAAGCACTGAAGGCTAAAAAGTAACTGAAAGTGACTCTCAAGAGAAAAAAAATGAAACCAAAAGAGAAAACCCATGAGTTGCGGTTCAAAAGAAACTGCATACAGAAATTTCTGAACCTCTGAAGATTAAGAAGTGGCTGAAGGTGACTCGCATGGAAAAAATAAGAGAAGACAAAGAGAAAACTCATCAATTGGAGATTCAGAAGGAAGCACCCACAGAAGATCTGAAAGTTAAGAGATGCCCAAAGGTGACTCCCCAAGGAAAAATAAAAGAGGAAATAAAGAGAAAACTCATGAGTTGGAGATTCAAAAGGAATTGCGTACAGACATTTCTGAAACTCTGAGGATTAAGAGGTGGCCAAAGTATCAGTTCAATCCTCAAGCATCACTTCATTCCTTACGGAAGCGCTCCATTTTACATTTTTCAACTCAGTTGCCTCCTTTGACTTCTTCTATTGCAGTTAATGATGGTGGTGAGGAACAGCCTGATAAAATGGTCTTTATTCTGAAATCTGGCAATAGATCAATCAGCAAAGCCCAGCCATGTTGTAATCAGCAAGCAGGTGAAACAGAATGAACAAATCCCAGAGAAACGTTTGGAGCAGGAACCTGAGAAGGAACAGGAATCAAGAAAACCTTCTCAGGACCTTAAAAATTGGAGGAAGCAACTCCAGAATACCTACTCAGGAGTCTGAAACTTTCAACAAAATGTTGCCTGATAAAACATTGTCCAACAAAGTGCATTAGGAGTATCAGGAGCAAACCAACTCTGCTGCCCTGTTATCTGATTGTTTTTTGTCAAGCAATGATAACTATTTTCTTCAGGGCGATGTCTTTGAAGCTGAGGTGCAAAAACAGTTGGCACATCTGATCCTTAATGAGCCGATGAGAAACCTAATTGCCCATGTGATTCCACATGATTAAAATGAACTGCAGAGAACTGACTATCCAGAAGCCTTGTGGTTTTTCCATCGCTAGAATAGGTCTTGCAATGAAACTCCTCAATAAGAGAAATACCATTCAGGAAGCTTCTGCTCTTAGGAAATCTTACTTGTTCCTCACAAAAATGAAACCAATGACTACAGCAAGCTCCAGAAAAATGGATAAATCTTCTGAGGTAAAACCAGCCTAGATAAATAATCCTAATAGGTGCATGAATAGGAGTATTATAAGATTTGTTTATCTAAATGTGTCTCTTTTTTTTTTCTAGGACACCAAATGAATGTAAATTAATTGTACATTCATTTCTGTGTAAAGACTATTACTGTTTTCGAGTAAATGCCTTTTAGATACCTTATAGAAATATGCATGTGCCAAGCCCACTTCTCTGCCTGATTTCAATATATACAAGGATAAGCAAGATGTATACATATATGTAAGGTTCTTATCAATTGTGATCAGCATCTGGGGAGTGGCATATAGCACAAAGCTAAAGTAACTGAAACACGTAAACAAAGAAAAATAAAACAATATTCATGAAAATTAAACCAGAAAATTCAAGAATGATGATTTTAAGAAAACTGGATTGGTAAAGTTATTGTTCCTTTTAAAGGGTAGGAGGGCCTAAATATACTTTTTTTCTGGGGAAAAGATCTTTCATGTTCAAATATGTGAAGGCCCATCTTCCACTTTACTTCTCTGTTTAACCTCACAGATTCCAAAGAAGGGAGTTCCACAATATAAGAACGGCATCAATTGGCACTTGGCTATTTATTTTTTTATTTTTTATTTTATTTATTTGTCAAGCAAGTATTAGATAACAGGTATAAGCATGGTTACGAAAAAATGAAATGGATACAGTCCCTACACTTATGCATGCACTTATGTACGCTTCCAACAGACCTCTTAGGAAAGGGGTGAGGTCAGTAGTAGACAACCTAAGGTTAGTTTTGGGGGTTTGGGGAAGAAACCAGAATCAGGTAGAGTATTCCAGACATTTACCATTCCGTTGCTAAAGTTGTATTTCCTGCAATCAAGTTTGGTGCAATTAACCTTGAGTTTGTATCTATTGTTTGCTTTTGTATTATGGTTGAAGCTGAAGTATTCATTGACTGGTAGGACATTGCAATGTATGATTTTATATACTATACTTAGATCAGACCGAAGGCGGCATAGGTTTTCTAGGTCTAAAATTTCAAGTCTGGTGGCATAAGATATTCTACTACAAGTAGAGTGGAGAATTCTTCTCGTGAACTATTTCTGGACTTTCTCAGCTGTATTAATATCCATTATGTAAATGCGGATTCCAAACTGATGAGCTTTGGTCTAGCAAATGTTTTGGATGCTCCAGTTAGTAGTGTGATAATACGAGAAAAAGCTATGCAGGATTAGGTTAACAACTCTTAATGCCTTTTTGGCTATTTTTTCACATGTGGTGGACCTGCAATGCTGCAAAAAAGTATTGGAGATTGATCCAGACATGGGTGGAACAAATGGTGGGAAAGTATATTCCATTTAAGCCAGATTTTTTTCTCTTAGGAATAATACCAGGATCTAGGAAGGATTTAATTTATCTGATATTAGAGCAGCTAGAATAATATATGCACAATACTGGAAGAGGGAAGGCATACTTCCAGAAACAGAGATAATAAGGAAAATTATGGCATGTGCAGAATAAGATAGATTAACCTTAGAATTAAAAAACAAGGGGGAATCTGAGTACTATGAAATGTGGAATAAATTCTATCTGTGATTGCATAGAAGGCAAGGTCAGAACATTATTAGAATTAATAAACAATGTATCAGACAAGAGGATTGTAAATGGTGAAGTAATATTTATGTATGTATAACAATTGTAACGCCAGAATGGCTGCACCGTATTGTAGTCTTATAATTAAAATATAAATAAATAAATAGAACACTTAATTGGACTATGTGACCTGTGACAAGCAGGGAGGAGGCTGTGTATTTTTTTAACTATATTCAAAATGCGGGCTGGTTTTGCATTTCAGAAGTGCCGATGTGATCTATTCAGTGAAGCAGTTCTTTGAGAAAGCTGAAAGTCTCAAGAGTTGCTGGATTGGCTGGAACCTTGACACCATAAATAAGATAGGCATCCGCAGAAAAAGCTGATAGAAATGCCAACAGTGGCAACATTACTGACTCTCTGCTTCTTAGCAGATAGCTAATAGCAATGTGTCCATTCTACTTTCTGTTTGAAATATGGATAGAAACATCCCTCACGCTCCAAACTTTTGCCACCCTGACTAGTTAGTCATAATCCCTCAATATTTTTTTCAAGCTCTTTTTGGCATTGTCATTGGCTCTGACATGAAATAGAAATAAGGGATAGTGATTTTCTACTATCTTCCTACCTTTAACTGCTTGAATTGTGACAGGCCTGTCTTAGGACTCCTTATCTTTGCTGTATCTAGTTGTTCTCTTCTGCTCTTTCCTGCACGATACCTACAAAGCATGGCAGAAATTCAACATCTCTGAAATAAAGACATTCTTGCTCTTCTCAGAAAAATGACACATCAATAGATTGATATTACTTTAGAAGCACCTGAGAATAAAGATACTGAATCTACTACAATAATTATGCTTGACAAAACTTAAAGTCTGATTATAAGACTGAAGGTTTATAAACATGTTGTAATATCATCTTTTATTTATTTTATACCTACAGTTCAGAAGAGGGGGAGGAAGATAAAGATGAAGAAGACTCAGTTCTGCATGAGTTAAATAAAAGAAAAATCTATTATTAAATATATTATTTCTCCTGTACCTTTTTTACTGTTATTCTTACCCTGAGGCATAAGAACATTTCAGAATAGCTATTCTCCCATCTAGACCAACTGCAATTATATTGGGCGAAGGTTCTTATTATCCTTGGCTCTAGTATGGAACATTCACATGACATTTGTATAATGATAAAATTATCTTCATATTTATTTATATTTTTGAGTTTCAAAAGATTTCTTGGAGTGGATTTAAATCATTATGCACAGAAAATTCACCAAAACAACATTTGTCAAAATATTAAAAACCGCTCACATTAGTATTAGTGTTAATAAGGAAATACAGATGTTTTTAATATAAGAAAAAATGGAATTTGTACAGTGGTTTATTTCATACCATTTGAACTGGCTTAACTGAGAAGCAATGTTTCCTTAGGCCACAATAGTTATATATCTGAAACCATAACATTCCTATGCTTACTATAACTACATACTCATGTGTTTGTTCATATATTGATCCTAGCACAACTTATTCAAGTCTACATTAATATCTTGATGAAATTAAAATCCAAGGAGCAATTTTACCAGGACAGAAATGAGATTAATTGGGAACATACAAAAAAAAAATTTCAAGAGGAAGAATTGCACCATCAATTATAAAGAACCACTAGAATTATCTCTATCAAATGGTTGATGTTTACTACACTAGTGCTACCTTGATACAGAAATTTTATTTTAAAATTAAAATATGAATTTTGAAGCACATGCTTTTCTTCCTATACAAGCTCTTATAAACATTTGAAGTTACTTGAGAATTTCCCCACTTATGCTTATATTTTAACATCTTCAACTACTTTTCAAATTGAAAAAAAATCAAATGGACATTGAATATTAGTTGTGCTATCAAAGCATTCCATTGATTTTATAACATGTCCCTTGTATTGGACACAGTTGCTTCTTTCACAAGTGAGGCAAGAACATTATTATATCTGTCCAGTACCATCTGAGCGGAAGGTCTTTCAGCTGCATTCTGTTTACATGCTTCATGTATACTGAATAAATGAAATCTGACAAGATCACTCCCATCAACATCTCCCAGAAGAAAGTTTGAAACATCAGGGATTTTCCATATGTCTATCATTTCATTATAGGCAGGCATGAGATGGTCGTCAAAAGGTACTTCTTTTCCATATGGCCAAAGCTGCTCAGGAGCAACCCACTCACCGTCCAATTCCCGATGACCACACTTGATCAATTCACCAGCCCTCTTATTCAAGAGAGGCAAGGCATCCAAGTCATTCACAACCACATGAAAGCTGCTAGTCAATAAGTATTGTGACAGTGTTTTATTTAGATCACTGGAGTCGCACATAACAAAAGTGCCAAGGGGGTTGTTGTGTAAAAAATGGATAATGCTCACATAGCCTATGGCAAGCAGAAATCTGTTATGCCATGTATTATAATTTTTATATTTTGGAAGATTCAATATCTCATTAACATTTTTCAAGGATCCAAATGGATGATACTCCGTAAGAATCATGAACTCCTCTTCACAATATCCAAGGAGTTTGACTACATGCTTGCTTTGTAACTTTTTTAGTGTCTGAAGCCCATAAATAAAGTCGTCTTGTAGCTCTGGCACAGTTAGCTGGGAAAGTGCCACTTTGTTTTCTTTCCATTCAGAAAGAAAGACCTAGAAAGAAAGGGGAGAGAAACATGCATGTGTATCTCACATAGAGCCACTGATGTTCATTATTATTTAAACGTGCTATTCATTTTATGAGCACACCCTTACTAAGCATTCAGTTATAACAAAGGCCACTATATTTCAGTATTTCAAAACAGATCATGCATGATAGAAAACTAGTCAGCATTTAAGTAATCCTTGGGTTGCTTACAAAGGTGGGTTAAATCCATCTATATCTATAAACGAAATGAACGAACATATTTTTATTGTAATACATATACTTACATCTATTCCCAGCTTTTATTCTACAAATATTGGTATATATTAAAGTATATAAGTATATGCTTTAAAATATTAAAGTATATACCCTTCTAAATATCTAATTTTCTCCTTCAAAATATGAGCTTAGAATATTTTTGTCTTTATGAAACTGGGGGGGGGGGGTGTTGCTTAAAGCTCAGCTCAATCATACTCAGTTAATATAAAGCAAAAATTCTATTGAGCTCTTCTTTTCTCAAGTGGAAAGAAAAGCAGCTGGGAATTAAAACTTAACTGTTTTCTAATCCAGGTGGTAACAGCACCATTTGGCCATGCCCAACTTTGATTTTAAAACAGGAGAGTTCATTTATCAATGCAGTGATCAGTTGCAATCAGTAAAATTTAGTAAGTACCCTATTTATGCCATATCTCAACATTTTATTTAGAAATACTTCAGTAAATATAAATAACTTAGTGTATTATAAACACTTGTAGAACATATATAAATGAGTATTTATTTCTAGATATCATTCACATTTATCTGGAATCACCAGCATTTTACTTACAGAATTTCAGATATATTAAGAACATCAATTATTTCAGCAGTATCTTCATGAGGGAAAGAGGAAGTGACAAAAGTAATGTACTGATATGACACAAACTCTACTCTTCTGTAAATGTGACTGCTTCTCTGTATAAAACAATTAATATTGCTTTCATCACTTTCACAACAGCAGTGGATTCTGAGAATGCCTAGGCATTTCTCTGTAGATTGGGGTTATCACTGGCTATAAATAGTGACCTGGGAATGTATAGAAGTTTGAGTTGCATTAAGTTAAACAAACCCTTTTTACAGCTCCTCCACCAACATGTTTCAGTTTACGGATTTCTCTTTTTATAGCCTTGCAAGACAACCATGGTGAGCAGTTCTTCATAGTTCCTAATTTGAAGTAGCCATGTGGACAGAAATTTTGCTCAACGTTGGATTCTCCATAGGAAAAATATACATTGCCAAGATATTGGTAGAGAAACAAGATCACAAGCAGCACAGTTAAAAACAAAAGCAAGGCTAAAAGGACCAGCTTTTGCTTAATATCACTTTTTAAATCACAAGCCTTTTTTGTCCATGTTGTAACTATCATGTTTCATAATTTCTGAAAAATAAACAGTAACATATCATTAATTGAACATAAGAAAGCAGCAAAAGGAGTGATGGCCAAGTTGAATATTTCAGAATTATTTTATTTTTGTGCATAGCAATTCTATGGTCTCAAAAACATGAAATATACATATAAAATGAAAATGTTAAGGTGATATATTTATTTTCATAAATCATGATAGACTGAAACAATTCTGCATATGTGGGGAAAATATGCATTGATCCAATTTACTCAAATGGTAGATACACATATCTATTTGCATCTGTTTACTGACTGGTATGAGATTCAATACTTATTTTAAAAACTCAAATAATTTTAAATTATGCTTGCTTTGCTGAAGCAAAATATCCCACTGCCTTCTGGAGAACATGATAAAATGTACAAGGGAATAAATGTACACACCACTTATAGATCTAGGAAAGAAAAGCAGAAGATTGTTCATGACTTCGTTCTGCTCTTCAATTACACAAGGTCTTTACTATATTTCTCTGCAAATATCTTATAGATATCCTGATACCTAAAAATAAAAATTGTTTGACCATCAAATTATATGGATCTCCACCAGAAATCATTAATGAGTGTTTTCTTCATTGGTATTGCCCATATTGCAGTATTTTAAGTCCTGTTGGCTTTAATGATTTCAATTGGAAATATTTATTATCAATAGCACTGTATATGGCTATTGACAAGTCCATCTGAATTCACTATGGTTTTCAAATAAATTTTAAAATTTTATAAGCTTTTAAGTGTATAATGAAAACAAAACAAATTCATGGAAGCCACGTTTTTTAAAAGTCCGATTATTTCTGAGAGTTTTGAGTGTTTTCACAACTTCTATTTAATATAGAGAATGTAATGAAATATATTCCTACCGATATGCCTAAATTAATGTATAGAACTTAAAGAAACAGATAGGATTTGGAAAAACAACGGAGTATTTTTTTTTAATCTTTCTGGTTTGAATCATCTCAGAAATTCTAGGCAGAATGAAATGAATATTATTCCATAGATTTATCCTACTGTATTAGGCTTACCTGTTTCCTATTTTACAGCTTATATGCCACTATCACTATCGGCATAATACAATCCCAGGGTCCTCTGCTTTGAGACATGAGTCGGTCGTCATTTGCACATAGAGATAAAACAGGATAGAGTGACACATTCCCTTGCTTTAATCTCTCAGATTTTGATTGAAATGTAAAGCTTTTATGTGCTGAAGCTGACAGAGGAAACCTCTTTCAATTTACTTAACAAGAAAATTTGGAAAACTAGAAATATAGTTGGTTGACTTTTCCTACTATAACTCTAACCCTAACTTGTGTGTGAATACAACTTTGATCATTTTGTACATTTAAGTGCTTCTAGAAAGATATTTGAATGAATATATATGCACTGTATTACACTGTATTCTCAGAGAATCCAAATAATAACCCTTTACTCAGTACATCATGCTTTGTCTTCTTTATGCTTAAAATCTTAATTTTTTGGACATAAAAATGCAAAATACAAATGCTTAACTAAAAAGTGTACAATAAGGTGCATTCAGAAAGTATCAGACCCCCTTCACTTTTGTCAATTTTGTTATGCTGCAGCCTGATCCTACAGTTGTTGAAATTCATTTTTTCTGAATCTACATTCAGCACACCCCAATGACAAAGTGAAAACAGAATTTTAGAACTTAGTCTGTAAAATTATTAAACAGAAAAAAACTGAAATATTGAATTGGGCAAAACATTCAGACCCTTCACTCAGTACTTTGTTGAAGCACCTTTGGCAATAATTACAGTTATTGTGTTCAGGAGGCAAGAACCAGACCAGAACAGTTACAACAGCATTTATTGACTCAGACTGAAACTGAAAGCAAATGCCTTAATTTATACTTTAGGTCCACAGAGCCTTAACCAATCATAATACTTGAAAAAGCCTGCCTAAATATGAATGTTCTAAGTTTCCCTCCAAAACAGTTGGAGTTAACAGGGTGATCTAAAGGTTAGCTTCACTTTAGCAGGGTTTAACATAACTCCCACTGCCTTCTGGAGAACATGATAAAATGTACAAGGGAATAAATGTACACACCACTTATAGATCTAGGAAAGAAAAGCAGAAGATTGTTCATGACTTCCTTCTGCTCTTCAATTACACAAGGTCTTTACTATATTTCTTTGCAAATATCTTATAGGTATCCTGATACCTAAAAATAAAAATTGTTTGACCATCAAATTATATGGATCTCCACCAGAAATCATTAATGAGTGTTTTCTTCATTGGTATTGCCCAAATTGCAATATTTTAAGTCCTGTTGGCTTTAATGATTTCAATTGGAAATATTTATTATCAATAGCACTGTATATGGCTATTGACAAGTCCATCTGAATTCACTATGGTTTTCAAATAAATTTTAAAATTTTATAAGCTTTTAAGTGTATAATGAAAACAAACAAATTCATGGAAGCCACGTTTTTTAAAAGTCCGATTATTTCTGAGAGTTTTGAGTGTTTTCACAACTTCTATTTTCATTGCTTTTTTGCAAACTCCAAGCGGGCTTTCATGTTTGGCACTGAGGAGAGAGGCTTCCATCCAGCCACTCTGCCATAAAGCCCAGGTTGGTGGAAAGCTGCAAAGATGGTTGTCCTTCTGTTCCATATCCACAAAGGATCTCTGCAACTCAGAGTGACCATCGAATTCTTTGTCACTTCTCTTATTAAGGCTCATCTCCCGATTGCTCATTTGATCAGATGACCAGCTCTTAGAAGAGTCCTGATTGTGCCAAACTTCTTCCTTTTGAGAATTATGGAGGCTATTATGCTCTTAGGAAACTTCAGTGCAGCAGAAATTTTATTGTAGCCTTCCTCAAACCTTGCAATAATCGTATTTCTCAGGTCTGTAGGCAATTCTTTTGACTTCGTGGCTTTTTCTCTCCTAAAGTATGCAATAGCAGCTGTGAGGCCTTCTATAGGGAGGTATGTGCCTTTCCAAATCATGTCCAATCAATTTAATTTTCCACAGGTTGACTCCAATCAAGGTGTAGAAACATCAAGAGAAATGGGAAGCACCAGTTCTAAATTTCAATTGTTGCAAAGGGTCTGAATACTTAGGCTAATGTGATATTTCAGTTTTTTTTCTTTTTAATAAATTTACTGACATTTCTAAAATAGCTTTCATTTTGTCATAATGGGATACTGAGCATAGATTAATGAGAAAAAATGAATTTCAACCACTGTTGGACCAGGCTGCAACATAACAAAGTTGACAAAAGTGAAGGGGTCTGAATAGTTTCTGAATGCACTGTATATTCCTTAGATCTTTGTTCCCTTTAACTTTCCACCAATCTTTCTCCATAACTCCTAATACGTAGTGAAGTTTTATTTTCAATCCATTTTTATACTAAAACATGCCTCTATATTTTCCTGGGTATGTACAGACGGAAGCAAAAATAGTCATGAAAAACATTATTACTGAAAGCTTGTGTGACAGTTTCATGAAACAATTCATAACTTTTCCAAACTTTTGCTCTTCAAGGAGATTTGTTTAGACAGATTTCTTTTATATATTAACTTCTTTAGCTGATTTCGTTATTAAAGTTTTATTGCTGCTACCAATCTGGGCTTTGTAATAATGCTATCATTCATTATTACTAAGAAATCCAAATATCCATATTGTGATAGGAAGGGTTCTTCAAAAGAATGTCAATCTTATGACTTTTACCTGTTATACCTGTTGCACATGCTTGCTAATAAAATGAGTTTGAATAACTATATTATGCTATTGTTAACAAAACAGGACATATGTACTATGCACATTTTGCCTATTAAGATCAAGACATTTAATATGGAATGGAAAGCACTATGGTTCAAATTGAGTTAAAAACCATGCTGTAATTATAGAAACTCTAAATTTAAGCATTATTATTTGTATCATTCCAATGAAAGTACAGTCATCAACTGCTTTATCAGTATAGAAAAAGACATCCTTTTCACTTACGTGTTATGGGATATCACCACAAAAAAAGTGTAATGTACTAAATAAATGTGTCAAATCGTTAACAATATGATGGATTGTGAGTTTATTTTGTAAAGTATTAATTGAAATGTGTAATTAAAATTGTACTGCAAATGTACAGATAATCCTCAACTTACAGCAGTTCATTTAGTGATGTTCAAAATTAAAACAGCACTGAAAATTGTGATTTATGACTGATTTTTCACAATTACAACCTTTGCAGCATCCCCTTTGCAGTTCATATTTATGACCATTGCTATGTCCCAAGGTCATATTGAAGGAATATAGTGATCAAACTAATATTGACTCTTGCTTTTATTATTTTTATGCCATTATATATTTGTTATTGATTAAACCAATATTTACTGTTTGCTTCTGATATGATATACTGCTAGAAATCGTTTGTTATGAATTAACCTTTGTTATTGGCTCCTGCTTATATTGTCAGAAATTATTAAGAACTAATTCTAGCTTTGTAATTTGTAACCTTGATACTAGTTGGCTTGTTATTTTGCTTCTGTTTCTCTCTAGGCACATCCTTGAAAACATAAAATTGTTACCCAGAAATATCAGGCCTCATAGATAAAGGAACCAGAGTAGGGAGTGAAAGGAAAAAAACCTATCTGACACAGGGCTATAGGGATGCTCCAAACACACAGAGGGCAGAGACAGGGGGCTGAACATATAAGCTATTCCTTACATGCTTTTGTCTATGTTTTGGAAATGGTATTCAGCCAGCTTTTGCTTTGACAAAAAATTAAATGCTGTTATTTTTTGCAAGCCTCGCTTCGAGTCTCATTCTCTTTGGCATCTCAGTGGCTCGAGGAAACTTCTGGGACCTTACAAAGTGATCCCTTTTGAGGTCTTTAACAAGAAAAGTCAATGGAGAAACCAGCTTCACTTCACAACTATGTTATTAACTTAATTTCATTTTTTCATTTATTTATTTTGTCAAGTGATTGTAAGAACAGTTATAAGTATAAACATAGTTATGAATACATGAAATGGATACATAGAAGAAAAATAAAAGAAAAAAATAAAAGAAACAATAGGAGAGGGACCGTAGGCACATTGGTGCACTTATGCACGCCCACTACAGACCTCTTAGGAAAAGGGTGAGGTCAATAGTAAACAGTCTAAGATTAAAGTTTTGGGGGTTTGGGGAAGAAACCACAGAGTCAGGTAGAGTATTCCAGACACTGACCACTCGGTTGCTGAAGTTGTATTTCCTGCAATCAAGTTTGGTGCAATTAACCTTGAGTTTGCATCTATTGTTTGCTCTTGTGTTGTTATGGTTGAAGCTGAAGTATTCATTGACAGGTAAGTCATTGCAATGTATGATTTTATATACTAAGATCGGACTGAAAGCGGCATAGTTCTAGATTTTCTAGGTCTAGAATTTCAAGTTTGGTGGCATAAGATATTTTGCAACAAGTAGAGGAGTGGAGAACTCTTCCGGTGAAATATTTCTGGACTTTCTCAACTGTATTAATATCAGATACATAATGTGGGTTCCAGACTGATGAGCTGTATTTGAGTATTGGTCGAGCAAATGTTTTGTATGCTCTAGTTAGCAGTGTAATATTACCAGAGAAAAAGCTACGTAGGATTAGGTTAACAACTCTTGATGCCTTTTTGGCTATGTAGTTACAGTGGGCTCTAGCAATTTGATAATCAGAGATGAGTACTCCAAGATCCTTGACAAAGTTTGAATCATCAACAAGATCTTGACTATTCAGCTTGTGTTTATTTTCTGGGTTTTTTTTGCCAACAAAACATTTCTTTGTTGAGATTTGAAGTTGCCATTTGTTTGACCATTCTGATACATAGTTGAGGTCTTTTTGAAGGATAGCTTTACCTCATCAGCAAAGAGAATGCAGTTGCTATTAATAAGATCACAGAAGTCATATGTACAAGTCATATGAAGAGAGTTGGTCCTAGAACACTACCTTGGAGGAAAACCAACCTCATTTCACAACCATGTTATTAACTTAGTATAATAACCATGTTATTAACTTCATTGATTCACTTAACAACTGAGGCAAACGTCATAAAACGGGGCAAAACTCACCAACAGAAAGTTTGAGCTCAACTGTGGTAATAAGTATAAGCCTACCTGTATAGAGCAATGTTTCTCAACCTTAACAACTTTGATTTGTGTAGACTTCAACTCCCAGAATGCCTCACCCAGCATGAAGCTGCCTCGCAATTTGGTTAAGATTGAGAAAAACTGCTCAGCAATCAGAAATGGCCGCAGTGATTTAAAACAAATATCAGAAGGAGCAGAAGTATTTTAAATTGACTAAGAAACGACAAAGGCCAAAGCCATGTGAATTGGGGGGGGGGGGGAGTTTAATGAAGCCTGGTCACTCGAGCCCCGTTTTCGTGGCCTTTGCGCTCTCTTCAGTGCTCATGACCGTCTAACTCTTGCCAACTGCAGCTATTACCCCAATGTCAGCAGCAATCGCTGCTTTATCCCCAAATATAGCAGAGCATGCGCGGGGCAGGGGAGAAAGAGAGGCAGGAAGCTGCCTCCGCCTCCGCCCGGCAGAGTGGTCCGCTCGTCCGCTTTCGAGCAAAGAAGGAAGAGAGGCAGCAAGTATGGTGGTTTCGGATTGTCTGGGTCGCTCGGCCGCCTATCTCGGGGGGGCGCTTATCGCACTGCTTGTGTCGAGCTTAGCTCAGCCCCACGGTAAGCCTTTTCTTCCCCGCCACAGTATCTTTCCCTTGTACCTCGTAAGCGCTGCCTCCTACGGGCATTCGCATTTCTAGCAGGAGTTTTTTAAAGGCGCAGAAATCCTTTGCTTTTGTTCTGCGCGGCGAAAAGGGTGCCCGACTCCAGATACCTTCGAGAAGAACTCCTCAGCAGTGGGAATCAATCGACGGTTGGGGAGGAGGGAGAGAAGGGAAGGAAGGAAAGCCTCATTTTTAACGAACTGATTCATCATTCCTTGCTTTAAGAACGCCGTTGCTTGCAGTTTAATATTTTCTTTTTCTGAAGACATTAGGAGGTGCTTAAAAACAACAATCAAAATCTAAACATGCACTTAAATCTAGTGCATAAGATAAAAAAGCTGTGGACCACTTCTTCACAATTCATCTAGTTGGGAGGGATCTTGTTGGCTTGTCATATTCATTCTAGTCTCCAGATTTTGGGTAGTGATCATATTTGATGTCCTACCTGCCCCTAAATCACAGCTTCCTTCTCTACTCAAATTAAGTTATCAATTTTGCAACTGCTAAAAAATTAGGGATATTGTAACAAGAGTAAAAGATAGTAAAATGTGGATTAGACCTTATCACCACCAGATGGATTTGTAACTGACTGACCGACCAATCTCAATGAAACTGCATCTACATGGAGGGAAGTATGCTGTGGGATACCCCAAGGCTCTATTTTAAGCCTAGTGCTCTTTAACATCTTCATCAGTGATTTGGAGGAAGATGAAGAACTCATCAAATTTTCAGATGACACGAAACTGGCAGGAGTAGCCAGCACTCCAGAAGATAGACATAAGCTACAGAAGGATGTTACAGATTTGAACATTGGGTGCTATCTCATAAAATAAAATTCAGTGGTGAAAAAAAACAAGGTTCTACATTTAGACAAGAAAAACCAAATGCACAGGTACATTGTAGGTGGCACCTCGCTCAGTAGTAATAACAGGAGTCCTAGTGGACAATCATTTAAATATGAGTCAGCAGTGTGCTGCAGTTGCCGAAAAAGTTACAGTTTAGGTTGCATTAACAGAGGGATAGAAGCAAGATTATTTGAATGTTAATACCACTTTATAATGCCTTGGTATGGCTACACTTGGAATAATGCATCCAGTTTTGGTCGCTATGATATAAAAAAGATGTTAAAGGAAAGCAGAGAAGAGCAACAAAGATGATTAGGAACTGGAAGCTAAAACAACTAACAAAGTATGGTTGCAGGAACTGGGTGTGTCTCGTCTAATGAAAAGAAGGACTAGGGGAAACATGACAGCAGTGTTCTAATATCTCGGCCTGCCACAAAGAAGAGGGATCAACCTATTCTCCAAAGCACCAGAATGCAAGGCAAGAAACAATGGATAGAAACTAATCAAGGAGAGAAGCAACCTAGAACTAAGAACAAATTTCTTGACAGAACAATTAATCAGTGGAACAAGTTGCCTCCAAAAGGTGTGAATACTCCAACACTGGAAGTTTTAAAAAGGAGATTGGACGATCATTTGTCTGAAACAGTAGGGTTTCTTGCCTAAGTAGGGGATTGGACTAGGATACCTCCAAGGTTCCTTCCAATTCTTGTTATTCTATTCTAAAATTTAAAAAAAATGTGGACATTAATTAACACTTTGACTCCATCTTTTTGTTATGTATATTATCTAATGAAGATCAGATGGGTCAATTCGTATCGAATATTTGCTTACTTATTTCATTTTCTACTTCTGCTTTCACCCAGCTATCATCTTCCTGATACATAAAGCGAAATTACAAATGGGGAAATAATGTTTTTGTGTGTGAATCTTCAGTTTAACAAGGAAACATTTGTTTTTCTCAAACAGTAATCAGGGCTTTTCCCTTAATTTTTTATCCTTAAAAATAATAAATTATTCATTTTTTCATAATATCAAAATAAAATTAATTTAATGCTTGGAAAAGTATTTTAAGGAGAGGATATGAAGCAGTAATAGACTGAGCTACTGAGAAACTGAAGCTTGGACAGAAGCAGCCCATCTACAATACAAAAAGAATATTAGTATATAAATATATTAAATAAAGTAAGTTATACCTGGTATGGGTTTTAGTGTAAATCAACATTTCTTTCTTCTTTTTATATATTTCTATAAGGTGCTGTTTTTCATTTATGGAATCAGCACTTTGGCTTGATACAGATAGTTCTTGATTTACAACTTCAATTAAGGTCAAAATTTCTACTGTTAATATTTGTTAAGTGAGTTTTGCTCTATTTTATGATCTTTCTTGCCCCAGTTGTTAAGTGAATCACTGCATTTGTTAAGTTAGGAATGCAGTTAAATAAATCTGGTTTTCCAGATTCTTGCTTGCCAGAAAGTTGAAAAGTAATCATATGACCCTGGTACAATGCAACTGTCATATATATGAATCAGTTGCCAAATGTCTGAATTTTGATCATGTGACAATGAGGATGCTGCAATGGTTGCAAGTGTGACAAACGGTCATAAGTCACTTTTTCAGTGCTATTGTAACTTCAAATGATCACTAAGTGAACTGTTGTAAATTAAGGACTACCTGTTCTTAAAGAAACATGCAAAGATAATCTTGAAGAATGCGGTTTTATTATGTTGGTTAATATTGCTATATAATGCAATATTCTGCTGTGTTGATAAGTTTACTTGGTATAAAGAGAACCTAAAACAATCAATACATTACTGGTTATGCTTTTCTTTCTGAAATGTTTTTGAGGCCTCACAGTACACAACAAAAAAGAGATAATTCCAGGATTCTCAAGTCTCCATTGCTAGACAAAAATATCCAATTCTGATTTTTTTGTATATAAATATTAAATCACCTTCATTTTTAATTCTAGATATATCCGGACGGCCTCCATGGAATTTAAAAATGGATCAAGCTTTATTACAAATTCATAATGAATTGCTTATTGACAACTTGTCCATTTATTGGGTCTCAGATTATTGCTATAAGGTAATTCAAATATTTAGGGAAGGGGAAAGTCCTATAACCTGTAAAATGATTCAAGTTGGATGAAACGCTTCATCTGAATCAAACTGCAGTTCCAATTTTTAAATTATGATTCATGTTTGCGCTGAGTGATAGTTATGGAAGAAAATGGTCTAATCACAAGCAAATATATATAGCTAGCCCAATGAAGTACATTTTATTTTAGATAATAGAACTCTGAATATATAAAATCAAGCCAACTTTAAAATCCTGGAAGATAATGGTATAGTTTCACTTGGCAACTATTTATTTAGCACAAACTACATTGTTTATTCTACATCCAGTAACCCTTCTATTTGTTTTTCATTTCAAAGATAAAAATATTGGTTCATCTACTGCTAGGCAAATCAATTTGTTATGGTCTTTATTCTTTGTTTCCTCTTTTTTTAAAGTGTTTAGAACAGGAGCTGATTTCTGTCCAGATGAACAGAACATCCAAAGAAACTCACTTTGTAGCTATTGATACTCAGCATGCCCTCACACTGAAGGCCAATAATTCTAAAGAAGGAAAAGAATTGTGCAGGTTAGTCCTTTTAAGATGCATAACTTCTGTTATGTGTTATCACTTAGAGAAATCACAGAAGTATTTTATTTAGATCCATCCAAAAATATTGATTTTGGTATATTATTTAATTTTATACTAAAATGTATTATCTAAACAAATTTCAATGGGCAGTTGTAGTTGCTGGCTTTATAACAGGGGTGTCAAATTAAAGGCCTGGGTGTCAGATGCAGCTCGCAGGATGTTAGATCCAGCCTGTGGGGCCAACCTGGGAATAGTAAAGCATTAAGCCCCTGTCACACTGAACCAACGGATGCACAGAGGATGTAAAACAGACAAAAAAGCTTGCCATCCGTTGGAAAACGTAATGCATCCATTGTGTACTCACTGCATACGTGTTTCGTACGCTCTATCCGTAAAACATCCGTCTACTGCTATTTCATCCGCTCAAAAAGTTTTGAGCTGCACAAAACTTTTTGAGCGGATGAACTTTCCGCCGCGTACGATCTACATCCGTGACACATACGGGCAACAAACGTTCTACGTCTGTTGTCATCCGTTACACGTCCGATGTATCCTCTCGGCATCCTCTTGCCATCCGCGCAACTCACATCCGCTCCAAGGGAAAGAGGGAGGAAGCGAAAGGTACGTGGAATGTCCACACAGCGTTAGTAGCACGGACAAAGAAAGGATGAAAGCGGATGCAGCTCGGATATAAAGCATTAAAACAGACAAAACGTTCATATATGGGATGTATCTTGGACATTTAGGATGTCTGGAGGATGCCTAGAGTATGTGGAAGGACACCTAGCAGAAAACCGACATTTCCTATAAAAAGGGGGAGGAAATCACCTGGATCTCACTTTCAGTCCAGCAGCCCTGGTGTGCAGACCTCTTCACTTTTGGTCTTGCTCTTCCACATCATCCATTGATCTCCACCATGGATCATCGCACACTCCTTTTGGTAGCCCCCATCATTCAACACCAGAACCTCTTCAGAACCTCTTCAGACTGTTTCACCTTTTCTACACAAGGAGAAGGAGACATCCAAGAACTGTCTGGGTCCGACGATGGATCGGGAGAAGAGCGGAGTTTGGACTGTATGATGATGGTGGATCTGAGGAATGAAGACCCTCATGCATTCCAGCACTTCATGAAGATGCCAACAGCCATATTTGACGAAGTTGTGGAGCGTCTGAGACCCAGGTTGACCAACGCAAACACCAACTTCCGTCCCAGCCTGGAACCTGGGCTCAAGGTGGCACAGACTCTGCGCCACCTGGCCTCTGAGACCACGTACAGAAACATGCAGGAGGGTGCCACACAACACCATCAGCATTGTGGTCAGAGAAGTAGTGCAGGCCATCATCGAAGAATACGTGGAGGAGCTCCTCCAGTGTCCCACCACTAAAGAAGGCTGGAGGAAAGTTGCAGAGCAGTGGTATCAGAGGTGGAACTTTCCCCACACCGTTGGAGCCCTAGATGGGAAGCACGTGGCCTGCAAAGCTCCACCCAACTCAGGGTCCAATTATTTCAACTACAAGGGCTTCTTCAGCATCATCCTCTTTGCCATGGTTGATGCTGACTACAAGTTCATCTACATCGATGCTTCAGGCAACGGGTCAGCTTCAGATGCCCAGATATACAGCGCCAGTGACTTGAAGGGTGGGCTGGAACGCAACCTCATCATGAGTTTTCCAAATCCAGACCCCCTTCCCAATGACACACAAGATGTGCCCTACTTCATCGTGGGTGATGACACCTTCTCCCTCAGAACCTACCTCATGAAGCCCTACAGTTCGCGATACCTCACCCGTGAAAAGAGGATCTTCAACTACAGGCTGTCCAGGGCAAGACGGGTGGTGGAGAACGCCTTTGGCATCCTGGCCAACAGGTTCCAGGTACTTCTCACCACCATGCAGCATCGCCCACAGACCGTGAGGAGCATCGTGGAAGCTTGCTGCATCCTGCACAATCTCATGCGCACCCGCTACCCAGTGTTGCAGAACAGACTCGTGGACTGTCAACAAGGCAATGGGGACATGGAGCCTGGTGAATGGAGGCCAAGGACTAAACCTGATAGACATTGTGGATGGGCAAGGCCCCAACAGAGCTTCACGTGGAGGGAAGAAGCAGCGCAACCTCCTGAAACACTGGTACAACTCCCCAGCTGGAGCAGTGGAGTGGCAAGACAGGATGGTAGATGCTTAATGGATGCTTCCTTCAGCCTGTCTCATCACACTGATGAGATTGTGCCATACATGTTGAGTGGCCTGACAATGAATAGGGCATTAATAAAGAGTTTTGTTTATGTTGAAATGTGTGGATCAATGATTAAATTGTTATTGATAATAAAGGTCCATATGTGTGGCAGCTGGGAGGGTGGACCATACAGTCCCACTATGCTTGCACTGGAAGTTTATCTATCCCACAACTATCCTTATCCCACAGCTATCCTTACCCATCCCACAGCTATCCATCCCACAGCTATCCTTACCAATCCCACAAGCATGCAAAGGCTTAACCTTGTTTTCAAAGTTTTCCCCAACATTTTTATTAAGTAAAAAAAAATGAACCAAGTGTGTGAAGCAAAGATAACCTTTATTAACAACAAATTGTATGACTTTATTAAAAAGCAAAATGACCCAAGTAAAGTGTCTTTAAGCAAAGATAAGGTGAACAGATAACAGTCTCTGGCACTCTTTTCAGTCACTCTCAGGCATGCCCATAGTCTCAGATGTAAAGGGGCCAGGGTCTGTGGAGGTGGCTGTTGCTGGAGTGCTGGTCTGAGGCGCCATTGGGGCTCCTGGCCCCGAGAGTACAACAGGAGATGGTGTGTGCAGGAAGCTCTCAGCTGACTCAGTCCCATGAGGTTGAGAGGCACTTCCTCAAGGACCTGGGATGTGAGGCCCAAGATTGATGACATGTTCTGAGGAAGGGCTTGGCTGTGGGGTGGAGGAAGGAGGAGTGTAGTGGGGCTGTCTGGTCTGCAGCTGGGTCAGCTGAGACGTCTATGGCGTCTGTGGCGTCCGAGGAACCTGGGTGTGGACTGGGAACGGCTGCCTCTGCTGTGGGAAGTCCTGGTAGTGGTAGGCGAGGGGCTGCTGAAATCCATGAAAAGGCTATGACATCAGCTGGGGTGGAGGAGCAGACCTGGAGTGGGTAGCAGCACGTTCAGCTGGGCCTGGAGGGTGGTGCAGAAGAGCTGTGATCCTCTCCATCATCGCCTGGTACTGAGCCTCGGGCATGTCCATGAGGGTCTGGCTCATGTATGTGATGAAGGGCTTGCGGTTAGAGAATGGTATGTCACAGTGAACCAGCTGGGAGAGGAGATCTGTGCTTGCTTTGATTGTGTCCCTGATCTCCAAGAGGACAGTGTGGCTCTGTCCCTCCGGTCTGCCTCTCTGCCTGCTTTCTGTGGAGCTGGAGCTGGGGGTGGGGGTGGGGGTGGGTTGGTCTCTGGTGGCTGCCTCTTCTTGCTCCATCTGAGACAGGATCCTCCATGTCCTCTGGCACGGGGAGTGCAGCTGTGGGGGGGGGGTCTCTATCGTGGGGCCCTCCAAAGACACCTGCCTGGACACGGTAGCTGTCTCCTGGCTGGAAGAGGAGTGGCTCTCTGTGGGCTGTCTGAGGGAGAGGGTTGACAGAGGGGCTGCTCCTCGGTGGCAGATCTCACCCTCCAGGAAGCTGCACCTGGCCATGACATAGGTCTCCCGGTCAGTTAGCTTGACAGCGACCTGCCTGGATCTCTTCAGGTGCAGCTTGCCATACCAGGTGTGCATATGCTTTCACCACCCCAGGAGGACATCTGAAGTGCAGCCCAGGCTCTCCGCCTTCTCTTTCCACGCTGCCTGCTTCCGCTTGGTGTCACGATAGAGCCTGTGGCCCTTCCTCCACAGGTACTCGTTCTCCCTCAGCTATTCCAGCACCTCCTCCTCATGGTTCTCGGAAATGGAGTACTGTTTCATCTCCCCCTTCTCCTTGCCTTGCTTCTTCCTCCCTCTGGCAGGAGCTTCAGGGCCTTCAGCAGCAGGGCTTTGAGGGCCTTGGGGCTGGTCCACCACAGCAGCAGCAGCAGGAGAAGCA
>BLBF01000044.1:13002678-13045598 GCA_015471245.1 Laticauda colubrina | reverse complement strand
AAATTTGCTCATCCGCTGTGTCCTTTTTACATACGTTTTGCATCCGTTGGCCAGTGTGACCTAGCCTTTAGATCCAGCCTGTAGGGCCAGCGAAAATGGAGCTCGGGAGAATGTGTACATCTCTCTGCACCTCATTTTTTACTATGACCCCATCCCTTTGAGTTCTGTTTTCATTGGCAGAAAGGCTATAAAAACAAAACAAGGAGAAATGTTTCCCCTTTTGCATTCAGCATGCAAGAAAGGATAGGAAAGAAGAAAGGGAAAGAGGAAAGAAAGAAAAAGGAGAAGGAAGGAAGGAAGGAAGGAAGGAAGGAAGGAAGGAAGGAAGGAAGGAGATTATAATGAGAGTGAGGGAGGGTCTCAGGGAAGTCTTGCATTAGCACTTGGCCGCCACAAGTTCTCCCGACATACATGTGACATACAGGCATAGTCCACACCTATCATGCAACGCCAATGCCTACCATGGCCACGCCTGCCCCCCTCCACCCTTTAAAGTCAAACACAACCCTGATGCAGCCCTCAATGAAATCAAGTTTGACACTCCAGCTCTATAACATTTCCAAACATCTGTGTAAAAGCAAAATTACATTAGAAACAGTGAAGTAATAAATGATAGAATAAACAGTTCAAAGATAGAAATCATAGCAAATGAAATGAAAAGTATAATATGAGGAAAGTGAACATATTGAGAATTGTTGAGATTTGCATGTATTCCTTAAACTTACATATCAGTAAGAAAACATCCAAGTGCATTCATAGTGCTTAAAGTGCTCTGTTTCTTTAGCGCTTGTAAAATGGACAGGTTTGTTGGAGTCTTCCAACTTTGTGAGCAGTAATAGCATTTTATGTGAGACGTGAAATTCTTTCTTAAGAATTTTGATAACCTCATGTATCAAATATTAATACATCTGGAAAACTAGATGAGTTTAAGTTATGTTTAATGTGTTGTTTATTTTTAACTCTTTTAAACTTTTAAGGGTGTTAATTCTGTTCATATGTTGTCAGAATTGTTCTAACCTGAACTAACTTCATAAATATTTTTTCCTCTTTGCTGTCTCTAGGATTCATTATCATTTTGGAGAATATGGAAACTATTCTTTAAGGATTAGGCATCTCCAGAGCAACATCATGAATGTTACATGTGATATAATTATCAATCAAAGTCCTTTCAACAGCTATCTCCGTATGTTACTTTAAACTTTTATAACTTGTGTTGTTTGTTTGTTGTTTTAATTCATTTAGAAAACAGACTGGTTGTTGTACAGTCATGCTTGGCTTAACTGTTTTGATGCAAGTGTGCTATCCCATTTCAGTTCACCCTATATCAGAGGTATCAAACTCAAGGCCTGTCATGATTGATGGTATCAAAACCCACTTAGAGTGTCAGCTGGTGCTCCATTCAAAATCCAAGAAAGAAATACTTAGACGCCATTAATTAGAAAAAAGATATCTTTTACTGGAAATCAAATGCAACAAAAGAATTCTGAATCTGAGAAAATGGGCATGTAAATCACATGTACAAAGTGATGGCAACGTTCCCACCCTCAACAGTTCAATTGGCTCATCCAATTAAAAGTTGTGTATATCCTCATGTGGGCATCTCCAGGTGGTGATGAGGCCTCTGTCCATTGACCTTGACATATTTTGATAAAGAGTTGCAGCTGCGCATAGGATAGAAGCCTAAGCAAGAACTCCCCCCCCCAACTTATACAGTTCTGTTTTATAACAACTCCAGCTCACTTCCCATCACCATATCGCCCCTCCTCCCACATTACTTATGACAGCCAAAAGATGCAAAACAAAGGGAGAAAATCTTGAAGGGTGACATAGAGATCAAAGAAAGCCAGATAGATGGACTGCACATACCATTCCCACCAAAAGCATTCAAAAGCATGAATGATGCCACCTTTCATTAAAAGGGAAATTGGTTGAAATTGTCCAGTACCGATATCTGAAGGAGAGGGCAGACAACTACCTCTTTGAAGACAAATGGCACCACTTTCTTCCATAAGAAAATATTAACCTTATGTGGATCTAAAATACAGGTAGCAGCACTCACAAATTCAAAGACTTTATCCATTTCATCATAATCAATTCATATCAACTCTTCCCAGATTATCACTCAAGACTATGTATCACCATAGAATCTGTACCAAAGGTGCTTTTTTCAAGAGGCAACTGGACTTTCTGGTTTTTTTTTTCTTCTTTGAAGATGCTTCGCTTCTTATCCAAGAAGCTTCTTCAACTCTCACTGGATGATGGAGAGTGGAAGGATTTATACTCCTTGCAGACAATTAGTCATTTGCATTCTTTTAGTGAATCATTGAGTCCACTCAGAGGTTTATCTTGTAATCAGGGTCACCTGAGTACTGCAAATCGGTGCGAAGCCTTTTTGCATCCCTACTGAGAAGCATGTTTCGTTGGCAGAGGACCTGAATCATTTCTTTGCTCGCTTTGAAGTGGAGACATCAGAGACGGCCAAAATACAGCCACTCGCCAATTGTAGCCCCCACCTCATTGTGGAGGAACAGGAGGTGAGCATTCTGAAGGCTGTGGACCCTAGAAAGGCTGCCGATCCTGACGGTATCTCTGGCCGAGTGCTTAAAAACTGTGCTAATCAGTTGGCTGGAATTTTTACCAGGATTTTCAATCAGTCTTTATACTAGTCCACTATTCCATCTTGTTTGAAGACTTCCACCATTGCTCAGCTGCCAGAGAATAACCTCAACGATTATAGACCAGTGGCACTCACTCCTATTATCATGAAGTGCTTTGAGAAGTTGGTCTGCCAGCACATCATTTCTGGTCTTCCTCATACATTTGATAAACACCAGTTTGCATACAGAAGAAATAAAACTACAGAGGACACTATAGTCATCATTCTGACTCATCTAGAACAGGGAGGGAGGGGCTATGTGAGGATGCTTTTTGTAGATTTTAGTTCTGCATTTAACATTCCATTCCACATAGACTGATGTCTAAACTTCTGGACCTTGGACTTTCTTATTCAATCTGCCTTTTGATTATGGCTTTCCTGTCTGACTGTTCTCAGAGGGTCAAATTAGGTAATCATATCTCTTCAGCCCTTATTGATAACACTGGTAAACCACAGAGTTGCATGTTGAATCCCTTACTCTATCCTCTTTGTATGTGCATGACTGCATTCCCACTCACATTAGTAATACTATTGCTAAATTTGCAGATGATACAACAGTGGTGGGACTTATCTCCAGGGGGGATGAGTCTGCCTACCGAGATGAGGTAGACCGGTTGCTTTCGTGGTGTGGAGACAACAACTTGGTCCTCAACACTAATAAGACCAAGGAGCTTATAGTGGATTATAGAAGGAACAGATCAGACATCCAGCCCTTGTTTATCAATGGAGACCAAGCAGAGCAAGTGGTGTTTTAAGTTTCTGGGTGTTATCCTAAAAGAGGACCTGACTTGGGGTGCCCACATTACAACCCTGGTCAAAAGGGCCCAGCAGAGATTATACTACCTGAGACTTCTCAGAAAACAACAACTGAATGAATAACTGCTGGTGAACTTCTACTGCTGCACCATAGAGAGCATTTTAATGTACTGCACCTCTGTATGGTTTGCCAATTGCACAGTGGCAGATAGGACAGCACTCCAGTGGGTTAACATCATAACCCAGAGGATCATTGGTTGCCCTCTAACCTCTTTGGAAGAGCTTTATAGCTTCTACTGCCTTAAGAAAGTTCAAAACATTCTTAAAGATCCATCTCATCCTGGGCACCCTTTTTTTGAACTATTACCATCTGGCAGACAGGATAATAAAAACAAGGACTAATAGACTGAAAAAAGCTTCTATCCCAGGGCAATAGTACTTTTGAATTCCGCTGTATAGTGCAATATTAATGCAATATCAGGGGTTTTCAATTCAAATTCAATTCAATTTTCATTCAAGTATAGAATATGAAGGATGTATGTTTGTGTTTTATTTTTATAATTAAAATGTACACTCAAAATGTCATTTAATTTCATTGTACAAGATGTAATGACAATAAAGTAAAATATCAGTATAAAAAGATGGTGTTATAGACTGGAGACAGATGATGTCATATCCCTCCCCCTCTGTTGAAAGAGGGCTGTTCAGTTTTGACATGGATGGCTTCTTCAACCCCTTTTTCAAACGAGCGGTCCTCTGTCCAAAATGTGGACATTGCTGTCTTCATAAGAATGTCCTTTCTCTTTTAAATGCAGATAGACTAGTCCTGACAGATTTGTTCTCCCATGTTGGGCCATGCATTATTCCATTCCCTACCATCCAGTTAGAGCTTAAGAAGCTTCTCGGATGAGAAGTGAAACATCTTAAAACAACAACAGAAAGTCCAGTTACCTCTTGAAAAAAAGCAACCATGACCAGGATGACTGAGAATCTCCATAGACATAAAAACTGTGTAGCTAGAGTCTAACGCCAAGTGAATCTGAACAACTTCATCCTACAGTTGTCTAGGATATTCTTCTCTCTATCATGTAAGAGATGAAATTGAAATTGATTGCAACAACAATTCAGTTTAAGATAGGACTTCATAACTGAAATTAAATAACAGTCAAGCCACAAGCATTTTCTCATGTATTATAAAGAATGACTACAGTATGTGAATATATTCAAGTCTCTTGTGTATTACTTATATGACAGTCTATGTATTTCACATTTGACGAAAACCAGGAACAGTATTTATTTCAATTTTTATCTTTTCTTTTGAACATTTCAACCAAGACATTTGACAGTTCTTTGATCTATAATTAACATGAAGTTCTAGTAATTTGGATTATTTCCTGTTTTTCTTCATCCAACCTGTGTCTCGTACTAAGTAGTATTTTAGGATTTGAGTAATTTCTATAGATTTCAATTCCTAAGATTTTGAGACAAAAGAGAAACAGGATTGTTTCAGGTTTCTTTATTTAAAATATGTCAGTTTCTTATGACCAGGCCTATTTGTCTAACCCAGAAGTGTCAAACTCACAGCATCACGTCATGTGATCTATCGTGACTTTTCCCCTTTGCTAAAATGGGTGGACGTGGCCAGCACATGATGCATCTGGCTCACAGGCCTCAAGGTGGATACCCCTGGTCTAACTCATAACTTAGGTCCTTCAGGCATAAAATTAAAAAAAGATTGTAAATCTATTTTCTGAATGTCTGTGGAGATTCTCAATCATCTCGGTCATCATTGTCCCAAAAGTGCTTTTTCAGAAGGCTTTCAAGAAAAAACTAAAGTCTTATGTTGCCTTTTGAAAAAGCACCTTTGGGACAAGATGCTATAGACCCTTTTTAAAAAATATAAATGTTGAACTAGACTAAAAACATGCAATTCTAACACTTCAGGATAGGAGAATGGGGAAAGGAGCTATAAGATTTGTCCTTTTTTTACCTGGTTCCCTTATAAGTCAAGTTCTAGATAGCTTTCCAGCCATTTGGGTTCACTTGTTTGGGATTGTAATCTTCTGATGCTTAAACAAAATTATAAGAATAGTTGTGGTTAGATGATTTTTCAATTAGCAGTTGCTTCATTTAATTACTGAGTTGCCAGTCCCAATCGTAGTTGCTATTTGAGGACTATCTGTAGTTAGCTGAGCACTCTGAACTTTTATTTCCTTCCCATGTCTAAAAGACTTGAATAGAGTAGAATAGAACAGAACAGACAGAACAGAACAGAACAGAACAGAACAGAACAGAATAGAATAGAATAGAATAGAATAGAATAGAATAGAATAGTTGGAAGAGACCTTGGAGGTCTTCTAGTCCAACCCCCTGCCTAGGCAGGAAACCCTACACCAGACAATTCAGACAAATAGTTATCCAACATCTTTTTAAAACTTCCAGTGTTGTAGCATTCACAGCTTGTGGAAGCAAGTTGTTCCACTGATTAATTGTTCTAACTGGGAGGAAATTTCTCCTTAGTTCTAAGCTGTCGCTTCTCCTTGAATATAGTTTCTACCCATTGCTTCTTGTCCTGCCTTTAGGTGCTTTGGAGAATTGCTTGACTCCCTCTTCTTTGTGGCAGCCCCTGGGATATTGGAACTCTGCTATCATGTCATCCCTAGTCCTTCCATTCTCCTCCTTAGTCTTGATGCTCATGATTTCAACAGAACTGTTTCCATTCATGTTGCTGCAATATCTTTGATCATTTCTTTCTGGTAGCTGTCAAAGCACATTAATAAGAAATAGTTACGTAAGCTACTTTTAGTCACATTTTGTAATGTAACAAATGGAAGTCACATTTTTTATTGTATTTGAACTCACCTCATTTTACTTACCTAGTGTTTAATCTAAATATTTTAATATGTTGTTACACTTTGCTATGGTGCAATGTCTAATCATTTTTTTTTTCCTTAGCTATTCCTTTTCAGGAAGCCTACATACAAATGTTTATTACACTGAAGACCTTTTATAATGTTTCTTGAAAGAGCTGAATAATTTAGAAGTTTTGGTATTTCACAAAAAGTTTGTGAAAAAGGGAAAAGAAATCAATTTTATTGTTTACATTAAATATAGGAATACCATATTTTCTTTGTGCTTTTACAAATTTTGGTTTCAACCTTGGAAATAAATTAAGGCAGTTTCAGTTATAAGTCTGAAATACAAACGGACCTTGGGTTTTAAAAAAAAAAATATTTGAAAAAAATTGCTCTAGAATGTATACTTTATTGTTTACAATAATTATGTTTTTCCTTTTGCAGCTATTTTATTTGCATTTCTCATCTACGTGGGTATTTTCATTATTCTGATGATTGGACAGATTTTCATAAAGTAAGTAAATATTTTAAAATGAGACTAATTGGATGTATACATTGTTTTTCCATATTTGCATGTTAAAGCTTAGTTTAACCATTGAACAATATGGCAGTGTATTGAAATTTTTCCCAGAAATCTTTCCCAAAATATATACTTTTTATTATGTTTATTAAGGAAAGGGCCTTCAGATGGGGCTTTCTTTCTCCACTTAAAACTTTATTAATTGCCTCCCAGTATTGCTTGTTTTGAGAGAAAAATATTTCAACAGCTTTAAAGTGCTTGATTATGACAATATTTTCAGGATGATAATTTTAGAAGAATATTTGTGGTACTCAGGACTAAAATCTGATTTTCTAAATTTCTGTTTTATAGCACTGAACGAGTAAGAAATTGGTTCTTCAGAAAGATGGATCCTAGAGAAACTGATCGACTTATTAATTCAGTAAGAACTTTAATAGTGGGATCATATATGTTATTTTTAGACTTCACTCTTGTTTTCTGACACAAGTCATGAAAGCTTAACTATAGGGACTGATAATTAGATTTTTCTCTTTACAAATAAGTTGTCTTCAGATGAGTTCAACAATGCATGTTAACCATAAAGCCTGAGAGCTTTATGATTATGAAATAATTGTGTAAAAACCATCATAGATAACCTTCAAAGCATTTGAAGGTAACCTAACATCGCTGCAGCTGAGCTGCTTTTTCATGTAAGTGCTTCAGACATTGAACAGCATACACTTGATTTTTGCTTAACAAGAGATAAAAATCAATCTGAGTTTAATAAAGCATATACTTGTATAAATGGATTTCATTGATTCAACTTAAATAGGTTGACTAATTAGCACTGATATTATATTAATACTGACCTGTTTAGTTATGCTAGAGAGGAATGCTATACTTATTTTTTGTTTTGCTTTAGAATGAGGCCAAATATAATTAAAAGAGTACCAAATGTGCCTGTGAATTCCTTTTGCAATCTTAACTACCAATTAGTACAGTGGTGAATGTATAAAATTAGCCCAACTTATTGGCATCTGTAAAATGAAGTTAAAAATTAAGAAAGACAGGAAACTTCTACGATTGAAGGAAAACACTGATGGAATTATCCAATTCAATATAGAACATGGCATGTGAAAAAATACATATGGAGAAAACATTATGAAAAGACAAGATCCTTATCAGAGTTACCAAATTTATAATTAAGTTTTCATAGCTAATCTTTCCTTGTCGCCTTTTCAGGAACTTGGATCCCCAAGTAGAACAGATTCCATTGGTGGTGAATTCCCAATAGGAGTATGGAACACTGCTTCCTCTCTACCGAGACTTCGTTCCCTGGATACCTTCAGAGGGTACATTGCAGTTCTGGATAATTCCTTGGAATTTTTCTGTAAATGTCTGAGAATATTATCAGCTGAGATTTATAGGTGCAGTAGTATTCACATTCATGAAGTACTAGTGGTAGCTACCAAGAGTGGAACTCACTTATCCTTTACTGTGATGCTGTAAAGTAACATACCACAGATGTGCCAGTTTACTATCCAAATAAAGGGAGCTGTCTGTCTCGGAGTTATTGATTGGAATGGAAATTTGCTGGAACTCTGACAGACAGAACAATAGAACTGTTTTAAAACTGTTAAAACTGACACTTCCTGTTCTTTATTGTGCTAAAGAACTGGGCTTGTGTAGATTCACTTCATATGTCCCTGAGGTAACAGAAATCATTATCTTGGGTTTGGAGGTTTTGATTTCCTGTTAGGTTGTTGGCTGTTGAACAATTGAACTTAGAAAAACACAATACACTTAAAGGCCCTGTCCCACTGCACTTACGGATGCAAAGAGGATGTAAAATGTTAAAAAAAGCTTGCCATCCGTTGGAAAACGCTATGCATCCGTTGTGTACTCATTGCATACGTGTTTCATATGCTCTATCCATTGAGGATCCGTCCACTGCTATTTCATCCGCGCAAGAAGTTTTGAGCTGCACAAAACTTTGTGAACGGATGAACTTTCCGCTGTGTACGATGTAAATCTGCGACATACGAGCAACAAACGTTCTGTGTCTGTTTATCATCCATTAAACGTCCTCTCTGCATCCTCTGGGCATCCTCGCAACTCACATCCGCTGCAGCTGAAAACGGAAAGAGGGAGGAAACAAAAGGTACACGGAACATCTACAAAGCGTTAGTAGCACGGAAATAGAAAGGATGTGTTTGCATCCGATATACATCCGTGCGGCATCCCCTTTCTTTCCTTTAGGTGTACGTGATGCATCCGCTTCATCCGCTATGCGTCCGCTTCGAAATTCTCCCCAAAACCCCTTCGGAGGTGTCATCCGCTGTCATCCACTAGGCTTCCTATGAACATCCATTTAACATCCCCACTACATACTACCCACGTCTGTTTTTTTCCATTCTTTTCCATTCTATTTATGCAAATTTTTGCCACTTTTTGAAGCGGATGACAACGGATGGAGCCACCCCTGAAATTTTGCTCGTCCGCTGTGTCCTTTTTGCATACGTTTTGCGTCCGTCGGCCAGTGAGACCTAGCCTTAAGGCTCTTCTGGATTGGAATAATGATCTGGTACCTGTGAACAACATCCTATCTACCTGAACCCTCATCAGATTTAATCTTATTTTGGGAATTAGGGTAGATTCTTACATTTTACTTTTTCATATTTTTTTTTAAAACTAAGAAGCTGCTCCACCTTTTTTTTTTTAAAGAAAATCTGAATTGTAGCAGAGGTAAGATCTGATAAAACCTGTGTTGATCAAAAATATTTATGGATAATAAAAACAGATACTGCAATCAACACACCATTTTGAAATGTATGCACAAGAATATGGAGGAGGAGACATGAAAAAGATTGTAATGTATGTTGCCTACTTGGGAGGAAGGTAAACTAGTAAACTAGTCTGCTGGGTTTCTTTGAGGAAGTGAATATGTCTTTATTTTGAATGCTTCTATTTCTTTCATGAGCTTTCTCAATCTGATGCCATTGACATAGCAGCATTGGGTGGCAATCAGGGAAATATATCCTAACATACCTGGAAAATCCATGTTGAATAACACTATTGTTTATTTCTTGAATTTATATGCTTCCCACCTTATCAAAAATCCTGTTAGCCAAAAATCCTTGATTGACAGGTTAGCAGCATGCATCCTCTGCCAGCACAGGTAATTCTGTACCATTCTCTAATATCTGCAGTTTTTCTGTGTATGAAATGGGAAATTTGTTGAGCTGGATGGGTGACAACAAATGTAATCTGGTTTTTGCAACTTAGATCTTACCTTTGCCTACAATTTAGATTTGTTAAGCTATTTTCCTCAATGCTTTCCAATTTATTTTCTGTGAAATGTATATTATATGTAAAACAGGAATTCAGAAGAGTTGTATTTCAAAATTTCCCTCTTTTGTATACCTATATTGTTGAACATTTTTTTTCAGCCTTAGCCACTGGAAGGAATCTTGGAGGTTTTCTAGTTTAATCCCCTAGCCAAGGCAGAAGTGCCCTTATATCTTACCAGAAAATTGTCCAGTCTTTTCTGGAAAACTTCCAGGGATGGATGACCCACAAGTCCAGGAGACAAGCTATTTCATTGATTAATTGCTTCCACTGTCAGGAAAATCCTCCTTAATTCTAGACCGGATCTCTCTTAATGAACTTCCATCCATTGCTTCTTCCCCTGCCTTCAGGTGGTATGGAGAATAAATTGAGCCTCTCTTTCATGTAACAGCCTTTCAGATATTGGAAGAAAACTATCATATCCAAACGTTCTTTTCAATAGGCTATACATATCTAGGTCACTTAGCCACTACATTGTACAATGTAGTAGTAGACTACAATTTTTATTGTCCATATTTGTTTTGTTTTTTAAATAGCCATTTTTTCCAAGTGAAAAATCCTGGAAGCTCTGCCTTCGAGCTGAACTCACCTGAGAAGCATCTTGCTTCAGGCTTCTTCAAATATCTTGTATTTGTATACAAACCTAGTAGTGAAGTGGGCGTTTTCTGTTCATGTGACTCCAAGTCCTGGACAGAGCTTTCATTCTGGCCCCAAAAACTCTTTAAAGTTCCCATTACGCTGCCTGGACGAGCAAGGTCCAGGAAAAGAAGTGAGCATTTTGAGATTAATCATATCCTTCTAGCAGCGATTTTATGAAAGTGTTCATGAAATCTTTCAAGTATTTTTGTTGGTCCCTTTTGATGTTGCTATATCCCATCCACCCACCCCATTAAAAAAAACTGATAATGTTTAAAATACAATATTTACTCTATGTTTGGAAGATAAAAGTATTGATCAAATTTACTCATGTAAGACTTATTGATGAACAGTATTTTATAACTAACAATGAAAAAAGTGCATTCAGAATTAATATCACTCAGTGTGTGATTATGATACCTATTTGACTTTATAGCCTGGCACTTACAATTATGGTCTTTGTGAATTATGGTGGAGGAAAATATTGGTTCTTCAAGCATCAGAGCTGGAATGGTAAGATATTTAAAATCCATTTGTACTCCCATATTAATTATATAAAATGAAATTGCCTCATTTACTCTTCTGCTTTGGGAGTTCAGGAGTTTTTAAAATATCACTGTTCTAACTAATGTTCAGCAAGACTAACTGATAGTTGTAGTTGGACAAGCAGCCATGAGAGAGAGAGAGAAAAGGGAGGAATGGGGCCTGTATGTAGTTTGAAATAGAAGCCTCAGAATAAATGCTTTTTTAACTTATTTCACTCCAGAATACTACTTCGCAATGTGCTGACCTTGTATTATGTGTTTTAGAAAGTTCAGAATTAACTGTTAATAATACTTTAGAACCAAATATTTTATTTAAGTATCGAAGAATAGTAATTCTCTATTGTTATGAACATTAATTGTATGTTAATATCTGTTTCTCTTTACAGGCTTAACAATAGCAGACCTCGTTTTTCCATGGTAATTCATGTTGATAGTTAATAGCTTGAATTTAACTAAGTCCATTCAGAATAAATCATATGGGAATAACTCTAATTTGGGCTATCAGTTTGATGAGGACAAGTTTAGTTGGATTCCTAATCATGAAAATGGTTAATGTTTCCAATGACTTTCTGTAAACCATAGTTTTAGAGTAAAATTCTAATAAGTACATGCAGTTCCAAAACTTTATTTTTAAGAAAATTGATGGATTTTTAACTAAAATCCCTAAAGTCATTTCCAGAACATAAACATTACAACATTGTCATGCAGTTTATTTGTCAGAAGGTTGTACTAGATTTCCCTACTATAAGAGAGATCCACTGACTGTTTCAGTGGAGAGGAGAGAAATCAAGGAGAGAAACTCTCCTGTTTCAAGGAGAGAAATCCTCACCTCAGTTATAATCAGTTGCAAATGTGACATCACCTTGTCTTTTATTGCTCTTTCCACCTCTGTTTCTTAAGTGGTCCATCTGCTCAATTTCTTCCATCATAGGCAGATGTTTCATTGCTGAGAAAGGACTGGGATTGGAAGTTCATGCAGGGAGTGCTTCTTGAGCTGACATAATTTTCTGCTGGTTTCCCTCTCCTTTGCACTATGTTCTTACTTTTGCAGTTTTCCTCAGGAAATCAAAGTATCCATCCTTTCACACTGCTATCATGTCTCCCCAGTCCTTCTTTTTATTAGACTAGATATACCCAGTTCCTGCAACCATTCTTCATATGTTTTAGCCTCCAGTCCCCTAATCATCTTTGTTGCTCTTCTCTGCACTCTTTCTAGAGTCTCAACATCTTTTTTATATCATGTCGACCAAAACTATATGCAGTATTCTAAATGTGGCCTTACCAAGGCATTATAAAGTGGTATTAACACTTCATTCACTTGATTCTGTCCCTCTGTTTATGCAGCCTAGAATTGTGATGGCTTTTTTGGTAGCTGCTGCACACTACTGGCTCATATTTGAATAATTGTCCACTAGAACTCCAAGATCCCTCTCACAGTTATTACTATTGAGCAAGGTACCACATATACTGTACCTGTGCATTTGATTTTCTTGCCTAAATGTTGAACCTTACTTTTTTCACCATTGAATTTCATTTTGTTAGATAGCACCCAATGTTCAAGTCTGTCAAGATCCTTCTGTATTTTAAGCCTACCTTCTGGAGTGTTGGCTATTCCTGCCAGCTTGGTTTCATCTACAAATTTGATGAGTTCTCATCTATCCTCTTGTCCAAGTCATTGATGAAGATGTTGAAGAGTACTGGGCATAAATCAGCCTTGGGGTACTCCACTGCATACTTCCCTCCATGTAGATGCAGTTCCTGGAAGACTACACATTGAGTGCAGTTGGTCACGAATCCATCAAGAGGTGATACCGTCTAACTGACATTTTTCTACTTTATCTAGTAGTAGGCTATGGTCTACTTTATCTAATGCCTTATTGAAGTCCAAATAAATTATACTGACTGCATTCTTCTATATTTCAGTAGATGTCTATTTCAATATATTTCCTTCTTAAGATTTAAAAGAATTTTTACCAGTGATAATAATGTGATTTCACTGAGGAAGTTCTACTGCAAAAAGTGGGGACACATCAGTGCTGTGTTGTTGGCACTTATTCCTGTAAAGTGTAACTTTCTTTTCACTTCATTAGTGATTGCACTCTGATCCAAAAGCCTCTAAGCAGGTGCTGACACACAACAGAAGCAAAACATAATGTCTATAAGTGGATATAAAATAATATTGTTGGAAGAACAGTGGAGGTCTTCAGTGGAGGTCCCTTGCTAAGCAAGAGACTCTGTGCCACTTCAGATAAGTGGCTGCCCAATTTCTTCTCAAAAACCTCCAGTTATGGAACACCCACAACTTCTGGAGGCAATCTGTTCCATTGATTAATTGTTCTTGCTGTCAGAAATTTCTCCTTAGTTCTAGATCGGCTCTTTCATTGATAGATTTCCATCAGTTACTTCGCGTTCCGTCTTCAGGTGCTTTGGAGAATGTCAACCACTCTTCTCTATGACATCTCCTCAAATGTTGGAAGGCTGCTATCATGTCACCCCTTACTCCTTTTCCTTGTTAGATTAGACCAGGGGTCTTTAAACCTGACACCTTTTAAGACTTGTGGACTTCGACTCCCAAAATTCCTCTTCCAGTAATGTTAGCTCAGGAATTCTTGGGAGTTGAAGTCCACAAATCTTAAATTTGCCAAGTTTGAAGATCCTTGGATTAGACATACCCAATTCCTGCAACCATTTGTCATATTTTAGCCTCAATCCCCTAATCATCTTTATTGCTCTTCTCCACTCTTTCTAGAGTCTCAATATCTTTTTGTATTGTAGTGACCAAAACTGGACACCGTATTCCAAATGTGGTCTTATCAAGGGATTATAAAGCAGTACTATATGTGATCTTGATACTATCCTTTTGTTGATGCAGACTAGGACTCTGTTGTGTTTTTGGCAACTGCAGCACATTGCTGGCTCATACTTAAGTCATTGTTCACTTGGCTTCCCAGTTTACTGCTCTTGAGTCAGGTATCACTTATTCTATTCCTGGGCATTTGGGTTTTTTTGCACAAGTGTAAAACCTTTTCTCATCACTGAATTGCATTTTGTTGAATAGGGGCCAGTATTAAAGCCTGTCAAGTTTCTTCTGGATATTGAGACTATCTTTTAAAGTGTTGGCTATTCCCTCCAGCTTGGTATCATCTGTAAATTGGATGAGTTTCTCTTCTATCATCTCATCCAAATAGTTTATGAAGATATTGAAAAGTATTAGGCCTAAAACAGAATCTTGAGGTGCCCCCCACTTTATGCTTGCCTCTATATTGATATAGTGTCATTGAAAATTACATTCTGAGTGCAGTTGGACAGCTAACTGCAAATCCATCTGGTGGTGATGCTGTGTTTCTTACATTTTTCTATGTTATGAAGAAGTAGGCTGTGTCTAAGCAGTTTGGGTAAAGGAGGAGTTTTGGATGAAAATTTGGAAAGTAACAGAGACAAGGAATGCTCTTGCCAAATTGATAAGTGTAAAAATACAATGTTGGAGTAATTGATCTTTGATCATATAAAAACAGTTCAACATAGATTGTACTATGGAGCCCACAAAAGAACTGTTGAGAATATGAATGCTAAAGACAGCTCAAGTCTTTTGCATTTTCTAGTAATATTGACACAAAGAATTAGTTTTCTGGAATTCTTTGTAGATCTTTGGGGAAGAGAGGAACTGTTCATCTGTTTCTCTAATATTCAAATTGTTTTCCTTTCATTGCCAATACAAGATTCATACCAGTTTTTCTACATACTAGTTTCTCAGTTATTGAATTAATTTGATCCTCATATAATATATGTCTTTTTCTGATTTTCTGTCTCTCCTTTTCCTTTCTAGGTTTGTATTTATTATGGGCACCTCTGTTTCACTGTCTCTCAGTGCAATGTTGAGACGGGGTTGTTCCAAATGGCAATTGCTGGGCAAAGTCTTATGGAGAAGTCTCCTCCTATTTTTAATCGGACTCATAGTTATAAACCCAAATTATTGCCTTGGACCACGTAAGTGCTAAGAGATTTATATATATATTTTTATATTGACTAAAAACGTGCCCCTTAGTTTGTATATCATGATAGAATTTTGGGAAAAACTGAAATTCATACCGGTGCAACTATGTGCAAATCGTTGCAACTATATAAGTTCTTGCAAAGCACTACCATGTTTCCATGAAAATAAGATCTATCCTAAAATAAGGCCCAGTTTGATTTCTATGGGTACACCTAATATAAAACCTAGCCTAAAAATACATCCTAGTTAAGACCCCGCCCAATCTATCCCATTATCTGGTTGTATGAGATGGGATGAGATGCATGTGTAAAAATCAAGCTGGGGTGAGGGGGGTGGAGCTGTCCTATGTGCCCCACACTCTTGGGACCATTGTAGCCAGGCCTTCTATGCCCCGACAGCTGTCTTGCCACTGCCCAACTTCTGCCGCCACTCACAGATGGACACCATGTGATTCATCACACCGGTGCCACATCATGCCAATGTCTCCACTCATGGCTGGACACCATGTGCATTGCACTAGTGCTGCCAATTGTGGCAGGAGGCTGTGTGGCTTGTCATGCTGGTGCTGCTGCTTGCACAGGTATGATGAGACACCAGCATTCCGTGAGCAGTGACATTGGCACGTTATACCACGTGGCGTCTTTCCACAAGTGACTCGAAGAACTTGGGCAGCAGTGAAACAGGTATAAGGATATGGCAGTCCAGGTTGCGATAGTCCTAAGGTAAGCAGATAAGACATCTCCCAAAAATAAGATCTGGTGCTCATTTGGGGTTAGTTACCTTTCATATTGTTTCTAAATCATTGTAACACTCACCTCACCTTTATCCACATATAGAGGGTATATCTAAATATTATAAAGTAATTGGAATGAAATGACTTTGGAATCAACATGATAGTTTAGAGGATAAATTTATTAACTTTTAATGCAGGTATCAGAATTAACAATTTTTATTTTGTTCTGATTCATTCATGTTTCTAATCCAGTGTATCATTTTGGAGAAACCTAACTGACAAAACATTATTCCTTTTTTCTTCTATTAGAAAAAACTTCTTCTTAGAAGTTACAGAAATTAATGTTGTTTAGTAAAATTATCTTATCCATACATTGAAGAGATCCCTACCACCATCCCCACATACTCTACAGCCTGAAATCCTTTAATTTACTCATATTATCTTCCATGTTCTCTTTGTTAACTTTGAGTACTAAGAACTTTAAAAATGGTTAAAGAAAGCTTTACTACATTCTTTCATACAGAGATTTAGTACATGTCTGTTTAGTTACCTGGCCTTAAAATCCATGTCATGTGAGCAATAAAAGCATATTGTTACACTTAATTTCCAGACACATACTTTTTCTTGATATTTCAGACTCAATCTTTATCATCAGCAGGTTGAAATGTTACGTGATCTTCTCTTTATGATAGAGCAAGAGTTTCACACTGGCATTCCATGGGATGGATATGTCACACACAGGCCACGTCTACCTCAGCTCTATAAAGGGAAAAACCATCATGAAACATCATGTGACAGCTACATGATACCGCAAGTTTGACACCCATGTCATAGAGAAATGTAGATTGAAAAGATGTAAACATTATTCCTCTCTTTTAGGCATACACAGAGCACACTGTATATATATAATTGGATGTAGGCACTCAATATCACCATACTACAGATCTATGCTTCAACCACAGACTCAAATGATGATGAAATTGAACTTTTTTTTACAATAAGCTTCAATGTGCTCACGAGCAAATACCCCAAAAAATAAAATTTGTGTATATTATAGGCAATTTCAGGATAGTAGTAGGCCAAGGAGAAGTTACAAGAATATTAGGCAAGTTTGGGCTAAGTGATTGGAATGAAGCTGGGGATTGCCTAGTACAATTTTGCCAGGAAAATAATCTCAGCATAATGAACACATGGTTTAACTCAACACAGCACATGTACAATGCCAAATGGACAACGTTGGAATCAGATAGACTTCACATTGTCAACAACTCTGGGAAGATTCAGTTGCATCTATTAAGACATTAAGCCCCTGTCACACTGCACCAACGGATGCAAAGAGGATGTAAAACGGACAAAAAAGCTTGCCATCCGTTGGTTAACGCGATGTACTCACTGCCTCCGTTTTGCTTCCTCTCTATCCGTCCAGCATCCGTTTACGGACATTTCATCCGCTCAGAAAGTTTTGAGCTGCTTAAAACTTTTGCGTGGAAAATGTATCCAATTCGTCCGTTCTGCATCCGCTAGGCATCCGCTAAGCATCCATTCTGCATCCATTACGCATCTGCTATATCCGCTAGGCATCCATTCCGCATCCGCGAAACTCGCATCCGCTTGGACGCAGGGAGGAAGCGGAACGGACGTGGAACGGATGCCTAGCGGATGCAGCACGGAAACAAAGCATTTAAAACAGAAAAAACGTTCGCAGAGGGGACCTATCTTGGATATTAAGGATGTCTAGAGGATGCCTAGAGGATGCAAAGGGACACCTATACTGCCTATAAAAAGGGGGAGCAACTCACCTGCAACTCACTTTCAGACCAGCAGCCCAGCTGTGCAGACCTCTGCAGCCTTCATCTGACTCTTGCTCTTCCACAGCATCCAGTCATGTCCACCGTGGATCGTAACACAGTCCTTTTGGCAGCCACCATCCTTCTGCAACAGTGCGAAGCCATCTACAGGCTCTGTGAACTCTACTATGGGAAGAAAAAGAGGCGGCCAAGAAGCGTCTGGGTCTGAAGATGGATCGGGAGAAGAGCAGAGTATGGACTGTACAACAAGCTGATGGTGGAGCTCAGGAACGAAGACACTCGTGCATTCCAGAACTTCATGAGGATACCTCCAGCCATGTCTGACGAAGTTGTGCAGCGGCTGACACCCAGGTTGACCAAGGCAAACACCAACCTCCGGCCCAGCCTGGAACCTGGGCTCAAGGTGGCACTCACTCTGCGCCACCTGGCCTCAGGGACCACCTATAGGAGCATGCAGTATGGCTTGAGGGTGCCACACAACACCATCAGCATTGTGGTCAGAGAAGTGGTGCAGGCCATCATCGAAGAATACCTGGAGGAGCTCCTCCAGTGCCCCTCCACTGAAGAAGGATGGAAGAAAGTTGCAGAGCAGTGGAATCAGAGGTGGAACTTCCCCCACACCGTTGGAGCCATAGACGGCAAGCACGTGGCCTGCAAAGCTCCACCCAATTCGGGCTCCACTTATTTCAATTACAAGGGCTTCTTCAGCATCGTCCTCTTTGCCATGGTCGATGCTGACTACAAGTTCATGTACATCGATGTTTCAGACAACGGCTCATGTTCAGATGCCCAGGTATACAACGCCAGTGACCTCAAGGAGGGGCTGGAAGGCAACCTCATCATGGGCTTCCCAGATCCAGACCCCCTGCCCAACGACATGCAAGATGTGCCCTACTTCATCGTGGGGGATGACGCCTTCTCCCTCACAACCTACCTCATGAAGCCCTACACTTCCAGACTCCTCACCCGTGAAGAGAGGATCTTCAACTACAGGCTGTCTAGGGCAAGGCGGGTTGTGGAGAACGCCTTTGGCATCCTGGCCAACAGGTTCCAGGTACTTCTCACCACCATGCAGTATCGCCCAGAGACCGTGAGGAGGATCGTGGAAGCTTGCTGCATCCTGCACAATCTTATGCGCACCCACTACCCAGTCTTGCAGAACAGGCTCGTGGACCTCCAACAAGGCAATGGGGTCATGGAGCCTGGGGAATGGAGGCAAGGGCGAAACCTGATAGACACTGAGGATGTGCAAGGCCCCAACAGCGCAACCTCCTGAGACACTGGTGCAACTCCCCAGCTGGAGCAGTGGAGTGGCAAGACAGGATGATAGATGATTAATGGATGCTTCCTTCAGCCTGTCTCATCACACTGATGAGATTGGGCCATGTATGTTGGCTGGGCCTACAATGAACAGGGCGTTTAATAAAGAGTTGTGTTTGTGTTGACATGTGTGGATGATTATTACATTGTTATTGATAATAAAGGGCCATAGATGTGGCACCTGGGAGGGTGGACCATACAGTCCCACTATGCTTACACTGGAGGTTTATCTATCCCCACAGCTATTACCCATCTCAAAGGTATCCCTCCCCACCCCACTGCTATCTTAACCCATCCCACAAGCATGAAAAGGCTTAAACCAATTCTAAAAGTTTCCACCAAGACTTTATTAAAAAAAAGAAATGAAGCAAGTGTGTGAATCAAAGATAAACTTTATTGAACAACAAGCTGTAAAAGAAAAATGACCCAAGTCAAGTGTCCAAATAAAGTCCACACCCAGTCTCTGGCAGTCTTCACGGTCACTCGGAGGTGTGCCCAGTCTCAGGAGTGAAGGGTCCAGGTGCTGTGGAGGTGGTTGCTGCTGCAGTGCTGAGGAGGTGGTTGCTGCACGAGCAGGACCAGCAGGACCAGGAGCAGCTTCAGCAGAGTAAGCACCAGCAGAAGCATCACCGCCAGGAGCAGTTTCAGCAGAGTAAGCACCAGCAGAAGCACCACCGCCAGGAGCAGCTTCAGCAGAACCTCCAGCACCAGAAGAGCGAGCCCGAGCAGCAGAAGCCCCAGCAGGGTGGCCCTGTCCCTCTTGCCAGGGATGGCGGCAGGTTGCTGAGGCTTTCGCTTCTTCCCCATGGTTGTGGGGTTGCTGGCTGGCAGGGAGGCTGGCAGGTACCAAGGCTGGCAGGCAGACAGGCACCAAGGCTGGCAGGCAGACTGGCTGGCAGGGAGACTGGAAGGCAGGCTGGCAGCAAGGCTGGCAGGCAGAGAGCAAGGCTGGCAGGGAGGCTGGCCAGGAGGCTTGGAGGAAGGCTGGCAGGAAGGCTGGCAGCAAGGCTGGCAGGGAGGCTGGCCAGGAGGCTTGGAGGAAGGCTGGCAGCAAGGCTTGCAGGCAGGCATGCAGGCAGGACAGGCAAGGACTCGATGTATCCAGCAGCAGGTCTTTCCTCCAAATGCTGGCCACGTGCGAGCTGCTTCCCTTTATATCCGCGGGGATTACGCAATGCATCCCCCCGCATGCGCAATTAACGCTCGACATCCGTTCGGCTTCCGCTGTGCATCCGCTAGGCTTCCACTCTGCATCCACTTCATCCGCTGTGCATCCGCTGTATCCGTTCCGCGTCCGCTTTGCTGAGGTCCCCCGGAAGCCTAGCGGATGTGCCATCCGCTCTCATCCGCTTCCATCCGCTGGGCTTCCGTTCCGCATCTGCTTTCCATCCGCCCTGCGTTCTCCCCGCGTCCGTTCCTTTCCGTGTTATCCACTCCGGTTATGCAAATTTTTGCCCCTTTTGAGAGCGGATAACAACGGATGGAACATTTTGCTCGTCCGTTGTGTCCTTTTTACATTCATTTTGCATCCGTTGGGCAGTGTGACAGGGCCTTTACTGGCATTGATTGTCGCTCAAACCATCAGCTATTAAACTCTGCTCAAACTCTGCAAAGTGAAAAAAAAAATACTTTCTTCCCAAAATTCAGTGTGAAACATACCTTATCTAGGTAACACCATAAAAGTTAAGAATAGGTTTGAACTAGAAGGGAAAGACCAAATGAATGGGGGTGAAAGACCCAAGCTAACATCATGGAAATTACTGGAAAGTATGTGTCATGTCAAAACCAAAGAGAACAAACAAATAGCTATCTGAAGACACCATCAAAATAATTGATCAGTGTTGCGCTGCCAGAGCTAAAGGTGATAAGAATGAAGTTATAAGCCTGAATGCAATTTTCCAACATGAAGCCAAGAAAGACAAAAATAGGCAGTGGGAGAAGCAGTGTCGACATCTGGAAGAACCTAATAGGGACATACCAGAATCATGTTTGCTGTAGTGAAAATGATGTGATCCACCTTTTCAGCATAGCAAGGAATTGTTAAAGATAGCAATGGGAATGTAGTGAGGGACAAGCAGAAGTTAAAAAGCAGGTAGAAATGATATACGGAAAGACTGTATAGCAGTTTGACTTACCATCAGTATTACAATGACTATTCAATTAATAAAGAGCCAAACATCTTGAAAGAGGAAGTAGAATGGCCATGGAGAAATTGCTAAATTGGAAAGCCCCAGGTATTAATTGAATACCTACATAATTATTAAGATTAACGGAATTCTGGATTATGGAAAAGGCACATTAATATTAAAAGGATCTTTATATGTGTTTATAGATTGCAGAAAAGCTTTTGACTCTGTACATAATAAATGATGTTTGGCTTTGTGTAATCTTGGTGTTTTACCCCACCTGACTAGACTTACCAAATCACTATATACTGATCAGAAGGCAACAGTGAGAACATTCTGGCAATACAGATTGGTTCAATATCAGAAAGAGTTAGACAAGGAAGTATTTTATCGCCATTTTTTTCAATCTGTATGCTGAAGTGATCAGAAATTAGACCTGGAATAGATTTGGGAGAGAAGATTGTAGGTAGAACCATAAATAATTTGAGATATGCAGATGATACAACACTTTTGTTGAAAATAAGGAAGATCTGGAAAAAGTTATCTGGAAAATTAAGGATGAAAGTGAAAAAAAGTAGGATTGAATCTTAACTTCAGGAAAATAAAGATAATGACAACAGCTGCAAATGAACAAGGAGGAAATTGAACTTTGAAAATTTATCTTCTTTGGATCAAAAATTGTTCAAGATGGTAGTTCCATACCTGAAATCAAACACAGTATAACCTTAGGCTGCACTACAGTGGTTAACATGAATAAGATCTTGAAAAGCAGAGATATTGATATAAATACAAAAAGCAGACTAGTTAGAGAAATAGTCTTCCCTATAATGATATATGGACATGAGAATTGGGCAGTAAGAATGGCTGATTGAAGAAGAATTGATACCTTTGAACTGTGGTGCTGGCATAAATTGTTGCATATACCATGGACAGCCAGGGAGATGTGCTGAATTATATAAAACCAGAAACATCACTAGAAGCTAAAATCACAAGATTATGTCTGATTTACTTTGGCCATGCATGCAAATTCATTGAAGAAGTCAATGATGCTTGGAATGGTTCATGCAGAGGTTTCCAAACTTGGCAACTTTAAGACGTGTGGACTTCAACTTCCAGAATTCTTCAGTCAACACAGCTGGCTGGAGGATTCCAAGAGTTGAAGTCCACACATCTTAAAGTTGCCAAGTTTGGGGACCCCTGCATGAACCATTCCTAGCATCATTAGTGGATCAACCATTCCTAGTATCATTAGTGGATCAAAAAGAAGAGGCAAGTAAACAGGCTGGCTTGATTCCGTTCAAGCTGATTCAAAAAAGCCATGCTTGACAGGGTAGCATGGAGAGCACTTGCCTGTAAATCACCAAGTGTCATAGCCCCATTGGAGCCTGGGGCCAAGGACAAGATGGAGCCAAGGCCAACAGAGGATGGCATGGCCTCTCTGATCCTGGAGGAGTGACCAGTGGAGCAGGAAGAGGCAGTCCCGGGTCCCTTGGGCCTTGAAGGAGTGGCCAGCGATAGAGAGGGCACAGGATAACCCAACGAGGGAAGAAGGAGAAAAAGTAGGCAGAAGAGCAACAGAGATTACCTCCCCCACCTGATCCTTGAGCACGGAGGGTAGGGAGGAGGCAGGATCAGCGCAACAGCTCGGGGAGTCTCGGAGAGGCAGCGTCCCTCCCTCATCACAAGGCTCATCTGGGAAATAAGATTTAAAGGGGTTCTGTGGGGAGGGCCGTTTTTTGGGAACAAGTGTTGCCTTTTTCCAGCAGTTGTCAACATCTTGCTACCTTGTCTTAATAGCGCTTAGCCTGAGTTTGACTTGCCTTGTTTGGCTTGGCCTGGCCCAGCCATGGGCGAGTATTCAGCAACACAGCTCTGCTTTGGGTTGTGCTGCAGTCCCAGTGACCCTCCATGTAACGAGAACACCCTGAAACCAAGTTTCCAGAACTATGTTTGCTCTCAGAACTGGCTGCTTCTCTGAACTCACAGCAGCCAGAAACTAGTGGAGGGATGTGTACGTGTGTGTTTGGAGTGTTGCTCTTGGACTTACAGTGAACTCTGGGAACTCTGGGGGGGAAAGCTGGAACAATAAAAGGGAGTTAAGCCTTATTCCAGCTGTATTGCTTTTGTACCCGGTCCTTGGTCATCACACCAAGATTCAGACATGACTGAACAGTTTAACTAAATAATAATTACACAGGACAAAGTGTAGCTTGATAGCACTCTTTCAATATTTAAATGACTGCCAATGAAAGGAGGGAGCAATGTGTTCTCCAGCCCACCTGATGGCAGGACAAGAAGCAACAGATGGAAGCTTATTAAAGAGAGATCCAACCTAGAATTAAGGAAAAATTTCCTGATAATGAGAACAATCAGTTGAATGGCACCAGAAGTTGTGGCTGCTCCATCACTACAGGTTTTTAAGAAGAGTTTAGACAGCCATTTAAAATGGCATAGATCTCCAGCTTGAGCAGGGGTTTACACTGCAAGACCTCTGAAGTCCCTTACAACTCTATTATTTTGTTACTGTTACATTCACACACAAAGTAACACCACTTTTCTAACATAACAAAATAAACAATGGGATATTTTGTCTAGGCACAGTAAACTTTGAAAACGGGAGCTCTGCATTTCAGTGATCTTTAAATGCTAGTATACATAGCTCTTGTTATTTTGACATTTCCAAACATGAACATAAACAATTAGATAAAAAATATTTTTATTTAATTATATACCTATTTATATAAAAAGTGAGTGGTAAAGGAATCCATTTGAGAAGTTTTATAAACGTTTAAAATCCTTTTGTAAATAATTTTGTTTTGAGCAATATAGGCTAATTTGAACACCAAATTAGACGATGTAACAAGAAATTGATGATGACTGAGATTAATGCTAGAATTGTTAACTTCTGATAGTCTCCCTTAAACAAATTACTTATTTCCAATCAAGAAAACCAATTTTCCTTGCTTCCTACAGAATATTTCTTAAAGTAATTGGTTTAATTTGCTTATATTAAAATACATTTATAACATTATTAATTTGGAAACTATATACGTTTATCAGTATCAGATCTACTTCTGCATCCATTATTCTGTAAACTTTTATGCTCGCTTACATTGCTTTTATTTGTATTTTTTTAGTTTCTTTGGATAATCTACGAATTCCAGGTGTGCTTCAAAGATTGGCTTGCACTTATTTTGTTGTTGCGACACTAGAACTGTTCTTTGCAAAACCTGTACCTGAGAACAGTACTCTGGTCAGTGAATGGTTTAACACTAATATTTTAACAAAAAAAAAAAAAAAGAGTATTGGCTTTTCCTGATTCAAAGTATTTAATTAAAACTCTGCTTCAATATGTAATTTAGAAAAACAAAAACAGAATTTATCAAATGTATCAAACACAAATATCAGTTCTCTCCCTTGCTTCAATAATTGATTTACCCCAATATCTATGGAGATTCTCAGTCATCCAGGTCATGATTGTCCCAAAGGTGTTTTTTCAAAAGGTAATTGGATTTTCTTTGTTTTTCCTTGAAAACTTCTCATTCAAGAAGCTTCTTCAGTTATGACTGAATGGTGGAGAATGGAACTATTTATATTCCTTGCAGTCATCTGTTTCTTAGCATTCTCTCTGAGAATCATTGAGGACATTTGGTGGTTTATCTGTACCCTCAAGGTCACCTAAATAGTGCAGATGGGTGTGTAACCTTCTTGGAACTGTTAGAAGAATTGTGTTATAAATAGGAGATAGGTGGCATGGTATCCCTTCCCATCTGTTGAGAGAAGAGTATTCAATTTTAATATAGAGGGTCTGTTTGAGTCTTTTCAAACCAGCAGTCCTCTCTTTCCAGAATGTGGCCTTTGTCTTTCAAATGCAGATGGACTGTTGACACTTATCCTTATAGGTTTGTTCTTCTATGTTGTGCCATGCATTTTGATTCTTTGTCCATAACAAAGAAGAGAACAATAAAGAAAATCATGTCATTCCATATGTTGCAAGAGGAGCTGAAAAGCTCAAAAGGATTTCAACCAATATAACATACTGTACATGCATATTTTGAAACCCAAGAATACACTAAGGCAGAAGTTGGTCTACCCCAAGAATGAAACACCCAGATCCAACCTGAGTAATATAATATATGCAGTACAGTGCAGCGAGAAATGGACAGATCTGTGCTTTGGAGGAACAAAACAAACACTTCATAAACGCCTGGCACAACATAGAACAAACCATCAGGACAAGATTCAACAGTCCATCTGCATTTAAAAGACAAAGGCCACTGTTTTGAAGACAGCAAAGTCCACATTCTGGACAGAGGGGATAGCTGGTCTGAAAGAGGGATCAAAGAGGCCATCTATATTAAAATTGAAGAGCCCTCCCGCAACAACCCCACCTATCTCCTGTTTACCAGACAGTTCTTTCAGCAGTTCCAAAAAGGTTCCATGCCCATTTGTACTATTCAGATGACCTTGAGAGCACAAATAAACCTTCAAATGGCCTCAATGAGTCTCAGAATGAGTGCTAATGACCAGATAACTTCAAGAATATAAATCCTTCCATTCTCCAACATTCAGTCAGAACTGAAGAAGCTTCTTGGAACAGGAGCTAAACATCTTCAAGAAGAAATAAAGTCCAGTTGCCTTTTGAAAAACCACCTTTGGGACAATTACTCAATAATTCACAAAATCCTGTAGGCTTCTATCTTATAAATCGTATAGAAAAATGAAACTGGTGAGTGAGAACACAGTTGTGTAAATGATGTGTCTCACTGAACACAGAAGGCTTTATTATTGATCCTGCATTGTAATGATGGTGGCAGCAAGGAAGTAATAGGCTTCAGAAATGATTTAGACATATCTTTTTTCAGGATGCTTTAAAGAACAATATATGAGAGTAATTTTCAGAAAATACAAGACTTTTATGCTGCTGTTGCATTCTAAGAGTCATCTGGTGGAGCTGCTCCTGAATTAAAGCATTCTCCAATTGGGTCCAAAAGGTGACTTCAGGCACCCTGTAGAAGCCTAGATTAAATAATCTTTCAAGGATAAAGTTGCTAATTTTTGCTTCTTATTCTTGGCGTTCAATATTTGAAATGTGTTTAGATTATATCATGTTTACTACCTAAACATAGTTCTCTCATCTATTCTTAGAACAGACAAAAGAGTCAACACTTAGCTTTAAAGCCCCAAACAACATGGAGCCTTCTCTTCCACATTGAGTGAACTATGTAATAAGCATGCAGGTTTAAAGCACTCCTTCAAATATCTTATTAGGATAGGCAATGGACCAAAGAAAGGAATGAGGAATGGGCTTTGGGATTAGGTAGGCTTTTCCTAATGCTTTACTGAGGTGCTTTACTGTTGCTTGCTGTTTTAATGTTTGATACTGTTAACATTTATTTAATTGTTGTTATTTTTTTGTTAATGACTAATGCTCTTTTAAAGGACTTCTCAAAAAATAAGAAATGGAAGAATGATAAAATGAAGTTATTAGATAACAAATCAGTTATCTGACTGTGATGCTTGATCTGACTGAGAACCACTGAAATAGCCTAAACACAATACAGGGGTTTGTCTGCAAGCCAGATTAGGCCCGGATCAGGGATGCTTAGATCTGGCCCACAAGGCTGCCCGGAAACAGTGAAGGACTGGCCTGTAGTACCTCTGCTAGCGAAAACAGAGATTGGGGAGCTCCATTTTCACTGGCAGAAGGATGCAGGAGGCCATCACGACCAAAAATGGAGCCCAGGCAGACTACGCGTGGCTTCCTGGGCTCCATTTTCGGTGGTAGAGACTGCAGGAGGCTGTCACAGCTGAAAACAGAGCCTCGACAAGTGACACCAAACTACCCATGCACCCTGTCCTCACCCCCAAGGTCAAACACAACCCTGGTGCAGCCCTCAATGAAATCAAGTTTGACATCCCTGTTCTATTCGTTTTTCTTTTCCATTCTGCAAAAAAAAAAAAAAAGATTGGACCATAACCTATGTTAGTCAGTGGCTGAAGTTAACTACTGTTATGAAGACATTTAGTAGAAGAAAAACTTAGAAAGTACACAAATGGTGTTAATAGAGTGAATACCTTCAGCAAATCCAGTACTTGTATGAGTTTCCCAATGAAACCTTAATTACTTACATTTTACTTTTCTTTCTGTGTTTTAATAGACTTCCTACCCTGCTCTTCAAGATATTCTTCCTTATTGGCCCCAGTGGCTTTTTATGTTGGCCCTTGAAGGACTTTGGCTGTGCCTCACCTTCTTTCTGAGTGTACCTGGGTGTCCAAAGTCAGTTGAAGCTTAAATACTTTTTCTTTTTTCAATGCTATCTTTTCAGATACCTGTAGGATTTAATATGCTATTCCTGTTAATAACACTTCAGTGTTTAACATTCAGATAATAGTTCTTTGCCATTAGTTAACTTGGGGGACAACTGACCACAATATTTTCATGAAGAAATTTTACTAAAATCAGTTGGAGCTAGCTATTCTAGGAGTGCTATCTATCCCTAGACTGCCTTTTTTTTTACGGTGATTCGCATATGGAACTCCTAATGGGCTGTTAATGTGGTTTAGATATGACAAATAGGCTAAGAATTTTGTGATGAGGATCCTGTTTTTGGATTTTGATGGGCAGTGGAAACAGCAGTGAGATGAAATGATGGACATTGGCCAGTTAAGGAAATTGTCGACATATTCTGGAAGCCATTGTACAATCTTAACAGCTTATAAAGCTGCTTTCTCTTTATATTAACATTACACAAAAAGATCTACTGACCCTTTCAAATCAGTCTGCTCATACGCATGTTAACATATGACTCACTTTTTTTTTTCCTCCTGTAGAGGCTACCTTGGACCTGGAGGTATTGGCAGTTTTGGAAACTTTCCCAACTGTACTGGAGGGGCAGCAGCTTACATTGATCATTTGCTGCTAGGAGGAAAACATATCTATCAACATCCATCTTCTAATGTGAGTTAAACATTCCAAACATCTATCAACTATTTGTAAAATGGTTTAACATGCTTAAAAGTTTTATCACTGCTTATTAAGAACATTGGAAGACAAAACGTGATTTTAATTTTTGTAATTCTTCAAAATTGCTGCCAGCTTTTTACTTCTTATATTTATGCCTTGAAATCAAGTAACTGTACTTCTTAATGTATTTAGATAATATTTTCATTAGAAATACATTATTTTTAAAAGATAAAGAAAATACAATTATGCGACAGAACACTCACAATTTCATTCAAACCAGGAAATCAGTATTACCATTCTCTAATTTCTTAAAGTAATTTTATGATTGCATATTGCAGAAATAGTTGAGATACCCCATGTCCAAGACTTTAGAAAGCAGATAAGAAATACAATGGCTGGAGCAATTTCACCTATTTTTCAGTAAGTTCAGTAAGTTCTAGTGCTAACAATAAGTAGAATGGCATGGCTATTTTTTTCCCATCTTCACTTTATTTTATTTAACTCAAAGTCTGTCCTATCGAACAATAATTTCAGTGAATTACTGCTATTGTTACACAGTTATGTATTTTTAATAGCTATAAATTTACTTTAGGTCTATTTTAAAATAAATTTAAAATAAAATAAATGTAACAAAAAAATTCCATCCAGATATCTAGCACTAAGTGACAGCAGGCACAGGTAAATCCCATGCAATTATTACTTTCTAACTTGAATAGAATAACTATGCCTATGTGTTGCTCCCAGTCTCATGACATAGAAGTTCAGTGTCAGAAGAAATATCTGAACATTTCTAGATCTAAAGCTCTGCATGGGACTACACAAAAGCATTCTGAAGCTTCAGCTGGAGGTGTGGGCAGTCTTTGGGTCCCATAGAGTGGTTATATTACACTGCTGTTCTGCAAGCTGCACTTGACTGCTGGTTTGCTTTTGGGGTATTGGTTATCTATAAAATTCTGCATGGCATGAATCCAGGTTACTTGATCCATCTCAGTCATGCTGGGCAGAGGACACATGCTGCAGATCTCACTGTTCAAGGAGCCTGGCTGGTGGGGTCCAGAATTAAGAGCCTTCTCTGCCATAGTGTCAGCCCTTTGGAACAGAAGCCTTTGTGTCCCTGGGGTGAGATCTGCCCCCACCATTCTTCATAAGAGTCTAAAGTTCTGGCTGTGCAGTTTGGCTTAGGACCTCAGTGGAGGATATTACACTGGCAGCGGTAATGGACTAATTAGTCCATTAATCTTACCTCCCCTGCTATACATCCTGCTTCCATAACTTTGTATTCTCTTACTGTTTCGTATACTTATATATTTACTTACTGTTAGATTTATCTTATTTATTTATGGTTTTAGCATTTTTAATATAAGCATTAAAAGCATCTCATAGTGAGATGGACGATAAATTTCATAATTAAAAGTATTACAGTGTTAAAGCAAATTGTATTTAAGTTTCTATAAAATTAAAGTTTAAACATAATTACTGATGTACCCTTTTCAATCTATAGATATTGTATCACACTACAGTTCCTTTTGACCCTGAAGGAATTTTAGGAACAATAAATTCTGTTCTTATGGCATTTTTGGGACTTCAGGTATTATATTCTCTTATCCTATGTCAATAGAAAAGCTTCATCAAATGCTATTTAGAACTATTATAATTCTGTATATGAATATGAAAGGTAGGTGGTCCTCCCATTGGGATAATAATCTAAGTGTTGTTCAGATAGGTTTTTTGGAACAACACAAGGGAATACTTATTTTAATATTTCAAACAAGTGATAGAACTTCAGAATTAATGATTTAATAATGCTTTTATTTAGACTACAATACAGAAAAAAAACTTTATAGTTAAGAAAAACATACTCCAAAATCAGATTAGATGAAGATATTAGTAGAACTATTTAATGCTACATTAGATACAATGTTTACATTATGAACTAGTTCTCAGTTTCACTATATTAGTCTGCTAAAGCCATCCTAAGCCACATTTAATGTTATTGTTTTTCTTCAAGGGAGGAAAAATTCTTTTGTTTTATAAAGATCAGCATAAGCAAATAATTCTTCGATTTTGTGTGTGGAGTATAATAATGGTAAGTTACAAATATTGCCTTGTTTATACTATATTTATTTATCAATTCTTTTAAACTGTTGTTTTCTGGCAAATTTGGCTCAAAAGAAATGAATATTTCCTCAGTTATAATAAACTGAATTCCAGGTCTTTAAAGGATCATACTTAAAAGGCAAAGTAAAATATGCAAAATTAAGGTAAGAGAACCCTGTCATCTATAGATGAATTCAAATCACCATGTCCTGATGGACTACATCCCAGAGTTCTGAAGGAATTGACAAATGTGATTTCAGAATCACTGAAAGAAGTGATTCTGTGTCAGGAGCTTTCAAAGTTCTTGGATCACTAGGGAACTGCCTGAAGATTGGAAAAATCTTAAAAAAGGAAAAAAACATCCACACACACAAAAAAACAATCAGCCTGATATCAATCCCTGGGAATTGATATCTGCAAATACCTAGAAGCAAATAAGGTTAAAATCAGAAGGCAAAACCATATCATGCTAAAAAAAATCTGATTTCATTCTTTGACAAAAGGACAAAATTAGTAGATCAGCAAAATGCATTTGATAAAGTAGACCTACTTCTTGGCAAGCTAGTGAAATGTGGGATAGACAGCACCTCCAGCAGGTGAGTTTGTAACTGGTTGACAAATTGTACTTAATGTGTAGTCTTCAACAGAACTACATCCACATGAAGGGAGATCAGCAGTGAGATACCCAAAGGTTCCATTTTCAGTCCAATTCTGCAATATCTTCATAAAAATGAGATCGAACAGGTTTTTCAAAGCACCAGAAGCCAAGACAAGAAACAATGGTTGGAAATTAACCAAGGAGAGAAACAATCTAGAATGAGAGAAATTTCCTATCAGTGAAAGCAGTCAACCAATGGAATACTTTGCAGAAGTTGTGGATGCTTCACTGCAGATTTTCAAAAAGAGACCAGACAATCTTTGTAATAGAATAGGGTCTCTTGTTCAAGCAGGGGGCTAGACTAGAAAACCTATGAGGTCCCTTCCAACTCTATAATTCTGTGTTCAAGAATTGGCAAAGCAACAGTTCTGGGGTAATTCAGAGCAAATCAAATGTGGCATTAAATAGGAGTTTATCAGGAGCTGAGCAGTAAGAAGACATAAGCTGAGGAAGATTTAAAGAACAAAGAGCAATCGGTAAAACTATGTTCTGATGATTATGTCAGTGAAAAAAAAAATCTTAGAAACTGTTGTTTGGAAGAGGTATGTATTGAAAGCGCCTGATTACATATTGCAAATTATTGAATGATTGCTTTCTGAGACTAGGAATATAAAACAGTTTTCTAGAGAATGAACTAATAAACAGAACATTCTGTAAGTCAGGAATTTATTTCATCCAAAATATCTGTGTTTTTTAGGGTGTCATTTCTATGGTGTTGACAAAATGCTCAAAAGATGCAGGCTTCATTCCAATTAACAAGAATTTATGGTGAGGAACATATGGGAGTCATTTTATTATATAAACTGATTATTTGATAGATAAATCTTAGATTACTTTTTGACATTCCTGCAGGTCAATTTCATATGTGACAACACTGAGCAGCTTTGCCTTTATACTTCTGTTGTTGATATACTATCTTATAGATGTTAAGAAGGTTTGGTCAGGTGCTCCATTTTTCTATCCAGGTGAGTATGCTTAAAAAGAAAATATTTAACTTTTTTCAGATTAAAAATCTAGGTGGCTATGAAGACCTTGGTAGATTTTCTTTGTTGATTCATACTTGGCAGTTTCTATCTAGTAGTTTTACACTGATTTATATTCTTCCAGCTGCCTCACCAGATGCATTGTTCAATTTCTATAGCACTGAATTATTTTGCTAACAAGTGGGCTGAATTTCCTGTAATCATGACATATGCCATCATCAACTTATGGCTGAATTAATGATTCCCTGCAATATGGATGAAATAGCTGCTGGATTGAAATGGCTTGATTATTCTGTAGGAATATCTTGGAATAAAGTCTAATTTGGATTAATTATAAAAGAAACTTGAGTAGCTTTAGGGACAACTGAAAATAATGGTGGCATAACCTGTGCTATTGATAATCAGAAATGTTTAGAAATCATCTAAAAAAAATTTGGTGATATTTTTGTAGTTTATAGGATTTTACTTCCATAATCCTCTTAATGATTATTGCAAATTGATATATGGGTCATTATTTGTGCTTTATAGAAATTTTCAAGTTATTTAGAAGCCATGGAAGAGGGCTGAAAGTGAAGCTGGAGACTCCAGGGTAGGGTAGGTGGGATGGGTGGCAGTGGATCATTTGAGAATCTCTTGGCATTCAGGGACTGGGTTCCACAAGTTTCTGGTTGTGAGACTGTTTCTGGGCTGATGGGATCAATTGGGATTGTTGCTGTTATACCAGGATGCCTGCTGTATGACAATCTGCCTGCCTGAGCTGCTGGAGGTCATTTTGAGGCAGGCAGTGGAGTTCCCCCAGACTTAAAGTTCTGAAAGACGTCAACCTGCCATTCCTAGATTTAGCATCTGAAGCGGCCTGGAGTTCATGGTCATCATGGTGGCCATAGACCTATCAGAGATCATCTAAGACCTAAGTTGAGACAGTAGTTAAACATATGATCTTCTTGTCAGAGCAACATGATCTGATGGAGAATATAACATTGTCCCATTATGGTCAGATCACATCCTGGTAATCTTGAGATCTCTTATACAACCACACACACTCCATGCAGGGAGGCCAACCCATTTGAGTGATCTATTTTCAAAAACTGATGGACCAGAATGTGTTCAAGGGAATGGGGGAATATTCTAGGGATTTTGCTGCACAACCTAGCCAAAGCCTTGGTAACATCCTGGAATCAATGTCCCAAAGGTGTTTTTTCAGATGGCAACTGGACTTTCTTGTTTTTTCTTTTGAAGATGTTTCTCTTCTCATCCAACTCTTTGGCTCTGACAGGATAGTGGGGAATGGATTTATATTTCTTGCAGACAGATGGTAATCTGGATTCTTTTGTCCGTCTGCAAGGAATATAAATCCTTCCATTCCCCACTATTCTGTCAGAGCTGAAGAAGCTTCTTGGATGAGAAGCAAAATGCCTTCAAAAGAAAAAAAAAGAAAGTCCAGTTGCCTACTGAAAAAGCACCTTTGGGACAACCATAACATGGATGCTGAGAACCCCTGCAGACATCCTGGAATCAAAGGACATCCAGGACTATGTGGCCTCTCAACCCATCTCCCAATTTTCCACAAGGTTCATGGAGGAACTGCAGATTCTGGAAAAAATTAAGAGATGCCTAGATTACACTGGAGGAAAATGAAGGGTGAATCTGACTTAGAGCTGGTTTATGGTTTATCTTGTGGCACTAAAAGCAGAGAAACAGAAGTATTTCTACACCCGTATTGCATTTGCAATGTCCCCATTGGTCCTCCAGTCTCCTAGGGTAGGAGGGCTTAGAATCTTAGATGATCATCTTCAGGGTCAAGCAGAGGAATTTGTTCAACATCTGATGGACAAAATCACTTGGATTTGTTCTCAGTTGGAACCTATGCATGGTGTAAGTCATATGAGCTGCTCAAGGAAAGGTCTTGCCTGGTTATTTGGGAACAGTTTAATTCTGCTGGACATGATGAATGGATAGGATTAACCACCTGTCAATTAGATTCTTGTCCATCCTGATTGGTGAAAGCTTCAGTGGTGACTGCCAGGTGGATTCAAGCAGTAATACATTCTTCATTGCAAGAGGGGAGGTTTATGGGGGCTTCAAAGAGGGCCTGGATTACCCCCTCCTAAAAAAATATCACTTGATCTTATCTATCTGGACAGTTTTTGTTCAATTTCCCATTTTTCCTTTCTCGGAACGATAGTAGTAGAGGTGGTTGCTTGGCAGCTTCAGAGGTTCCTGAATTATTTTGACACCTTCCTATCACAATTTAGGCGTAGTTATAGAATAAAAACAACACTGGCTATACTTGTTGTTGATCTTTAACAAGAGCAGGATGAAAGTTGGGCAACCATTCTTTCACTCTTGACCTCTCTTTGCAGCTTTCAACCCTATCCCTTTGGGCCAGCTGTGGGGTTTATGGCTGGGCAGCACAGTGTTGTGCTGGTTTTGCTCCTTTCTCTAAGGCCAGTCCCTTAGTGGTGTTAATAGAGAGAGATCAAGTCTATGGTCACTTCTTTGTAATATACTGCAGGACTCTGCACTTTCTCCATCCTTTTTAACATGTATATAAATTCACTGGGTAAGATCATTCACCATCATGGGTGGACGTATCATCAGTATGCTGATGATACTCAAGTTTCAACTTTATATCTCCATCTCTGGTGATCAAGTGATGCTATCACTGATATCTTGTCATGCCTAGAGGCTGTATAAGAGACTTGGATAGGGGTCAATAGTCTTCAGCCAAAACCTGGCAAGGCCAAATGGTTTTAGATACATGGAGCTTCAAGATCTGGGACCGTAACAGCTTTAAGTTCTGGATGGGGTTACAAAATCCAACTGCAACTTGGGGGTTCTCCTGCCTCACAACTCCTTCTCAAAGAGCCTTTGCATTTTGTGTTATATACTAGTTATGTTCTTTCCTGGATCAAGAGTCCGTTTTTAATCATTTAAGCCCTGGTCATTTCACATGTAGATTACTATGGTTCCAGGGAACCCCTAGTGTAGCCCATGTATACACCAGGTTGCTTCTGAGTGAAATTCAGGGTGATGGTTATTACCTTTAAAGCTCTTCATGGCATGGGTCCAGGTTACTTAAGAAACCATCTCACTTCAATTGGACTGTCCTGTTCTACCTATTCCAGCCAAAGGGGAATGCTATGGGGCCCATCAGATAAGAATTTCAGGTGGCAGAGTCCAGAAGAATCTTCTCTGTTGTGGCGCCTGCCCTTTGGAACATCTAATCCAGATGTGAGATTGACTTATAACCTTCCAAAGGGCCTGGTTCTGCCAGGAGGCTTGAGACCCCAACAAAGGAATATACACTGAGTGTGGTTGAAGAGAAAATCTCATCTCCCTGCATACGTTGCTCCCTCCTTTCCATCTTTTAACTGTATCTTTACTTTGGATTTGTTCTTAGAAATAACTGATCTTTCATGGTCATTGTTTTTAATGTTATAAGTTGCCCAGAGCTGCTTCTAAGCAAGATGGGTGGCAAACAAATTTAACTAACAAACATACACACACTGTAATGCATTACTACTTTTCTGATGGTATTTTTGATTTCTTTACAGGTATGAACTCTATTCTTGTTTATATAGGACATGAAATATTTGAAGACTATTTTCCTTTTAAATGGAAACTGCATGATACACAATCGCACAGTGAACATTTGACTCAGGATCTAATTGCTACATCTTTATGGGTTATCATATCATATATACTCTACCGGAAAAGGATATTTTGGAAGATATAATTCAACTTAGTACAAATAAAAAATATAGACTGTGAGAACATCGTATTGTCCCATCATAATGTCACTTTTTTCCCCAAGGGTTCTGTATTTGGTTTACATTCCAGATTATTTTGAACTGAAATCTGTATATTTAGGGTTTGTTGGTCTTCTATTTAGTAAAACAAGATTTTATTCAAACTGTATTTTCTACATTATTCAATTTCTAAATAAACATACTGAATGCTTTCCAATAATGGTATTTTCTAAAGACTTTTTGATACATAACTATTCAGAAATTTGTCTCATAAAAATCACATAGATCATACAGTGGTATTTGGGACTATGCAGGTTCAGGAAGACTCTGTTCACTTGATTTTGCCACAGTTCCTTACAAAAACCATTCAGGATTGTAGAATGGAATGAACAACAGTACTCTTCTGTGTCTTTCATAGCTTCAGTTCAGCTATGCTATTTGTTTTGTAAAGCTAGGATGTTCCTAAGCAATAGCCAAATCTGCTTGCAAATGACTTGTATCTACCTCTAACTTGCCTACTTGATGATATCAGGCAGAACACTCGATCACGATGATCTCCAGCAAAACATCATGACGAATATCTGTATCTGCTTTACATGACTTGTGAATTATTGCAATATGACAAATGGAATTATGGATTTCTATTGCTTTTAATACTCACAATTTTAAATCCAATCTTGGGTCTGAACTAGATTTTTTTAATGAAAACATGATTTTAACTTTGAAAATTTTTTATTTATAATGCCAAAATCAGTCATGAAGTTTGGCTATATTTTTCCAACAACTTTGCTTCAGCAACTAAAGATAACTGGCTAGCCCCAGTGGAATGATAATGATTTTCCTCCTTATTTGCTTTTCAGCTCCAAAGAAGGAGCTCAAATGCTGTCTACTCAGTTCAATGTCTGAAGGAGCAACATCTTCTCATTCACACAGAATCGATGCAATACCATCATCAAGTTTTCTCCGCAGCGTGATACTTGACGCTCCATTGCCAGACGGAAATCTTCCTTCACACCTTTGGTGATTCCTCTGGTGACTGTGTGATGTCTGCAATTATAATAGCACAAAAAAAATTATTGATCATGGAGCTATATCTTGTGAAGTGAAAACTGCATGGTATATGTTGCAGAACATTTTAGTTAACATTTTAAAATATTTACAGACTGAAAATGTTCTGTGATAAGTATCATACATGTATCATAAGATTTTATGTAAAATCTCCAAATGATTTTAAAGGTATGGAAACAAATCCTAGAATCTTAAGTTCTGAAATGTCTGGATCTCCTTAATGGAGTATATTAAAGCATCCATAGTAAAGACAATTGTATTCAAATTTAAATTTCACAAGAATATTTTATGACTGCAAGTTAAAAGAGTAATGGAACTAATACTGTGTTTTATTTTTAGCATAAATTACCAAAATAGAATAAAAACAGATTAATATATATGTCATAATATAACTGTAAAGTTCTAGAGAGGATATCACTAATCCTTGCCCAAATACACTGCATAACTCTCTCCATGAGAAATTAAATAATTTATGGCCTAACGAGAAGAATCAACAGTACCATTTATTGTTAAATTACAAGTAGTCCTCAACTTATGACCACAATTGGGACCAGAATTTGGTTGCTAAGTGATGCAGTTATTAAATCATTCCAGGACCATTTTTAACATGGTTAACCGAATCTGGTTATTGATTTTGCTTGTTGAAAGCTAATGGGAAGGCCACAACTCGGACCGTGTGACTAGAATACTGCAACTGTTGTAAATGAGCTGGTTACCATGCACCCAAACTGCAATTATATGACCACGCAGTTAGTACAAATGTAATTTCAAGGACAAGTCATAACTCACTTTTTTCAGCATCATCATAACTCTGAATTGCCATTAAATGATTGGTTGTAAGTTCAAGGATTACCAATACAATTATAAGCTTCCACTATAACCACTACTGTAGCACCAAGAGCTACGGAAATGAGTCATGAGATTATGCCATTTTATAATGGGCATTCTAAACATTTTAGTTTCTCCAGGCTTTGTTTTTTCCTCCTATTGCAATGATTTTGCACTCAGCTATTACCTATGAATTCTCAAGCAATTTGCAAGGGTAAGATTTAACCATTTTGCAAACACCCCCCAATTTTCTTAATGGATTGGGATATCATTACATAAAAAACTATTGAGAGATCAGAAACTGCTGCATATTCATCATGGACTACTACAGCGCATTTCTGTGTTATACAATCTCTTAACTATTGGTAGAGAATTCAAAATAAAAGTGGGCAAAAAAAAGAGGAAGGCAAGGGTAGAAATGAATTGCAAGTTTTTAATATTCCAAAATTGTTTTACGACGATTGTCTATTTTATCTAAAAAACTCTATTATACAATATGAATTAGCTGAGGCTAATTGTCAATAAAATAAAAATGCACAATTTGACCTCAATTCTATGAAAAAAAAATACATTTTCTTAAACTGCATATTCAATAAAGTTGTATTTGGTTGATTTTAAACAAGACTTCACATCATTTATATACTTTTTCATTGCCTCTATCTTGCCCATATAGTGTTTTAACAGAAGGCTAATTTCTTGTTGGAGAAACAACTTGCTGAAAGCGCACACCAGAAATCAGACTATATATATATATGTATATATATTTCCAGGATTACTAGCAAAACTGCATAGATCAATTTTCTTCCACTGCTAATAGTCAAATTTTCTTCTGAAGAGGCAAAGAAAATAGGAACAAGTAATGCACCAAAAGGAAAGAATATGAACAATGCTATGAAAATCCTTGCCAGTCTTAACAAATTAGATTCAATTTTTAGTTATATTAAAAAAGAATGATCTAGTTTGTCCAGAAGAAAATAGAATATTTTATTAAATAGAGATCCACTTAAAGTTTAACATACATGGGCCAGTAACTTATGAAAAAATAACAAATGTTAACAATAAGAAAACAATTTGCCAAATGATGTAGGCACAAATGAAGAACAAAAGCATGGAATTAACAAAGGTCTGATAACCATGACCAGTACAACATATTGACGAAAAGACAGCACACTATGAGCAGGGATGTCCTCCTGCTTTGTACCTGTCAGCAGTCTGCATGCTGGGCTGTAGTACAGGTATGAATTCCTGCTGCAGTAACCCCAGCGGAGGGCTAGAAGTCCTTTAAAAAACAGCAAACAGCGCATTCAAACACACACCAACTTCCCCCTGTGCTACAAAATCAATTCTCCAGTAACATATACATTAACAGGATGTTTACAAATCAAAAGTCTAAATCCTAGTACAGGCATCCAATTGATTTTTTATTATTATTAGAGATGATGAAACAGAAAAAAGCTTCACAAGCCTAGGCATTCCAAAAAGAATTCAAGAAGTTAGCTGAGGATTTAAATCCTGTTGGCATAAATGATGCCTTTACTAAGAAAGACAAAATGTGGTAAGCAATCCTCGGATGACATGTAAAATTTCAGTTGAAAAAGCCTGGCAAATGTTCACCATGTTGAAGAGAATAAAAGATATCCCTTGAAACACACATGCCCTGATTCTCTATCTCTTTCAAATGGAAGAATATTACTGTTAGACTAGGCTACCAATGTAACAGATCAATCCACCTCTTTCTTTTACAAAATAGAAAGGGCTACTTTGCATCAAGTATGCTATATGTTTTCTTGCCCCAGGGCACACATAGGGAAACTGTAGCTTCTATAATTCTTTCCCCTATATTTTTTTAGGAATTTTATGAAAGCAAATTTCAAAAGAAAATATATCAACAGCAAAAACCAAGATATTTTGAAAGAGAAAAGAAAACATAACATTTCAACAGAAATCGTACTTAAAATTTATATACTGCTATGTAGTGCCTTACAGCAGTCTCTGGACAGTTTGCAATTTCAGCATATTTCCCCTAATAATTTGAGTCCTCATTTTAACGAAGTTAGAAGGATAGAAGACTGAGTCAACCTTGAGTGCCATCAGGATTGAACTCCAGGCTGTGGGCAGTTAGCCTGCAATACTGCATTCTAACCAGTTCACCACCAGAGCTTGACCTGAATACACATTCCAGAACTGACTTATACTACAAATGCTTTCAAACAGAAATTTAGCAGTAAATTAAGACATGAAATACATTTTTTTTTAGTAATAGCTGCAAGTTAATGTCACTTGAAGTCTGTTATTATTCATATGTATTACAGGAAATACATATTGTAAATTTTGCCTTCTCCAGCATTTTATTATTTTTCCAGCATTTTTCTTAATTACTGTTGTATAATGAAAAGCTGCAATAATTTCATAAATATTGATGCTTTAGATATGATTTGCCCCACCCCCATTAGCTAAACAGCAGCTAGCAGATTTGTTTCATATATTATTAAAAAAATAAGAAAACAAAAATTGTATCTCTTTTATATTAGCATTTGAGAAGCCCTGTTGGAAGTTATATAAGTTCAAAAGCTTTTAACAGAATTCAATTGAATCTGATTTTCATTGCCAACCTAGAAAATGAAACATTTTAATATGCTGATACACAAACCAGTCTGCTTTTTTTTTAATGATAAAAAATCAAATCTAAGTTGGTTACGTTTTCAAATTTTCTAATTCAATGTAAACATGACAAAATCTATTAATTCCTTATAAAAATGATTAATACAAAATATCATATTAACTACATCATAGCACAAATGAAGGAAAGGCTAGCAAGGAAGTACTATCACCATAATATCTTCAATTTTTTCCCATTCAATATGATCCAGTTCTCAGACATTGCCTGGACAAGTCACTGCAGTTTTCTTGGGAAGGTTTTCAGAAGTGGTTTGCTATTTCCTCCCTCTTAGGGCTGAGAAAAAGTGACATCTGGTTTTGTAGCTATGGCAGGATGAACTCTAAAGTCTCCCCATTTTTAGACTGGTGCTTCAACCACTACAACAACCTGGTTCTCTAACATATTTACTAACAATTTCCAAGAAATTGAAAATAGGAATTATTTTATGATCAGCAAATGCTCCTCTGGAGAGGAATTTCACTACATTCGTAATAAAGTTATGGCAGGGTAAGGCTGAACCACTATTCAAACTAAGTGTCTGAAACTGAACTTTCAATTAAAAATCAGGCCCTCAACAGGTGTAAATAATGCTAAATAGATAAATGAACTAAAGAAGGCACACAGAACTGTAATTGGGGAAAGATTGCTATTGGAACTAATTCTTTCTCACTACTTCAGAGCAAATTTCTGTCTGTTCACCAAAAAGAGTCATTTTAATATTTTCAGTGAAGCAAAAAGGAAGAGGATAAAGTTGTTGGGTTCCCCTTAAATATGATAGGACAGCTATGCTTTGCTTCTCAGAAGCTGCTGGAAGATTCTGCTATTAAAGGAAACATTATGACTTGAATTCCATAAAATTACTATATAATGGAAGAATATATCATTGTTTCATAGTTCTATGGGGTGGACATTAGTAGCCATAGTAGAAAGATTAGCCACTGAAACTATTAGGCAGGATGGAGTCTGTTGCCAATCTGATAATTAAAATTCACTGACTCTGAAAAATATTAATTTAACTGGGAAAAATAAAATGAAGACTTGGTGTCTTAATGTATTTTTAGTACGAAAGTGTTTCAGAAAAAGTTTTATGAAATTAACTCCCCTATCCCTGGGAACAGAATGGTACTCGGGATTTACCTTGTAATTGTGCAAAATACAAAACTTTTTCTTTACAGGCAGAACTTTGGCTGCTATTATCTTCTCAACCAGTAGCATGTGTTAAGTCATAGTTAAACTGGGCATAAGATTAAATCCCTGAAACTAAAATTTACCTCAAATAACAAATTAAAAAAGACTGTAAATGTTTTTGGATAAAATAGGGTTGTTGTTTTTTTTTGAAAATTTGATTTGGGTTTTCACAAAAACAAAATACAAATAAAACATCTTTTTTGAAAATAGCATGGTCCCAGGTTATCACTTTTTTGTAGACACAAAACTCAATTTCATGCTCATTTTTATATTCTACTCCATATCTTATTACCATTTTATATTTTCTACATAGTTTTTCCCCTCTTTTAATTTTCTCAACTTTGTTTTAATTATCTCATCTCAATTCAAATCATTATATTTAAACTTTTGTCTGTCCTGTTTCAATTTCACGTTATCTTTTCTTATTGAGCAAATTTTTCTCTGTAGTTACCAATTAGAGTATGCACCTTTATATCCTGTAATTTTATCCATTCAAACTCTTATTTAAGCTTCCGTGTATACCTTTAAGATTATAGCATTCAATATAGTAAATAACTTCAAATCAAGTTCTGCTTGGTACATTTTTAAAATAGAGACTATCTTAAAAAGAAAAAATTATATATGTGTGTGTGTGTGTGTGTGTGTGTGTGTGCACGCGCGCGCTGTTCAGCTTCCTTCGGGTATTATCTCACATCACTGTAGTGCTTTCAAAGTTGTAGCAACGTTTCAGCAGGTTCAACTTTGAAAGCACTACAATGATGTGGGATAATACCCGAAGGAAGCTGAAACAGCACACATGTAAGTACCCGCGAAAGCTTAAAAAAACATATATACATATATGTGTGTGTGTGTGTGTGTGTGTGTTCAGCTTCCTTCAGGTATTATCCCACGTCATTGTAGTGCTTTTAAACTTGTAGCAACGTTTCAGCAGAATCTCATCTGCCATCATCAGGCTTCTGTATGGATGTGGGTCTCACAGCCTTTGGTTTTAAATTTGAGGCTGGCCTATCCTGATTGGTTGGGAGTCTAGGTCTGTGTTTATTGGACTTGGAGTTTGATTGATTGGTGTTTCTGGTTTCTTCTGTCTATTTTGTGGCTTTGATTGGCTGGCAACATTCTGTTCCTGTGTTGGAGGCTTTCAGTGCAGATTGGCTTCGTGTGAAAGGATGGCTGTTATCTATTAGGAAGCTAGGTTTCACCTGGGTGCCTAGTGGGAGGATGTTTGAGCTGGAGGCATCAGAGGGAGTCTGTTTGTGCTCAGGTGTTTGCCTGGCTTGTGGTGTGGATATATATATATATGTGCTGTTCAGCTTCCTTCGGGTATTATCCCACGTCATTGTAGTTCTGTTAAAGTTGTAGCAACGTTTCAGCAGAATCTCATCTGCCATCATCAGGCTTCTGTATGGATCCATACAGAAGCCTGATGATGGCAGATGAGATTCTG